>CM064870.1:2158359-3358359 GCA_032719365.1 Prinsepia uniflora | reverse complement strand
GCATCGAGGCCAACCCGGAAAAAATCAAGGCCCTGGTCGATATGGAGCCGCCACGAACCCAGAAAGAAGTGCAAAGCTTAACGGGCCGAGTCACAGCCCTCACACGCTTCATCTCCAAGGCCACGGACAGGTGCGTGCCTTTCTTCAAGGCCCTAAAGGGCAAGTCCAAACACATCACCTGGATCGAGGAATGCACCAAGGCCTTCACTGAACTTAAGGAATACATGGGAAAAGCGCCGCTGCTGGCAAGACCAGACACCGGGGAAACCCTCTACATGTATCTATCTGTCTCCGCTTCTGCCGCAAGTTCAGTTTTGGTCAAGCGTAGGGACGGCGCCGAACATCCGGTGTATTACGTCAGCAAGGCTCTGCAGGACGCCGAGACAAGATACTCTGACTTGGAGAAACTCGCTTTCGCCCTCATCATGTCCGCCCGGAAGCTCCGGCCATACTTCCAGGCTCATTCCATCGTCGTCTTAACCGACAGACCACTCCGGCAAGTGCTTCAGAAGCCCGAAACTTCGGGCCGCCTACTGAAATGGGCAATCGAACTCAGCGAATTCGACATCACGTTCATTCCCCGCACTGCCGAGAAAGGACAGGCCATGGCGGACTTTATCTCTGAGTTCTCCTACGTCCCGGCAGCGACCACAGCTGAGGTGCCACCATCTCCCTCTCTGTCCATAACACATACTTTGGACGGAGAGAACCCCCAACTCGACCCCACTCGGCCAACCTGGCTCCTTTATGTCAACGGGTCGGCTTGCCACAACGGGTCCGGAGCCGGACTTGTCCTTACCACACCGGACAAGGTTCGGATGGAGTATGCCCTTCGTTTCCAATTCAAGGCCTCCAACAATGCCGCCGAGTATGAGGCCCTCCTTGCAGGGCTCCGCCTCGCCAAAACCATGGAGGCGGAACAGGTCAAGATCTTCAGCGATTCACAGCTCATCGTCAACCAGATCAACAACGCCTATGTGTAACAACCCGTACCTACGGGAAGGGTAAAAATGTAATTTCTGTGAAGTTTTGTAAAAAGGACGATTTTGCCCCTATGAATAGTAAACGAAAAGTTGACTTTTTGTACGATTGATTGGATGAGTGTTAGCCTTTGACCGTGACGTAGGTTAGGACGTCACGAGTCCGTAGACAGGCGGCAGGTTCGATTCGGACAACCGGAGGAAAAGTTATGATGTACGGAAGGTTGGGGGCGTTACCGTAATTTTGAGCTAATAGGGAAAATGTTGACTTTTTGGAGGATTTGTGGTTTTCACGTAGACCGAGGACCGTTGGATAGGTCTCGACGTCCTGAGTTCAACGACAGGCGGCACGCTGTCATCGGACGTCGGACGGAAAAGATACGGGTCTGGGAAGTCTGAGGGCAAAATGGTAATTTTGTGCAGAGGGGCATTTTGGTCATTTTTCCTCAGCCCAATCAGATAAGGGCAAGTGGCAGATATTTTTTGGGATGGCCAATAGCTGAGGGACACGTGGGGGACCCTAGATGGTTCTAGGAGGAACTTAAGTGTGCACGGCCACACTTGGTCCTTTTTGAACCGTGCACCAATTCGAAGGAAACTGAAAACAGAGAGAAGTTTGGGTGAGGCGGTGATCGATCTGGAGGCTAGGGAGAGTGAGGAGTGACTGGTGAGAGTGACAGAGAGACGTGGGTGAGGTGCTGATCGTGTTTTGGGACTGGAATCGTGCACGGCGGCACGGTGGTGGTGCGGCGAACGTTTGAGGAAAACAGAGGAAACCGTGGACGGTGGAGGCTGTTGTGCCGTGTGGTGAGGCAAACCGAGGCGGTAAGAGACTCAGGTGGTTGCAGGGAGTCCCACGAGCACCGTGGTGGGTGACGGTTCTCACGGCGGCGCCGGAATCGAAAGGTAAGCTCGTTTACTCTGTTTTTCGTGGATTTTCAAATGCAAAGTCGTGACGTTGGGCTTAGAGTCGAGGGATTAGGAGGACAGGGTGTTGTTCAGGGAGGTCTTAGGCGTCGTTTGTGGTGGTTGCCGTGACGGGAGGTTCACGGTGGCTGGTGGTTCGACGGCTGGTCCGTTGTACCCTGTTTTAGCCGTGAGTTTCAAACTTGAAGTCGTGGACTTCGGGGATGAATCGACGGATTCTGTGAGTTGGGTAGGACTAAGTAGGGTCCTAGGGTGGTGCTGGTATCACCACCGTGAAGGGGGAAGCTGTGGACGGCCGGGAAGGAAAACAGAGCTCACGGGCAAGGTTTTTCGAGGTTGAAGAAGAAGGGTTTTAGGCCGTGATTTCTGGATTTTAGGACTGGGTTTGATTGCAGGGGACTGGACGAAGCTAGTGGTATTGAAATGGAGAAGAATGGTGGGTGAACGGCGGAGAACCGGTCACGCCGGTTCAACACAGTTGAACCGGTTGACTCGAGGTTGAAGATGGACTGTAGCAGGCGCGTGAGGCCCACGCGCAGCCACTTTGGGCGGCGCGTGGGGGCGCGTGGGAAGGAATCCGGTTAAGCGTCCAACATGAGTTTAACCCTAAATGTCCTAAGGAGTCCAATGGTATAGTTTTCGGGTTAATCGGACGGTGTTACGGAATGGTTCGGGAATCCGTACGGTTTAGGGTTTATGATTAAAATATTATTAAATTCCCGGAAAATTGGGGAAAATAGGGAAGGTATCCTTGATGTTATTGTGACCCTATTTGGTATCTATTGACAGGACGGGAGACACCAGAGACGGTTGAGGAGCGCACAGAGCGCGAGTGACGTGTTGTAAACTGTGAGTGGACTCTTTCTTATTTCCGAGCATGCCAAACTGTTTTAATTGCTGTTTTATGATTCTATGTGTGTTTTTATGCTTTAAATGATGGTTGTACGTGATTGAGATGTTTGCACGTTTTTTGAGATATTTTCGGGGTTTTGCACGTTTTTCGAGAAAAAGCCGGTTTTCAGATTTTGATGCCATATTTGAGAAATTCACCCTATAACTGTTTTCTGATGATGGTAAATGGGTTATGAAACATGGTTAGGGATTTCCTATGGTTTTTAGTATGGAAATGGATTTTCCGGATTTGGGTTCGGAATGTCGGTTCTGAACGCCGGAAGGGCTTCGAACCGGGGATTTCGAATTCGGATTTGGCGATGGATTTTGAATTGGTTTTACACTGGATATGGATTGGATTTGCTGGATCTGGATATGGGTTTAAAGACCCGGATTGATATTGATGGGGGACGGGCCCGGATTGAGTTTAAAGACTCGGGAGTTTAAAGACTCGGATATTATGATATTACCCCCATAGGCCTATTGAGTTTAAAGACTCGGGAGTTTAAAGACTCGGATTGATATGTGAGGCCTGGTTGAGTTTAAAGACTCGGATAGGTCCAGCAGGTTTGATCGGGTTATACTCTGGTTTCTTATGATGTTTTATAGTGTATCTGTTTCTTATGGTATTTATAGTGTCTCTGTTTCTTATGATGTTTCATATTATGATTTTTCTAATACTTCATTGGCATGCCTGGTTTTAAACCGGAGGGAACAAATGATTTTATTTCCTTACGTTGATTTGTTGGTAGACGGTTTTAAAACTTTCATTCTTTTTGGGTCCACTCACACCTTTTGTTTTTAATTTTTCCCTCCAGGTCGTGGTGATAGCGCTGGGGTGAACGTTGAGGCAGATTTCGAGGCATAGGGCTTCCGACGTTCTTCCGTTGCGGACTTAGACTTGTAGGACTTTTGGTGCCCATTTTGTAGAACTATGCTCTGACTTACTGTTGTATATATTTACTCCTTCGTCTGATGGTTATGCTTACAGTTGTATTAAGATTATTTTTGGCATTGTAAGTGTGATTGTCAGACGGGAGCAGGGTTCATCCCGAGTATCGAGGTGATATTTGGGACGGGTCCTGACAATTGGTATCAGAGCATAGGTTGTGTCAATTTGTGTTGGGTCTAGGTTGTTATACTAACTCTATGCCTCTTTCAGCGTACGATTGATCATGCCTCCGAGACGTGAACCCCCTCCACGACCTGAAGATGAAGCGGCGAGAGGGACTGAGAGTGCTTCGATTGAGAGAGCCCAGAGGCTTGGGGCTACTACGTTCAGCGGTGGGGCTGATCCCGAGGAAGCTCACCGATGGATCACCCGACTAGAACGTATTTTTGGGGTGATGCACTGTCCTCCCGAGGATCGGGTATTGTTAGCCACTTTTCTGTTGGATGGAGCTGCCTACGAGTGGTGGTATACGCTGGAACTGTCCGGCTGGGATGCACATACCGTGACCTGGGAGACTTTCCGGGAGCGGTTTCTAGATCAGTACTATCCCCGTTCTTTCAGGGATGCGAAGGAAGCGGAATTCCTTCACTTGAAGCAAGGAAACTTGACAGTTGCTGAATATGAGCAGAGGTTCCAGATGTTATCTCGTTTTGCTCCGGCATTTGTGGCGACTGAGGCGGAGAAGTGCCGCCGGTTTGAGTTGGGTCTCCGGGGAGAGATCAGGGCCATAGTGACAGCCGGCTCTTTTGCTACTTTCCGAGAGTTGTCTGATGCTGCTGTCAGGGTGGAGGCCAGTTTACCTGCTCGACCACAGTATTCGGGCAGTGTTCGACGCCGGGAGCAGTCATTCCCAGGAGCATCGAGTCAGAGGCCCCCGAAACGGGGTAATTTTGGTGGATCACTATCGGCTGGTGGAGCCCGGTATGGCAGACCAGGCAGTTTCCAGGGCTCAGGATTTCGAGGAGCTAGGTCACAGCCGACTCCTCAGGCGAGTGCGACTTCAGTGGCTTCGACAGGGAGGCATACCGGTGGACCCGGTAGAGACACTTGCTTCTACTGTGGGGAGCGAGGACATTTCCGTCGGGAGTGCCCATTGTTAGCTCCGGAGGGTGGAGCAGGTAGAGGTGCAGCAGAACCTGGACGGAGTACTGCATCAGTATCAGGGGCGGCAGGCCCTAGGGGTGGCGGAGGTGCCACGAGCAGTTCCAGAGGGCGCGGTAGGTCGTCAGGACCACAGGCGCGAGTTTTTGCGATGACTCAGCAGGAGGCTAGGTCAGCACCGGGAGTGGTGACAGGTACACTTACCATACTTGGTCACACTGTTTTTGCTTTGATAGATCTCGGGGCTACCCATTCATTTATAGCTCGGAGTTGTAGTCTGGTTAAGGAGAGGGAGGTGTCTACTTTGGATTGTGCGTTAGGAGTGAGTACACCTACTGGGGAGGTGTTGGTAGTGACTCAGGTTTTGAGAGAGTGTCCGGTACTGGTAGGCCAGGTGGAGTTACTGGCAGATTTGTTACTCTTAGATTTACGGGACTTTGATGTGATCTTGGGTATGGACTGGTTGACGAGACATCATGCTTCTATCGAATGTTTCGATAGGAGAGTGACTTTTCGGAGTCCCGGATTATCAGAGACTACATTTCAGGGGGATCAGCGTGCACTTCCTACGGGAGTTATTTCGGCACTCGAGGCTAGCAAACTGTTACGGAAGGGGTGCCAGGGTTACATAGCTCATGTGGTGGATACGCGTGCTACGCCAGAGAGGGCAGAGGATATACCAGTGGTACGGGAGTTTCCCGATGTTTTTCCCGAGGAGTTGCCAGGACTACCCCCACACCGAGATCTTGAGTTTACGATTGAGCTTCTACCAGGTACACAGCCTATTTCTCAGACTCCTTATCGTATGGCACCTGCCGAATTGAGGGAACTTAAGGCCCAGTTGCAAGAATTGGTCGATATAGGATTCATTCGACCGAGTATGTCACCTTGGGGAGCACCTGTTTTGTTTGTCAAGAAAAAGGATGGAGGATTGAGATTGTGTGTGGATTACAGGCAACTGAATAAGGTAACTATTCGGAATAAGTACCCCCTACCCCGGATTGATGATTTGTTTGACCAGCTCAAGGGAGCACAGTATTTCTCGAAGATTGATCTTCGCTCCGGCTATCACCAGTTGCGGGTTAAAGAGGAGGATATACCGAAGACAGCTTTCCGGACCAGGTACGGTCACTATGAGTTTGTGGTGATGCCTTTTGGTTTGACTAATGCCCCAGCAGCTTTTATGGACCTTATGAACCGAGTGTTCCGGCCCTACTTGGATCGTTTTGTGATTGTTTTCATTGATGATATTTTGGTGTATTCGAAGAGTGCGAAGGCGCATGAGAAACATCTGAGGATCGTGCTTAAAACGTTGAGGGAGCATCAGTTGTATGCGAAGCTCAGTAAGTGTCAGTTCTGGTTGACCAGTGTTGGATTTCTTGGCCATGTGATTTCGGCCGAGGGCATTCGTGTGGATCCTCAGAAAGTTGAGGCGGTAGCCAATTGGGAACAGCCTAAGACGGTGACGGAAATTCGGAGTTTTCTGGGTTTGGCAGGGTATTACCGGCGTTTTATTGAGGGCTTTTCTATTCTTGCAGCACCGTTGACGAGGTTGACACGGAAGGGAGTTCGGTTTGAGTGGGATGAGAACTGTGAACAGAGTTTCCAGGAGCTTAAAAGGCGGTTGACATCTGCTCCTGTGTTAGCCCTTCCAGATGATAGTGGGGAGTTCGAGGTGTACAGTGACGCTTCTTTACAAGGTTTGGGTTGTGTCTTGATGCAGCACGGGAAAGTGATTGCTTATGCTTCCCGGCAATTGAAACCCCATGAGGTGAACTACCCTACACATGACTTGGAACTGGCTGCGGTGGTTCATGCATTGAAGATTTGGCGACATTACTTGTACGGTGAGAAGTGCAGGATCTTTACGGACCACAAGAGTTTGAAGTATTTGTTCACCCAAAAGGAATTGAACCTCAGACAGCGCCGTTGGTTGGAGTTACTTAAGGACTACGACTGTACTATTGAGTATCATCCAGGGAAGGCTAATGTGGTAGCCGATGCTTTGAGCAGGAAGTCAGCTGGATCTTTGTCGCATCTGAGGACAATACGGTTACCCTTGCTGGTTGAGCTCCGTAAGTTGGGAGTAGAGTTGACTGTGGATGATCAGGGAGCACTCCTAGCGAGTTTCCATGTGCGACCCGTTTTGATTGATCAGGTGATTGATGCTCAGTTTGAGGACCCTATTCTGGGCATCATTCGGATTGAGGTCGAGGCTGGAGAAAGACAGGATTTTGAGATCCGTGAGGATGGAGCCTTGGTTAAGAATGGACGGTTGTGTGTACCTGAGGATGAAGTTTTGAAGAAGGTGATACTGGATGAGGCTCACTGTTCAGCTTATGCGATGCATCCTAGTGGGACCAAGATGTATCGTACACTTCGAGAGCATTATTGGTGGTCAGGGATGAAACGTGAAATTGCAGAGTATGTCAGTAGATGTTTGATTTGTCAACAGGTAAAAGCCGAGCGGCAGAGACCTTATGGAGCAATGCAACCTTTGCCGATTCCCGAGTGGAAATGGGATCACCTGACTATGGATTTTGTGTTCAAGCTTCCGAGAACACCGAAGGGACACGATGGTGTGTGGGTTGTTGTGGATCGACTTACGAAGTCTGCTCATTTCTTGCCAGTACGGGAGAACTTCAGGCTGGAACAGTTTGCACAGTTGTTTATTAATGAGATTATTCGTTTGCATGGGACTCCGGAGTCGATAGTATCTGATAGAGATCCGAGATTCACTTCTCGTTTTTGGCAGAGCTTACAGGAAGCTTTTGGGACTAAATTACACTTCAGTACTGCTTTTCATCCTCAGACTGATGGGCAGTCTGAGCGGACTATTCAGATTCTCGAGGATATGATGCGAGCTTGTGTGCTTCAGTTTCAGGGTACTTGGGAATCACATCTGCCTTTGATGGAGTTCGCCTACAATAATAGTTTTCAGGAGAGCATTGGGATGGCTCCTTACGAGGCTTTGTATGGGCGGCAGTGTCGGACTCCACTGTGTTGGACTGAGGTTGGTGAGAGGAGGTTGACTACTTCTGAGCTGGTGGAGCTTACTCAGGAAAAAGTGGCTTTGATTAGAGATCGATTAAAGGCAGCGCAGGACCGCCAAAAGAGCTACGCTGACCGTAGGATCAGGGATTTGGAATTTGCTGTTGGAGACTGGGTTTTCCTGAAGCTATCTCCTTGGAAAGGAATTGTACGATTTGGCAGACGAGGGAAGTTGAGTCCTCGTTACATTGGACCGTATGAGATTTTGGAGCGGATTGGTCCTGTAGCTTATCGGTTGGCCTTACCAGCAGATTTGGAAAAGGTACATAATGTCTTTCATGTTTCCATGCTTCGGAAATATATTCGAGATGATTCGCATGTTTTAGAAGCACAACCAGTGGAACTGAGGGAAGACTTGAGTTTCGAAGAGCAACCTGTTGCAATCTTGGATCGGAAGGATAAAGTGTTGCGAAGGAAGACGGTTCCCTTAGTGAAGGTATTGTGGCGAAATCATCAGGTCGAAGAAGCTACCTGGGAACCCGAGGCCTTGATGCGAGAACAGTACCCTTATCTATTTCACTGAATTTCGGGGACGAAATTCTTTTTAGGGGGGTAGATTGTAACAACCCGTACCTACGAGAAGGGTAAAAATGTAATTTCTGTGAAGTTTTGTAAAAAGGACGATTTTGCCCCTATGAATAGTAAACGAAAAGTTGACTTTTTGTACGATTGATTGGATGAGTGTTAGCCTTTGACCGTGACGTAGGTTAGGACGTCACGAGTCCGTAGACAGGCGGCAGGTTCGATTCGGACAACCGGAGGAAAAGTTATGATGTACGGAAGGTTGGGGGCGTTACCGTAATTTTGAGCTAATAGGGAAAATGTTGACTTTTTGGAGAATTTGTGGTTTTCACGTAGACCGAGGACCGTTGGATAGGTCTCGACGTCCTGAGTTCAACGACAGGCGGCACGCTGTCATCGGACGTCGGACGGAAAAGATACGGGTCTGGGAAGTCTGAGGGCAAAATGGTAATTTTGTGCAGAGGGGCATTTTGGTCATTTTTCCTCAGCCCAATCAGATAAGGGCAAGTGGCAGATATTTTTTGGGATGGCCAATAGCTGAGGGACACGTGGGGGACCCTAGATGGTTCTAGGAGGAACTTAAGTGTGCACGGCCACACTTGGTCCTTTTTGAACCGTGCACCAATTCGAAGGAAACTGAAAACAGAGAGAAGTTTGGGTGAGGCGGTGATCGATCTGGAGGCTAGGGAGAGTGAGGAGTGACTGGTGAGAGTGACAGAGAGACGTGGGTGAGGTGCTGATCGTGTTTTGGGACTGGAATCGTGCACGGCGGCACGGTGGTGGTGCGGCGAACGTTTGAGGAAAACAGAGGAAACCGTGGACGGTGGAGGCTGTTGTGCCGTGTGGTGAGGCAAACCGAGGCGGTAAGAGACTCAGGTGGTTGCAGGGAGTCCCACGAGCACCGTGGTGGGTGACGGTTCTCACGGCGGCGCCGGAATCGAAAGGTAAGCTCGTTTACTCTGTTTTTCGTGGATTTTCAAATGCAAAGTCGTGACGTTGGGCTTAGAGTCGAGGGATTAGGAGGACAGGGTGTTGTTCAGGGAGGTCTTAGGCGTCGTTTGTGGTGGTTGCCGTGACGGGAGGTTCACGGTGGCTGGTGGTTCGACGGCTGGTCCGTTGTACCCTGTTTTAGCCGTGAGTTTCAAACTTGAAGTCGTGGACTTCGGGGATGAATCGACGGATTCTGTGAGTTGGGTAGGACTAAGTAGGGTCCTAGGGTGGTGCTGGTATCACCACCGTGAAGGGGGAAGCTGTGGACGGCCGGGAAGGAAAACAGAGCTCACGGGCAAGGTTTTTCGAGGTTGAAGAAGAAGGGTTTTAGGCCGTGATTTCTGGATTTTAGGACTGGGTTTGATTGCAGGGGACTGGACGAAGCTAGTGGTATTGAAATGGAGAAGAATGGTGGGTGAACGGCGGAGAACCGGTCACGCCGGTTCAACACAGTTGAACCGGTTGACTCGAGGTTGAAGATGGACTGTAGCAGGCGCGTGAGGCCCACGCGCAGCCACTTTGGGCGGCGCGTGGGGGCGCGTGGGAAGGAATCCGGTTAAGCGTCCAACATGAGTTTAACCCTAAATGTCCTAAGGAGTCCAATGGTATAGTTTTCGGGTTAATCGGACGGTGTTACGGAATGGTTCGGGAATCCGTACGGTTTAGGGTTTATGATTAAAATATTATTAAATTCCCGGAAAATTGGGGAAAATAGGGAAGGTATCCTTGATGTTATTGTGACCCTATTTGGTATCTATTGACAGGACGGGAGACACCAGAGACGGTTGAGGAGCGCACAGAGCGCGAGTGACGTGTTGTAAACTGTGAGTGGACTCTTTCTTATTTCCGAGCATGCCAAACTGTTTTAATTGTTGTTTTATGATTCTATGTGTGTTTTTATGCTTTAAATGATGGTTGTACGTGATTGAGATGTTTGCACGTTTTTCGAGATATTTTCGGGGTTTTGCACGTTTTTCGAGAAAAAGCCGGTTTTCAGATTTTGATGCCATATTTGAGAAATTCACCCTATAACTGTTTTCTGATGATGGTAAATGGGTTATGAAACATGGTTAGGGATTTCCTATGGTTTTTAGTATGGAAATGGATTTTCCGGATTTGGGTTCGGAATGTCGGTTCTGAACGCCGGAAGGGCTTCGAACCGGGGATTTCGAATTCGGATTTGGCGATGGATTTTGAATTGGTTTTACACTGGATATGGATTGGATTTGCTGGATCTGGATATGGGTTTAAAGACCCGGATTGATATTGATGGGGGACGGGCCCGGATTGAGTTTAAAGACTCGGGAGTTTAAAGACTCGGATATTATGATATTACCCCCATAGGCCTATTGAGTTTAAAGACTCGGGAGTTTAAAGACTCGGATTGATATGTGAGGCCTGGTTGAGTTTAAAGACTCGGATAGGTCCAGCAGGTTTGATCGGGTTATACTCTGGTTTCTTATGATGTTTTATAGTGTATCTGTTTCTTATGGTATTTATAGTGTCTCTGTTTCTTATGATGTTTCATATTATGATTTTTCTAATACTTCATTGGCATGCCTGGTTTTAAACCGGAGGGAACAAATGATTTTATTTCCTTACGTTGATTTGTTGGTAGACGGTTTTAAAACTTTCATTCTTTTTGGGTCCACTCACACCTTTTGTTTTTAATTTTTCCCTCCAGGTCGTGGTGATAGCGCTGGGGTGAACGTTGAGGCAGATTTCGAGGCATAGGGCTTCCGACGTTCTTCCGTTGCGGACTTAGACTTGTAGGACTTTTGGTGCCCATTTTGTAGAACTATGCTCTGACTTACTGTTGTATATATTTACTCCTTCGTCTGATGGTTATGCTTACAGTTGTATTAAGATTATTTTTGGCATTGTAAGTGTGATTGTCAGACGGGAGCAGGGTTCATCCCGAGTATCGAGGTGATATTTGGGACGGGTCCTGACACTATGAGGCGAAAGACTCTTCCATGGCAGCATACAGGGCACTGGCGAAGACCCTTCTATGTAGTTTCCGCAGCTACGCTATCACTCGGATTCCACGCTCCGAAAACAGCCATGCCGACGCCCTGGCCCGGCTCGCATCCTCCCTCGATGAGAAGCAGAGTCGAAGCGTACTGATCGAAATTCTGGAACAACCCAGTACACAATGCTCGGCGGTCTACGCCATCAACACTAATGGCACGTGGATGGCCCCACTGATTAGATTCCCCGCAGATGGAACCCTTCCTTCCGACAAAATCGAGGCCAAAAAGGTCCGGAGACGGGCAGCCCGCTATACACTCATCAACGACCAACTTTACAAACGGGGTTTCACTTTGCCCCTCTTGAAGTGTCTCGTCTCGGAGGCAGGCAGAGCCGTTCTCGGGGAAATCCACGCCGGTATTTGTGGAAATCATTCTGGACCGCGGTCGTTAGCCCACAAGGCTTTCCGGCAAGGTTTCTATTGGCCAACCATGCACGGGGACGCGGTCGCTCTGACCAAGCGGTGCGATAAGTGTCAACGATTCGCCCCTCTCTTCCACCTACCTCCAGAAAACCTCACACCAATGGTCAGCCCCTGGCCCTTCTCGCAGTGGGGACTTGATTTGATCGGGAAAATGCCGGCAGGGAAGGGCAAGACAGAGTATGCGGTGGTAGTGGTGGATTACTTCACAAAGTGGGTTGAGGCGAAAGCTTTGGCTTCTATCACCACGGCCCAGATCGAAACGTTTGTCTTCCAGAACATTATCTGCCGTTTCAGTCTCCCCCACATAATCGTCACGGACAATGGGAAGCAATTCGACAACGCACGCTTCCGTGCCTTTTGTGACAGACACAACATCCGCCTTTGCTTCGCCTCACCAGCTCACCCTCAGTCCAACGGCCAAGTTGAGGCCATAAACAAGATCATCAAGCATACACTGAAAACGCAGCTGGACGAGGCCAAGGGAAAGTGGTCTGAAATTCTCCCCAACGCACTATGGTCATATCGGACATCCTACCGCACATCTACGAATGAAACCCCCTTCTCGCTCACCTTCGGAACGGAAGCAGTCATTCCCGCCGAACTAAGCGAAACTTCTTACCGAGTGTCGTCCTATGAGCCTGAACAAAACAACCGTCAGATCGCACTCAGTCTAGACCTCATCGAGGAACACAGGGAGCAGGCCAACCTCAGAAACATCGCCTGCAAGCAGCGGCTTTGCAACTATCATAACGCCAGAGTCAAACATCGGGGTTTTCAGGAAGGAGACTGGGTCCTCCGAAAAGTCAGCCTTGCCACCAAGGATAGCTCAGCAGGGACTCTCGGCCCCAATTGGGAGGGTCCATATCGGGTTACCAGAACCTGCCGGCCCGGAACTTACGAACTGGAAGACCAAGATGGGCGAAGACTGGGCCACCCATGGAATGCCGATCATTTGAAGAAGTACTACATTTAAGGCTGTCTTTTTTCCTTTTTATGACTTGCTGTACTTTCCCCCTTTTTTGCACCGGTTATTTATAAACTCTTCCATTTATCTCGCCTTTGTAACATAACATTACGACTCAAACATACGAGTCGGGGTTCGGTCTTACTCGGCCTACACCCCAACACTTGCTATTTTGACTCAAACATTAGAGTCGGTATACAGCCCTACTCGGCTTGCACCACCACTACGACTCAAACATACGAGTCGGGGTTCGGTCTTACTCGGCCTACACCCCAACACTTGCTATTTTGACTCGAACATTAGAGTCGGTGTACAGCCCTACTCGGCTTGCACCACCACTACGACTCAAACATACGAGTCGGGGTTCGGTCTTACTCGGCCTACACTCCAACACTTGCTATTTTGACTCGAACATTAGAGTCGGTGTACAGCCCTACTCGGCTTGCACCACCACTATGACTCAAACATACGGGTCGGGGTTCGGTCTTACTCGGCCTACACCTAAACACTTGGCATTTTGACTGGAACATTAGAGTCGGCGTACAGCCCTACTCGGCTTACCAACACTCAGAGAAAGAACAGAGGTTCATTCACACTATTACTCGGTCTACAACTTTTGTTCACAAAAATCGGATTTCATTCATGCGTGCAAACCTATTAAGCTCGGCCTGCAAGAGCTTTACAAAAATTCGAAATAAAGGAACATTACAAGGCACAGAGGCCCGTCCTACACCAGCTCTTCCATCTGCTGCTCGTCGGCCTGTTCAACCTCAACCGGCTGCTCTGGCTCTGTGAGAGGCTTTGCTGGCTCGGCTCCTGGTTGGGCACTCGGCTGGGGAACCTCCTCTTCCTCCTCCCCTGACTCGTCCTCGAACATGTCGGCCGTAATGTCCTGACCGAGCCAGGGGGTCTTCACGGTCAGCCCAGGGTTGTGCAGGAAGAGGTTGCGAAAAAACTCCTGCTCGCACTCGGCAGCATACTCGTTCTTGAGTTTATCAAGCTCCTCCGACGCCTTGAACTCGGCCACCGCTTCCTCCCTCGCCTTTTGCAAGTCGGCCTCCCTCGCAGACTTCACCCGACACAGCTCTTTCCAGTGTTTCAGGCGGTCTTTCTCCTTTGCCTCCAGGTCGGCCTTCACCTGGTCCCTGGAAGCAAGAGCCTCCTGAGTCTTCCACCTCTCGGCTTCCAACTTTCGAGTGAGGTCGGTAGCCTCCTTCATTGCCCTCTCGGCCTCCTGAAGCTTGGGGGTGAGCTCTTCTTGTTTCTGCTTCAGCCGGTCCTTCTCCCTCCGAGCAGACGCCACCCTCCTCTGGCTGTTCCCAAACTGGAGGTACACCTCCCCGAGAGCCTGCGCATGACAACCGTTAGTAACTCACTCGGCCTAACATACCACACTTGCAACATAGGATAACTTACATTGCTCAGTAGCAGCAGGGCCTTCTCCATCCTCTGATCAGCCGACCGGCATTGCACCTCGGCCAGCTCTTCCAAGGGTGTCGAAGCCCCCTGACAGACCCCATTCAGCAACGGTACCATTTGCCTCGGGCAGCAGAGGGTTGTCTCGGCACTGGATCCCTCGCCGATCGCCTCCCCGTCGGTGAACACACCGAGATTCACATCTCCTCTCCTCTGGAGCATCTCCAGGATCCTCGCATCCAGCCGAGGGGGGGACGGTGGAGGATTGAATTCTGGGGCCGCCATGGTCCTCTTGCCCCCAATGGCCTCCTGTGCCGACATGATCGCCTCGGCCTCCATCCTCGCCTTCACCCGCCTTGGTTCGGGAGAGCGCACTCGGTCTCCGTCCATTGCGCTCTGTTTCCTCTTGGGAGACCTAGGTCGAGGACTCGGTGGCCTCGGTTTGGAAGTTTGGCCCTGCTTTGACCGGTCGGACCGCTCCGACTGACCTCTCTCGGCTCTCTCCTTTTTCTTCTTGAGAATGAGCTCCAGGCGCTCGGCAGCCTTCGTCAGGGACGCAGATTCTCCGGAGCCTTTGTCTGCCTTCATTCTCAGTTGCTCACAATCCTTGTAAATCCGGCTGCCGAGGTGGTAGGTGACAGGACACGCCCCGATCCCACAGGGACCACAAGGGGACGTGCCCTGCTCCCGTCTGACACCCAATAATTCATACCAATTTTAACCTCAAAACATTTAGGAGCATAAATAACCAAATTAAAGTCATACATCAAATCTGAATTAAACGAATGTCAGACAAGGGATATAATCCAAAATTACAAATTGGCGAGCACGACTCTAAAGTAAACCTGCGGGTACACCGCCCAGCAGGGGTTCAGGTACGCAGAAGTAGATCTATGCCTCAGCCTCTGGTTCCTCCTCTACCTCAGTTTCCCGACCTGGAGGGGTTATCAAAACATTAAGGGTGAGTGGACCGAAACTCAAGTTTATGAAATCGTTTGATAAGTAAAACATATAATTTACCCCTCCGTTTTCCAAACATGCGTGCATCATAATTCAAAATCATAAACCATATAATATGAACCATAAGGCATATAATAAAACCATAAGTATAATTTTAGTTGCTGCACTATACACTCCAAACCCGACATCCCTGATGTCTGACGTCCCTGACGCCCAATAAGGTCACAATCACAAGGCTACGCGTGCCACTCGGGTCTCAATTTCCGAGTTCATTCCCCGAACCCCGTTCGGGTACAGCATCCCCGATGCTTAGCGTTATAGACGCTGGACGTTCTAGACGTCCGTGACCTCTCCGGGGTACCTCATCCGGAGGAGACAATATAATATGGAAGGATCTATACAGTGCAGTAACAAATGCATTTTATTGATATCCACATGCAAGGCATATATATATACATAGATAACATCCGAACCAATCATTAAGTTTCATCAGACGGGTCTCAAGCCCAAATACCGTGAAACGTGCCATAACCATATTTTCCATATCATCAAAACCATTATTGTTTTAGCATGTGAATAAGTATAATAAAACCAGAAAACATTTATGCACACAAGGGTTTAAGAAAATGGCCCACTCACAGTACAATCCTGCTAGAAACCGAACGTATACCCTCGTCCTGGTACAAATATACAACCCCTATCATATCCAAAGTATTCGTAAAGATCAATACAAACCCCTAACATTCAACCATGAAAGCCTAGGTCGAAACCGGCCCGGGAAAGCCGCCCGAACGCGCTTTCCAAGGCAATAAACCTTATTTTGACCAACTTAATGATCTCCGATCGACCCGAAACCACCGCCATTGGATCCGGATCGTCGAAACCTAAAGAATGGTGGTGGTCCCACCAGAAACACTATTCACACGCGCCCCCACGCGCCGGTCAACGCGGCGGTCAACGCAGGAACAGTTCCTGCTGACGTCATCGCTGACGTCACTGCTGACGTCAGCATGACGTCATGCTGACGTCATCTGACAGCTGTTAGGTCTGACATGTCAGACTCTGACAGGTGCCACGTGTCAACATCTGATTGGTCCACCACACTGATCTGTCAGGCCACGTGTCGGATCTGACATGTGTCACGTGTCAGCACGGCACTGGTCTACGTCACTGACATGTCAGTGACACGTGGCAGTCCCTGACTGGTCCACGTCACTGACATGTCAGTGCTGACTGTGCACTGACATGTGACACGTGTCGGCTCACGGTTGGTCCACGTCATCTGACAGACTGACAGGGTGCCACGTCATCACCGCTGTCCTCAGACGGGTTGACCTGAAAACCTGCAACTCGGGTCGATCAGACCCGCGATCATGACCCGGTTGCCATAACTTCATTTCTGGATCATTTTCGTTTCTTTCAATTCCTAACTACTCGTCTGAGTCCCTAGATTGGTTCAGTGTAAAAAGAATGGAGAAAAACCGATAGGATCGAGGGCCTACCTCGAAGAACAGAACCGGTTTCCGTCGCCGTTTAGTCACCACCCTGAGCTCCTCCGGCCACGAGTTCAATCGCAGAAGGTTCCTGGCAGTCCCTAGAGTCGATTAGGATCCATCCAAAACAAAACTAAACGTGGCAAAAAGGATTTACCAAAATCTGGGTTTTAAAACCGTTTCGGGTTTAAGCCGCTCACCTTGCCGCCGCCTGCCGCCGTTCACCGCCTTGCCTCAGCCCTCACCAGCTCAGTTCAGCCACGCCTGAAGCAAAAGGGTCAGGTGCACGCAGGTGTGATGATCGAAATGGCAGCATGTGGGTGTCGGGTATGGAAATATATAGAAATGGAGGGAAAGCTGCTCAAAGAAATGAACGGCCCAGATTGAATCTCAGAATGGGATCAAGGGCTGAGATCAGATCTGGAGGTTTTCAATCCAAGGGCTGGAATTTAAAGCTGATTTAAATGTTAATTAATCCAATAGTGGATCTGATCCAATCTAGCCAATGGGTGAGTGACACTTGTCACTCACCAGGTGTCCTCAAATCAGATTTCCTGAATATAATATTCGACACGAAAACCGAGACACGAACTTCCCGAATTCACGTTTCTGACCATAACTTCCTCGTACGAAGTCCGATTTCGGCGTGCCGCCTGTCTACGGACTCAGGACGTCGAGGCCTACCCAACGGTCCTTGAGTCAACTGAAAATTAGTTGTCAAAAGAAAAGTCAACATTTTCCCACGAGAGTCCAAATGACGGTAATGCCCCTGAACTTCCGATAGTCATAACTTTTACCCTGATCGTCCGAATTGGACGTGCCACCTGTCTATGAACTCGTGACGTCCCGAACTACGTCACGGTCATAGGTCAAAGTTCATTTAGTTCATCAATCAAAAAGTCAACAATTTGACCATACCAGTCACAGGGGTAAAATCGTCAAATCACACATTAAAGTACAATATGGGAATCCTCGAATTTCCGGGGTGTTACAACCTTCCCCCCTTAAGAAATTTCGCCCCGAAATTTCAAAGAAACAAATGAGGAAATTGTTCTCGCATCTGAGCCTCGGGCTCCCATGTGGCTTCTTCCACATTCTGGTTTCTCCAGAGAATCTTCACGAGAGGGATCGTCTTTCGTCGTAGTACCTTGTCCTTCCGATCCAGGATCTGTACTGGTTGTTCTTCAAAGCTCAAATCCTCCCGCAGTTCGACAGGTTGTTCCCTAAGTACATGAGAAGCATCACGTACGTACATCCGCAACATCGATACGTGGAAAACATCGTGAACTCTTGATAGTTCTGGAGGTAGCGCCAATCTGTATGCAACTCTGCCAATTCTCTCCACGATTTCATAAGGTCCGATAAAACGCGGACTCAGTTTCCCCCGTCGGCCAAAACGGATAATCCCTTTCCACGGAGACAACTTCAGGAAGATAAAATCTCCCACTTCAAACTCCAAGTCTCGAATCCGTCGGTCGGCATAACTCTTCTGGCGATCCTGTGCCACCCTCAATCTCTCCTTGATCACGCGAACAGTTTCCATGGTTAAGTCCATCATCTCCGGCCCTACAGCCGCTCGCTCTCCTACCTCCGTCCAGCAGATAGGTGTCCTGCACTGTCGGCCATACAGTGCCTCATATGGTGCCATCCCAATGCTCGCCTGATAGCTGTTGTTGTAAGCGAATTCCATCAATGGCAAATGAGTATCCCAAGAGTCTTGAAACTGTAGTACACATGACCTCATCATGTCCTCCAGGGTTTGAATGGTTCTTTCAGACTGTCCATCGGTCTGTGGATGGAAAGCAGTACTGAAACGTAAGGTTGTTCCCAAAGTAGCTTGCAAACTTCGCCAGAACCTGGAAGTGAAACGCGGATCACGATCGGACACGATCGATTCCGGCGTACCATGAAGTCGTATGATTTCCTTCACAAACAACTGAGCCAGTCGGTTAGGTTTATAGGTTTCCTGAACTGGCAGAAAATGGGCTGATTTGGTTAACCGATCCACGATCACCCATACTCCGTCCACTCCACTCTGAGTCCTCGGTAACTTAAAGACGAAGTCCATGGTGATGTGATCCCACTTCCACTCAGGAATCGGAAGTGGCTGCATAGCCCCATACGTTCTCTGCCGTTCCGCCTTAACCTGCTGACAGGTTAAGCATTTGCTCACGAACTCAGCAATATCCTTCTTCATTCCTGGCCACCAATAATGGTTCCGGAGGGTACGGTACATCTTTGTACCTCCCGGATGCATAGCATAGGCCGAACTGTGGGCCTCCTCAAGTATCTCGGCCCGTAACTCTGCCACTGCAGGTACGCACAAACGGTCCAATTTCACCAGTGCTCCATCGTCCCGGATGGTAAAATCCTGCCTCCCATCCGCATCGACCTCAATTCTGTAAATACAGAGTATCGGATCCTGAAGTTGCGCTTCAATGATCCGATCAATCAGTACTGGTCGCACATGGAAGCTGGCCAACAAAGCTCCATGCTCGTCCGTACCCAAAATAACTCCCGCCTTCCGGAGTTCCACTAGCAAGGGAAGATACACCATCCCCAGGTGTGCAATAGTTCCCGCTGATTTCCTGCTGAGTGCATCCGCCACCACATTGGCCTTACCCGGATGGTACTCGATCGTACAGTCATAGTCCTTCAGCAGCTCCAACCATCTCCGTTGTCTCATGTTAAGCTCCTTCTGAGTGAATAAGTATTTAAGACTCTGGTGGTCGGTGTATATCCGACACGTTGCGCCGAACAGATAATGTCTCCAGATCTTGAGAGCATGAACCACCGCCGCCAACTCCAAATCATGGGTTGGATAGTTCAACTCATGGGTCTTCAGCTGCCGGGATGCATAGGCGATAACCTTGCCAGTTTGCATCAACACGCAGCCCAACCCTTGCAGTGAAGCATCACTGAAAACCACAAACTCTCCACTGTCGTCCGGCAATGCAAGGACAGGTGCAGTGGTCAATCGATCTTTCAACTCTTGAAAGCTCCGATCGCACTGCTCGTCCCAGATAAACTTTACTCCCTTCCGAGTCAAACGAGTCAATGGTGCAGCAATTTTGGAGAAACCCTCCACGAATCTCCGGTAGTAACCCGCTAATCCGACGAAACTCCGCACCTCGGTCACTGTTGTCGGTTTAGCCCAGTTGGTCACCGCTTCTGTTTTCTGGGGATCCACGCAAATCCCATCCGTCGATATCACGTGACCCAGAAAACCAATACTGCTCAGCCAAAACTGACACTTGCTCAGCTTGGCATACAATTATTCTTGTCTCAGCCTCTCCAAGACCAACCGCAGATGATCTTCATGTGCACGGGCACTCCTCGAGTATACCAAAATATCATCGATGAACACAATCACGAACTTATCCAGGTAGGGTCGGAAGACCTGGTTCATCAGATCCATGAATGCTACTGGAGCATTCGTCAAACCAAATGGCATAACAAGAAACTCGTAGTGCCCGTAACGGGTTCGAAAAGCTGTTTTCGGAATATCCTCCTCCGAAATCCTCAGTTGGTGATACCCAGACCGTAAATCAATTTTCGAGAAGCACTGAGCTCCCCGCAACTGGTCGAAAAGGTCATCGATCCTGGGTAGAGGATACTGGTTCCTCAGTGTCACCTTGTTGAGTTGTCGATAGTCAATACATAAACGGAGACTTCCTTCCTTCTTTTTTACGAACAACACCGGTGCTCCCCACGGTGAAGTACTCGGTCGGACATATCCCATGACAGGACCCATCCCAATCCCCCCGGGATTACCATGGAATGTGCCCTGCTCCCGTCCAACAAGGGGTGTCAGACAAAGGATGACCAAGAGCCACTGCCCAAACAGGGCATCCAGAGTGCGCAAGGATCGATGGAGGAGGTGTGCAATGTCCCAGTCTCTGCTGCAATCGCATCCGTGATCAACCTGAAGGGCATTAAAACCAAAAGCTGTGAGTGGACAAAAACCAGTAACCAAAACGTTTGCTCAACCGAGCCCTTAGGGCCTTAGCCAAAAAAAACCGTTAACCAAAAACCAAGTGTGGGAACTAAGCCCAAAACCGTGGAATACCACCACCATACACATTAAAACCATGTGGGTCACCAACCACTACCATAAATGAACATTAAATCATTAAAATCACACAATCATAAATCCACCCGGAAAGCCATTTCATTAATTCGTATTTTACCATTACCATCACCAGCATCCCTGATGCTAGACGTCCCTGACGTCATGTCTCACGGTTTCATAAGCTACGCGTGCTGCCCGGGGTCTCTCCGGGTCCATATATCTGACATCCCTGATGTCTGACGTCCCTGACGTCAATCATAGCAATCCTGCTCCTGAGTCATCATACGGTCCGGCTACTCCGTATGGTGACCCTTCACAGGCAATGCACCGTGACTTCCCTAGTGTCCCAGACATCTGGAGGAGACCATCATATATCCATGTGTACAGATGGTATATGGAAAAACTGTTTTTATTAATTCATTCCACAACATCACAATGGGCCCTGCCCGAATTTTCCATAAAACAACACATTTCCATTTAGGGTCCCTGACCCGAAATCACATTTATTAAATATAGGGTCCCTGACCCGAAATCACAATTTTAATCCAACTGGGCCTCATGCCCGACTTTATGAACCACTGGGCCCACGACCCGATTTATAAACCAACTGGGCCCGCAGCCCGACTTATAAACCAACTGGGCCCGCAGCCCGATTACGTACTCAAATGGACTCCAAGTCCGAGATTTCCAAAACAAGTGGGCCTCAAGCCCGAATTCATCTTTCCAATATAAAAACCATTTTATCATATTGTTTATTTAACCACAAGCACGCAAAACCACAAATAAACCGTTAATCCCGATATACGTGAAATACGGAAAACACCTCGAAATACATGCAACATACCCAAAATCAATGCTCACAAATACCATCATAGAAATCATGTATATAAACCATATAACACATTTAAGCATGCATAGGATTTATAAAACCAAAGTCCACTCACAGACCGTTTTAATCGTGTGCCTCGATATGCGTGCCACCGGCCCTCCCGGGCCACACCACTATCACCGGGACTCCCAATCCTGTCCAAGTCACATTAGAGGGTCACTAACCTCAACATTAACATCCTATCAAAGTCCCTTAATTTTCCCGAATTTTACTTATTTTTAAACTTAATTTAAAACCATCGGATATCCCGAACAATATCGAGACGGTGTCCGATCGACACGAAACCAATTCCAAAATGTCCGTTACATTAAATAGGACAGAAGTCATGTTGACCTCACCTCGAGATTCGCGCCCACGCGCCGTCACGCGCCGCCGTGAGTGGCTGCGCGTGAAACCCACGCGCCTGCTACAGTGTCACCATCTAACCCGTATGTCTGGTAAACGGGTCCAGTGTGCCCGCGATACGACCCGGTTCCAATCCTATCAATTCAGCCTTAATTACATCAATTGATCATTCCATTAGCTTTGTTTTAAGTTTAATTTAAGTTCTGTAACATTGATTACACAAATCATTACCTACAATTCCACGATTCGATGATGAACACCAAGAACACCCGTCCATTGTTCATCCTTCGAACCCCATCCATTTCGATCGATATCCTGAAATTGATTCAACCAGAAGCTTCCAATTCCACGACTCAGCTTCGAAATTTCAGAGACCTCCATCCTTCTGTTCTTCCTCAATTCGACCCCAATTACCTTCGTTCTTGTTGCAGGTCGATTCGTGTTGATCCCAGAAAGCTGAATGTGAGCTCAATTTCGATCCTCACGGCCTAACACTCAGTAATCGAATTTCCCTCCTAAACTCAAAAATCCGAAATTTGAATCTCCCTTCTTTGTTGATCTCTCGTGTTTACCCAACTCAGTTCAACCTCACAATTCCCTCAGTTCCTCACTCACGAGCTTAGCAATGGCAGAGGATTTTAGGTTGGGTAGAAGCTGGGTTGGTTGTACACGATTAAGAAAATTAGGGAGGGATAATGGAAATTAAAAGATTAATTAATTAATTAAAAATTAATTAAACATCATCATGAGGTCTGCCCCAAAAACATGGATTCTGATTTCAAGGGATGAGTGACACTTGTCACTCATCCAGGTGTGTAGGGTCAACGGTCACTATTCATTATTTTATTATTATTTTAATCCCGGCCTCGGTTCGTTAGTTCGTTTCCTTGACCATAACGTCGTCGTCGGATCTCCGATTTCGGCATGCCGCCTGTCGTTGGATTCGTATCGACGATACCTACGTAACGGTCCTTGGCCTTCGTCCATCGGACCTCCCGATCAAAAAGTCAACATTTGGCCCTTAACAAGCCAAATTACCAAAATACCCCTCAACTTCCGAACACCATAACTTTCTCTACGAATGTCGGAATCGAACGTGCCACCTGTCTATGAACTCGTGACGTCCCGAACTACGTCACGGTCATCGGTCAAAGTCCATTTGACCGCCCGAACAAAAAGTCAACATTTTGCCCACGACCAGGGGCAAAACGGTCATTTTGCACAATTTATCCGATTCCGCCCTACTAACCACCGTTCAACCTCGCTAATCAAGATTAGTCACTAAACTAATCCCGAAATTCGGGACGGGTCGTTACATCCCAAATCTACCAACTCCTGCAATTGAGTCTTGAGTTCTCGTAACTCGGCCGGCGCCATCCGGTATGGTGCCTGGGATATAGGTCGGGTACCCGGGAGTAGTTCAATAGTAAACTCAATCTCCCGCGATGGTGGCAACCCAGGTAAGTCTTCCGAGAATACATCTGGAAACTCACTGACCACCGGTATTTCGTCGATAACCGGAGTATCGACCCGTTCCGACACGACATGCGCCAGATAACCCTGGCATCCCTTCCGTAGAAGTTTGGTAGCAGTAAGTGACGAAATCACTTCAGGAGGCGAACCATCACGTTCCCCCTGAAAGATAACTTCTGGCAAACCCGGGCTCCGCAAAATCACTTGCTTGCTACAGCAGTCGATGAGCGATCCGTGCTCCGATAGCCAATCCATCCTTAGGATTATATCGAAGTCGTGGATATCCAGAATAATTAAGTCTGCTGGTAAATCCACATCCTCAATTCTTACCGGGCACCTCCGAATCACCTGATTCACAAGGTACACGGTACCCATCAGGGTGCCAACACCCATTTCGTAATCTAAGGCTGATACCACACAATCAAGCATACCAGCACAACTCCTCGAAATAAAAGAATGTGTAGCCCCCGCATCCATTAATACACGTACAAGAAAATTAAAGATATGTAGTGTACCTGTGACCACGCCTGGAGCAGTCCTCGCCTGCTGCTGGGTCATTGCAAACACTTGGGCCCTCGGCCCTCCGTTCCGTCCGCGCCCACGCGCGCCACGCCCAGCACCACGGTCACCTCCCTGACCGCGACCTCCATTAGTGTGGGAAGCCGTGCTCTGCACCACACTCGAGCCCCCAGCGTCGTTGTTTTTGGACAACTGCGGACAATCACAGGCATAGTGGCCTTCCTCTCCGCAAGCAAAACAAGTTACTGGCCTTGGCCTGCCCGAATGCCCACCAGATGCACCGCTCCAAGATGAGTGCTGCCCAGAGTTGTGTCCAGATCCTCTGCCCTGAGAGCCTCCACGTCGACCCGACCAGCCACGACCCTTGAAGGATGAGGGTGCTCCCCTGTAGCTCCCTCCCTTGTTGTTCTTACGGCCCGATGGCCCATGATGTGGGCGATCCTGACGTCGCCCCTCCCCCGAAGGTTGTCGTGATTGGTGTGCCGCCAGACTGGCCTCGACACGCACCGCTGCGTCGACCATATCCCTCAGAGAAGCATGAATGGTAGCAGTCACACTGGCCCGGATCTCCCCTCGGAGTCCAAGCTCAAACCGCTGGCATTTGTCCTCCTCCGTGCTTACGAATGAGGCAGCGAACCGGGAAAGTTTCCCGAAGGTTTGCTCGTAGTCTGCAACAGACATGTCACCCTGCTCCAGCCGCAGGAATTCCGCCTCCCGCGCCGCGCGAAAGGATCGCGGGTAGTACTGGTCCAGAAACCTGGAACGGAAAGCTTCCCAGGTAGTGGTATGGACAGACCACCCAGACATTTCGAGTCCGTGCCACCACTGGTAGGCTCCTCCTTCCAGCAAGAAGGCCGCCAAAGTCACTCGTTCGCCCGGAGGGCAGTGCATTACTGAGAAGATCCTCTCCCACTTGGTGATCCAGTCGTGAAAATCCTCGGGGTTTGATCCCCCGCAGAAAGGAGTGGCTCCCAAACGTTGAGCCCTTTCGATGCTCGCGCATTCCATCTCTCTTTCTAGATCCTCGTCCGTTCGAGTATGAGGAATTCTCCTAGGAGGCATAACCAACTGTTAAGAGGCATAGATCAGAAAACAATATTCTTAAAAGTCGAAAAGTAACTAGTACTAATCGCTAGTCTAGCATGCAGACCAATACCCTAGTACTGACCACAACCTAGTGCTCTGATACCAAGCTGACAGGACCCGCCCCGATCCCACAGGGACCACAAGGGGACGTGCCCTGCTCCCGTCTGACACCCAATAATTCATACCAATTTTAACCTCAAAACATTTAGGAGCATAAATAACCAAATTAAAGTCATACATCAAATCCGAATTAAACGAATGTCAGACAAGGGATATAATCCAAAATTACAAATTTGCGAGCACGACTCTAAAGTAAACCTGCGGGTACACCGCCCAGCAGGGGTTCAGGTACGCAGAAGTAGATCTATGCCTCAGCCTCTGGTTCCTCCTCTACCTCAGTTTCCCGACCTGGAGGGGTTATCAAAACATTAAGGGTGAGTGGACCGAAACTCAAGTTTATGAAATCGTTTGATAAGTAAAACATATAATTTACCCCTCCGTTTTCCAAACATGCGTGCATCATAATTCAAAATCATAAACCATATAATATGAACCATAAGGCATATAATAAAACCATAAGTATAATTTTAGTTGCTGCACTATACACTCCAAACCCGACATCCCTGATGTCTGACGTCCCTGACGTCCAATAAGGTCACAATCACAAGGCTACGCGTGCCACTCGGGTCTCAATTTCCGAGTTCATTCCCCGAACCCCGTTCGGGTACAGCATCCCCGATGCTTAGCGTCATAGACGCTGGACGTTCTAGACGTCCGTGACCTCTCCGGGGTACCTCATCCGGAGGAGACAATATAATATGGAAGGATCTATACAGTGCAGTAACAAATGCATTTTATTGATATCCACATGCAAGGCATATATATATACATAGATAACATCCGAACCAATCATTAAGTTTAATCAGACGGGTCTCAAGCCCAAATACCGTGAAACGTGCCATAACCATATTTTCCATATCATCAAAACCATTATTGTTTTAGCATGTGAATAAGTATAATAAAACCAGAAAACATTTATGCACACAAGGGTTTAAGAAAATGGCCCACTCACAGTACAATCCTGCTAGAAACCGAACGTATACCCTCGTCCTGGTACAAATATACAACCCCTGTCATATCCAAAGTATTCGTAAAGATCAATACAAACCCCTAACATTCAACCATGAAAGCCTAGGTCGAAACCGGCCCGGGAAAGCCGCCCGAACGCGCTTTCCAAGGCAATAAACCTTATTTTGACCAACTTAATGATCTCTGATCGACCCGAAACCACCGCCATTAGATCCGGATCGTCGAAACCTAAAGAATGGTGGTGGTCCCACCAGAAACACTGTTCACACGCGCCCCCACGCGCCGGTCAACGCGGCAGTCAACGCAGGAACAGTTCCTGCTGACGTCATCGCTGACGTCACTGCTGACGTCAGCATGACGTCATGCTGCCAGGTCTGACATGTCAGACTCTGACAGGTGCCACGTGTCAACATCTGATTGGTCCACCACACTGATCTGTCAGGCCACGTGTCGGATCTGACATGTGCCACGTGTCACCACGGCACTGGTCCACGTCACTGACATGTCAGTGCTGACTGTGCACTGACATGTGACACGTGTCGGCTCACGGTTGGTCCACGTCATCTGACAGACTGATAGGGTGCCACGTCATCACCGCTGTCCTCAGACGGGTTGACCCGAAAACCTGCAACTCGGGTCGATCAGACCCGCAATCATGACCCGGTTGCCATAACTTCATTTCTGGATCATTTTCGTTCCTTTCAATTCCTAACTACTCGTCTGAGTCCCTAGATTGGTTCAGTGTAAAAAGAATGGAGAAAAACCGATAGGATCGAGGGCCTACCTCGAAGAACAGAACCGGTTTCCGTCGCCGTTTAGTCACCGCCCTGAGCTCCTCCGGCCACGAGTTCAATCGCAGAAGGTTCCTGGCAGTCCCTAGAGTCGATTAGGATCCATCCAAAACAAAACTAAACGTGGCAAAAAGGATTTACCAAAATCTGGGTTTTAAAACCGTTTCGGGTTTAAGCCGCTCACCTCGCCGCCGCCTGCCGCCGTTCACCGCCTTGCCTCAGCCCTCACCAGCTCAGTTCAGCCACGCCTGAAGCAAAAGGGTCAGGTGCACGCAGGTGTGATGATCGAAATGGCAGCATGTGGGTGTCGGGTATGGAAATATATAGAAATGGAGGGAAAGCTGCTCAAAGAAATGAACGGCCCAGATTGAATCTCAGAATGGGATCAAGGGCTGAGATCAGATCTGGAGGTTTTCAATCCAAGGGCTGGAATTTAAAGCTGATTTAAATGTTAATTAATCCAATAGTGGATCTGATCCAATCTAGCCAATGGGTGAGTGACACTTGTCACTCACCAGGTGTCCTCAAATCAGATTTCCTGAATATAATATTCGACACGAAAACCGAGACACGAACTTCCCGAATTCACGTTTCTGACCATAACTTCCTCGTACGAAGTCCGATTTCGGCGTGCCGCCTGTCTACGGACTCAGGACGTCGAGGCCTACCCAACGGTCCTTGAGTCAACTGAAAATTAGTTGTCAAAAGAAAAGTCAACATTTTCCCCCGAGAGTCCAAATTACGGTAATGCCCCTGAACTTCCGATAGTCATAACTTTTACCCTGATCGTCCGAATTGGACGTGCCACCTGTCTATGAACTCGTGACGTCCCGAACTACGTCACGGTCATAGGTCAAAGTTCATTTAGTTCATCAATCAAAAAGTCAACAATTTGACCATACCAGTCACAGGGGTAAAATCGTCAAATCACACATTAAAGTACAATATGGGAATCCTCGAATTTCCGGGGTGTTACAGTAGGGGACTACAACACCGAGACACGGGTCAGATATAAGAAAACAAAATAGCAAACCAACAACAAAAACAGACTTACCCTCGTCGGTGTCGATGAGGCCGGCCTTGTACTGAAACCCAGGTAGCCGAAGTATTCGTCGGTTCCGCTCCAACTCGTCCAAGATCTCCCTTACTCGGTGGACGACCGCTTTCTCCTCTGGCGTTATTTCCTCTTCTGGGAACAAACCTGCACACCGAAAAATGATCAGCTACAACACTAATACTTAGCATACATCCTATCAACATTTACATTAAGGGCGACCTATGCTACAACTATCAACCTTGGGTCTGGAATTTGGACGGTATCGGGGGTCCCTCGGTGTTCCCCTCCCAGTCCCCACCGACCAGGCAGAACTTCGTCTTGTACGACTTTTGGGAGGTCGGTATGTCCAGAATGAACTCCCCCGCTTGCTCTTCTTGCGGTGGCGGACGAAGACCCACCCGGTACTCTGCTGCTGGAAGCCGAACTCGTACAGGTACATCAGTTGAGCATAGGTCGGCTCCGGTTGCTCGGCCCACCTGAAGGCCGTGTAAAGCGAGCAGAGCACAATCCACACGTTCGGATTGAGCTGACCAAGTGCCACCCCCATCTTCTTCACCATCCTACGCAGCCAAGGGTGAAGGGGCAGCCTTACCCCGTGGTGCATCAGCTCGGTATAGAACAGTGCCATACCAGGTGGGGGGTTGCTGGGTCTTTCTTCTCTTGTGGGTAACCTTGCCGTCACCGAGTCGGGAACGCCAAACTCAATCCTCATCTTCATCAGGCCCTTCTCGGTCTCCTTGTTCACCATTTCGTCCACGGTGAAGGCCGCCCGCTCAATCGGCACGGCTATCGGGACCGACTCGTCCCCGTTTGTTTTCACTTTGTTCAGCCGCATTGTGCCCTTGTCACGGCCATGGGTCAGCTTCAACGCTCGGTGCACCCCCACCTTTACTATCGTCTCGGCGTCTCCCAGCAGATTCCCACTACCCGACCTGCCCGTCGGCCCAGCCCCGAACCGATGTCCGTGGTCCTACCGGACGACTCGGCCGTGCTGTGCACCGCCTCTACCCTCTTTTGTGCCTCGAACGAGTGGGCCTCGCCCTCACTCCCGGAGGTGGGAATGGGCACCTGTACGCTACTACCCGACGACTCACCGCCCTGTGAGTCGTAGCATTTACCCTCAGATACCGAGTCACTCTGGACCGACATCTACAAAAGCAAACAGAAAAACCAAACTCAGCCGACCGACTCGTTCCTATGAAGATCTGACCACAACCTTCACCACGTTCATGACCAGTTCTTCACACCCTCCTACTTTAATCGAAAAACTAAACTTGGGCAGGTGCTTACCTTGTTTTTTCACGGGGGACCGTAGGTCGGAAATCGCCAACACCGTACGCACCGCCGTCAAATGCTGGTCGGAAATCGCCTCTTTGTTTGGACAGCGTTTCTCACCTTTCTCAAAAAACAAAAGTGAGGAAATCGGTGAAGAGCTCCCCATATTTATAGCAATTGATGCACAGACTACGAAGCGTCACTCCCCTCAGTGACAGACACGTGTTGCAACCAGGCATTCTGACCGGACACGTGTCAACCATCTGTCCGCGGAAACCCAACCGTCTTCCTCCGGGTCTACACCGACTTCCGTACACCGCTCGGTGTCTGGGACTGCTTCACAGACGCTGGCCCTCCCACCGACCCATGTACACCGCTCGGTGCTCTCATCCGTGGGCGGGTATTGGCTCTATCCACCGACTCATATACACCGCTCGGTGTCCTCACCCACCGTACGGACGCTGGTCCTCCCCCACCGACTCATATACACCGCTCGGTGTCCTCACCCACCGTACGGACGCTGGTCCTCCCCCACCGACCCAAGTACACCGCTCGGTCTCCGCAGCTCCAACGCGTCATTTGGCTCCTATCACCGACCATGACGTCGCCACCGACCGACTGCGCACAACCGCGACCGACTGCGCCACTTTTCCGCCGAAGTGCTCTTTCTCACCGACTGCCTACTAGCTCCTTCCTCTCCATGACCGAGACTGTCTCGGCGGACTATCCCACCAGGGGACTTGGGGGACTACAGGTATACTTCCCACCAGGGTCTGGGAGAATGAGACAAGTCCCCGACCGAGAAATTCCACCTCAGTCAACGACTTGGGGGACTTCTGTTGACACCATATCTGACCAGACCCACTGGGCCGTATACTTAAAGCCCTGACAACGCTCAAGGCCCAAGAACACCATACTTGCGACAGCCCTAACACCGGGCCCAATGTGGGATGCCGCGTGGAAGCATATCCACCCTCGATTTACGTAACACGTGTCCGCACGTAAATCGAGAAGCATTCGTCCCACATCGGAACTTTGGGAATTGGACATCCCGCCTACCTATACATAAAGGGTACACATTTCCCAATAAAGGTAACTAAGTTTTACTATTACAATTACTCTACCGAACTTACCATTTACTGCTTCCTCTTACGAATAAAGTAACTGACTTGATCGTCGGAGAGCCTTAGGCCGGCACCACACCGGTGCCCGTACTAACGGAGACCCGCGATCCACTTGAGTTGACAGGTCACAAGAGGGACGCGCGTCATTTGGTGATTGGGCAACGAGTACTCGACAGTTGGAACATTTAACGCTTCAACATACTCTTACATGAGTATACATATACTTATATGGGTATATCTAAGTATTCTTTTATTTTTATTATTTTTACTTTGTATTAATAATAGATTTAAACATTAATAAAAATTAATATATTTTTTAACGGTTCAGTTTCGATTTTACGGATTTTCAAAATAAAAAACCAAATCCAAACTGTTTGACTTTTATCCGGTCAAATCTAAACCGTTTGATAAATAACGGTTTGAAGCGATCGATTAACAATTTTAACGGGTTCGTGTCCACCCCTATTGAATGGTGATTGTCAAATTACAACATTATTCTAATAATTCATTTATATATATTGTTGTTGTCAAAATTATAAAATAATTATTTATATATTCTTATACTAAACGGTATGCCAAAATCTACATTACATTACCTTAAGGGGAAAAAAACTACAAACATACAAAAATTGTGCGTATGGTCATATGGAGGATGTAATAATGTGAAACATTACATAATACACGACATTATTTAAAAGAGAATATAATTTTTTTTAAAGAAAATATATATTTCATCAAATATAATATACCATTTTTGTCTGACATTTCGCCAGAATAGTTTTCTATTTATAAAATATATTTTAATGCAAATACTTACTTAATTTAAAATTTAAAATTATAGAAATAACATTCTCGAAAATTGCCCTACTTTTTCTGACTGAAATAAGACTTTAGAATTCAAGTCGTTCTAAGTTCTCACAACGTAAGCACATAGTTTAATATTAATCAATTTATTTATTTTGAGAAAAATTAGTTTTGAGGTGGAGAAGGTATTGACTATGGAGTTGATGTGACTCATTTATATAGAATTAATTAGTGCGATGCAAGAATCTTGTATAATTATGAAAAATAAAACATTTATATCTCATTATCTTGATACCTGATTATTAATAGTGTAGTCAATACTAGTATCATGTCAGGCCTTTCATAAAATACAAAAAAGAAAAAAAAAATTAAATTTTATATAATCTAACTTATTCGAATAATTTATTTTTGATTAAAGTGGTATTTAAATTGTTAAAATCAATATAATAATATAAAATTAAATAAAGATTTAAAAAATTATATCATATTTTTAATGGTTCATTACATAAAGATATACTATAAGAAAACTAGTATATCTAATAAAAATAAATTATAGGAAAATTATAAATGATCTTAAAATATAATTAATTTAATTTTTATTTAAACAAATTTTATATATATTATATAATAAATTAAATAAATACACGTGAGAGGGGGTTTGGAACCTCAATGAATCCCCTCCCTTCGTCCATGCTACTCGTATTACTATTTTAATTTATCGAATTATTTTTGTATATATATCATAATAAAAAATATCCATTACCTAAATTATTATGTGAAGATTATATTCGTAAAAAATCAACAAGATATGAGGTTATTTGATTATTTAATTATATCAAATAAATCAACGATTGTGGTAAAAATTAAGATACTCATGATGAAATGTTTGTTTAGTTAATATATATATATATATACACTAAACGACCCTATTGATTTTTTTTCGAAATTGATTTTGACATAATTGTTTAGAGAATGATCAAGATTATGATATATATATATTTCAAAAATAATTCAATAAATGAAAATGATAATATGATGTATATAATTAGAATCATATGCAAATATTATCCAAAAAAATGGAATATGTTTGCATATAAAATAGACATCTTTCATATAAGATGATTAAAATAGTTTATTTTTTCTTTTCCTTTAAGTAAAATAAGATGGCTACTCTTTTTATATAATGACACAGTGATAATAATAATCACATTATACATATTAAATATAAAACTGGTTATTTGAGATTGCAAAATCAGAAAATCCGTTAAACACTCTCTTCTAAATATCTTTTTTTTTTTTGGTTTTGCCATCTTTTCCCGCCATTTCCGTGGCCTAGTCCTGGATTTCTAGATATAATCGACTACACCATTTGCTTCAGATAATAAATTGTCCTTATTCACCTATTTTGTTTTGCTCAACCTACTCGCCCTTCCTAACGCTAATGTTTATGTTGGCCGCACTCATAAGACGAGCGTGCAAGCAATCGCTGAAGACGAGCGTGCAAGCAATCGCTGAAGGCGAGCGTAGTGGAGAAAATAAAAGTAAAAAGGAAAGTAAAGTTATGGATTCTGGTGGATTCTATTTCTACCATCTCGCAGACCGCGTGAAAGTGGGTCCCACCGGTCCCATCTCTAACGCGAGAACTTCCGCTCTTTCTTAAACAATTTTGGTGGACTGCGAAAAAATTTTAAATCCCAAACAAAAAAATTGGTGGCTTGAACGCTTCAAAGCTAAAATGCATCGCATTCGTCCATCATCGTCAAGATAGCTCTTTCTTCCTTCTGTCTGGAAGGCTCATGAGTACTTATTTTTCCTTTCCTATTAAGCATTAACCAATAAGAATGTGCAAAATGATGACATTGGAAAAATTAAAAATAATAACTTATCAGGACATAGATGAATTAATCAGTTAATGTAAAGTAAGAATGAGTTGGATTATATTTGATAAATCTCTAGTTATGAGTTCGAATTATACCCATGCTCATAGAATCATAAATTATAAATTTGTAGAGACTATATGAGGATCCCAATTTACCGAATAAAGATTTTCTAGTAGTTGTAGGATTTGCATGAAAATTCCAGTTTACTAATTAATGATGAGTTGGAAAGGTTCCGTCTTAAAAAATTGTGGGTACCGAAAAATAAAAAATAATCTAACAAATAATTATATATGCAACCCTTATTACGAAATTATTTATGAATATATCATTTTAATTTTTATTACAAGAATCTTATTCATATTATACGATAATAAGACCATATCCTTTTAACGTGTAAAATCTTCATACACTAAATAAATTATAACCATAATTTTGTTCACGTTTGCAATGCTTAAGTAGAGTGCTCATAAACTTCTTGAGGATAGCAATATCCTATCTTCTTTTTTTAAAGCCATTGAGAAAATGATGTTCTATCTTTAAATTGGTTCCATTTTTGGACTTGGTAAAGGGCTCTCCTTGGTTAATAAGGTATAACATTTGGAATTTCAAGTTGGATTGGATTGAATTGGATTGGTGGATAAGGTTCTTCTTTGGTGTTTTGTTTGTCCGCACAACATGGTATCACAATAAATAATAAAAATGATCTCACGATGAAAAAATTATTATATGTTTTTCTTTTAAAAATGAAAGAGGTATGAATTATATAATTTTTTAACAAAGCAATTTTTTCATAAGCAAAGTTATATTTGAGTCGTTTAAGTTAAGCAAAATATAGGGAAAACTAACGTATCAATTTATCGTCACAATTTTCTATAAGTCTTATAACAAATTTGATAAAACCGCACATACTATATGTAAAACACATTAGCACAAATGTGTTCAAACCGTTAAGCTATCGAAGAATGTATCTATATAATTATTCTTGATGAAGACACTGTCTAGGGAAATAATCGAATGCCAAAAAACGTTGTTGCATGATATGGGCCGTTATTTGGCTGAATACTTCAGTATTGACTGGTTGGTAAACAACGAAATAAAAAATAAAAATGTGCTAATGTTCTCTATAGAATGGTAACATACAAAACCAAGACAAATAAAGAGGACAGTCAACAATTTGATTAAGTATTTTATCGAATTAATATTTGAGGCATCATTTTCTTCACTTAATTTTTTTTTTTTTGAGGCATCAGGGTCTCTTCTTGTGGCCAATATAGAAAAAAGGTCTCAATTTGAGAATTAATGCCGAATCCCATAGCATAGGTTAGTACCTTTCTTACTTTTGTGAAGCAGGCCAGCATATATATGTGCGAATTATATTGGCCCAGTAGGGTTTTAGGGTGAGTGTTGTGAACTTACAAGCTCAATGGTACCACCTTCCGTGAGTTCCTTCGAGTACTAGTGGTTGTTGACTTGTTGGACTTAAATCATACGTTGTAAATCCTAGATGTGGTAAAGTTAACTGTAGAGTCCATCCTATGGTCCCCTATAAGTGGTAGTTGGATTGAAAATATATAGCATAAATATGAGATGGTAAAGTTAGTTGTTGGGTCGATTCTAAGATTTCGTATTGGCGGTGGTTAAATCCGAGGTACGGTAAGGTTAGTGGCAAAGTCAATTCTATGGTTTATAATTAGTGCTGGTGGTAGTTGGGGTGATATCATACAAAATTGAACCGTTGTTGCATCTTATTTTGATGGTATTTTATCGTATTATTTTTTTAATTTATCGAATTGTTTTTCTACCTATATTATAATTAAAATCGTTTATTTTTTAAATGATCATGTCAAGATCATCGTCATAAAAAATCAATAAGATTGGATATCGTTTAATCTTTCATGTATATCAACTAAATAGACAGTTCGTCATGTGAATGTTAATTTTTACAAAAACTGTTGATTTATTTGATACATATAAATGACTAAACGACCTATAATATTATTGATCTTGAACTGTTTTAATTATAAGATCTATATAAAAAATTCAATACATTGAAAGATGGTACGAAGAGGTGCTATTGGCATGCAAGTATTTTCCTACAAAAATCCTTAATATAGTAAGGTTAGTTAGACGAGTGGTCTTATGATTTAGAAGACCCTGTGGAAATGGGTGGCCTCATATCTATTCTCGTAAATATCAAAGTCGATAATTGATATTTATATTATAATCCCTCACTCACAATATCATTAAATAAAAAAAAAAAAAATACTAGCAACATAACAAAAATTCCAGAGCAAATTATTTTAACAAATATCCATCCTAAATTACTACCCTAAATTATTTTCTCTGAATAACCCAAAAAGAGAAAGAAAAAAATGGTTATTATGAATTTATGAGAAGAAACATGAATGAAGGAAAATGGAAAAAATATTAAACTCTGTTATAAGCAACAGACTTGCTAAACAGGTTGCGGATGTACACCACTTGAAGAGCACTTGCACCAGCAAACACAAGGTACTCTATGAGTGTGAAGTAGATCACACGTTTCTTAGTGCTCAAATTTGCTGCAAATCGCACAAACCCAAAGAGTATTAAGCGGCGTTAATAAGACATATTACACATTTTAACTTTTCAACGTGACAATACGTGATTGATTTGAAATATTATTACAATAACATTCTCATTGTATGCAAATTGTTTTTCATAAATGAGACTTACTGTATCGGTGTCTGGCATCACGTGCTTTAAGATATTTTTGCTCGGTTGTGATGGACTCCAATGCTTCTCTCAGCTCAGCAATCTTAATGTTCAAAGGGTCCATATGTTCTGCACCAAAATTACATTGCATAAACACTCGTATGCCCATATATAGCATATATTTTTGTTACCATGACAAAGATATTCATGTTCTTCTACTAACCATCTTTGGCCAAGTCATGCTCGTTTGGAATGTGACCGACATGGATGTAGAATGAAACTGTCTCTGGAATCAAAATTGGGTTGCGAAAACAGAATTTGTAGATTCCTTTTTGTGGCGCCTTGAACTCGAACTTGTCTCCTGATGTTCCTTTTAAAGAAAATACCACATTGCCTCCGGGAGATGTCACCTGAATAAAACATAAAATTTGCACACCCTCATAAAGTGAATAATTATTTTTTGCCAATTAGTTGACATATTGAGATTAAAACCTTAAATTTTATATTTTGATTCCTTGTTTGACATGGGATTTGGTAGCCTCCTCATAAGCATTTTTCAGTTATCGAAAACTAAAGAAACACCTAATAATAATGGCTACATTGGTGTGGTTAAAACAGTAGCGAATTCATAAATCCATGTTAAGGGGCACTCTAAATCAGAAGAAATAGATACAATATTAAAGAAATAACGTAACAATATATAAAGGGCTAATTGTGTTAGTTCGTGCAGTGTTCTTTGTATTTGATTTATTTCACAAGTCTGATTTTTGAACACAAAGATAGGTAACTAATTCAACGAACTATATAAAATCAAGTTAAAAAGGAAAAAAAAAAAAAAAGAAGTCAGAATAAGAGGGAGAAGGATATATTCAACAAATCGCTCGGAAGAAAACGATATAAATTGACGGGAAGCTTACAGTGAAATCGATGCCAGGGTGATCGGAGCTCCAGAAGATGTCATGGTCAATGGCAACAAAGTTGCCGGAGACTGTATCTCCCTCGTACATAACTTGCTCCGATACACATTCAAAATCGGTCACAGTAATCGAAAGAGCAGAAGCGATATTCCAATTATCAATCAAGCTCATGAGAAAACCATATACCAAGTAAAAATTCGGGTTATAAAATCTCTTTGTTGTCTCCATTTCGAAATTCAATTAGCCATTGCACTGAATCTAGTGTTTTGTTTAATTTGGGGAAATTCAAACGGCTTCTATTTCGGTTAAGTCGTTCTGAAATACCGTTGGTTCCTTCCATTACTTTGATCACTTCACACTTCCATGCCCCCTAGGCTTTGTTTTGGGCCTGGACTTTGGGCTTAGCCCATTTAAATTCAATTTCTGTACGTCTCTGCTGACTGCTATGGTGTTGCTGTTGCTAGTAATCAGAGCTCAGTGAGTCGGGGAGGGAGTCAGTCAGTGCAGCGATGGACGAGTCTCTGCGAGTTCGAAGATTGGAGGAAGTGCCTTCGGCCGGAGACTTCGAGTCTCGGATCGAATCCGCGAACGTTCCCGTCGTAAGTTCTTATTTTTCGCATAAGAAACTACAAATTTCCTCGCGTTCGTCTTAATCATAAGCATCTGCGTGCTTTCGATTTCTTCTTGTGAATAGGTTTTTAATGGCTGCGTCGAGGCTTGGCAAGCTTTCTCCAAGTGGAATCCATCAAATGGCGGCCTCGACTATTTGCAGGTTTTTTTCTTTTTTCTTCCTTGTTTATTTTATTTCTCTATTCAAGTCTGCTTTGTTCTGTATGATGATGGTAAATTTGAGTAAATAAAAAAATTAAGTGTGAGTTGCTTTGTTATTTTTCAAATCCTTAATACGTACAACACACCAGCAACAGCTATATGTGAATTTGATCAGCCTTCAAATGCTTGCTTAATGATGTTTGTTGAAATCAAAGTTCAAAATGGCGCTGGGCGCTTCTAGTGTGGTCATTAGGCCCCAAGGCCTCGGCTTTTAGGGGGGCCGTAGGCAGTTTTTTTTATTAAAGATAAAATTCAACAAATTAATAATATAATGAATACAATCGAATAATTCAAGAATAAAAATTAATTATCATGATAAATAAATTGAATTGGTAATCATATATGTTGAAAATGTAAGTTTTTTATTAATTTTATTATACAAATTTTATATTTTTTAATTTATTATCTTTGTTTTAATTAATACTTATATTATTAACAAAGTATTTAATAAATAAAATAACTTATATAACTAAATCTATACATATAAGAACTTGTGTAACTAAATATATATAAGGATGTACACGCAAATCTACCTAGGCGCTTAGCCATTATGGGGGACGGTTTCTCACCTTCGAGCGCCTAAGCGCCCCTAGGCGGACTAGGCGGCCGCCGTTTTGAAGAGTGGTTGAAATACAATTAATTGAGACGAATGTATTTGATCAGCCTTTTGCTTGACGTGTTTGAATTCCGTTTCGGATTGTAATGGTAGGCCTACTAATGCATTCCTTCTCCTAAGTAATGGAGCTAGCTGCGTAATTTTCCAGGAATTAACTAGTTTTTGCTTCAATTTCTAGTAATGTGCTTGTTATACAGATTATTGATTTCTTTCTTTTTACTTAATGACGTTTCTGTGTGAAATGTTTTTTATGGAATAGGAACGAGTTGGATTGTGCGTTGTGGAGGCTATGCTGTCTAGTTCAGCACCTGTCTTCTACGGTGATCTTAAAAACCATGAGAGGGTAATCTGTATGGTTGTCGTTAGTGACTAGAGCTTTAAACATTCTGTCTTTTGCATGTCATTAGCCCTGACTAGCTTGCTACCCCTTCGTTTTGTAGGTACCACTGCCATTTTCTGCTTTCATTGATCTATGTAAGCGACGCCTACATCATGTAGAGGATGGTTCTGGTGCTTGTTTTGAATCAGAACGGCTTGGGATACTGGATTCTGCAGCTGAGTATGACTGTAAGCCCTATGAGGATGCTCCTCAACAAATCTATTTAGCACAGGTTTAACATTCAATGGCTTTAAGATGATGGGATTCTTTGTGTTTATTATATAGATATTGTATTTTATTTCATTAGTGTTGCTAATTCCATGCCTAAAATTAGTCATTTTTAGGATCTTTTTGTTCCGTATTTGGATGAATAGTTTGTAGATATACTTCATTTAATATGATAGACTTCTTAATTTTGTTTGAAGCATATGGTCTTGCAACTTTATGATGTAAATTTTATTACTTGTGATTTAGGTACCAATTTTCAATATCGAAAATGAAGAGAGGGCACAATTGGAAACTTTGAGGGAAGATATCCAAACGGTGTGTGAATTCTTGTAGAAGTCCTTGTTGTTTAGCGTACGGATTTCCACTCAAGAATCCTTTTCTCCTATTTTTGACTTCTAAGGATCACTGGTTGTTTTCTGTAGCCTGTATTTTTGGAGGATAAAGTACTAGCTTGTATCAACCTGTGGATGAACAATGCTAAAGCTAGATCAAGCACTCACTATGATCCACACCATAACCTTCTCTGCGTAGTTTCTGGCTGCAAACAAGGTCAAACAATTTTCTCTGGCCTCGTAGTGCCTAAGGCTTTTGCCAACTTCAGAGAAGATTAAATATATTATTAGTGCTCTTTTTAGCTGCAAAGAAAGTGATATGATCTTTGCTTCTATTACTTCCATCCCTACTATAATGCTCTTTTAGTTTCATTATTGGAGGGCGACAACTTTAGGGTGTTTTCATACTAACTTGGTTTGAAGACAAAACTGATATTTTTTTTTTAATTTTTCCAACTACTGTTTGCATATGATTTTTATCTAAATAAGTTTTTAATTCTTATTGTCAATTTTTTGAATAATTTTCTGATAGAAATTTGTTTGGTTCATAGTGGTTTTATGGCCTCCTTCAGCTAGTCCTATGTTATACCCGATGCCAATATATGGGGAAGCATCAAATCATAGGTACAGTACTTTCTGAATCAATAATATGAATTCAAATTAAATATCTTCTCTAATTCTTTATTGTGAAAATTCATTAATTCTATTTCTCAATCTGTCTATCGTGCTATCGACAAAGAGTGATCCTGTAGTCTTTAAATCTTTAACTTTCCTCTTGGCAGTTCTGTTCCTTTAGAGAACCCAAACTTTTCAAATTATCCAAGAGCACAATGTTTAATGAAGCACTCACAGAAGGTAGTTCTAAATGCAGGTGATGCACTTTTCATTCCTGAAGGCTGGTAAGGTTTAATATCCATCAGCGTGCTCATTAGGAGTTTTTTCCCGCTTTGTGAATATATAACTTTAAGGCAACCTTTTAACCCATAATGGCTATATCTGTTTGCTACAGGTTCCACCAAGTGGATAGTGATGATCTGACCATTGCTGTCAACTTTTGGTGGCGGTCCAACATAGCGTCAAACATGTCAGAACACATGGATGGATATTACCTGCGCATAATATTGAGAAGGTTTGTGCTACAGTTTCTTTTTTAGTTAGTAAGTAAAGCTTTTGCAGAACGCCTAACTTGATTCTGTTTCCCTGTCATGCTTCACATACTTGTCAAATTTGCATTGAAAGATTAACGGATAGAGAAATGGTATGTACCTCTCCCTCTCGTTCCCTTCGTCCCTCCTTGGCACACACACACAAGCACATAGGAGACATATTTGTATACAAGCTATTTCATTAGTACTTGCGAATTTCTGGTTTATAGGAAATGTATATCTTAAATGTCCACAATTTATCATTTAGCTGAAGTGACTACTTCTTACTGGCTCTTTGTACTCTTACTTATTCTTTTGTTGAATATTTATTTAGTAGTATTTTGAGTACTTAAAATTATCACATATAATCTGGAATCATGTATAAAATTATAAAGTGTTAGAAAAATGTGATTCCATATTGGATATGATTTGTCATTTTATATGTCTTATTCAAAAACCATGGTAGCCAATCTACTCTGTTTTATTTCCCCCTTTTAAGTCATTGAAACATAAGTTTGAAATTGAGCACTATAAGTCTATTTAACTTCAAATTTTACGACAGAACCATGTTCTGCCTAAAGGTTTAGCTGAAACGGAGAAACTGGAGAGGCATGTGTGTGTGCTGCCAAGTAATGGACAAGTAGGTCAGTTTTTATATGCTCACTGATAGATCATCATGTATAAGGTTACTTGGTATTGCTTCATCTAATTCTTCATGGAAGCAATGAAAGGAAATTTGTATTTAATCTTTATGACCGTGGATTTTTCTGGGTTGCTGACATCATCACTTGATATGGTACCCAGATCATCATGACAATCATTTCGATCAGGCATGTGAGAGGAAGGATCTTAAAGGGAAGGAACCAGAGCTAAAAATTAAGTCAGATGAACTTGATTCTCCTGCCATCCATGCTCTCCATGAACTTGTTTCTCTAGTTCATGATCGCGTCAATGCTACCGAGCAAAGACAACCACTGCAATCCACTTCAACAACTGACTCTGAAGCTAGTGTGAATGATGGATGCAACAAAGTTTTGAGGTCGAGTTCATTCAGGTTGGAAGATGACCCAATTGCTAAACTTATATGGACTCTTCAGCCACGCACTTTTGAAATTGTATTTCTTGCCATGGTGGTGAGTTTTTAACAGTTTTACATCCACTGTAAAGCTTAAAGCTTGTTTAACTGTAATAGGTGACTAGACTTTCATTTCATTTGTGATGTTCTCTACTAGTATATAAAGCATGCTGTGTGCTCCTTGCGAAATAGTAACAGCTGAAACAAAAAACATGTCATCTTACTTGGATAGGGGGTGTTTGTCATCTAGACGACCTTCAGTTTCTTTAAATTCTATAGGGCAATCTTATATCCTATTTGTATCAACTATTCTGGATGCTCGTACTTCATGATGATGGCTCTATGCTTTTACCAGTGTGAATCGTCCATTTAATATAGACGTGAGCTTTTTTAGTTCCTCCTTTCATCAATCCCGTATGTTTGAAGAGGCTTGACTGCTTGTTTACTTGCTTACGTATCTCTTTCAAAAAGTTGTGCGAGAGTGCAGCTGGGAGGGACTTCCCCTTCCCTACTTCCTCTTTTCCTTTTACCCTCTTATTCTGTATGGCCTTTGGAAAATTAATAAGCTTTAATAATTCAGTCAGGGGATTCATGAGGGGCTAATCCTACAGCTTCTCTGATTAGATGGAATGTTGTTTCTGATCAATGATCATTTTTGTATTCTCACCCACTATACATATTTCTGATCAATTAATAAGCTTTAACAAAAAACATGAGGGGCTAATCCTACATATTTTTATCTTAGTTTTTTGACTGGCTGACGACCACTATTATTTTGTCTTTTTTAAGGGGAAAAAAAATACTCAACCTTATGCAATTTGTATTATCTTTTGCAGAAAAATTTCCCAAGAACTTTGGAGGCTTTAATACTACACTTGCTTTCACCAGTGGGAGCAGAAGTGCTTACACGTAAATTTGAAGAAATGGATCAACAAATTACTAAGGAAGAAGGGTAAATGCTATTTTATCATTTTTTTTTTGGTTCAGAAACAAAGCACTTTTGCCATTAATTCTTTTGTAAAAAACAAGTCTGTATTCAGCATCAATCTCCTATGCTTTCATCGTTTCAGCAACAGGTTCTACCAGGTTTTCTATGGGGCATTTGAAGACCAATTCGCTGCAATGGATGCAATTCTGAACGGGAAAGAATTATTTGCACTCCAGGTAATGCGGTTCTCTGTTTAAAACTCATGTTTTGACACTCATGATTCCATAGTCTTCTTTCATTGAATTGTGGAGTATAATGCTTTCTTATGCTAGGTATAGGTGAGTTTGCAATAATTTTATGTAAGAACAAATTAAGTAGGGCTTGATTCAGAAAATAAAATGTTCATTGATTCATCCTCTGCATGATGACCATCTCTTTGTACGGAAAAATGACCTAACCATGCTAGCTTGTACTTGAAGATCATAATGACATGCTTGTTTAAGTTGCAAAAGGCGGTGTACACTCTTAGATAGTTGAAAATTACATCTTGTGGACTGCTAGAGTGAAGTGGCATACTCCGCTTTATCGTTCTTGTCATTTTAAATGTCTAAAATATCAAAATTTGAAGCACTCCTTTGTTTTTTTTTTTTTTCTGGTTGTCCCTAGAGTGTAGAAGGCCCCTCTGCTGTTGTCGTAAGATTACTTAGACTTGACCAGAGATGGACAGGGAACAAGGGTTATCAGTTAGTTTTTAAATCATTTTGATATGGATGCTGGAACAAGGGTTGAATCTTTCTTCTTTTCCATGATCAGAGATAATAAAAAAAAGTTAAATATTTCGACTTCATTTGATTTTGTTTGCATGCATGACATTTCTAATTTTACTGGAAGTTTTCTGATGTATGCGGGTCCTTATCATGCTAATTATTGCCATGCTGCATGACGTTCTTTTGTGTAATTCTTCTGGATACTTTTTTGGATGCATATGTTTTCCCTTTAATTACAGTTGTACAGCTGGAATCCACTTCATTTGGAGAACCTTGGGCTACTCATGAATTTTTGTAGCCTTACCAACCTTGACAACCTTATTTATTTAGTTTATCCCAGTTAAACAGCCTCCTTAGACTTTTCATTTGAAATGCCTCTATTCTTCTCCCTGGTTCTTTACATTTCCTCTTTCATCGTCTCAACTGAATGCTTGTACATTTGCATTTGCCTATCTGACCATGTTGAAAGGGATGCAGTAGAACACATTGCTAGTTCCCTTCCTTGAGGGAACTTAACGCACGATTGATAAAATTTCTCATCTACTATAATTTTTTGTTGCAGGCATACAAGAATGTGTTAGATAAGTATTTGGGAGTAGATTGGGGTGGGCCAAAACAAACCTAGGGGTCTCATGAAACCTCTTAAAGAAATTGGTCCCCAGCAGTATCTTGAGGAAGTAAATCGATGCATGCTTATTACACTAACTTTTTTGTTTTTGTTTTCGTTCTTCAACTCCCAACGAAACTTACAAGTGTTCATTTAGAGGCTCCTGAAATTCAAGTCTTCACTAACTTTAAGCATATGGCTGTATGATTGGATTTGTACATTCTATGTAAATAGATAGGACTCAGCAACTTTTAGTTGTCTGATAGATCCTTCGTGGTTTAATTCTTCCCGGGACAAAAAAAATAGCTAGAATTGTTCTATTTGTGGTGAATTAAAGAGTACTAGTTAAGGACCACAAGCGTGCTGTGAACATACAGCAAATTATTGGGTCATCAAAAGTTGTCGAGAAGCAAATATGCCTACTTACAGGCCAGTTGACAAAATGTCACCTAATTAAGGATGTTAACCAAAATTCAGAGGGAAATCTTATCCATGCTAATTGTCTCTTTTTTTTTTTTTCCTCATCTACCATTTAGTAGGGAATTCTAGCTTGAGAATTTCTCGGTTTAGGGCTTTTCGGGTGTTGGCTCCCTTAGATGAACATGAAGGTTTGATTGAGGTACTCCATCGACAGATTTTTACTAGAGACGTTCTCTTTTTGGTTTGAGGGCTTTTCATGTAGCATCTCTCACTATAGAGCAGATGGGTGTGAAGCTTTGAGTTGGGGTATCGATAGCCTTATCCAGGACTTTCTTTTTTTAATTCCAATGGTGAAACATTTGAGTGCCTGAGGAGTCATGGAAATATAGATCATACTGTCTCATGATTTTGTGATCATCATGACATATTAATGAGGTGATTTAACTTCCAATTTTGTTTTGTATGGGATTTTGCCGAACAAGGATAGAAAAGCATGGAAAAAGGGGTGACGGTAATTATTAGGATTTGGAAGGAGAAATGAAAAGAGGGGAAAAGGAAGGGTTTTTGTTGAGGGGAGAGCTTCCCTGGTGGAAGATGACATATGCAAAGCTGGATGCAATGAAATATATTCATCCATTGAGAGAGAGAGAGAGAGAGGTTCATATGCTTTTGGTTTGTTTGGTTATGCAGAGAGAGGGGGAATATGAAAAGAAGGAGAGCCTTTTTACAAGGCAAATGGGATGTATTGTACCTTAACCCTGCTGCTGCTGCTGCTGTTCAGCTGCAACTTATATGTAAACTTGAAACTTTCTAAAAGCTTGGGGATATACCATAACCACCCAACTCCCCTACCCTACCCTTCCTTTCCTTTCATTAATCCCTAGGTCATGCTCTCTCTCTCTCTCTCTCTCTCTCTCTCTCTCTCTCTCTCTCATATATTTTGGTGGATATACTCGGTTCTTGTACTGATAACATGGGCTCATTCCTTTAGCTTGGTCAAAAGATGTTATGGGAAAAATATTCTAACAGTTGATATAGTCTCAACCATTAACCTCCAAGCTTGATCACCCATCTTATATATATATATTCTATTTGATAACTAATTTTCTCGTTAAGTAGAGTTGAGATTGTATATATATGAAGAGAATTGTTATTAACACTCTAAAAAAGTCATCATGTGAAATTCATTATAGAATACCAGAACTAGCACTACTCTTGAATCTTGATTAATTCATAATCCGCCTATATTATCGTCATTGTGGTTCATGACTACCCTTGATGGATAATTAAACATTAAAATGAACTAAGGATGAGAAAGGCTGTAAGGTGGGGATGATAATATATATATATATATATATATATATATATATATGGTGCACAGAAATTAATTAAGAAAGCAAAAGAAGAGCCAGAATTATCAAAAATTCTTGTCTAGCTCACAGATCCCTCTTTTTCATCCTATAGGCTTATAGCAAGTAGCAACCCTCCGTTGACATTCTTCACTCGCACCTTTAACAATAATCTTTCGTTTTGTTTTTGGTCTCTTTCTCGTCTCTTCTGCTGCTGCTGTTGCTTCTTTTTTTTCTTTTCTCTTTATAGCTGCTTGCTGGGTAGGTTGTTGTACCATTATCGATGCATATCATGTCACCGGACCACCATCACACCCAGCACAAATTCACACAGCGGCCAGTGCCCACCACCAAGTTCATTACTCTACGACTAACAACCTAGCCACCTACCTCTCTCACTTATCTTTCCAAAGGCTTTTGCATCTTTCAAATTAATGCATGCAAAGATTGGCATTATTAGTCACGAAACCCATGAGTTGCATGCATATGTGGCCATGCATGTTTCAATTACATACGAATAACCTTCCCACACTGACCCCCCCAAAAAAAAAACACACAAGGAAGGTATAATCCTCGATCACTGAATTAATTTAGAGCAAAACTCCCATCCATCTTATCTAAACAAAATAATTCAAATCATATATTAGATTGTTAATTTAAGGATTATATAAAGATCAAATCTGTTTAAATTAAAAAAAATTAACGATGGTTTAAATCGACTATTCCGTACGTACGTCATTCATTGCGTTAATTAAATTGTTGATTCGTCCTAATTAGTATCTTTAATTGTTATAAACATTGTCAATTGTTGATTCACTGCAGACTGAAAATCTGATTATATATGATTAATAAGGAGAGAATTAATGAGTACATCGACCAAAAGATGAATGCATGGAAATATTTTCCTTCGAAGGGCCCTCTACCGACATGATCAGCACACGTCATCATCTCTTGCTTGCATTATATGGACATTATAGTAATTACACGAGAAAATTGAGCTAAAAAATTTGAAGACAAATTACTTGATAAAATTTAAAAAAGAAACCACGCGAAACAAAGGATCAACAAAAAACTAGCTACTACATACTGGGGTGAAAAAATATGCAGAGAATTATGAAGAAGAAGAAGAAGAACCAAAGAGAATTGATCTTGTCTTTGTGATGAGGAAGACAGTATAAATACAAAATGAAGAAGGTAGGTTTTCTTAGTCCTCTCTTAGCAATTTTAATTAACAAATTCCACCATTCATTGGTTCTCCCAGGGGCATATATAAAGGACGAAGGAAGGGTATTTCTGTCCTTTCATAAATATCCAAATTACTCTTTGCATTCTCTGCTCACGGTCAAAGCAGTCAACAGTCTCCCCACGTTTCCGCGGCAGTCTCTGCGAACCCGCCAAATCCCTGGTCCTTCAACAGCGAGTTGTTATGGCCACGTAGGCGGTCGTACGGCTGGTGGTGGTGGTGGTGGAACTCCACGCCCCCGGCGTACGTTAGCATGCCCTTGACGTGGTTCCCCGTGCCATCATCATCCCCGTTCAGACCAAGGAAATCCCGTGTCAGATGATGATCGGTCTTGTGCCACGTGGCGAGATCTCCGGACGTCAAGGAGCTAAGGTAGTCGGTGGAGACCATATGGCTCGGCGTCCCAAACTCGGCCAGGGTCAACCCAGCTAACTGACCCCCTGCTGCTGAGGCAGCTGCTGCACCAACGGTTGCAGCCTTTTGGAGCAGCGCAGTGGCTGACAGGTGGGCTGATGACATGGCGGGGTTTGATGCGTTGGGCTGCTTGCTGACGTGGAGGAAACCCTTGTGAGGTTGTGGGGCTAGTGGTGGAGAGGAGAGGGTAGTGGGGAAAAGGTGAGGGGGTTGAGGCTTGATGACATGGAGTGGGCTTGATGATGAGCTGTGACTAGGGTTAGGGTTAGGGTTAGGGTGAGGTGGGACGTTCCACGGAGTGAGAGAGATGGTGGTGAAGGGTGTTGGTAGTGGTGGTTGTGGGTTTTTGAAGTGGTGGTGTTGGTGTTGGGTTGGAAAAGGGAAGAGAGAGATTTGAGGTGTATTGTTTGGGTTGGTGGTGGTGGTGGTGAAAGCGGTGGCCGCCACGGCGGGTAATTGGTTTGCTGAGAGTCTTGCACTTTCTTCAGCCAATGCATCACAAAATGCCCGGTGAGTTATGAAGCTGTCCTTCCTATAACACAATATGAGATTAAGCAACCAAAAATAACAAATTAATCAACAAAATCCACCAAAAAAAAAATGGTCTCATTTGTAGTTAGTTCCACCTTGATCAGAGTCGAACAAAGATCAAAGCCACACGTGGATATATAGAATAGACGCACGTACATTGTACATAAACTTGATTAACTTAGTTAAAAAACTAAAATTCAAGATTAAAAAAGTTAAGTATATAATTAGACATGAGGGGGACTATAAAAAAAAAATGGATAGTTCAGTACATAAGTGATTGATGTACGTTAAATAATGCATGCAATGCAGAAAATGGGCATTGGATTGGTAACCAATGGAAATGTGAGAATCATATATGACAGAAAAAGTTAGACATGAGATGAAAAAGGAAATGTCGTGCATGAAGCAAAATCCAGGAGATCAGATATTCCATTGATGAGTGAAATATATATATATATATATATATATTCTTGCAGAAGATTTATCAGATTTTTCATAATTAATGCCACATGCTTCATGCCCCAACAAATTAAAACAAAAACAAAAACAAAAGCAAACTAAAAAAATTAGATTGATAAAAAAAAAGAAAGAAAAAAAAAAACTGGTCACGGGTTAAAACTTTTTCTCAGGTCCTTCATCATTGCTTTTTAGACTCTGCAGACACCCCATTGCCGAAATACCAGAAGGGGAACAAAACTAAGAACTTGAAAACAAAATATATAAGCCAAAACATCATATATAATTAACACAACATCCTCGAAATATATAACTACAGTATAATAAACACCTATGAATCGGTGGCCATGCATTCAATACATGTTCTTTCGCTTTAACTTTTCTTGTTTTTAATTTAAATTCGAATAAAACATGAAGAACAAGGTCCTTTAATGGCGGTGCAACACACCATTCTTGTGTTAAGAACTAAAGAACAACCTCAAAATTTCCATAAATCATATGATCGATATAACAATCCATCAAATCGTAGCTAGCTCTTACATTAATTATGACATGATCGACTTCATTCGTTCCCACATTGAACAAAACAAAACAATGACACCAATCTACCTCATCATGGACATGTATATATATAGATGCCAAAACCATCATCAAAATTTGATTCTTCTTTTACATTAAAAAAAAGGCTCAAACAAAAAGAGAGCAATTAATAAAAATTGGGGTCATCAGAAGTACCTGGAGAAAAGGGTTCCACAGTCACATCTATATTCTCTAGTACCACAGGTTTTGTAATGAGCTTTCCAATCAGATTGAACAGCATAGCTCTTAGAGCACTTGTCGCACTTCCATTTTTTCTCACCGTGCTTTCTGCAGAAGTGCTTTTTGATCCCAGTGAGGTCACCAAGCGCTCTCGAAGGATGGTGATGAACACAGGAGGGCTCAGGGCACACATACGCTTTCTTTCTCAGCTGCTCCTTGCTGTTTCTTTGCTTCAGCTTCCATGGCAGATTGTGTCCCCTCCGGTGAAGCTGCAGATTCTGATCCCTCTGAAACCCTTTGTTGCATATCTCGCACACGAATCTGTTGGTCGCCAGAAGTGTCTTCGGAGATAATGCAATCACTTCTGCATCTGGGTCTGCACAAATTAAATTAATATTCAAAAATTAAACCCATTTCTTTAATTTTCTCTAATTATACGTCAGATTGAGTAAACGAAAGCATAATATTATGAAAGAGCGGAGAAGAAAAAAGATTGTAAATTTCATCTTCTCTTGCACTCTTTTATTTTTTTTTTTCTGACTGTAGGTCAAATTAAGTAAACGAGAGCATATATATATATATATTCAATTGACGAAAATAAATGAATTAGAGAGAGAAGAGGAGCTTCAAAATCAGTTACCTGGGTTGCCAGGGAGGCTTCTTTTCTTTTTGGGTTTGGCAGTTGGTGGGTTTTGTTGTTGGTGATGAAAATTGGTTGAAGAGAGAAAGAGAGGGGTTAAGGCACCGAAGTCCGAAGAGACACTGTTGGCTTCTTCTGAGAGGGAGGTGGTGGAATTAGAAATGGCGGATGGTGGTGTCGGAAACATTGTTGTTGTTGTTCTTGGACCAAAGAAAACTCCAAACGAGGAAAAAAACAAATTCTTTTTTTGTTTTAAAGTTTTTTTTTTTTTGTGAGTGAGAAATGAGAATCTGATGGAACTTTGAACAAATTAGGAGAGGGGGTTAAAAATGAGGAGGATCGAGGAGAAAGAGGAGAATCTGGTGATCTAAATGATAAGCAGAGGGAGAGAGAGAGAGAGAGAGAGAACTCGGTGATGAATGCCACAAATCGATAGGACAGGTGGCAGTAGATGATGATGATGATGGGTTTTTATTCGATCTTGATCATGTCACTATCTGGGCTAGGCCATGCCATGGCTATTGCTTGTCTCAGAAACTCTGCAAAAGCTCTCTCTAATCTCTGAGGCCATCACCAAATATTCAAAGATATTATATATATATATATATATATATATATATATCCATGCAAACCCCACATGGAAATACAAATAATAATGAGAGCTAGCTAGATGATATTTTTCAATTTTTTTATATTGTTTTTTTGGATGAATATAATTGTTATTTTGGAAGTTGGAAAGTGACAGAGCTGGAAAATTATGAAGAGGATATTTGAGAAGCAGCAGATGGTTTATTAGTGAAGACAGTGAAACAGTACTAGCTCTGATGAGTCCAGAGTGTGATGATTATAGTGGCAGACTCATTTTCCTTTAATGTTTTAAGATTTTAAGGATAATATTTACCTTTCCCCTTATTAATCTCTCTTTTTATTATTTTTTTGATTTATCAAACTATTTTTTTTACATTAATTATAATTGGAATCGTTTATCATTCAAAATCATCTTAATTAGTAAAAACTTATTTAATCATTAATATGTATTAAATAAATCAATAATTTTAATAAGAATTAAATTTTTCAATAATTTTAGGAATGATTGTGATTCGTTAAATTGAAAATGCGATAAAAAAATATTATTAGGATTGGATGGAAGTATATATATATATATATATATATATATATATAATGAAAATAACCAACACACAAGTAGAGTAAAAAAGGCTATGGCTATGCCTAAGTACGTAGCTAAGAAAAAGCTACAAAAATTCAGCAAAAGTAAGTCAGCCAAGCCCAGAGACGAGGAACAACCGAACAATCCCAAATTCACTCAATACGCTATTTCATTCATTTTTAAATATATATATATATATTTAAGGAGAATAAACATTCTGTTCACTCATGAATTACAAAATGATTTCAATATATATTATAAGTGAAGAAAAATAATATTAATTAGACGGCAATATTTTTTGATATATATATATATATATACAAAACTGTTCTTGTATTTGTTATTAATTAATTAGGGTTTGTTTTAGTGTTAATTAAGTTTTAGAATTAAGAAGGTAGAGGTTGACGATGGCACTTTCTGTCTTTTGCTTTGTTGCTGTAATAAAACACCCAAACCCTAAAAGGGTGTTGATTTGAATGGAATGAATGAATATTAAAAGGAAGACTTAGGAGAAGGCGGAGGAGAAGGAGAAGCTTTAAAAAGCTTTGTCAAGGCAACTAGGCTTGCAAAAGGCAAACCCAATATTCGTTCTTTCATTCATAGACAAGGAAAGAGAGAGATGTACTGACCCTCTCTCTCTCTCTCTCTCTCTCTCTCTCTCTCTCTACTTTTTTCTAAAATACCCCACTATATGAATATATATTCCGTATAACTAACATGATTGATCCATTGATTGACTACAACTATATACCATACTTAAGGACTTGATTGAAACTAAAGTAAATTTGAGAAGGATCGTGTCAATTTAGTATCAGAGTTCTAGATTTAATTTCACGTTGACTAAATAAATCATACATAGTTTCTCATGAAGAAGTATTCGAGCATAGATCGAGGAGGTTCCTTGTGGAGTTCGAGGTTTAGGTACGAGCTTCATATCTTTTTACTTGAGTTGGTTTGAATTTTGAGGACGGAATTTCCTCTAAAAAAGGTGAATTGTACGACCTGAATTAGAAACTAAAATAAATTCGGAAAAAGTCATGTCACTATATATATACTATATAATTATATTAATAATTATATACATCCATATATATATATATAGTATAAAATATTGTTTAACCTTCACTTCACTTTGTGGTTATCTCTAATTCATTTGTAGTAAACCTTTCTTCAAGCATTCTCCCCAAGTCCATCCTTTTCCTACTATTACAAGTAACAAGTAATGAATGATTTGCCTAATCAACAATTTCAACCATTGCTATCAATTTCAAGCTTTTATTTTATTGTTTTCTTTTATAATATACACCAATATTTTTTACCATCCAATTTGATAGAAAAACCTCAAAGCATAAACTACACTATTTTGAAATGTCAATTAATAGTTGCTTAGGGTTTTTTTGTTGATTTAAATAATCCATAGTGACTCCATCGATCACTGACTACAATTATTTGATATATATATATAACCATCTCCATCTACAATTATAGGGATCAAGTTATGAGTGTTTGAATTATTAAGAGGTTAGAATTTAATTCCAATTCTTGTTTGCCATAATATAATTGAAGATTTCTTTTCCCCTTTTGTCTATGCCTCCCTTATTTTCCAAAAATTATTAAATGGCAATCATTTTATAGTCGCATAATATATATAGATTGTTCATGAGTAATGATGAAAATGAACAACTGATTTAATAATTTTTAACATATATATATATATATAATATCGATTAAAATGTGGCATATAAAACATCTTAACTACATGCATCATATATATAACCATAATACAATATCATTTTAATAAGGTTTTTTAGTTGAAACACACTCAAAACTGCAATTTTAATCTTATTTGCATCCAATACGATCGTTTGACTTATCTACCACACAAAACTCACCAATCATACAAAAAGTTGCATCAATTATGTTAACTACATCTAATAATCGTCAATATCAAAGACAATTGTCATCCCAAGCCACCAGGTTATGAATAGGACACTAAATACACATGACATGACCAATTAAAATGGATATGAACGAAATTGAAATCATTTATAACCTATCGTAATTTGTTCATACTTGTCCCAATTTACCACGTTATATGTATTTATTTCTTACTCAATTTATAATCCCACGCTTTGATATTGACGACTATTGGATGAAATTAACGAAATTTGTATACATTTTTGTTTGAAGAGTCGATTTTGAATGATAAATAAGATAAATAATCTTTTTGAGTGAATGATGCATTTCAACTAAAAATACTTATAATAATTTGCCATTCTTATGCTATTATTACATCAGATCCTACTATATCCTAATGTGTTGTGACTCTTGTGAAAGTGTCCTAACCAAACCCCACCAAGAGGGGAATTTAGAAGGCCCTCCGGCTCCTCTTTTCACTTTTTTTTTTATTACTTTCTTTTATTCCAAACCCAAATCTAAAGCCACTGCCAAATTCTCCATTTTGTCCCTCTCATTTTACCAAAATGAGCAACCCATCTGCCCTACATTTTCGAATGTGGGATGGCTAAAAGTGTCCTTGTGAAGGGATTCCCTTCCTTTTGAAGCCATCCGTGACTTAAATAACATGGCGGCAACCATGCAAAACCAATCCCTTAAGCCTCAAGCGTGTAGGGCATAGGTGATAGGACCCATCTTTTTTTTCTTCTTCCAAATTTTGGTGTTTTAAAATCCTTTGGAAATTGGAATCCTATGTGTGTGGGTTCTTTTTTTTATCGACATCTTTTGAATATGCAATGGCAGGGGCTTTTTAGTGAGAGAGATTCATTTCCTTTTTTTTTATATAATCTTTTTGTGGGATAAGATGAGATTTATATATGCTTCATTGATTATCACCTTTAAGCCAAACAGTGCAATGCACAATTGCCTCATCAACTTAACAAAAGTAAACCATCGAAAAGATCTCACGTTTTATATTCAAACCCTCATAAAAACGTGAAAATTTAATTTTAAATTATTCTCTTTTTAAACTCATTTATGTAAAAATTAATTAAAATTAGAATTGTATGAATGAATTACAATATACAATTTACAATCAATGAATTAAATATGATTATATATATATATAGGGATATCCATTTTTTATTACATATTTCAGAGTTTGAATATTAAAAATATAAATAAAATAGCTGCCAACAAATTAAATAGAGGTCAATTTGTAGCAGCGCAATATATATTAATGTTTTAATTTAAGTCGATTAAAAATTGGTATTAAGAACGTTGCGCTCTCGTCGTTGAAAATATTCATGCTTTATTTGTAATTAATTTTGAATCTTATTATTGTAAACTGTGTTATATTCTGTTGCTGCATGTAGATAGGTATAGGCAATGGGGGCCATGCCATCTTCACGGGTTGTTTCTATTATTTTCAACCCCATATCAAAATACACAGCAAAGGAGACCACCTTTTCTTTTCTTAGGCTCTTCTTAGGCCTTAGCTTATTATTAATTATTTCATATCTTCACCATATGTTTGTCTCCATAATATGTCGATATTTTATCGATACGTTAGTTCTTAACGGGCTGATGTTGGTCTCTGTAGAGCCGGTCTAAATATTTAGAGGTTTGAGATAAAAAAAAAATGTGTCACTAATTCCCACATATATAACTATTAAAAATATAAATTTTTATAAATTGATTATTTTATTTTTATATTATAAGGTCTCACTAAAGCCTTATCAGGGAAAGTACATTGAGACAAAACCCATAACAAAGAAAAAAGAGTACCTATGTCCAAAACATTATATTCGGTTAAAAAAACAAAACGAAAAAAATACAAATCTTATATTTCTAATTTATACATAATGGAAATGTTCACATTTAAGATTAACATATTACAAATTTTATATTCAATAAAGGGGTAAATCTTCAAATAAGAACTCCACCGTGTGATTTATTTATTTATATATAATATAATAATTAATAATTTTAAATTTAATTTTATGTCCGGGATCAGAATTTGTGCACCTTTTAGCCGCCTTGTAGCCGGCCTGTATGCTTGGATTATGATGAAGTGTATGCTTTGTTTCCTAGTATATTTGTGATTAGGTTTGACTTTTATAAATTATGATTGATTTATGTTTTCTTGAATTCTGTGTATCGACCGATGACTCCAAGTCTCCAAACCCATTCGCCATGAAGGCTGATAATTCCTGGGCCTGACACTCATGGTTAGAGCTTGGCATCAAATGAGCCACACAATATCAGACGATTCGGACCCAATTAATCAAACATGGGCTCAACTTATGGATATGGATAGTAATTTTTGACACGATTCAATAAAAAATTCGAAACTCACATTAATTTATGTGAGTTAATTCATAAAATTAGAATTTTGGATCATTTTCAGGTTAGCCTCTACTAATTCGTTTAATGAATGTGTCAGTTACTTACCACATATATTTAGAGCAAGTCTAATGGGAGCGATCTAACCCGAGTAAGGTAGGATATGACCTCTAGCCCCTGGGTTTGTAATTCTAATGGAAATAAGTTTGGACCGGGCAAGGCAGGAATGTACCTACCCAAAATCACATCCATGCACAATCTATCACATATGCATTGGGATATCAAAGTTTTCATTTTGGAAATTCCAAAAATTATAATAATTCTCCTCCACTTAAGGGAGGGATGCATTATTTACCTCATAATGTTGTCAGATAATTTTCATGAGGATTATTGCCGAAGTTTCCTCAACCAATTATGTTGACATAAATGTCCCTATGAATATCACCAATCACATTTGATTCAACTCCTTCATTGAGATCCATGGGTATTATTAAGTGGAACTAATTTAGAGGGAGAGAAACAACAATCAAAACCGTTCTTATTTACTATTGTAGACTACTTCGTATATTGTGTAAAACACAAATTTAGAGAAATCAAAGTTTTCTCTAGCCCAAGACCATAACCAATATATGAAGAAGAACAAACCAGAAAAATATAAAAGCCAAATCAGAAACTAAAACACAACGGTTCTATTCTCTACATAAACTGGTTTCTTACAAAATGGAAGTCATGGGCTACAAAATAGAACTGCTGTGTTTCAATTTCTAGTTTGACTTTTTTTATTTTTCTGGTTTGTTCTTCTTCACATATTGGTTGTGGTCTTGGGCTCTCTAAGTTTGTGTTTTACATATTGGACTCTAAAAAAAATACCTCTTTATAATTACTTTTTTATCAAATGGATTACACGTGATAGCTGTTTCATTAACAGGTTAAATTCATATTGAAAATTCTTGATAAAATTATTAAATAAATCAGATTTAATTGAGACAATATTTAAATAAAACAAAATTAATAACACGACACAAACCCAACACAAATTGACCCATTGGCAGCCCTACTTACGACTCTTCAGCCTTCTTTGTGCTTACAATTGGCTAGAATTGGTCTTGTATCCCCCGTCAAGAAAAAAATGGTGATACATCTATTTCTAACGGTTGAATTCGAAACCTAAAAGACTCAATCAAGATTTCACCATTGGAACTGCGATGCACTTGGTGTACCACGTACCACATAAAATTTCCCATTCTCACATATAGTCCCAACTTCAAATACTCACCCTAAGGACTGTAACACTCTAAAGCCAATCGTATCGATTTATTGTAAAAAAAAATTGACTTGACAACACGTAAATAACAAGACGATGCATGTCTCTCGCACTGAGAATTTCTGAACTTGGAACTTGAAACTTCTCTCATCTATGCTCTCTTCAACCCTTGAGTAAAATTCAAGTGACAGGAAGCCTAGAGATGCCTCTCCAGTCTCAGCTACTAATCCTAAGTTCAAATTCCCCACTAAAAATCTTAATTTGTAGTGATAACTTTATTGTGTCTGTTTACGACCTATCTTGTTATGAACATACAGGAGCAAGGAGACTGGAATACCAACCAGAACATTAGAAACCTGAGCTTACAGAATCTTCTGCAGACCAAAATTCCAATGGTTTGCACATACAAATCAAACACACTGCAGCTATTTGCATAACTAGAAAAAAAAAAAATCATCTTAAGCAGTTCGAACTTGAATCCCGTTCTTCATCTGTAACTGTAAGACATGATCAAGGTTAAGGAACACAGTTTTATGTTGATGTTTTAAAGAGTTATACTATACCAGTTTGAGATCCAGCAATCCGTACAGCTAATCATCGATGAAGTGAAGTGACTGATCCCGACATGAACAAATCTACGCTAGCTGTACAAACGTTAAGATTACGAAACTTGATTACCGGCCAATGCCTCTTTTTAATCTTTACTAAAGCAGGATATATAGAAACAGAATAAAAAAAAATTCATACTGACAAATTAGTTGTCACTTGATATTCCAATTTCCAAAAACAATAATTATTGTTTATGGTTCTTGGAGCCTTTGCAGCTACTTCTTTTCAAGATTCAACAGCTTCTCAACAATCTACACCTTCATTTAAAGAGCCCATAAATAGATAACAACATGCAAAGAGACAGACACAGAGACATAATTTAAGGGATATGAATGTATGTGGTACATTTTTTTTTTGGCTTGAGAGATGAAATTATAATTAAACAAGAAACCTTGATCGATCTAGAGATATTATCTCAAATATCATCGATAAAACGGATGGTACCACAGATTCAGATTGTGTCCGAGCATCAACGCCTGCAAACCTAAGAACCAAGATCAAAGAAAGAACAGATGACATCATTAGAAGCAAATCAAGTGCAGGGTTAGAAACACTGAAAAAGAAGATGGTTTCCATGGATAACAACAGCTTTGGTAGCTAATCCCGGTCCCTATCCTGTCAACACGAAGAAGAAAATGGACATGAAAAGTTATGGCCTAATGGCACTTTTGAAATTTGAAGAGACTATAGACACACACAATGACTTGTACCCAAAGAAATGGTCAATGAGGAAGTGAACGAAGAGGATTGAAAGAGATGGGAAATGTGGTAGTCTACTTTGGGTATGAACCTAAGTAACCTAAGCGATCGGCCAAGATAATCACATCTTCATCTTCTCCTCCATCGCCACAAGGAATGCTCAAGTCACCCTCAAAACTCTCACTGAATAAAAGCTCTTCCCAAAACCCTTCATCAAGCTCTTTATCATCATCCCCGTCATCCAACGGCTCCACCTCTTCCTCTAGCTCCTTATTTCTAGCCTTACCTAATCCTTGCATTTCCATTGCAAGTGCCTCTAGCTCTGACATTTCAAGAGGCTCGCTTTTGACAGGGCTTAGGCTCGATTTGCCACTACTTGTTCCTTGATCAATCGGCCTCCTCCTTTTCTTACTCATAGACTCCTCAAGCTCCTTCCTTTTCTCCTTGTGTTCGACCAGCTGCTGAATGAAAGCCGGGTTCTGCATTGCCCTTGCCATGAAAGCCATCATCTGTTGCTGCTTCATTTCGGTTCCTTGAAGCCTTTCCTCCATGGCCTGAAGGTAAGCTTTGGTGCTCTGCTGCTGCTGTCTAAGCTTCACTAGCTCCGTCATTAGGACTTGCTTGTCACGGCGCAATCGATCAACTTCTCCATCTAACCCAAACCGGCCTAGCTCAACACATGGCCCCACAGCTTGGTGTGCAGCTGAAGGAACAGAAGGCTGAGAAGAAGGTGTCTTCCTTCTTTTGATGTTTTTGAGGAGATGCTTCTGACCCCTTAAAAACCCTTCATTTGCAAACTCCCATCTGTCAGGATCAACCTTTCTAAATCCCTGCACCAAATTCCCAACAACCAATCACTTAAAAACCTCATAATTCTATCTCCCATCTCCATTACAGCTTTCAACCAATGCCTATCAAATTTTTGATAGACATTAACTATTTATATATTTGTATACCATTCTTCATCATCGATATCATCATCATCATTGGTGGAGCTTAGATAGTGCTGAATATTGTATTGGTAACTTTTGAGATTTGACACCGGTAGAAATTGAGCAAGTTGAGATGTTGAGACCAGAAATTATAGAAAATGAAGACGGCACTAAAATGGAATAATTTATTTGCAAAAGCATCCAGTCTAAGCATGTGAAATTCCAGAACCTACAAGAACATCTACCATACATAAATGAAAAAAAAAATTATTTAAAAAAATTACATAAATTTAGTGAAAAAATTCATGTGATAAAAAGAAATTAGGATGAGGAATTTTTAAAATCGAAAAACAACATACAAGAGTTAAATGATCATCCACTTATTGAGGGTTGACTTACACGGAAATTTTGAGATGTGACGATCACACGTACAGAAGAATTTATCGGAATTGAATTATATCCGTATTAAATTAAAGTGGAGGTCTAAAAAGGAACTTGATAAAGGATTGAAGTTTTCACTAACCAATTAAAGATTTGATCTTTGGAGTAGTGAAGACAAGACACTTACGTAAGTGTTGAGCTGCCTCACAAAGCTTGAGAAATTATTGTGCTTGAAGTACCTAGGGAGCAGGTTCATAACAAAGCCATGTGGATCCCACACAACAAAGCTGCTTCCTCCTCTGCTCCATGACACGACCCGATTCGTACCCGGGTCATCCACCATCTCATACGTCTTGTTCAGAAAGGGAGGAGGCCCTGCGTCGTTCAGGCCCTCCATTGGCTGTGGCGGTACCATCATCATCACCATCGACGGGTCACCCGGACCCGATTGCGATGAACTCGCATCCGGGTACTCTTCCTTCACTGGATACAGGTAATTCATGCCTAAAATTCCAAAAAAAAAGCACAAAATCAAATTCCGGGTGGGATTGAAAATTCGATTTTTGATTGCCAATTACGCGAGAAAGGGAAAAACTGAGTTGGGTCGTTGCTGAAATGCAAGAAACAACGCAAAGACAAAAACTTCGGAGATTTCTGATCAAGGAAAGGGAAATCTGAGCTGAATCTGAGCAGGAATCAGTACTAAAATGGAAAGGGAGACACGGAGAGGGGGCAAACTGCAAAGTACACGCCTTTGGATTTCCTTTCTTCTTTGGGAAAGTCGTTTGAGCCGTTATATAGTTGGTGGTTTTGGGCACACGCACATAAGAAGAAGCTTGCAAAGCTTCGAGCACAAGGGCTTAAATAGAACTAAAATAACTTTTATCAAAATTATATGAAAATAAATAAAATATTTTTTATTTTTTGGTCAATAAATAAATAAAATATATTTATGTAGAAGGTTCTGGATTTATTATGGGTTTAATTTTAATTTTAATTTTAAATTACTAAGTCTTTCTCATTTGGGCAAGATAAGGGAGACTTAGAGAGATGGTCCTCTCTTTTTAATTTTCATCCTTAGGAAAGTTCTGGAAGGAAGTTCCATGGAGACAGGAATGTGGGATGGTGGAGGCATGGGTTGGGTACACCTTGGAGATTGGTTTCTGTGGATTCTTGAAACCTTATTGGAGGATAAATGGGGCCCACTCATAATTGGGTGACATCACATGAAAATACACTATTGGCTGGAGTTATAAAGATCAAGCAAATAAATAAATAAAAAATTAAGGCAAGGGCGTAGGAGTTGAAAAACGCGTTTGGATTGGTTGGTAGGGACTATTTGGGAAATATTTAATTATTAAAAGGACAATAATGAGGTGCTATTGCGTTGAGAATGTTTTTGCTTTATTACCCGGTTGATTTAAATATTTTTACTTTGTGTGTACTACCAAATGTTAATCTTATCTTCTGAATTATGATGCCATTTTTTTTTGTCTTTTTTTTTTCTTGGAATAATTTTAATATACAACTTCTTTGATGATATGTGCATTATTGATTTTATATGTTATGTTAACATAATATTTCGATTGGTGATAATAATAGTCCGAAGCATTAAAGCATACAAGTTAGTTTTGATTTTGTTCATAAGTAAGAAAATGATTCAAAAGTAATTTTACGTGGATTTCTTTGAAATTTCATATGCCTGTTATTTGTTAATTATATATATATACTAAAATATACGGTTCAAAATGGTATCTGTTTTGACCAGATTAAAATACCGACTATATTACACTGAACGAATTATATTATAGTAGTTGATAAAAAATATTTATGTGTTATGTACATTTTTATTATTTATTTTACTTAATTATTGATAAATTGTTATTTCCATTTATTTAAATTTTATTTTATATTATTTTTATTTTTATTTTTATGATTATGATATTACTATTGTGATTGTGATATTATTATTGTGATTATTATTATTATTATTATTATTATTATTATTATTATTATTATTATTATTATTTGGAGATTATTATTTTAACTTATCTGGACTGTATAAAGGTATTCAATCGTATTAATTTATACAGTGACTAATTAATACGAGTGGTACCAAATACTAGTTTCGTATTATATTATCTTATCAAATCTTTTATACTGTGTACCAAATATATTCTCAAGATATAATACAACTCAAGGAATAGTAGAATTGTTGAAGGAAGCTCACCATAAGACGCTTAGCTGAATGAAGCTTCAAAAAAATATTTTGTGTATAAATTAAGTTTGGTAATGTCTTTCGTTTCTACATTCTCACTAATGTTATTTCGAACACTATACTTTTTACATTTTTTTCCAAAATATTTTAAAATCCGCTGCATCTCGCGGGCTTCATAAAGTTGATAATTTTGGCTTGATTTTTAATTTATCAAATGTTTTTTTTATCTAAGTTATGAGAAAGTACATTTTACTAGTTGCAAGTAGATTTAGTTAAAATGATTTTAATATTGACTTGTAAATTAATGAACGCAAAATCAAACCCCGATGTTATGTTGTGTGGTAAAATTCCCCTTCTTTTATTGTTTCAAAAAAATCTATACTAGTTATTTAAGAAGGAAGGAAAAGTTTCAAACTGTGCGCTAGGAGAGAAGAGAGGAATATTTTTTTTAGGTGAGATGGGGATGTAAAAGAGAAATGTTAATGTTTATACAATTGTTGGCATTTGTGTATAATTCGTTTGTTGAACTTTATTTTTTTAACACGATGAATTAAAATAATCAAATAATTCCGTTTAGTTTAATACAAAATATCTGAAACTGAACATAAACTCTATGGACTCGGCAGGGTCACATGGTCAAGGGCCTACCTTTCCCAAATTAGGTTTTTATTCAAAGTTGAATGGGCAATTTATTAATCTAGTGGACATTAAACTAATCTCCTAAATCTAAAAAGAATCCCTCTTTAATCAAATAGCATGACCAAATCACCAGGTTGTGTCTTAACCAAGGAAAATCGCCACATGGGAATACGTAGGCTTATGACGAGGCTCCACGTGTTAAATAATTTGTCTTTATTTTTATAATATATGTGAATTTATAATGTATTTTAATCATATAAATAATCAAAATGAGCATACGTGGTGCCCTACGATTGCGACACGCTACCTTATCGGGACAAGTGAAGGGAAGTGGACGCCACTGGATTGGCCAGCACAGAGCCATCCGTGTTCCCCAGCGCAAGAGATAATATTTACAATCACAAGGCACGCCATGCTCTTTGGACAAGTAGCATTTGTTTAGTAAAATAAAGCTTTGCACAAGCAAATATTTTATGCTTAGTTTTGTATTATTATGTAAACTTTGCATTGATTCTCACTCACTACTATAAATTATAGGACCACTTTAAACTATAGAGCAAAATATCTCAAGTTCATCTGGAAGCTACTAGATCTCTTTGAAATTGCAAAACAAATAGTAATCTAAATGGGTTTTGATTTTTAATTATCTAATTATTTGATTATGGATTTTTTATTACACATGAAAAGATAAATAGGGAGTAATAAAAATAATCCAATCATTTATTGAACTAATGTAAGAAGGGAGTTATGGGTTGGGTTGAGGATCATATATATTCTTGCACCTAAGGATTAGGATTTTAGGAGTGATCTTCATCTTCTTATGTCGGATTTTTTTTTTTTCGGTTCTTTTAGAGTACACGTGTCAAGAACCCATCTCATCATTTGATACAAAACGTAGCTACACGTACGCCTACACTGGTGTCCTTGTAGGTATGCTTTAGGGACTTTGACCAGACTGGCTTTGTGTTGTGATTACAATTGACCCACCTTAGTCGACAAGTGTCAGGATTTGGTCCTAAAATTTCGTACTAACTCCAAATGTGAGTGCTTAATAAGTGTTAAGTGTCCTCTCATTCTCTCCAAAAAGAAAAAGTTTCCTCTCAAGGATAATGTCGTATGTTTGTCAAAAAGAAGATGATATTGCCATGTGAAATTCATGAGTTGACCGACCTAATACCTTAACAAAAATATGAGAATTATCTGATGAATATTCGTATTATTTATTAGTTTGAACTTACCGTTAAATATTTGCGATCAAAATATAAAAAATCTAAATTTTGATTAATCATCGTAATTGCAAGTGGAATATCGATAATTTATATGGACACTAATTGTAATTTGTATACATCAGTGGAATGTTGATAATTTATTGGGACGTTGATTGTATATACTCAGGGAACTAAATATCGCCGGAATCGTCGATATATCGACCGATATATCGCGATTTCTGGCCGGCGACACCTAAGAAGGGGGGAGAAATTAGCCGAAATTTCGACATGATTTCTTGTTTTGAACCCACAGATCCTTTTCTGGGATCAAAACGATAAAGATGCACTATTAAATCGTGAAAATCGGAAGTAAAACATGGAAGATTGAGTCGGGTCATGTTGTCGGGTCGGAAAACCCGGGGGGCAGACCCGGCTGGAGGTAGGGGATGACTGCTATTTTACATATTTATATAATTGGCGTTGGTTAGTTTACAAACTCGTTGGCTAGTAGAGTTGATTGAATTTTTGTTTGTTAGGGGTCTTGGGTTCGACCCCCCAGAAGGCTACCACTACATTTTTTTTTCTTTTTTTATTCATTTAAATTTATTTTTTCCACTTTTCAACTTGGGTTTTTTTTTTTCCATTTTTTGTCCAATTTTAAATATATCAATTACTTCCAATTTTTAAACAAAGTTTGATCTTATTTTTTCATCTTTTTTTTTCCAATTTTAAATATATTTAAACATATTTTATCGTTTTTCTTATATTGAATTTTTGTATGTTTATTGTTATGTTTTTAATATATTAACATTCAATTACAGTAACTCACTTCAATTTATGTTTATATTTAAGTTTTTATATTATTATTCATCATATATTTATTATATCAAAATCATTTTATAGTTTTTATTAATCATATATAACAATTATTGGGTATTTAAGTGACAAGACCCACCCCGATTATCACCCCGATAACCGAGGTGAACCCTGCTCCCGTCTGACAAACACCAGTAAAAGACCAAAAGAACCTTACAAAAACCCACAATTATATTGTCAGACAAGGGAGAATTAAAATCCAACAAGTCAACAGCTATACAGAGCATAGTCCAAAACAAGGAAAACAAAAATACTACGAAAGTTAACTACACGCACAACGGTAACGGAAACTCCGGTAAAACTCCGGAATAACTCTATGCCTCTGACTCTGCCTCAACGTCAGCCCCAGTGCTAGCACCACGACCTGGAGGGCATTTAAAAACCAGAAAAGTGTGAGTGGACTAAAAATAAATAATAGTTTTGAAAACAGTTTCATAAACAAACTAGGATTTTGCCCTCCGTTTTAAAAACATGCATGCATAACCAAGTAGCAAAAACAACGATATAAACAGTATGCTGCTGATCAGTACGAAAACATTATCATTAAAAGCATGAAATACCAATATCATCATCCGATCAAACCTGCTGGATCTATCCGAGTCTTTAAACTTCCGAGTCTTTAAACTCAATCCAGGCCTCAATATAATTTGAGTCTTTAAACTCCCGAGTCTTTAAACTCAACAGGCCTACGGGGGAAAATCATAATATCCGAGTCTTTAAACTCACGAGTCTTTAAACTCAATCCTGGTCTTTAAACCCAATCCGGGCCCGTCCCCCGTCATATCATAATCCGGGTCTTTAAACCCAATAACTAGATCCAGTAAATTCAATCCAAAAACCATTCGGAAACCATTTTTAAATTCATATCCAAACCCGAATTCGAAATCACTATTCCGAAGCCATTCCGGCATCCAGAACTGTCATTCCGAACCCAAATCCGGAAATCCCTTTTCAAGCTTTAAAAACCAAACCTCGATTTCCGAAACCCAATTTCAAAACCAAAAACATTAATTATCGAATCATGTCTTAAAACCTAGTTATAGTCATAGCAAATCATTTATATGTAAATCCCAAAATCGTGGCATCAAAATCATAAACAGAGTATTTCTCGTAAAACGTGTTGACATACGTAAACGCCTAGAAAAACGTACCATTATGTAAAACAAATATAGAATAATCAATAATCATGAAATCATATTTAAAACCATAAAACAAGTAGATAAAAACAGTTATGCATGCTCGGTTAGAAAGAAAGAGTCCACTCACAGTTCCCGGGCACGTCACTCGTGTCCCGTACGTTCCTCGGTCGCCTCAGGGATTTCCCGACCTGTCCAGAGTCACCAAAACGGGTCACTAACACTTCAATTAAGATTATCCTATTTTCCCCAATTTTCCCGGATTTTTAAACGTAATTAAACGGAACCCTAAACCTTCGAACACTTAAAACTAACCCGAGACGATGTCCGATCGTCTCGAAACTTGTCCCAAAAAGTTCGTTACAATGATTAGAATGAAAACCGTGTTGGAAGTTTCCCCAGAACAGTCCCCACGTGCCGCCCAAAGGGACTGAGCGTGGGCCTCACGCGCCTGCACTGTTCATCGTCTTCAACCTTCTGCTCAGCCGGTTCAGACCGGTCCAATCGAATCGAACCGGTGTGACCGGTTTTCCCCTCAAATCCAGTCCGTTTTCGAGCCTTTTGATCCCACTAGTTTTGTCCCCTTCCTAGCAACCTATTCCACTCCTTAAAACACGAATTCAAGCCCTAAATCGCACCTGTCAAACTTGAACTCAAAACCCAGAAAATCCCAATTTATGTTCCCGGCCACAGGTTGTTCTCCCAGCCACTAGTTGTTTCCCTGAGCTCAAATACAACTTACTAAACCCATTAGGACCCACAGAACAGCCCGACTAAGCTCCTAAACCCACGACTTTTAGTTTGAAACAAAACTTAAAAACAGGGGAACCAGGGGACTCACCTGTGTTCTAGCCTCCGCCGTGCTCGCCGCTGTGTTCCTCTGGGTTCACAGGGCTGTCCTCAGCCTTCCTAGCCTTCCCTCGAACTGAATTGGATCAAAAGATCGATTTTTGGTTGCACCACTAACCTCGACTCCTCTCTGTTTTTCTGAGTTATGCACACCTCACACACACACAACCTCACCTCCGTTCATCTCAACACGAACACACACCTTCAGACTCTCACTCAACCACAACGGAGCCTCACAACACTCACACACTCACTATAATTGGATCAATTTCTCCTTCCCTGTCACACGGTCTCTGTTTCTCCCAATAGCACTGACAGGACCCACCCCGATTATCGCATCGATAATCGGGAAGCATCCTGCTCCCGTCTGACAATCGAATCCAAAAGACCGGAAAACTAATCAATATTACAACACACCCATTGTCAGACCAGGGAGATTAAACGATTACAACCGACTGGACGTCAAGTCCACAGTTTCACAGAGCATAATATTACAAAACAAGTTAAAGAAACAAATCCTACTCTGTGAACTAACTACTCCGCAACGGAAAACTTTATGCCTCCGCCTCTGCCTCGGTGCTTGCCCCCGCACTTGTACCACGACCTGGAGGGAATTTAAAACAACAAAGTGTGAGTGGACCGAAACATAAGTTTTACAGGAAAAACAGTTTTTCCGAAATCGGGTTCGCCCTCCAGTTTTGTAACACGCATGCATAACCAAATATTCAAATTTTGCATATTAACCTTTAAAAACTCTTTTTCCGAAACACATGAAAAACGTTGCAAAGGATCGCCATAATTCATGTAAAAACCATTTAATAATGCCAGGTTTCAGGAACCGTCATTTTGAACGTTAATTGCACAAATCAAGTAAAACGTGAATCAATAACCACAATTATGCCGTTGGATCCATCCGAGTCTTTAAACTCAAAATTAGGCCTTCCCGGGATATCAACGAGTCTTTAAACTCAAAACATGATTAATAGGCCTCGGGGGTATCATAAAAATCGAGTCTTTAAACTCACGAGTCTTTAAACTCAATTCGGGTCTTTAAACCCAATTTTCGGGCCCGCCCCCGTCATCAACATACCGGGTCTTTAAACCCAAAACCAGATCCAACCATTAACCGGGTCTTTAAACCCAAAACCGTTTTTAAACTCAATAAACCAGGATTCATCACAAACCGTTTTCCAACATTATTCCGAAAACATTTCTCATCATAACAGGACTTATGTCCGAATTCACATGCAAATTCCAACACATGCAATTTCCAAAAATTACTTCACAATGTGTTCAAACATCATAAATCCGAAACATGCATATTCATATCCAGGTACTTCATCAAAATCATCACGCATGCATAAGCAAAAACCGTAATCTCGAAATGCGTGAAATACGATAAATATCTCGAAAAACGTGGAAACATGTAAAACCGATATATCATATCACCATCATAAATTCATAGGTGAAACCAAGAGATAAATAAGCAAAATAGTCATGCATGCCCAATTTAGAAATCAAAATGTCCACTCACAGTTTTAGGACGCGTCAATCGCGTCCCGCGCGCTCCTCCGTAGCTTCGGAAGTGTCCGGGCCTGTAAAAATGTACAAGAAGGGTTACAAACATCCTCAAATAGCTCGTAGGACTTTTCCTAATTTTCCCGGATTTTTCGGTGAAATAAACCTTAAGGTCCTAAACTTCCAAGCTCCCGAAATTATCCCGAATGACTCTCGAACAATTCGAACTCTAAAGGTAAAATGTTAATTACACTGAAAGGATCAATTTCCATGTTGACCGTGATCGGAGATGACATCGCACGCGCCGTCACGCGCCGCCCAAAGTGGCTGCGCGTGAAGGCCACGCGCCAAGCTACAGTGTCATCGTTCCTACCCGGTTAGCCTGATAAACGGGTCTGTCACCCGCGACACAACCCGACCAGTTCAAGTTCAATTCTCAAGCAATTCCTCCCGTTTTCAATCCTAACACCTTCTTTACCCTATTAATTTTATGTCTGTAATGCTAATTAACCTCAATGGTCCCCAAGTCGATTCAACCCAGCCTTGAACAGACGAACGGGTCATCACTCAGAACTCCCCCAAACTAACTCCATTCTCAAATTAACTTCACCAGTAGATTAAGGAAACTGAGACGAACACAATGGCACTAACAATTTAGCTCGCCGTTACCTGGAAGTCGTCGTCCTCAACACTGGTTTTCCCCTGAAACTGAGACTCAGGTTCCCGGCCAAACTGTCCTCCTCCTCCTTCAATTCTTGCACGGTTGTGCTCGAAGTGGCCCCAGAAGTCTAACACGGCCTTTGGTTTCGATCAACAGGCTCCAGAAATTGAATGGGATTTTTCCCTCCAACTGGTTCCTCCCTGAACAGCACTTGGGTTCTAGGGCCAACAGTGGTCGTCCTCGCCCAAATCTTGCACCAACGTGATCCTTTCACTCCCAGAAGTCTCTCAATGTGTTTAGGTTTGTCTCTCAACCCGTAGAAGTCGAATTCAGAGCTTCCCCCCAAAAACCCGAAAATGGTTCTTCACGGTTTCACTCACGGTTTCCTCTCAACTCAGCTTCTAAACTGAACCAAATGACCCAACTGAGTCCTCTCCTCACTCCTTTACTCTGTCGATCAATTCAAACGGCCAGCAACCCGTGGGAGACCAACTGAGATTTTCTGAAAATGTCTCCCACGCACACAGAAGCCATAGCCATTATTTAACCCAGCCCGTGCACTCAGTCTCTGCCCAGACACGCAGGGATGCTTCCCACAATCTCAAAATTCATAAACTAACCCCACTCACCAGTCCACTTAGCCATAAAGAATTGCACGCACAAAGCTCCATGGCCGCACTCTGTTTTTCACGGTGGTGCTACAGTAACCGCCGTGAAAATGACCAAAATGCCCATCTGTGCAATAATTACCAAATTGCCCTCCAGCTTTCGTGACCCATAACTCGGTCATCCGATGTCCGTTTCAAGCGTGCCGCCTGTCGTTGTACTCAGGGCGTCGAGACGAACATAACGGTCTTTGAGTCAAATGCATATCAATTGTCAAACAAAAAGTCAACTTTTCCCCTTAATAACGCCCAATTACGGTAATGCCCCTGAACTTCCGAACATCATAACTTTCACCCTGTTCGTCCGAATCGAACGTGCCACCTGTCTATGAACTCGTGACGTCCCGAACTACGTCACGGTCATCACTCCACGTCCGTTCGACCTCCCAATCAAAAAGTCAACAAATTGACCACACAAATCATAGGGGTAAAAACGTCATTTTATTCAATATTTTACAATATTACATTTTCAGAACGTCCGGGGCGTTACAAGCACGGCTAACCGACCCATTCAATTTAAAATGAACGGTGAAAGTGGCTAGAAGCCACTGGAATGTGGCCAGGTGTCATACACCTGATGGATCAGCCCCAAAATATCCACTTAACGTTGTCCACTTGTCCTCATCTGATTGGCACGCTTCCCAAGGTGCAAAAAGACCAAAATACCCAAGTGCGTCCAAATTACGATTTTACCCTTCACTTTCTAGACCCGTATCTCACTCGTCTGATGTCCGATGAAGGCGTGCCGCCTGTCGTTGTACTCAGGACGTCGAGATTGTCCTAATGGTCCTCGGTTTGCGTGAAGAAACCTTGTCGTGTAAAAAGTCAATTTTCCCCCTTTTAACCAAATTACGAAAGTGCCCCCAACCTTCCGAACATCATAACTTCCTCCTCGGATGTCGGAATTGGGCGTGCCACCAGTCTACGGACTCGTGACGTCCCGAACTACGTCACGGTCATCGGTCAATGCCCAATTGACTTTCCGAACTAAAAGTCAACATTTTGCCCATTCCAGGGGCAAAATCGTCATTCTGCGCCAAAAGTCCAAAAGTAACCAACTAAACACCGATCAACCTAGCTAATCCGTCCCTAATTACTTCGCTAATCCCGACTCCCGGGACGGGTCGTTACATTAAGTTTTTCCCAAAATTTCATTCTAAATTTCTAACTTTTAGATCGAATTTCCGTCATTTTTGTTGTAAACGATATCGATATCGATACCGATATTTGAGGCGAGATATCCGTAAATTTGACGAGCGATATATCCGTCGATATCGATATTTCAATCCTTGTATATACTAACTCTCGTATCATGTAACATCATAAATCTGATAAATGTAACGTGCTAAGGTAGGGTATTTTTGCCATGTACGAATGGCCCATGCTCACCATGTAGTCCTAGAAAACACACTCAGCCCATTTATTTGTGTATGTGAAGAAAGCTCATTTAAATGTGGTGTTGAGATGGTGGTGAACTTTTGTGTGTATAAAAATAGGAATTATTTATCGAAGTTATGATACATTATCCATAGTCACTCATCACATAAGTATGGTTATATTTTTTATTTTTTTAATTTAAGAAATTTATTTACATGTGAAGATGTTTTGAGAAAATAAAAAAGAAATATTTTTAATTTAGTTTCATGGGTTATATCATTGTTGATTATGCACTCATTTATATTTTCCCTATAAATTTCAATATGAATGTATGCAGTCTGTGAAATATGTATTTGAAATGTCTATTCTTCAAATATTTCCACACTTATTATAAAAGATCATGTGACGCTCAATTGTCGAGGGCCACTACGACTTTTTGTCAATTATGAAAGCAATGGTAACTATTTGAAATGTAGAGTAGAAGTTGATAAATATGATGGTGTTGATGAAGAGCCACAAGGATACTGAGGATTGAGGAAGAGGGCGATGCCGCAGAGAGACCAAATGAGGAAGCTACGTACTGCAGAAAGAAGCTGCATTATGAATTTATGATGACCCATAGTCTTGGCTAGGAAATTGACCCATTTTAGGAGGGAATTTGACTGATCGGCCTTTGGCAGATATTGTATACTAAGATGCATGCCTAGACTATATATCATTCCAATTTGACAGAAATTAGGTAAAGAATTGACGGAAAGATGATCAATGCATCTTAAAATATATTTTGGTGATGATCGAAATTAGATTGTAATCGAATGTAGTTGAGAACAATTGTAATCGAAATATAAATTGTAGCTGTAAATTAGATTGTAGTTGAAATATAAATTGACAGAAAAATGATCAATGCAGCTTAACACATATATCATTCAAAAGATTGACGGAAATCTCGTATGCCTTAATCCATTCAATCAAATTCCAAGAGTTTGCAAATTTTTTGGGAAAAAAGTGTAAGTTTCTTTTAGCATTGCGTCACGTATGGCAACAACACTTTTAGTAACCAAAATTCAAACAAACAAACAATTTTCCAGAAAATTTTCTTAATACTTGAGAACGATTTTAGACACATACCAACAGACATCGAGAAAATTTTCTTAACACTAAGATTTCACTCAATGACTTATTACTCCCATTTTCTTTTTTCTATGCTTCTTCGATTGACTTTCAATTTTTTTTTTGAATAAGTAATTTTAAAATAATTTATTATTTTTTTTACCACTAGTCACTTACTTGCCATTAATTTAAATTAAATTGTGGTTATTTTCTGTCGCATATAGTAAAAATCTGAATGAAATAATTAATACAAAAGTTGTATTGTCACATTTTGAAGAGTAATTTGCGCTATATTTAAATAGAATAGCAATCATTTAGACTTTTAAATTTGTAGGATGGTTATATTTCGATGACAAAATTGGATTCAAAAATCAAAATTTTGATACTTCATAAAAACCTAGAATAGAATAGTGAAAAACCAGAGGAAATGCGAAGAAGAAAGGGAAAAAGTGTCAGGACCCACCCCGGTTTCACCCCGAAACCTGAGGTAAATTCTGCTCCCATCTGACTCCCCAACACAACACTAAAGTGAACTCACGCGAAACCACCAAAGCACTCAGTCAGACGCAGGAGAAACTATGCAATACATCCCGAAATTTAAGTTTTACAGAGCATAGTACCACAGTACAAAAGAAAGAAAACCGATAAACAATATACGCACACAGGAAAATTAAACACTCCGGGATCCCTCTCGTAACTGCTATGCCTCAGACGCTGCCTCGACGCCGGAACCCCGCGCTAGCTCCACAACCTGGAGGGCAGTTAAAAACAGAAGGTGTGAGTGGACCATAAATAAAAGAAAAGTTTCTAAAACCATGTTATAAGAAAACCGGGTTTAGCCCTCCGTTTCGAAACCACATGCATAACCCAGTTATGAAAACAGTTATCAATCAATCGCCATAAAACATTTACAGAAGCATTCTAAAAAAACAGTATAATTCACATAACATCACCATAAGAACAGAAACACTATAAAACAGTTATAGAAACCATATCATAAGCATCATAAAACCGTATCATAAATCGTGAATATCAAATCATCATTTTCCGATCAAACCTGCTGGACCTATCCGAGTCTTTAAACTCCCGAGTCTTTAAACTCAATCCAGGCCTCAATAATATCCGAGTCTTTAAATTCCCGAGTCTTTAAACTCCCGAGTCTTTAAACTCAACAGGCTTACGAGGAAAATATCAATATATCCGAGTCTTTAAACTCCCGAGTCTTTAAACTCAATCCGGGTCTTTAAACCCAATCACGGCCCGTTCCCCGTCAAATCAATATCCGGGTCTTTAAACCCAATAACCAGATCCAGCAAATCCAATCACAACCATTTGAAAACCTTTTCTAAATCCATATCCAAACCCGAATCCGAAATTACTGGCTTGAAGCCATTCCGGCTTCCAGAACCGTCATTCCGAACCCAAATCCGGAAATCCACTTTTCACTTTTAAAACCAAATCCCGTTATCCGAAATCCGATTCTAAAACCGAAAACCTTGATCATCAAATCATGTTCCAAAATCCCTTTATAATCATTGAAAACCCTTTATCATTTGAAATCCCAAAACTAGCTTCCTCGTAAAACGTACTGAAAACCGTAACTTCTCGTAAAACGTGCAATTATATAAAATAGTTATCACATATTCGATAAGCATAAAATCACATGTAAAACCATAAAACAATTATAGAAAAACAGTTATGCATGCTCGAGTTTAAGGAAAGGGTCCACTCACAGTACCAAGCCCTCAATCGCGTCCCGTACGTCTCGTACGTTCCTCAGCTTCCTCGGGAACTCCCGATCCTGTCAACAACCACCAAAGTACGTTACTAACATGTCCACCAAGACTCTCCTAATTTTCCCCAAAAATCCCCGGGTCCTAAAAGTACCGAACCGGAACCCTAAACCTTCACCCTCGCGAAACTACTTCGATTTGACGTCCGATTAACCCGAAACCAACGCTAAAAGACTCGTCACAAAACCTAGACCAAAAACCATGTTGACAACTTTCCCTGCCACCCCTGCACGCGCCCCCACGCGCCGCCCAAAGTGGCTGCGCGTGGCCCTCACACGCCAGCTACAGTGCATCGTCTTCCTCGAGCAGATCCGGTTCGACACAGTACCTGCAAATCGAACCGGCGAGGACGGTTTTCTGCCGTACCTGTACCAAAACTGTAACAACCCGTACCTTCGGGAAGGGTATAAATGTAAATTTTGTTAAAATTTGTATTAAAGACGATTTTGCCCTTGTAAATAGTGCGTCAAATGTTGACTTTTTGATTTACAGGTTGGATGAGTGTTGACCCTTGACCGTGACGTAGTTTAGGACGTCACGAGTCCGTAGACAGGTGGCAGGTTTGATTCGGACAATCGGAGAAAAGTTATGACGTTCGGAAGATTGTGGGCGTTACCGTAATTTTGACTATTTGAGGAAAATGTTGACTTTTTGGTGGACTTGTGATTTTCACGAAGACCAAGGACCGTTAGATAGGTCTCGACGTCCTGAGTACAACGACAGGTGGCACGCTGTCATCGGACGTCGGATGGAATAGTTACGGGTCTGAGAAGCTCGAGGGTAAAAAGGTAATTTTTAAACCTAGGGGCATTTTAGTCTTTTTCTCCTCAGCCCAATCAGATCAGAACAAGTGGCATTAGTGGGCTGGGATATTTTGTGCTGAGACCATGGAGAGGTGGACACGTGGGAGAGAACCAGAGGGTTCTAGGCACGTCTAAAATGTACACGGCCACAAATTGTCCAACTTCAAAACCGTGCAATTGACTTCAACACAGAGAAACAGAGGGGAAGAAATTGTGCGTGTTCGATCGATTCAGTGCAAGGGTGAGTGAGTTGATGACTTGTGAGAGTGATAGAGAGACAAGGGTGAGTTGCTGATCGTGTTGTGGACTGGAACCGTGCACGGAGGCACGACGGTGGACGGCTGGAAGTTTTGGGAAAATAGAGAGGCGGTGACCCTGTGGCGGTGGTTGTGCCGTGTGGTGGCTCAAACCAAGGCAGTAGGAGGCTCAGGAGCTTGCAGGGGACTCAACGAGCACCGTGGTACACGGCGGTGCAGACGGCGGTGGACGGTTCGAAGGACGGGAGACTCCTAAGACGGTCGCGGAGCGCGATTGACTCGTTCAGATTTGTGAGTGGACTCTTTCTTTCTTTACGAGCATGCCTAACTGTTTTATTGACGTTTTATGATATTAAATATGTTTTATGCTTCTTGATGATGGTTATATGTGGTTGATATGTTTGCACGTTTTTCGAGACATTTTCGGGGTTTTGCACGTTTTTCGAGAAAAAGTTGGATTTCGGATTGTGATGTCATACTTAGGGATTTCAATATATAATTGTTTTCTAATTGTAACGACCCGTCCCGAATATCGGGATTTAATAATATTTAATTGCGATTTACTAATCTGGGATTAGTTGGGCGATTTCGGACGAATTGTGCAAAATGACCGTTTTGCCCCTAGGTGTGGGCAAAACGTTGACTTTTAATTCGGATGGTCAAATGGACTTTGACCGATGACCGTGACGTAGTTCGGGACGTCACGAGTTCATAGATAGGTGGCACGTTCGATTCCGACGTTCGTGGTGAAAGTTATGATGTACGGAAGTCCAGGGGCATTTTCGTAATTCGGACGAAAGAAGGGGAAATGTTGACTTTTTGACCGGGATGTCCGATGGCCGAGGGCCAAGGACCGTTACGTAGGTTTCGTCGATGCGAATCCAACGACAGGCGGCACGCCGAAATCGGAGATTCGACGACGAAGTTATGGGTCACGGAAGTTTGGTTTCGTTATGCACGCATTACGAGGCGTGGACACGTGGCGTTTTTCTGATTGGCCTGGAATTCTGAGTGGGACACGTGGACCACTAACCTTTAATTATTGGGATCAGATCTGGATTGGTCAGATTGATTAAATTATTGGATTTTAATAATATAAAGAATTTCCCACTCATTTTTCATCTTTTGATCTGGGCCCTTCATCTATATTACTGTTGCACATCCCCACCGTCCATTTCCTTATTCAGCTGATACCTCCCTTCCTCATTGTTCATTCTTCCTCTGCCCGTGAAGAACTCGAACACACACTCACACAGCCCATCTCCTTTGTGCGTGGGAGTGAGACCAGCTGCTGGTATGGACGGAAGGACGACGGTGGTGAGCTGGGAGACGGCGGGAGCCGGCGGAGATGACGGCGGAAGGAAAAACAGGGGATCCGAAACTCAGAGTTTTGGATGTCGATGGAGACCGATGTTTTGACCGTGCTGGAGGGGTGGACGGAGTTCTGGGATCGAACTGGGCATTTCGGTGGCCACGGTGGTGACCACGGCGGCGAAGGGAGCCTAGACCCGTGAGTTCGATTCTCGGGTCAAAAATGGCAGGATGAGTTTTACTGTCTTTCGATCGATCTAGTAAATGGGAGGATGACTCAGAGGATGAGACGAGTCTATTGGGACCGTTTTCATCGAGAATGGTGGTCGGAGCTGAGTGCAGTCGACGGTGGGTTGGCCGTGAGCTTCTCGATCGGAGAGGTAAGGTTCTTGACGTTATTCCTTGTTTTTGTTTCCATAGAACTCCTAGTTTAACTCAGACGACCTTGTAGGTGAAAACCCCGTCCAAAATGGTCCAGTATCGACGGAGAACCGATCGGGTTGGCCCGCGGGTCACGGCGACCCGTTTACCAGTCGTTCGGGTTGAACGACGGTGAACAGTACCCGGCGCGTGGGTTTCACGCGCAGGGAGTTCAACCGGCGCGTGGGGGCGCGTGTGAGGTAATTCTGGGAAACTTCCAACATGACTTTTATTCTATACATTGTAACGAACATTTTGGGATTGGTTTCGTGTCGATCGGACACCGTCTCGATATTGTTCGGGATGTCCGAAGGTTTTAAATCCAGTTTAAAAATACTTAAAAATTCGGGAAAATTACGGGACTTGAATAGGATGTTAATGATGAGGTTGGTGATCCTCTAATTTGATTTGAACAGGTTTGGGAGTCCCGGTAATAGTGTGGTGGCCCGGGAAGGCCTATGGCACGCGTATCGAGGCGCTCGGTTAAACGGTCTGTGAGTGGACATTGGTTTCATAAATTCGATGCATGCATAACTGTTTTATGATTGTTATAATTATGATTAAATGATTTACTTTGGATATCGGTGAATTTAAAATGATTTCACGCATTTCGAGGTGAATTACGTATTTGCACGTAAACCGAGATTTTCTGGATTTTCACCGATTTCCATAAATGTGGTTGGATATGGTTTCATGAAACGGTTACGAACTTGAATAATGTAAAATCGGGTCAGGGGCCCAGTTGAACTATGAAATCGGGCCAAGGGCCCAGTTAACATGTGGATCGGGCCAGGGGCCCAGTTAACTTGTGAAATCGGGCCAGGGGCCTAGTTGATTTCTACATGTGATTGCGGGTCGGGGACCCTAAAATGAAATTGAATAAATGTTTTCTGGTTTACATTTTATATATGTTCACATGCTGGAATCTATAAATGGTTTTGATGATATTTCGGTTATGGCACGTTTCACGGTATTTGGGCATGAGACCCGTTTGATGAAACGTAACGAATGGTTCGGATTTTATCTATGTATACCTATATGTTTTGCATGTGGATATCTATAAAATGTATTTGGTACTGCACTGTATAGATCCTTCCATATTATATTGTCTCCTCCGGATGAGGTACCCCGGAGAGGTCACGGACGTCTAGTACGTCCAGCGTCTATGACGCTAAGCATCAGGGATGCTGTACCCGAACGGGGTTCGGGGATTGAACTCGGAAATTGAGACCCGAGTGGCACGCGTAGCCTTGTGATTGTGACCTTATTGACGTCAGGGACGTCAGACATCAGGGATGTCGGATTGGAGTGTATAGTGCAGTGGCTAAAATAATGGTTATGGTTTATATGCCTTATGGTTCATATTACTGGATTTATGAAATAACTCTTGGATTTACTTTTGGAAATTGAAACTATGCTTTGGTTTCCGGGCTAAGGCCCTATTGGTTATTTCTAAATAAATATGGGATTATTGGTTTTGGTGCATGCATATGATTTTACTGAGGGGCATAAATGTCTTATAAATGTTTTAAACAGACTTGTTTATTTTCGTCCACTCACAGCTTTGTTTTCAATGCCCTTCAGGTTGATTCCGGATACGACTGCAGCAGAGACTTGAGCATCGCACACCTTCTCCATCGATCCTTACGCACTCTGGAAGCCCGTTTGGGCAATGGCAATCGGTTATCCCTTGTCTGGCGCCTCTTGTCAGACGGGAGCACGTCACATTCCATGGTAATCCCGGGGGGATTGGGATGGGTCGTGTCAAGTGGTATCAGAGCAGGTTTTGCTCTTTTGTGCGCGAAGGACGAGGGTGTGATGTCTCTTTGGGCTGCTGTTCCGTTGTCAACCTGATAGATAGTTTTGGATTTGTATGGAGAATTGGGAGTGTTTGGCCCGATACGCCGTGCATTGATGCGATTCAACCCAAGTGGGGTTGTATAAGATTAACTGGTAATGTGGGACCGTCGGTTCGGTCATGTGATGATGGGTTGTTGTGCCACTGGGCACAACTGGGTTCAGGGAACCCCAATTGAATAATGGTTTGGGAATGCGAAACTCAGTTGAGTATTGGTCTATGTTTTGGACCCTGGTAGTGTTGGCTAGTGTACGGGGTGTTGGTGCATCGGAGTTAGCCGATGACCTTCGTGGTGGAACCTACGATGGAACCCACGTTGAGTTGACGATTGGATTGGATTGGACGTCTATACGATGTCAGGACCGCGGGGTCGGTCAGGTTGTGGATTTTACTGCGGAGGGCAGTTGGGTTCGGTGGAACCCTAGGGTGTGATTTTGGAACCCTAACTTGTAGTTGATGGACCGAAAGGTGAACTTTAAATGAGAACTTGTGCTGCGACGAGCGGCTGAGGTCATGGATGACCATGTGGATGACTCTAGTGAGTCTTATGGGTTTCGATCTACGGATACGGTTATGAGATAAAATATGGAATCCCGTGTTGGATCGAATACTAGTGTGAGGTGTGGTTACGGATCTTGACAACGATGACTGTTGGTCGACAGTTGTGTCGAGATGACTGGCTATCGAGGGTATTTTGTGTGGCTTTCACACTTGAGGATCAGGGGATGTTCAGGGAACGACCATTATCCTGATGTGCCAGTGGTCAAATTGGAGGTACCCATAGTCGTGGGGTATGAGTGCTGTTACGGGATCGTCGTTCGTAATGAACGGAGATCCAGGGTAACAACTTTGCACACTGTGTGCTTGTGTGCTAGCATGGATGTTCGTGTGCTATGTATGGATATTGGTATGGTGATACCTATATGCCAATACTAGCATGGATTCCTGTGTGCTGATACTGGTATTGATGATGGTGCGTTGGTGCTGGTGACAGTAATTGTGATGACGATGAGCCACCAGTTGGGGTGTGACTCTGTCATGATGAACAGATGATTGGTATCTGCGACTCAGTGGTGGTTAAGTCTTGGACTGGATGGGATCCAGTGGAGGTTGTGTCGTGTTGGGATAAGTCCTAACAGATATATGATGACAAGTGATAAATGGATCAAAAGGTATGATTGAAAATTTGGGGAATCTTGGGATGCTGTTCCCTATGTCATGCGAGTTGGTGGATTTGGGGAGTTGTGATCAACTCCGAGATTGGTAAGTTTGTGTACTGCTTATATCCCCTGAGAGTACAAGGAAATTATTGAAATTGGAAAAGTCGAGGAAACCATTCGTGGTATTGATGTGGGATTTTGTGATTGTGAATCACTTGGAACCTGAGGATTGAACCTGTTAAGGTTGAGATGTGAGACGGAAGCAGTATGGTATGCACATTCAGGCAAAATTGTGGATATTCCGTTCGGAATCGGGGTGTGTGCATACATGATTATTGACGGACGTGAGGTCCGAGTAATGAATTGATTTTGGACACGTGGTGGTCCAAGTGAGGTATGGACGTGGGCAGTCCAGTGGTTGGACTTGACATCTCATTGGGAGCATGTCTGTTTCCAACGTGGTTGGAACTCCCGTTTCGGGGAGAGTTGTGATTGGGGGAACGAGAGGAGTGCTCGTTTCCGCATCAGTGATTGGTATTCCGAAGTCATTAGGGTTGACTTCATATTTTCTACCGTGGCAGATGATGATTGTTGCTACCAGTACGTTGAGCGTGTATTGGTTGGTGGACCCATGTTTGGCTTGGGGTCATTGGACACAAGCAGTTGTGTGTGATTTTGGATTTGGTGGTGAAATGCGAGGTCATCTTTCCACCAAGGGAAATTTGGCGAATGATTCAATTGAGGGTGTAAGACCCTACGATCAGCTTTCAGATGGATTGTTAGCTATGTGAGCATGTGTGGATCCTAGGTGGATCTGATTTGCGATGTTGTCGACTTTGGATGATGTGACGATCTAGGATTGTAATGTTGCTTGTTGGGTGACGTAGCGATGGATATGGATTGTGATCTTGATGATCCAGATGGGTGGAGAGTTTATCACTCTTACCTTGGTATGTGAGTCGTAGGTGACGGGACTGAACTTCTTTTCGGAGTGACGTCCATATGGCTTGTTACTCAGTTGAGTAGGTTTCCGATGTGGTCGGATCTCGTCAACCTTTGACGTGTGGAGATTGGGATTGGCTTCCCTATGAAGTCAATCGAGTGTTGAGCGGGTAACCGATAGGGTCGGTTATGTTACGTCTTGATGGACGTAAACGAGATTTTGGGTTTTGGAATCGAATTTCTGGGTGACGATTCAGGATTCGATTGCGAAGCTCGAAAATGGATTACTGGATTTGGGTACGGAATGGTTATTCCAATGCTAGCTTACGGAATAATGATTTCGGATTCGGATTTGGAAATGGATTAAAATGTGATGTTTGGGTTTGGATTCGGAATTGGAACTAGATGACGGGTGGAGTTCGTTTTGTCTCAAGTTGGTTTGGGCAAATGTACTCCATTACTAGAACGTGTTTGGCTATGACCTGGGTGGCTATAGTCAGATTGATGGATTGAGGTACGTACAGGGTACGTTGTACGAAGATTGATACTGGTTAGGCTGAGTGGTGCCTAATGGCGGTACGTGGGATGTACCAGTGGTGTGTAACTAATGTGTTGGTAATCTGATTGGATAGGATATCATTTGTTTGGCTGTATTGTGGACTGGACAGTGGATACTGTGCGCTGTGCAGAGTGATTTTGTCGGGTTCAGTGATTGTGTGAGCAGGTGCTCTTAGCCATGGTTGGCTAGTGGAACCCCGGTATTGATATGTGTGTTCACTGCTGGGCTGGTATTCAATGTGTTCCAGTTACACCACTTGATGGAGTAAGTTGACGGTATACGTACACTCAGGATGAGTAAATTGGTGGTCTGAGTAACCACGAGTAGCCTTGTGTGACTTGATCACACCGTGATTTCCCAGCGTTTTGGTTCGCTGAGGGAGTCGGCGAGTATGGACATTGAGATTATTTTGTGTCGCAGGATTGGGCTTGCCCTGCGAATTGAGATCATGTGGTTGATCTTGCGCTACATCGAGAGTGATGTAGTACGTGGTGTTGTCACGGATTGACAGATGGTTGGGGCTTTACTAGGGTGGTAAAGTTTTGTGATGACAGTTTGACTGGTGGTGTCAGCGTGGACTGACAAATGAGATTTGGTGACTCCCAACGGGAGCAAATGTAAGGATTTATTGGCAATGGAAAGGAACCATCTAGCTGAAGGAGTCAGCTAAATGGTTAGGCGATTTTATCGCGGATCAGGTGATCATTTCCACTCGAGGTGGTCGAGTGTTGTTGCTATTATGACTTATGACTGTGATGGGATGTCTGGGTACAGACGAGGCAGGTGTTGTCCTAGTATGTGGGTGTACAAGTGTACACAGATGTGTGAGCGAATTGTTTTCCACAAGGTGGTTGTTGAATAAAGAGATTGGCAATTTCGAGGACGAAATTCTTTAAGGAGGGAAGGTTGTAACGACCCGTCCCGAATATCGGGATTTAATAATATTTAATTGCGATTTACTAATCTGGGATTAGTTGGGCGATTTCGGACGAATTGTGCAAAATGACCGTTTTGCCCCTGGGTGTGGGCAAAACGTTGACTTTTAATTCGGATGGTCAAATGGACTTTGACCGATGACCATGACGTAGTTCGGGACGTCACGAGTTCATAGACAGGTGGCACGTTCGATTCCGACGTTCGTGGTGAAAGTTATGATGTACGGAAGTCCAGGGGCATTTTCGTAATTCGGACGAAAGAAGGGGAAATGTTGACTTTTTGACCGGGATGTCCGATGGCCGAGGGCCAAGGACCGTTACGTAGGTTTCGTCGATGCGAATCCAACGACAGGCGGCACGCCGAAATCGGAGATTCGACGACGAAGTTATGGGTCACGGAAGTTTGGTTTCGTTATGCACGCATTACGAGGCGTGGACACGTGGCGTTTTTCTGATTGGCCTGGAATTCTGAGTGGGACACGTGGACCACTAACCTTTAATTATTGGGATCAGATCTGGATTGGTCAGATTGATTAAATTATTGGATTTTAATAATATAAAGAATTTCCCACTCATTTTTCATCTTTTGATCTGGGCCCTTCATCTATATTACTGTTGCACATCCCCACCGTCCATTTCCTTATTCAGCTGATACCTCCCTTCCTCATTGTTCATTCTTCCTCTGCCCGTGAAGAACTCGAACACACACTCACACAGCCCATCTCCTTTGTGCGTGGGAGTGAGACCAGCTGCTGGTATGGACGGAAGGACGACGGTGGTGAGCTGGGAGACGGCGGGAGCCAGCGGAGATGACGGCGGAAGGAAAAACAGGGGATCCGAAACTCAGAGTTTTGGATGTCGATGGAGACCGGTGTTTTGACCGTGCTGGAGGGGTGGACGGAGTTCTGGGATCGAACTGGGCATTTCGGTGGCCACGGTGGTGACCACGGCGGCGAAGGGAGCCTAGACCCGTGAGTTCGATTCTCGGGTCAAAAATGGCAGGATGAGTTTTACTGTCTTTCGATCGATCTAGTAAATGGGAGGATGACTCAGAGGATGAGACGAGTCTATTGGGACCGTTTTCATCGAGAATGGTGGTCGGAGCTGAGTGCAGTCGACGGTGGGTTGGCCATGAGCTTCTCGATCGGAGAGGTAAGGTTTTTGACGTTATTCCTTGTTTTTGTTTCCATAGAACTCCTAGTTTAACTCAGACGACCTTGTAGGTGAAAACCCCGTCCAAAATGGTCCAGTATCGACGGAGAACCGATCGGGTTGGCCCGCGGGTCACGGCGACCTGTTTACCAGTCGTTCGGGTTGAACGACGGTGAACAGTACCCGGCGCGTGGGTTTCACGCGCAGGTAGTTCAACCGGCGCGTGGGGGCGCGTGTGAGGTAATTCTGGGAAACTTCCAACATGACTTTTATTCTATACATTGTAACGAACATTTTGGGATTGGTTTCGTGTCGATCGGACACCGTCTCGATATTGTTCGGGATGTCCGAAGGTTTTAAATCCAGTTTAAAAATACTTAAAAATTCGGGAAAATTACGGGACTTGAATAGGATGTTAATGATGAGGTTGGTGATCCTCTAATTTGATTTGAACAGGTTTGGGAGTCCCGGTAATAGTGTGGTGGCCCGGGAAGGCCTATGGCACGCGTATCGAGGCGCTCGGTTAAACGGTCTGTGAGTGGACATTGGTTTCATAAATTCGATGCATGCATAACTGTTTTATGATTGTTATAATTATGATTAAATGATTTACTTTGGATATCGGTGAATTTAAAATGATTTCACGCATTTCGAGGTGAATTACGTATTTGCACGTAAACCGAGATTTTCTGGATTTTCACCGATTTCCATAAATGTGGTTGGATATGGTTTCATGAAACGGTTACGAACTTGAATAATGTAAAATCGGGCCAGGGGCCCAGTTGAACTATGAAATCGGGCCAAGGGCCCAGTTAACATGTGGATCGGGCCAGGGGCCCAGTTAACTTGTGAAATCGGGCCAGGGGCCTAGTTGATTTCTACATGTGATTGCGGGTCGGGGACCCTAAAATGAAATTGAATAAATGTTTTCTGGTTTACATTTTATATATGTTCACATGCTGGAATCTATAAATGGTTTTGATGATATTTCGGTTATGGCACGTTTCACGGTATTTGGGCATGAGACTCGTTTGATGAAACGTAACGAATGGTTCGGATTTTATCTATGTATACCTATATGTTTTGCATGTGGATATCTATAAAATGTATTTGGTACTGCACTGTATAGATCCTTCCATATTATATTGTCTCCTCCGGATGAGGTACCCCGGAGAGGTCACGGACGTCTAGTACGTCCAGCGTCTATGACGCTAAGCATCAGGGATGCTGTACCCGAACGGGGTTCGGGGATTGAACTCGGAAATTGAGACCCGAGTGGCACGCGTAGCCTTGTGATTGTGACCTTATTGACGTCAGGGACGTCAGACATCAGGGATGTCGGATTGGAGTGTATAGTGCAGTGGCTAAAATAATGGTTATGGTTTATATGCCTTATGGTTCATATTACTGGATTTATGAAATAACTCTTGGATTTACTTTTGGAAATTGAAACTATGCTTTGGTTTCCGGGCTAAGGCCCTATTGGTTATTTCTAAATAAATATGGGATTATTGGTTTTGGTGCATGCATATGATTTTACTGAGGGGCATAAATGTCTTATAAATGTTTTAAACAGACTTGTTTATTTTCGTCCACTCACAGCTTTGTTTTCAATGCCCTTCAGGTTGATTCCGGATACGACTGCAGCAGAGACTTGAGCATCGCACACCTCCTCCATCGATCCTTACGCACTCTGGAAGCCCGTTTGGGCAATGGCAATCGGTTATCCCTTGTCTGGCGCCTCTTGTCAGACGGGAGCACGTCACATTCCATGGTAATCCCGGGGGGATTGGGATGGGTCGTGTCACTAATGATGATAAATGGATTATGAAACATGATTTTTGATAATCGCGGGTTTTGGTTTAAAAAGTGGATTTCCGGATTTGGGTTCGGAATGACGGTTCTGAACGCCGGAAGGGCTTCGAACCGGGGATTTCAAATTCGAGTTTGGCTATGGATTTAGAAATGGTTTTACATTGAATTTGGATTGGATTTTCTGGATCTGGATATGGGTTTAAAGACCCGGATATTCTGATGGATGGGGGACGGGCCCGGATTGAGTTTAAAGACTCGGACATTTATGATATTACCCCCATAGGCCTATTAAGTTTAAAGACTCGGGAGTTTAAAGACTCGGATTACATTTGAGGCCTGGTTGAGTTTAAAGACTCGGATAGACCCAGCAGGTTTGATCAGACTTGGATAATTGTGGATTTGTTTTTATGATGTGATCTTGTTATGCTGTTTTACGTTGTGGTTTTCTGATACTTAGTTGGGCATGCATGTTTTCAAAACGGAGGGAACAAATATTATTATTATTATTATTCCTTAACTTTGATTTGATGATAAACTGTTTTTGAAACTTTTATTTATCTTAGTCCACTCACACTTTTGGTTTTAAATTTTCCCTCCAGGTCGTGGTGATAGCGTTGGGGTGAACGTTGAGGCAAAGGATCGAGGCATAGACCTTACGACGTTCTTCCGTTGCGAGACTAGCATAGTAGGATTTTGTGCCCATTTTGTAGGACTATGCTCTGACTTACAGTTGTATTATATTTACTCCTTCGTCTGATAATTATGCTTGTAGTAGTGTTGAGGTTATTTTGGTATATTTTTGGGTGTGATTGTCAGACGGGAGCAGGGTTCGTCCCGGGTATTGAGGTGATATTTGGGACGGGTCCTGACAAAAACCACTCCTCTCTTCACCAACAGCATCATCCAGACCTAAGCTATCCATTCCCCTTACTCAGACATCTCGACTCAGCCCCTAAGTCATCGTCCCTAACTCGAAACCAGACCCGTTCAGTCCCCTGTTTCCTTCTCCGGCCACCCAGGTCATCCCCCGTCACGGTGGCTATCTTATACCCTTCCTAGGAACTCACTGAGTCTCACCCAACTCACCAAAACCGTCGACTCACTCCCTAAGTCCACGACTTTCATCCTGAGCAAAACAGAAACTAGTACCCTCCTTCGTTCCACCTCCACCGTGCACTTCCCCATCACGGCTGCACCACCAGAAGACTCCTAGGACTCCACTGAACTCCCTAGAACTCACTAGACTCCTTAATTCTACCCCTAAAGTCACGACTTAGCTCCTGAAACTAGACGGCAAAACAGAGCATCGAAAGGGAAAACAAGAAATTACCTGTCCTCCTGTCGCCGTCGTGAGCTCAGCCGTGAGACAGTAGCTCCTCCCATCCTCCTCCGTCCTCTGGACACCTTCACTGGCCTCGATTGATCGATCACGGCCGCACCACCACCACGATCTTCCACTTCTTCTCTGTTTCCTCTGAAAACCGACTGCCCCGACCACCGTGTTCTTGTACGATCTCACTCCCCCAAACACTCACCGGTTCACTCTTCCACCCTCTGATCACTCCTCACTCACCAGAACACACCAACACTCACCATCGTCTCTCAATTTTCTCTCAATCTCCCTCTCTGTTTCTCCCTGGTTCAAAGAACACACACACACACACACACACACACACACGCACACAGCACGGTTGCACCCCAAATAATTGGACCGTGCACTCATTAGAACCAACAGACCTCCTACACGTGTCACCATCTTATCCTTCCTCTCACAAGTGGCCCAATCTCAGCCATCCAATTTCCTCTCTGTGAACAGATCCCCAGACAACCAAAAGACCAAAATACCCATTCTTTTAACCCAAATTTACGATTGTGCCACTATCTTTCTAGACCCGTAACTCACACATCGTAAGTCCGATGAATATGTGCCGCCTGTCATCGAACTCAGGACGACAAGATCTATATAACGGTCCTAGGTCAACATACCAAAACCCGATCATACGAAAAGTCAACTTTTCCCCCTATTTTGCCCAAATTATGGTTATGCCCTCAACATTCCGAACATCATAACTTCCTTCTCGGATGTCGGAATCGGGCGTACCACCTGTCTATGGATTCGTGACGTCCTAAAGTACGTCCTGGTCATCGGTCAAAACCCAATTGACCACCCGAACTAAAAGTCCATTTTTTGCCCGGACCAGGGGCCAAAATCGTCATTCTACACTAACGACCCCAACGAGACCAACTAACCACCTATTAAGCTTACTAATCCCATCTTAATCACTATCTTAACCCTAGTTTTGGGACGGGTCGTTACAAAAAGAGTACTGTTGTTTTGAGCAGAATATCAAACGTCAAAAAATACAATCTAAGGTAATCGACTATATATACTATTTGAACTGCAAACAGAGAACAATTATATCAAATGAGCTTGTGACACCTGGCTCTTCTTCACAGCTCATTAACAGCTGCAATTTAACCTCCATAACAAACTTCATAACTACCTAACTGTCCTAACACCCGCCTTCAGCTTGATGGGGGAGAACATAGCATCAAGCTGCTGCAGAAAAAGTTATGCTGTGGAGAACACAGGGTTTTTGTGAATAAATCTGCAGGTTGGAACTTGGAGGCAACAAACCTCAATGTAATGGACCCATCTTTGACTTTCTCATGGGTGAAATGGACATCTGCCTCAATGTGTTTGAGTTTGGAATGATGCACAGGATTAGTTACAAGAGCCAAGGCTGAGATGTTGTCACAGTAAAGGGAAGGGATGGCAGTAAGTTCAATCTGTAGGTCTTTAAGCAAGTGCCTCAGCCACTGCAGCTCAGAAGTAGTATCAGCCATAGCCATGTACTCAGCCTCTGTGGATGATTGGCTTACACAGTGTTGCTTCTTACTGCACCAAGAGATGGGGGACTTGTTGAGCAAGATAACAAAACCAGATGTTGATCGTCTGTCATTGGGGTCACTAGCCCAGTCAGCATCAGAAAATGCTCTAAGATGAATACCTGTGTCAGAGAAGGTACCGAGTTGTAGATTGTTTTCTAAACTTGCAGCACGTTGTAGAACTATACCATGGTCAATAGTCCCCTGGATATACCTCATGATTCGTTTAGCAGCAACTAGATGTTGCTGAGTTGGTTGCTGAAGGAACTGACACACAATGTTCACACTATAGGCTATGTCAGGCCTTGTAAAAGTCAGGTATTGCAAGCAACCCACCTGACTTCGAAAATAGGATACCTCCTCATCATTCAACCTCTGACCTGTGTCCTTAAGTAACTTCACACCCACATGACTTGGGGTAACCTGAATGTTACAACCTGCCATGCCAGCCCTTTCCACCACATCCTTTGCATATTTGGACTGAGACAAAAACAGGTCTCCATTAGGCATGTACCTGATCTCCAGACCTAAGAAGTAATGAAGAGGACCTAGATCTGTCATTTCAAATTCCTGCTGAAGGGCAGACTTCACCTCTTCAATTTGGCACTGATTGGTCCCAGTAATTATGATATCATCGACATATAACAGCAAGTAAACCAAGGAACCAGCCACTGTCTTGATGAACAAACTAGGATCAGCATATGAAGTATGAAAGCCTAAAGTAGGCAGAAAACTGGTAAACCGTTCATTCCAGGCCCTAGGAGTCTGTTTCAAACCGTAGAGAGACTTGGCAAGTTTGCAGACATGAGTGGGATGATCTGGATCAGTGAACCCACCAGGCTGAGTCATATAAACTTCCTCATGTAAATAACCATTTAAGAAGGCATTCTTTACATCCAACTGGTGCAGTTTCCACCCAAAATGAGCAGCAAGTCCCAAGACCAATCTAACAGTAGTATGCCTGACAACTGGGGAGAAAGTCTCATCATAATCGATTCCTTGAGCTTGACTGAAACCCCTAGCCACCAATCTGGCTTTGTGCCTAGCAACTGTGCCATCTGCATGTTTCTTGAGCTTAAAAATCCACTTACAACTGACAACATTCTTGTTGGGAGGAAGAGGTACTAGTGTCCATGTTTTCTGAGAGATTAAGGCCTGCATTTCACACTGCATTGCTGCATTCTATTTAGGACATTGAAGAGCCTCCTTGTAGGAATGAGGTTCTGTGAGAGCAGGATCAATGGAAGGATGAGAGTGCACTGCAAGCAAACACTTAGGTTTGAAGATACCTCTTTTAGCTCTAGTAAGCATTGCATGAGTGTTGGAGTCTGTAGGAGATAGACCTGCTACTAGATGCAGGATGTTAGACTCAGAAATAGGGTTAAAGTGATTCTTAGTACCTGGTGTCAGGGCCCACCCCTAATCCCCCAGGATTAGGGACTAAACCCTGCTCCCGTCTGACAACCCAAAAACGAAAGACCGAAACAACCTCACAAAACCACAAATTACATTGTCAGACGCATGAGAATTTAAAACGTCCCAGAGTCAATAGTTACACAGAGCATAGTACCAAACTAAGGAAATTAAACCCGATACACAGAGTACACGCACAACGAAAAAAAAACGGAAACACTCCGGGAAAACTCTCGAGTACTCTATGCCTCCAACGCTGCCTCAACGTCAACCCCCGTGCTAGCTCTACGACCTGGAGGGCAATTAAAAACCAGAAAGTGTGAGTGGACCATAACGAATAAAGTTCAAAAACTATTTCATAAACAAACCAGGGTTTGGCCCTCCGTTTTGAAAACATGCATGCAAAACCCATTTATTTAAACACAGCTATAAACCATATAGTAATCATCATAAAAACATTTATAATTCACAAAATAGGCATCATGAAAACAGTACGATAAAACATAAATCCAAGTCATCCTTTTTCGATCAAACCTGCTGGACCTATCCGAGTCTTTAAACTCAATCCAGGCCTCAATAATCCGAGTCTTTAAACTCAGAGTCTTTAAACTCAACAGGCCTACGGGGGTAATATCGTAATATCCGAGTCTTTAAACTCAATCCGGGTCTTTAAACCCAATCCGGGCCCGTCCCCCGTCAATCACAATATCCGGGTCTTTAAACCCAATAACCAGATCCAGCAAATCCAATCAAAACCATTTGAAAACCATTTCTAAATCCATATCCAAACCCGAATCCGAAACCACTGGCCCGAAGCCCTTCCGGCATCCAGAACCGTCATTCCGAACCCAAATCCGGAAATCTATTTTTCAACTTTAAAACCAAATTTCGCTTTCCGAAATCTGATTCTAAAACCGAAAACCCTTGATCATCGAAATCATGTTCCAAAATCCCTTTATCATCATTGAAAACCCTTTATCGTTGAAATCCCAAAATCATAGCATCATAACCATAAATCAAGCCTTTCTCAAAAAACGTGCCGAAAACCGGAATTTCTAAAAAAACGTGCAATTAAGTAAAACAATCATAGCATTTTCAAATAATCATGAAATTACATGTAAAACCATAAAAAAATTATAAAATAATCATGAAATTACATGTAAAACCATAAAACAATTATAGAAAAGCAGTTATGCATGCTTAGTTATAGAGAAGGGGTCCACTCACAGATACCGGGCACATCACTCGCGTCCCGTACGTCCTGCACGTTCCTCGACCTCCTCGGGGATTCCCGATCCTGTCAACAGTCACCAAAACACATCATTAACACGTCCTTTAAGGTCCTCCTAATTCCCCACAAAAATTTCTCGGCCTTCAAACGTACGTAAAACGAAACCCTAGAACTTCGATCCCGCGGAACTAACTCAATCCGACGTCCGATTAATCCGAAACCTATCTCAAAAGATTCGTTATAACATTTAGACTCAAAACCATGTTGGAAGGTTCCTCAGATTCCTCCCCACGCGCCCTCACGCGCCTCCCAAAGTGGCTGCGCGTGGGCTTCACGCGCCTGCTACAGTGTCATCGTCAACCTCTGTCCAGCCGGTTCAAACCGGGCTGGCTGAACTGAACCGGCGTGACCGGTTCTCCCTCAATTCCTGCTCAAATCCAGTCCTTTCAATCCCATTAGTTTCGTCCCTTTCCCAGCAACCATTCCAAATCCTAAAATCTAGAAATCAAGGCCTCTAAGCCATCGTCCTCAAGCTCGAATCAAAACTGCCCGAAACCCCTGTTTTGATTTCCGGCCACCAGAGCTTCCCCCCGTCACGGTTGCACAACTAGCCGCTACCTAGGACCCTACTGAACCTAACTAGACCTTACAGAACCCTCGACTCAGCCCCTAACTTCACGACTCAACGTTTGAACTTCACGGGAAAAAACAGAGCATATAACCGGGTTGAAGAAATTACCTGTGTCCTGCTCTCCACCGTGAGCTCCACCGTGCTCAGTCAACTTCCCTCAAGTCTCTCAAAACCACCACAGCTTCAATCCACGGGTTTGCTCACAACACAACAACACCACCACCTCGATCCTTCTCTGTTTTTCACTGAAACCTCACACCACACACACAACTGTTTTGCCCACAATTCCACTCACAAAACTCTCACCAATTCTCAGACTCTCTCTAATTTTTCCTCACTCACTCACCAACAAACACACTTCCCGGCCATCGATCAATTTTCTCTCAATCCCAGTCTCTGTTCTTCTTTCTCACGAACACGGCTACACACTCGACCAAACCAATTTAATTAGCTCGTGCAAAACTAGAACCCACTAGACCTTTGCCAGGTGTCCAAATCCCATGATCCCATCTCAAAATATCCTAATCAACACTGCACACTTGTCCCAATCTGTTTTGCACAAATCCCAATGTGCAAAAAGACCAAATTGCCCCTATGACTCAAAATTACCATTTTGCCCCCCACCGTTCTAGACCCGTATCTCACTCGTCCGACGTCCGATGAAGGCATGCCGCCTGGCGTTGAACTCAGGATGACGAGATCTACCTAACGGTCCTCGGTCTACGTGAAATTGACAAGTCTAGCAAAAGGTCAACGTTTCCCCCTATGTTAACCAAATTACGGTAATGTCCTCAACCTTCCGAGCATCATAACATCCTCCTCGGATGTCGAAATCGGGCGTGCCACCTGTCTATGGACTCGTGACGTCCCGAACTACATCATGGTCATCGGTCAATGTCCAATTGACCACCCGAACTCAAAGTCAACATTTTGCCCAAATTAGGGGCAAAATCGTCATTCTACGCTAATGGGCCAAAAGTAACCAACGAAACACCAATTAGACTCACTAATCCGTTACTAATCACTTTACTAATCCTGGCTCTTGGGACGGTTCGTTACACCTGGAGCATCAATAACAACAGAGAGACCCTCGCCTAGGATAGTGTTAACAGAAATGGCACCTGTAGATTCCCCAAAGTGAATGGCAGTGTGATTTGTGGGAGAGAAGGCACTCAGATCAACTACCAAGTTTGGTCCAGGAAGACTATTCAGAGAGTGAGACAAGTGCTCACCAAGAGAAGGATCAATTACTTGATGATCAGCAGAAGAAGGAACTTCAGTGTAACAACCCGTCCCGGGAGTCGGGATTAACGAAGTGATTAGGAACGGATTAGTGAGATTAATCGATAGTTAGTGGGTTACTTTTGGACCGTTAGCGCAGAATGACAATTTTGCCCTTGGAATGGGCAAAATGTTGACTTTTAGTTTGGGCGGTCAATTGGGCATTGACCGATAACTGTGATGTAGTTCGAGACGTCACGAGTCCGCAGACAGGTGGCACGCCCGATTCCGACGTCCGAGGAGGAAGTTATGACATTTGGAAAGTTAAGGGTACTTTCGTAATTTGGTTAAAAAGAGGGGAAAATGTTGACTTTTTGCATGACAAGGTTTCTTTACGCAAATCGAGAACCGTTAGATAGGTCTCAATGTTCTGAGTACAACGACATGCGGTATGCCATTATCGGACATGGGACAGTTAAGATATGGGTCTAGGAACGTGAGGGGTAAAACGGTAAATTGTACAATGAAGGGTAAATGGGTCTTTTGTTGCATAGGGATGTGTGCCCAGTAAGAGTGGGACACTTGGCTGCAATTGAAAGGGATGACCACCAGGATTGAGCCACCTGGAAAAGTCCGGATGGTGGTAGAAGGTGGTACAAACCGCCTTAACGTCTGTTTAAACAGACTTATGTCTTGTGCACGGGCTGAGAAACACAGAAGAACAAAATGGAAAGAAAAAAAAAACAGTGAAGTATTGTGCATTGAGTGAGCTACCATGAAATCATGCCCAAATTAATCGTCCAGTGTAAGCAATGACGGTGAGGGAAGGTGAAAAACGAGGAGGAGCGGCCGTGGAAACCGTCGTGGACGGTGGGGAGTTCAAAATTCTGAAAAACAGAGATGGACGGGTCACTGCGAAGGAAATATCCTCAAATCCTCATCAACAGCCTACGGTCTGTAAATAGAAAATGGAAAGGGTGAGGAGACAAGCTCCTTGGACTCAAATTCGACGCAAAAGAGGGATGGTAAGTTAGGCACCCGTCGAAAACGTTTTTGGCTTCAAGAATGGCAAAGTTTGTTTTAAGGATTGATAGTCTATTTGTTTGTTTGCACAAGGTTTCTGGAGGTAAAAGAGGAAGTTTGAACTTGGAATCATGGCTTGAGACAGCCGGAGTGACGAGGACTCAGAGGAGGCAGTTCGGGTTTTCTTAGTCGACTTGGGCAGGTAAAAACATGTCTAGGTTTCACGATTTAATCAGTTAAAACATTTAATTATGGTTGGACGAATTTAATGGAATCAAAAGGATGAAGAAGGAACCAGGAATAGAGGGAAATCGGGTACGCCGATCCAGTTGAACCGGCCGGTCCGAACCGGTCTGTCCCAAGGTAGGGGACGACACTGTAGCAGCGCGTGAGGCCCATGAGCATCCCCTTTGGACTGCGCGTGTGGGCGCGTGGCACAGATTCCGAGGAAGGTTCCAACACGACTTTTAAAGTCTTCGATGTAGCGAATATTTTGGCGCTGATTTCGAGTTAATCGGACATCGACTCGATATATTTCAGACTGTCCGAAGATTTTAGGGTTCGGTTAAAAATAGTTAAAAATACAGGAAAATTATTGAGCTTTAGTATGAGTATCGTGACGTAGTTATTGACCTTATATTGGGATTTGGACAGGTTCGAGAAAGCCGAGGATAGCGGAATGGCCGGGAACGGCGTAAGTGCGCATGTATTGAGGCGACGTCGGAATGGTCTGTGAGTGGACTTTGCTTTCTAACTCTTGATGCATGCATATATGTTTTATATGTTTTCTATACTTGATTCTATGATTTGATTTATGATTGTGATGGTTTACGGTTTGTGCACATTTTTCGAGGAAATTAAGGTATTTCACGTTTTACGAGATTTTGATGGATATTGTGATTTGAACCTGGTTTTAATGATTTGATTTCGGGATTTGAAATACGATTTGATTTCAAAGAAAGTAAAAGGATTTTGGAAAGTGTTTTCGGGCTTGAAGCCCAGTTCAGAAAAGGGGTTTTGAGAAATGTGATTTCGGGTTTTTGTATCGGATTTCCGGATGACGATTCGGGATTCGATTTGGGACTTGAAGTGGATTTCCGGGTTTGGATTCTGAATGGTTATTTCGGATCCCGGCTTACGGAATGATGGTTTCAGACTCAGCTTTGGAAATGGTTGATGAATATGAGTTCTGGGTTTGGATTCGGGATCCTAATGAGATTGCGGATTCGGATTCGGAAATAGAAAATGATTTTCAAATGGTTTTGGATTGAATTTGTTAGATCTGGTTATTGGGTTTAAAGACCCGGATTATGATTGACGGGGGACGGGCCCGGATTGGGTTTAAAGACCCGGATTGAGTTTAAAGACTCGGGAGTTTAAAGACTCGGATATTGATATTTTCCCCCGTAGGCCTGTTGAGTTTAAAGACTCGGATTATATTGAGGCCTGGATTGAGTTTAAAGACTCGGGAGTTTAAAGACTCGGATAGATCCAGCAGGTTCGATGGATGGAAATGTGGTTTCAAATGTGTTTTGGTTTTCACTGAGACTTGCTGATGATGGTTTTGGGTTGAGGCCCGGGAATTGAGAAAAAGAAACTACTTGGTTTTCTTACATGGTTTTATGATATGAATTTGATATACATGCATTGGTTTTTGAACGGAGGGTATAAATTTCATTGTTTTATGAAATGTTTTTAAACTTATTCTTTATTTTTGTCCACTCACAGTCTTTTCATGTTTTCGATACCCTCCAGGTTGTTGCGGAGCGGGCTGTTGATCGAGAATAACGGAGACATCACACCCGAGATCCACAGTAGTTTTGACGCACTATGGGAAGACTGGATACGTTGAGGATGGTTCGATCGATAATCCCTTGTCCGACTTACGTGTCACATGGAGGTGAGACGTCTGTTTAACTTTCGTGTCATGCGTAAGTTAGACGGGAGCAAGGTTTAGCTCTTAATCCCGGGGGATTAGGGGTGGGCCCTGACATTCAGGATCAGATACAGAAGAAGGAATGGGAGTATGAACCGAAACAGCTGATGTAGTAGTAACAGGAGTAGAAGGTAACTCAGCAGCCAAGGGTGCAGAAACTTCAGAGGAAGGATGGGAGGAAGATAAACTAGGCATCACTGTTGTAGGAGAAGAAGTTTGAGTGATTCCAATAATGGGTGCACCAACAGGATCAGAAGAGACCTCAGAATGTACTGTTTCAACGTTTTTAGAAGACACCTGTATAGGTGTTGATAACACTGAAGGGGAAGGAAGATGAGCAAATCCTGAAGGCTGAGATTGAACCACAGAACTGAGGTGTTGAGAAGGTGTTTTTGAGGATGGAACAACAAATGGGAAATAGTTCTCATCAAAGACCACATGTCTAGAAATAATCAGTCTTCTTGATTGTGAATGATAGTAGATAAAACCTTTTTACCCTAGAGCAAACCCAACAAAAACACATTGATCTGACTTGGCCATCAATTTGTGAGAAATGGATTGTGTTAGAAGTGGATAACAAGCACAACCAAACACCTTGATAGCATATAAACCAGGAAGTACCTTATACAGTTTCTCATAGGGAGATTGCATCTTCAGTGTGTCAGTAGGCATCCTGTTGATCAGAAAAATAGCCAATGCACAAGCATGATACCAAAACTTATTTGGTAGGGAGGCTTGCTTGATCATGGTGACTGCTGTTTCTCTGATATGCCTATTCTTCCTTTCTGAAATCCCATTTTGCTGAGGGGTATAGGGACAAGAAATGTGATGAAGAACACCCTTCTCATTTAGGAAAGTCTTGAAAGCTAAGCTCATGAACTCTCCACCACCATCTGATCTTAAGCACTTAATAGAGACAATGAATTGATTTAACACATAGGAAAAGAAATTCTTGAAATGACTAAACACTTCACTTTTATTGATCATGAGAAAAATCCATGTATACCTTGTACAATCATCAATGAAAAGTACAAAATACCTGAATCCTTCTATAGAAGCTTGAGGTGCAGGACCCCAAACATCAGAGTGTACTAAAGCAAAAGGCTCAGTAGCTCTAGATGTAGACACTGGAAAAGGAAGCTTGGTGAACTTACCTTTGATACAGGCTTGACACATGGGAGAAGGTGTACATGACTTATTTTTGTCTAAGAGACAGGCTTTCTGCAACATAGACCTAGTGATATCATTGGATGGATGTCCCAACCGTTTATGCCAAAGCTCATGCTGAACTTGTTTCCCAAGAAAAGCAGAATGCTGCACCTGGAACTGAACCTGCTGTGAAGCATTGTGTTGAAGACATGGAAGTGGATACAGCCCTCCTCTACTCAACCTCCTGAACAGAACCTTGCCCTGCAGTTTGTCCTGCACAAGGCACTCAAACTCATCAAGGATAACCCTGCAGTTGTTGTGTTTATAGAGCTGATGAACAGATAGCAGATTTGCTTTGAGTTTAGGAATTAACAGAATATTAGATAGAGCTAATACTCGCAAAGAAGAGTTACCACTGTGTGTAATAGACAAATTCTCACCATTCCCAATAGTCACAGTATCAGTAGTAGGGTAGGAAGTGACATTCTGAAGCAACTGGATGTCACTGGTCATGTGATTAGAAGCCCTAGAATCTACAATCCAATAGGGCACAGTTGGGCTTCCAGAAGAACTGATATTGCCAGAGGCCACCATTGCATTGTTACCAGCAGGGGAAACACTGTTACCATCTATTGTAGTGTTGCTTAGTGTAGGAGAATTGTGATTTGCAGCAGGCATCCCAGTCAGATCAGAAGGCCCAAACATAGTACCCGATGAACCAAACTGAGTACCATTAGTGTTGTGTATGTTATGGAAACTGGGATGATTTGTGGGACTGAACATAGGTCTGTTTGTGAAGAAACCAGACTGACTTCGTGGAATAGAGGCATCACTACGTGAATTTGGAAAACCAATCAGATGATAACATCTGTCTGCAGTGTGATATTTCCTACCACAGTACTGACATTCAACACCACTATTGCCCCTACCTGTTCCAGTACCTCTACCAGTGACATCAAATGTCAGGACCGCCCCCGAAAGGGGCATCGATACTCGTGCCCGGTCCTGCTCCCGTCTGGCAAGATGACTGAAAAACCCCAAGTTACCCTCAGTACTTGCCAAACCAGGGATAGCCACACGTACATACTCATGCCTCCGCCCCTCGTACAGCCTCGAACAACGCGCCACGACCTGGAGGGTCAATAAAACCAAAAGGTGTGAGTGGACGAAAAGAATTCAGTTCATAAAACAGTTACGGAAAGGCGTTTTTACCCTCCAAGTAAAAACCAATGCATGCATACAAAAATCATTTCGCGATCGGTTAACATTTCAACATAAGAAATCAGTATATGAGAATCAAAATCATTTTCCTTTTTCTAAATCTTCGGGTCATAGCCCGCAGTTATAAACACAGGGCCACAGCCCAAAACCACAAAATCCAAATCCAAGTATACGACATCAACCAATCCATCAACCATATAAACCGGCCACTGCCCAACACACCCAATCATCCGAGAATATCAATGAATCATAATCATTCAGTTTGCTGGATATCAAGTGCGCCCGAGTCTTTAAACTCAAAACCATGCGCATCATCAGGCCTTCCCGGGATTCCAACGAGTCTTTAAACTCAAAACAGAATCAATAGGCCTCGGGGGTATCACAATAACCGAGTCTTTAAACTCACGAGTCTTTAAACTCAATAAGGGCCCTCCCCCGTCGTCAATTAACCGAGTCTTTAAACTCACGAGTCTTTAAACTCAATAAGGGCCCTCCCCCGTCATCAATTAACCGAGTCTTTAAACTCAAAACGTGCTCCAGCAATAGCACCGGGTTTTTAAACCCAAAACAGTTTTCAAACACAACAACGGGTCTTCAAACCCAAAGCAGTTTTCAGCGGGTCTTTAAACCCCAAAACAGTTCATCAATCACGACCACGTGGGATCCATCCCAAAATCACATTTTTCACAACAGGACCCATGGTCCGAAATTCCACATTCATTTTCCCCAAATCATACTTTACAAACATAATCAAATCATCATGAAACACGGGGCATGCAAAAACAGACCAAATCACTTTATTAAATCCTTTTTCATTCCCGAATTCGAATTCGCAATAATGATTCCGTAAGCCGGCATCCGGAAGCATCATCCCGAACCCAAACCAAGAATCCACTTTAAATTTCCGAAAACTAAAAACTCGTTACTCCAAGTTACTTTTCTGCCCCAAGCACCAAACCAGAAATCATCTTTTCCAAAAGCCATTTTAATTCCTTGAAATCACTTCAATTCTCAAATCACATTATCCGGGCATCAAAACCACGACCATAATCACCAAAATCCCGGTCTAGTCAAGCATACTCAAAATCCAATTTAAAATCCTCGAAATCGCAAACCTCAATTCACATTCCCAAATTCAAACATCAAACAGTGATCAAATCACAATAAAACGTGCAAAACCGCAAAAACCTTGAAAACCGTGTCCACCCGTAAATCGCACTCACAATCATACACAACATTCTTAAATCATCATACACCCATTTCATATAAACTCTTTCATTAAACCATTATTAAGCACAAGAGTAACCATAGCCTCGAAATACGTGTAATTTCACATATAAAGTAAAAATACGTATAACTACGGAAATCGAATACGTATAAATACGGAAATCGAAATCAATCACAACTTATAATCATAATCATAAAAATCATAGAAATAATTGATGCATGCATTAAATTTTGAAAGCAACGTCCACTCACACACCGTCCAAAAGGGCTCGGTTTCGCGCCGCACGCGGTTCCGTGATTTCCGACATTTCTAGAAAATCCGAATCCTGTCCGAGAACACATCCCCGGGTCATTAAGGTGTCAAATAACAACATACTAATTTCCCATAATTTTCTGGGAATTAATCGTTAATTACAAACGTAACATAAATCTTCGGACCCTCGAAACAACATCGAAACGGCGTCCGAAAAATCCGAAACCAACGTTAAAATGTTCGTTACAACGTATAGGACAAAAGTCATGTTGGGCCTACCTCGAAAATCGGCCCCACGCGCCGTCACGCGCCGCCGCAAGCGGCTGCGCGTGACACTCACGCGCCAGCTACAGTAACCCCAACGGTCACCAGCTTCACCCGACTCACTGACATACGGGCCGTTCCACCCGCGCGAGGACCCGGTTAGCAGCCCTTCAATTCGCCATCATTTTGAACGATTGAACACACCAATAGCTTCGCCACCATTCGAATTAGGGATCTGCACTGTTCATATCAGTCGTCATGACCTCGAACCAACTCGACTCAACCCAAGTTCCCAAAGTCGAGTTCCTCGTCTGAGTTTGATTAAAAGCCAAGGAAGTCCTCGATTAGTTAGTCGTCCAGCATCATAGCACTACGGTAAGGATAATTTAGGATTCAATTTCACGAAGACTAACCTCCAATTGCACGAACACTATGCTCGGTTTTCCGGCCACCCGTGACTTCCGTCCACCGCTCCCGGAGCTTCGAAGCTTGCAACAACCGTTCTGGATCGACAAGCTAAGGCCTCAGAAAGTTCATTCGAGCCTCAATTGGGTTTGGGCTGGCCTACAATTCAAATTCGAAATCGAATTTTCCAAGAAGTGAGTTTCGGGTTCCAGTGCATACTCTTCACCCAGTCCCCCCGTTTTCCTCTCCAAACGTCTCTCTGTTTCTCTCATTCCTCCCCAGCTCTCATTTCCTCCCAGACCGAAATTGGGGAGGTCGAAAAGCCAATGGCTCTCCAGTCTCTGTTTTTCCATTTCAAAATGTACCCGCACAGCTCACTGTGCAATTGTCCCCTGCACATCACCTCCACCAACACAACCGTGCACTGACCTCTGTCACGGTTCCCTCACTCTCTGCATAAAAAATTCGTCCAACCCTGGGTTCCATTTCCAACCTTACCCGGCATTAGAGGAATCCGCCCGTGCTCTGTGTGCTACACAGTCCCCAGGCTCCACTTAGCCCATAATGCTGAACAATCTCCCCCCAATGTCACTAACTGGATAAACAATTCCTTGGGAAGATTAAACAATGCCCAAGCTCTGTTAAGCAAAGTCCCGCATGCGGCTGTGCAGGTTGTCTCCCACGGTGGTGAACAGTAACCACCGTGCAAATGACCAAAATGCCCTCAGTTGGCAAATTACCAAATTGCCCCTCTCCTTCCGTGACCCGTAACTTGGTCATCCGATGTCCGTTTCAAGCGTGCCGCCCGTCGTTGTACTCGGGGTATCAAGACCTTCCTAATGGTCCTTGGTCTTCGGCCATCGGACCCCCCGATCAAAAAATCAACATTTTCCCTTATTTCGTCCAAATTACGGAAATGACCCTGAACTTCCGAACGTCATAACTTTCACCACGAATGTTGGAATCGAACGTGCCACCTGTCTATGAACTCGTGACGTCCCAGACTACGTCACGGTCATCGGTCAAAATCCGTTTGACCGTCCGAACTAAAAGTCAACGTTTTACCTACGGCCAGGGGCAAAACGGTCATTTTGCACCGTTCGTCCGATTTCACCCAACTAATCACCGATTAACCCCGTTAATCATGATTAGTTACAAATCTAATCTCGAATTCCGGGACGGGTCGTTACATCAAAGGCTTGCAGTTTATTACAGGTCTTGGCACAATGCCCCAGCTTATTGCACAACTGACAGGCACTAGAATTTTGACCAAAACCAGAACCTCCTCTTCCTCCTACACTGTTTTCTCTTCCCTCAAATTGACCTCCTCCACCTCTTCCAGTAGCAAAGAAAGCTGGTAGACTGTGGTTTATTCTACCATCAAAATAAGTTGGAACAATTTGACTTCCAAAATCATCACCTGTATAGGTAGGGAAATTCATGAGGTATGGAGGCATGTGAGTAAACTGTGATTGGGAGGACAAGGGTGTTGAAGATAAAGACTGTATGTGCTGAGGAAGCTGATAAACAGACCCAGTAGATTGAGAGGTGGACATTCCCAAAGAAGGAGCTGATGAACCAGGAGGCACATTGAAAGTGCTTGAGGGACCAGAACCAGCCTGAGGAGTCAGTGAAGTATTGGCAACCATAGCAGTCAGATTATGCATGGTAGTAAACTGAGAGGCCTGCTCCAGCTCATATTCTGCTGCCTTGAGCAAGGTTTTGAGGTTAATCATAGAACATGTGGCTTGAGTTCTAATGATAGTTTTGATGGCAGTAAAATCTGGTGGAAGACCTTCAAGAACAGTGACTACAACATCATCATCATCTAAGAGTACTCCCACTGTTGCAAGAGCATCTCTTGCAGTTTTGATTTTTTCCAAATAAATTTCAATAGAGTCATTCCCTTTCTTAATCCTTTGCAGGTTGTCCTTGAGTTGAAGAATGTTTTGCTTATTTGAATCAGCAAACTTTGACTTCAGTCCTGACGCAGACAAGCTTCCCACAACACACGACATAGCTCTAGGACTCAGGGTTTGTCCTATCATGTTGATAATATTCTGATCTTGACCCTTCCATTTGACAAAAGCATCATTTAAGACCTTGGTGACACCATCTTCAGCTAGTACATACTCTGGGGGACACTTAGTGGTACCATCAACAAAGCTAAGCAGATGTAAGCCTCCCAAAAATGATTCCATTCGAAAAATCCACGTAGAGTAATGGGACTCATCAAGCATGATATTTGGAAGGAAAAAGGGGGCATTCTGAGAACTAAATCCAAAAACTTGAGACTGAGAACTAGACATTCTTGAACTGCGTACACTTCTTCACTCTAATTTATTTTCCACAATTCTAAATTTTGCTACAACTACTTAGGATTTCGTACTGCTACTTGAACTGAAAAACACTGATCACAATCCACTCAATTAACCATAACTTGCACAATGAACACTATACTTCAACAGATGACCGAACAATTTAGCAAGATCAAGATTACTACTGGAATTCAAGCATCAACAACCTATTTTTGATCAATAGAAGAAACAAGAATTCGAATGACAAGATACAGAGAACAGAAGGAAGAACACAATTTGAGGGGAACTTAGCTATGGCGGAGACGAGCTCAGGAAGAGCGGACAAGCTCGGAATTGACAGTCATTTCAAGATTGACGAAAGATCACGATTCCTGCGCAGAGGACTCCTCCAAGATTAGATTGAGGACCGAGCCGGAGCTCTGATACCATAAAAACCTAGAATAGAACAGTGAAAAACCAGAGTAAATGTGAAGAAGAAAGGGAAAAAGAGTACTGTTGTATTGAGCAGAATATCAAACGTAAAAAAATACAATCTAAGGTAATCGACTATATATACTATTTGAATTGCAAACAGAGAACAATTATATCAAATGAGCTTGTGACACCTAGCTCTTCTTCACAGCTCATTAACAGCTGGAATTTAACATCCATAACAAACTTCATAACTACCTTAAGTGTCCTAACACTTCATGCTTGACCGGGAGAAAAAGAAAAGTATCCAAGCGGTAAAAAAGAAAATAAAAAACCTCCAAACAAAACGTATAAAAGGAGAATTGGGGGTAGCGGTTCCAGATTTTCCCTCTCCTTCGCTCTGAAATCGTTAATGTTTTTTTTTTTGTTGGAACTGAAATCGTTAATGTTTGAAATTGAGTTCTACAACGGATAGTAGCAGACTCGCAGTCCATGGAGGGCTCAAGACTTCGCCCATTTCTCTTAAGGTTTCTGCTAATTCTAGCCTTTATGGCACGCTCTCACGGCGAATCGTCCACATGCTTGACGGTGTATAAAGAAGGCGGTGCTCCAGCGGTATTTCAATCCCCAAAATGCCCTCGTTGGACGCATTCCGATTACGCTTCCGCTTCTCGAAGCACCGCGCGTTGTCAAATTTCCGTGCTTCAAGGTCACCGGAAGTCTCAGGAGGATCGCACTCTCTGCGCTCTAGACATTCGGATTCCCTTCCCTGGTGCCTCAATCTCTCTCTCACATCTAAATTGTTAATTTTGAGCTAGTTTTAGGGTATTGTTGAAATGTGTCGAGCTCATTGAAATCTAGGTTTTGTTTTTGTATTATTGATCATTGATATCTTTGGAATGCTTATTCTGATAGATAGAATGTGATGCTGGAGACAGGTAAAGTTGGGGTTAAGGAGGTTACTGTTGGAATTGTTGCCGTTTTTGATGGTCATAATGGGTCTGAAGCTAGTGAGATGGCCTCCAAGCTTTTATTGGAGTATTTCTTTTTGCATACATATTTTCTTATCGATGCATCATACTATGCTATACTGGAGAAAGGCTCAGGAAGTTTGCAAACTAGTGCGGCACATCATTTTCTTTCTCAACGGTATAATTGGGATGGCATAATCAAACGGCATGAATTAGATTTTGGAAGGTACGTTTCTATTAACATCTTTAGGTTTCCTCTTTTGTTTTTTGGCTCAATTTCATGATAAGAAGCTTTGTATATAAACCGTGGAAATAATTTGTAAACACTATTCTCAATTTCATGTATGTTATTTGTCCTTTCAACCTTTGCTGGTCTAGAATTTCGGGTTGTAGGTTTACTGGTTGGGTTACCCAGAGGTATTGTTTGCATGCAGACAGACTAATGTCATCTGCTCCTAGATTGTTTGACTTTCCTTGATTTTGGCGCCTTTGGAATTATCATTTCTGTATATGTCTTTAGTTCGTTTTGTTTCTCAGGTTTAAGCATTCATTCCAAGCAAATTTTGATGATTCCTTTCCCTTTGAAATTTTGAAAGAAGCATTGCTGAGGGCAATTCATGATATAGATGCAAAGTTTTCTAAGGTATGTTCTCTTTGAATTTTTTCTGCTTGATTTATTTATCATGCAAAATGTTTTGTCCTTAGTCTTGTATTGGTGATGTTCCTCGTACTGCGTTATGTAGGAAGCATCTAGAAAAAATCTTGTGTCCGGATCCACAGCCACAATTGTACTACTTGCTGATGGTCAGATCTTAGTTGCAAATATTGGAGACTCAAAGGCTTTGTTGTGCTCAGAAAAATTTCGAACTCTTTCAGATGCTAAAGGTCAGAAGACTACTTTCTGTTTTTGATTTTGTTTTTTGAAGTGTTAAGGATTTCTTAAATAAAGTTTTGTACGTTTTTAACATACATATTTAAAGGAAAGAATGACACAATGAAAGTTGAAGTGATATTTCCTGTCACTCTCAATCAATTAAATATTTGTATGATGGGATAGGATTATGTTTTACCATGGTACTGTTTAGTTACATTTCAAAAGATCTGAACATGGTGGTGATTATTTATTTTATTGTGCTTGTGTATTACAGCTGCTTATGTAAGACTATACAGGCAGGGAATAACTAATGGTGCCGTTTCCCGTCCAAGAAAGTATAGAAACTCTGAATTGGCTTTCCCCACTGGATTGGTACATTTTTCTGTTAAGGAATTAACAAAAGATCATCATCCTGACAGAGATGATGAAAAATTACGGGTGGAAGCTGCTGGTGGCTTTGTTGTTGAATGGGGTGGTTTGCCTCGAGTAAACGGTGAGCTGGCTATTTCCCGAGCTATTGGTGATGTTTCCTTTAAAAGGTGAGATTCAGAAAGAGTTTATAGCAAAACATGCAAATTTTGTACCCTTTCCTCTTTTGATCCTATTGTATTTTAGAAAGAGCTTTTGATTTAAGTTTGGAAATTTACTTTTTTTTATTGCAAGGAAACCTAATTTAAGTTTGATTGGACTGTCACCAGTTATGGTGTCATATCAGTACCCGAGTTGACTGACTGGAAACCCCTGACCGTAAATGATACATACCTGGTGGCTGCATCTGATGGAGTTTTTGAGAAACAGAGTGTGCAGGATGTTTGTGATTTGTTGTGGAAAGTAGGGAGTTATGGTCCTGGGAGAACCGGGGCCTCTTCCTCATGTTCATACTCATTAGCTGATTGCATAGTGAATACTGCATTTGAAAAGGGAAGTATGGATAATGTGGCAGCTGTCGTTGTTCCGCTGGTATCAACTGGTTTTTCTGGAAGTCTGTTGAAGGAAAGGTCAGTTGGAGAAGGAGACAATAATTCCGCAGCATTAGGACTACAAGAGTCGACCTATGAAGGCTCAGGTAGACCTCTTGTGTTTCTAAAAGCTTGTTGAATTCCAGTTTGTAGGAGCACAAGTGTAATTTCATTGTCACTTACCGTTTATCTTGATTTTTTTTAGTGTTTTATTTGACAAGTTTTTATATGAGGTGTTGCTGCAACCTTGGTAATTAAGTACAAAGATGGGCATAGAGCATAGAGTATAAAGCTTATAGTTCTTAAAATTCTCTTTTCTGTTGCTTACACTTTTGATGATCTTTCTAATTACTTTTTTTGTAATTCAGTTCATGGATTCACTAATGACCTAAAGCAATTGGAATATTCACATCCAGTTATTGCGAAGTTTGACAGGTTATTGGTAAGCCTCATCACTTTTACTCAACTGGAGGCATTGTTGTCATTATCTTCTGATTCTAATTCATAGCTTTTCTGTTCATATGGGGTGAGAGTAGTGCAGCTGAAATAAGAAAGATGTCAGGATCATTTCCCTCCATCAGTGTTCCTGATTAGTATCATTTGGATGTTTCTTCAATTATACAAGGAATAAGTAAACTTATGGGCCTATATGTTTGAAAAATCCATTGTGACATTAAGCATTATTTATCCCAATTTTGTTGTCACCTGCGTTCATATATTTGGAATCCTCATTTGTGATTGATTCGTTAAACTTCTGTGCTTCTGTTACCACTAACTTACCTGGTACTTATTTGTAGACTTTTTTTTTTTTGAAGTATCGAGGAAACTGAATGTCTAACTTGCAGGGTCATTGAAATTAGCTATCTTATTTTCTAAGTACTTTCTATATTGGATGGGCAACCATTACGTTATTTGATGACTTGTACTCACGGGGAGACTGAAAATGGAAAGTTTTGACTGCTTGTCTTACACCAGGTAGAAGGAAAACATGGCAATATTGGCTGTTTTCATTTATCTGAGAGCCTTGATGAACATGCAGAGTACATGTTGCAAGCGACTGACGAGCATGAAGATTATGTGTATAACCCACCTCAGGCTCTTCCCGAGGCCCTTGACCAACAGTTTGGTAAGTGTCTGGTGTCACATCCACAAGTTCAATATTGGCGATGAAAGTTTACTGAGCCTTTATAACTTGAAATGTTCTCAATGCTCATAATTGAACGGAAACCTGTTCAGCTGCTCTTAGATCCCGTTTTCAGAATGTCGTGTTTGAATTTTACTGAACTCTTCGCTTGATGTCATTACTGTTACTTTGACTACATTTACTCACAAATAAGAAGTTCAACGGGCAGCTATACATTGACATTTTCTGATATGTAGTAGAAATGTTTCTTTTTTATTTTAGGTGGACCTCTAAATTTGTACCATAACCAGAACTTTTGCATGCACCTTGGAATTACTTTTGACAATGGTAAAGACCAATGCAAAAATCTTGAAGGCTTATCCAATTTCTTTGCTTTGCTTGAATCAATTCCTTTCCATGATGTTGGTTCAAATAACGGATCATTTGAATATTCAATGCCTGACAGGAGGTAAGATCTTTTATGTACTTTCTTTTTTCTGCTTAGTCATCTTTTATAAATAGTTCAGAAGTTCATTAACTTCTTGTGATCTCGACATAAGAGAATTATATCCAAACCTTCACTTGTATGTATGTTTACGTAATTTACTTTATTTATATATCCAGTATAACTGCTAAATTGTTATGTAGCTGTATGTAACTATTGGTAGATTTTGTGAAGCACATAAGAATCCTCTATTCTCAAGATCTGAGTTCTCCTTCTTGTTAGTAGAAATCGGATATTTTTTCAAATATGAATATGGAATTGGTAATTTTATCTTAGTTGTAAATAAGTTGATCTAGACCTGCATTATCATGTTGATGTGTACCACCGCAAACTATGAAAGAAATAAGAAAGGGTTCCAAAGAGTAGTACCTTGTGGACTGCTTAAAATGAACGATTGTTAGAAGAGAAAAGAGTCAAAGTTTGTCATTTAGCTTCAAGTACTCAAGTCACTTATGTAATACAGTGGATCCCCTAAGGTATTGAGCAACACTGCAGCATCAGATCCCAAAGATAGTAAGTCTTTTCCTTCTTATGAAGGATGTCCTTTCTCAAAACCTTGCAAAACCATTTGCTTCTTTTATTAATTCTATTCTGTAAGAAATAAAATTATACAGGAACCAACTATTCTTTTGTTTCTTCATCTAGTTGGAGTATTGACAATCTTGAGATCGAAGATTTATTGATTTTAGGTATTCCTTAAAAAAATTTCAATTGCAAGTGAGGAAATAATTCTTTTGAAAATCATTTGTAGCATTGAAAAAAAAATGTATGCTTATCTTGTACTTTAAGTGGGTGACAATCCTATGGAGGTTTGAAATCTTATCTTATTGCCTAATAGAACTAACATTTAAGAGATGTTGTCTTCCTGGTTGTCAGATATGTACTAAAGAAGAGGTTTGGTCGTGGATCATATGGTGAAGTATGGCTGGCTTTTAACTGGAACTGTCATCAAGACAGAAACACTTCAGATTCAAGTGCAAAAAATGATAGCATCTTGTTTAGTTTTTTTTTTCTTTCACTTGTACATTGAAGATAATATCTAAGTTTCTTGTAATTGTCATGCAGGCTCTCCTGGCAAAAACTGGCTCATTTTAAAACGTATAATGGTAATTTATTTGGTCAATTAAATTTTGCTACCAGAGGCACTTTAGTGCATCTTATTTTATGTTGACCGTGTGCTATCTACTTAGCGATGCTAACTTGATATTTGTGGGTGTGTCTGTTTTATTATTGTTTTCCTTTTTTGGGGTTCAAACACTTGACATCATTTTGTCTTGGTTTGATAAGGGGAGATCAATAGCACCATATATACAGAAGTTTTAGACCATTAGGTTAGTTCCTTTTTAACGGTAGAGATCTACTGATATGGAGAATAATATATTTTTTATTTTTTTGTAGATAAATATATATATATATATATATTTGAAAAAAAAGGCGTAACCTTTTCTAATTATTATATTATCTCTATCCTATATCACTAATCTTATTTCATCCTCTTTTTCCTATCCAATTATAAGATATGTATATGAACATTCATGGGTGAACACTGGAAATTGTGACATGTTCTAGAAATAAAGTTATAACAAAAATTGGATATTCAATTTATGATATTAATGGGATTTTTAAAGGCGGTTGTATCTTAAGTGTGGGTGCTTTCTGATTGTAACAGGTGGAGAAAGGGGCTGCTGTTTACTTAAGTGGTTTACGGGAAAAGTATTTTGGGGAAATTTTTCTGAATGCCTCTAATCAACTGGGAGGTTCTCTATCAGCTGGAACATCAACCTCTGTCTTGAATGAATCACGTTTTGGATCCTATGGCTTATTAGAAACAACTGATTCAATAAAATATGAAGGAGGAAATAGTTGGACTTCTGAAAACTTGTTCCCAGACAAATTTATGGTGCATGGCGGTTTATATGAAGAAGGGTTGAACCATATTGCTAGATATGTAGAGTCTTTTGAGTCCCAGGCAAATGAAATATGGCTTGTATTCCGTTATGAGGGTGTCTCTTTATCAAAAATTATGTATACTGTGGAAGAAGTGACTAATGCTGACGAAGAACGAGCTAAAAATGCGAACCATGTCCAGCTGCTGCATCCATCAAAATGGTGGCATTGGTTGAAGACAACAAAAGCAGGACAGGACCAAATGCGCAGTCTTATATGGCAGCTGGTGCGTTGTCTTTAATTTCATGGAACTGTTTTGATACTCAGTAATTACTGATTTACATATTTCTATCCCGTACGTTGAGAAGTTTCCAATGCTAAGATCAAATGACTTGTTATCCCAAAGATTCTGTAATGTCTGTGCTTTAAACTTTGTCAAGTTTGCTAGAATACTCCTATATGCTGCGGGGTTATCCCTATGCAGTTTTTTTTAGTCATAACCTAAATACCTGAATCTTTCTTGCTTATATTTGGTATTACAATTTGTTTAAAATATCATGTCAGAATATTTTTTAGAAGTATCTTTCAGTCTTTTTATTCACCACCTTTGTCCACTTTTAGGCTCTTCTTAGACCAACACACACATTTGTAATTGATCTTTTTTATTTTGGCTAGTTGATGGCATTGAAGTCCTGCCATGACCGTAATATTACCCACAGAGATATCAAACCTGGTGAGTGCTTTGCATCAAACCTGGTGATTGCATCATTGCTTGCATCTCACATCTAAGGTATTTAAATTTTGAAAAGGAAACCAGTTAGCTAGAACTTGTTGTTCACATCTGAGCATTTTCTTTCTATTCTCCTGTTGTTGGCCAAGAAGAATAGTATATTAAATGTTTGTGGCATGTACTCAAGCAAATTTTATAATCTAGTAAGATGTACCTTTAAATATACAAAGCTTTTGGATCCCAGTTCATCTTTCGACTTGTTCAAGATCCATTAGTGTTCTTTCTCTTAATGCCAATGAAATGTACGCAAATGTACCACTTTTTATAACTCTCCCTGCTTACAGATGCTCGATCTTATGCATGTCATGCCTAATTAAATGCTTTTATATTTTGTAGAAAATATGGTGTTATGTTTTGAAGACCCTGACACAGGGACATGTCTGAAGGGAATTCCATATGGTGACAATGGCACTACCAAAATGTAGTGTGCAACTTACTATTTTAGTATATAAACTCATATGTCATGCTTAGATTGTGCTGGTAATTTGACGCCTTTTGCGTAAATATTTAGGCGCATTATTGACTTCGGCAGTGCATTGGACGAGTTCACTCTCAAACATTTATATGGTTCTACTGGACCATCCAGGTATCTTTTTTTTTACTGTGGGAATTTCTCGTTCTCTCTATTTATCAAAATCATAATGGGGGGTATATTGATTTTTTATTTCACCAGGGTTGAACAGACTAATGAATATAGTCCCCCTGAAGCCTTACTTTATTCTAATTGGTTCCAAAAGTCCTCCAACACAACATTGAAGTAAGTTGATATATCCTATTTTAGGTTAACTTTAGCTTTTGATCCACCTTTGTGGAAAAGAAAAATGATCTGCTGTACTAACTGTAGATGTGCATCTTACTTCACGTTGGACTAAATGTATAGATTTGCTTGATTGGTTTGACAGATACGATATGTGGAGTGTTGGTGTCGTGATGTTAGAGTTGATCCTAGGATCACCAAATGTTTTCCAGATCAGCGATCACACACGCATTCTCTTAGACCAGCATCTAAAGGGATGGAATGAAGGCTTAAAGGAGCTCGCATACAAGTAAGTTTAAGACACTAATATTTTAAGTATATATTCAATTAAATAATCAAGGGGAAGAAATTTTGGATTTAACCTCTTTGATAGAGTTGCATTTGTAGCAACTGTCCATGACATGCATTGGTTATGTTGTTATTTGTTAGACTGAAAACTTGGATCAGGTAATGAATAATGATCTATGCACAAGGATATCTATTAATCCATGTATTTTTTAATATTAAACTTGTGCTATAAAAAAATTGACTCTGTTTCTTCAGCAGCCTATTTGACTCTTTGTTTCTTCGGCAGTATACTGTTGGATTATACAGTTCAGTGTGTACTGATTTATTATCAAAAGTAACTTTCCATTAACAGTGAAAAAATGCATAATCTATGTGCAAGCGTATCAGACAATTATCACACCTATAAATAGAATCATTGATTGAGTTCTTGTTCAAAGGTGCAGTGCACCTACGGACTTTTTGTCATGCCCCTAGCTGTTATTAGGGATTTTATGACTTGTAAGCATGGCAATAGGATTCAGGAGACACTCTGATATGATGAAGTGATAGTTAGGCCTAAATTTTTATTACATGCACGTAGTATGAGTACTATCTCATACTTCTTATCGTTTCTGAGCTTCGTATCTTAACTTTCTATTTCTTTATATATTCATTTTCTGGTTGACAGACTTAGATCATTCATGGAGATGTGCATCTTACTACCTGGGAGTTTCTTCCGGCATCAAACAACTGGCCAAGTAAGTTTACCATTTGCCATTTCTAAATGGTCATGTGAATGCAAATGTAGGGAGAAAACTAATAAGAGGTCGACCCCACAGGGATTATATGCAAGTAATCCAATATTTAACTTTACTATTCCAACCAAAATTGTGATTATTTGAGAATAAAACAGAAATTAACGAACAAATTGAAGTTAACTTCAATGGGACAAAATGCTAAGACATCAAGTCCACCACCATAACTGTTCTAGGAACTTTTTTGATTGATTTTATTTCAAGCTAGTACGAAAGATGAATATCCTTTGCTTTCGCTATGGATGTGAGCATGCAACAGAAGCCATAACCTCTTCTCGATCAGCTTAAAAGTATAAACCAAAAGCATTGCCCATATTGTTGCCACAGATGCATCACATATATTAGGAATCATAGAGAAGTACTTCCACACTAGGACTCATTCAAACAAACCAAATATGCTACTCTCAAGTTTTGGAGGCTTGATCTTAGTCAGCCAAGATAACTTAGAAACCTATATAAAACTCTCGATTTTTCTCTTGCCTTTTATAGCCAACTTGTCTTCACCCATTGCAATTGTAGCAGCTCTTTAAGTCTGTTATTAACATTGCCGTTCCCTCTTGATTTCTTCATTTTTCTTCTTTGAATGTTTGCCTCTTAAGTCCTCTTGAAAGCTCAACGTGACAAATGATAATTGTTGCAGTTTTATTCTTCTCTTTGTATCATAAATTGACATCACACGTTAGCATGTCTCTACCAACTGGCTGCTTTCCTCATCAGTTTTTGTATCCATTGATATCTCTCTTAAGAATCACTAGATGAATTTAATTTGTTTACATAAATGGTGGGCCCTTATATTGAACATTTTTTCCTATCATCCGTTACAAAGAAGTAATTCAAGGAATCCATCGTTTGAGTTTAGTAAATATTAAGAATAAAGTTTTTGGAGGAAAAAAAACACAGAGAGAGAGAGCGAATGTAAGTGGTAATGATTTTCATGGTTAATCACTTTATATCAGAATAATTTTCTGTACTTTTTATCCATGACATGTTTCGCTTATGCCCATAATCTGGTTCCAAATTTAGCTAATCTGTTATCTCTTTGGAGACTAGGCTGAAGCATCACCCGCTTCTTGGAAATGCTCAGAAGAATTTTTCTCCCACCAAATGAAGAGTAGAGATCCACTTAAGATAGGGTTGGTATCTGTTGGTATCAATTCTTTATGATTAAAGCATATTTATGTTGTCCTTATAGATGCTGGATAACATATCATATACTTGTTGGCAACTGCAGGTTTCCAAATGTTTGGGCTTTGCGATTGGTGCGGCAGCTATTACTCTGGGATCCTGTAAGTTTTAATTATTAGTGTTTGGCTCTCTTTCAGCTTGTGAGAGGAGTTCCTAAGTTCCATGTAATCCTTGGTTATCTTAGTCTTTATCTAGCAAAAAGAGTCTTTATTATAGACGTGACAGTTGAAACTTCTTAACTACAGGAGGAGCGGTTGAGTGTTGATGATGCATTAAAACATCCGTATTTCCAGCCTCTAGCCTCCTCCTAGGGAACGAGTTCATTGGAACAATTCTGCTATGCACAGTGTTTTACTTACTAAATCTTCCTAAGAGGTAAGTTTCCTTTTGTGTACTTACCATGATAATTAGCCCTTGTTATTTTATTTTATATTTTTATAATTAAAATGGAGAATCCAGGTTTTATATCCCTTTTATCTACTTCAGACCTTATATCCCCAGTTCTTTTTTTGAACCTTTATCTGTTCCTAGATTCATATACGCAGGATCGGGAGATGTCATTTTGGATATCGCTAAGGATCTCCTTGAAGCTGATGATCAGTACTGGAGGATGTCAAGCATCTCTGCGAGCATGCCATTGCTGAGGTGGGTTACCTATTAAAGTAGTTTGATGATTATTCTTTTGTTTTCGGATTTAGTCTCTGATTGTTTCTGATTTCCTTAAGGACATCCTGGTGGAGTCTTTCAATGATTGAGTACTAAACCATGGTAAATAGTACATCTCTTGATGTTGCTATATTCCTTTTTCTTGTTCACTCTTCAAGTGTGCGTCCAGCATTATAGTAACATGAAACCCATTGAAAGTATTCAGTTACCACAAACTGAAGAGTATAATACGTACTGGAGGTCCACAGATTTTATACTAATTCACTTACAAAGCATATCCAGGTGACATTTCTTCCACCTTAGATGCATAGTTCAACTATAGTGTAGCTTTTGACTAACAGGATAGAAGATAAATTTTGGCTCGGAGTCGTGAAAATGTTTATCAAGTTAAAGATGCATCTCACGGCTGCAAGTTAAAGGTTCTTAAGAAACAAAGGATTCTTCTTGTATCCGTAAAAGAAAACTAAAGGTGTGTTTAGACAAGAAATTTAGGCTAAATTAGTTAGAAATGCATTGCAAACATGGGTTTCAGGGATGTGGTTTTGGAAGCTGATTCCGCTGTGGCGGTCATTCTCTTGTCCTCTGTGTTGGGTGCTTTCCACCGCTTGGCTCCTTTGGTGGATGGTTGTAAGGAGCTTATGGCCCATGCTTGGAGATGTGAGGTGACCCACATCTATAGGGATTGTAATCGTGTTTCTGATTGTTTGACTAATTTGGGACATGGGTGTGATCCTGGGATTGTGGTTTTCTCACAACCCCCTTTGTCCGTTGGTGCTATCCTTCATTCTGATCGGGTGGGAGTTAGTTCTTCTAGAGCTGTTGTTTAGTTTTTGTTGGCCTTCTTGTAATTCATTTGATTACCAAAAAAAGAAGGTTTGAAATCTACTACATGAGAGTAATACAAACAAAACCACTAAAAAAAAAGATTTTCAGATTACTCATTTCAAGAAGTCATTTACAGAACCCTCTATCTTATGTTTAGTAGTTTTAATTTCCTTTTACTATCCTAAATCTCTTGATAATCGGTTCCTTTATCCAACACAAGTGAAACATGGACAGTTCACGCAATTAATATATGAAGAAAAAAAAAACTTGCGATTATACCTTATATTGCCAAAAGCATGAATTACAAAATTTGGAACCTGAAAGGGAAACGGAGGTTAGTGAGGACAGTTGGCCAAAACAGTGCGCACATCAAGTTTGATTCCCGCTATATAGAGTACAATAGTTTCTTGGACAATCACTTTTAAAAGAAATTTCATCTTAGATAGAATTTGATTCCCGCTTTAGTAAAGTGCTTTTCTTGTTGTCACAGTTATTACCTCCATAAAAGAAAAAATGCTATAACAGCATATAGCAGCATATATAAAACTACCTTAAACTTACTTAAGATCCAAGTGATCCTGCACATGTGGGTGGCAATTGAGGCCAGATGAGTTGTATAACCACCTTTTTTGTACTCGAGTTGAAGTCCTGGTTGTAGATTACGTAGGAATATTTCACTGTAAAAAAAAAGTCAGAGTGATGTTATATAGTTATATAGGCTTATTTTTAAAGGATATCAGTGAAGAAGAAAGGACTGGCTTCCCTCATTTACCCATCTATAATCTATAATAATGGAAAAGGTTTTGGGTGGGAGGCATCGACTTTAGATTCAGACTTGATGCGTGGAACGGGTCTTAAGTTCTTTTGGCTTCACATACAATATAAAAAAAAAAAAAAGTAGAGGTTCTACCAAGATTTTCTCATAAGTTTGTTTTCTTTTGGAAAACCATGGTTATTTACTAGAATAAATTTGAACACTCATTGTCACTCTTGCAGGAAGAGAAGAAATGGCTTCTCTGGCTATCAAGGTGGGTGATATGGACATGGTGGAGATTAAGAAATATCTGTTTAGACTTGCAGTGAATTGCAAATGGAGAGTAACCAGTTAGAATCTACGAGCTGAATTATTGGGCTCAGAATACACGGATCACTAAGGCTGGCAAAACAGCATTGCACATAACAGTGCCAGAGGGACAAGAAAAACTTGTTGAACAACTAGTTCAACTGGTGTCTGTCTGGGAGCTTCAAATTCGCAATGAGCGGGGGAACACCCCTTTCTACATCTCAATTGCTGGGAATGTGTAGGTGCATTGCCAGAGATCATCCGTCGTTGGTGACCGATTTTAACAAAGAGAATGAACTCCACTGTTCTTGGCTGCTCTCTATGGTAAAAAAGCCGCCTTCTTTTGCCTCCACCGCCTCTGTATCTCTTCCCTTGCAGATCCTTGGACACACTACCGGTACTGTAGGAGGAATGACGGTGAGACCATCTTGCATTGTGCAATTGCTGGTAACTGGTTTGGTAATTACTATTCAGCTATCACATTGGCTCAAGCCAACTTGGATAGTGTAAAATAAATCAACAGTAGGTAATAATTTTTTTTTAATTGGTGAGCAGATTTGGCATTTCATATAATTAATTTGTATGGCATGCTGATGAGGGTTTGGTCAATCTGGTACCACTGTTGGTACGCAGGATTAGGCAGAAGGAGTCCAGAGTCAGTGAGAGCAGGGGAGAGGATTCAGTGGTGGCCGATGGTTGGAGGGTTGGAGAGGGAGGGGAGTGAGTTCCATCAATGAACCTCCAGTAGTTGTGTCCGATTAGAAAGGGTTTGATCTGGCTTTCCCAGAGAAGATAGTTGGATTCTGTGAGTTTGATAGAGACTAGGGTTGAAACATGATTCGGGGAGATTGAGGGAGAGGCACAGGAATCACTAGCCATGGTGGGAGAGGAGGGAGGATCAGAATTGAGGGGATTAGCCGTGAGGCTCTGATACCATGTAGAAATCGGGATTCCGGCCATTATATAGACTCGGGAGTTCGGCCCTAAAACCAATTGGTGATAGGGGGAGTTGCCCAAGCCTATATAAGGCACACATTCATTTTCCTCTTTTCCGATGTGGGACATCTCACATCCCAACACACCCCCTTACGTGTGGCGGCTCTTCCAGCCAAGACGTGATGATGTGAGCCCACCATCGTGAGATAACCCGCTCTGATACCATGTAGAAATGGTAAATTTTCCTTGTATTATTCACATAGCCTACGGCTATATTTATAGATGTTTACAACAGATAAGGTTAGACAGTTATTTCTGTCTTAAACTTATCTTAACTGCTATTAACTACCTAGGACAGATGTGTGAATCTAGTGTGTGCATGTCTGTCTTAATTCTACAGGTCCAGATGTCTAGTGTCTACAGCTATACAAGTTTAGCAGTCTATAGGGATTAGTGTACACGGTTTTACAGAGATATTGTAATTATGCGAATGTACAAGGGATTTCCCCTCTCCATCTTCTTGCTACTAAGCCGGACGCCTTCAATAGTTGCACCCACCTTGGGCTATGCAGAAGAATCATTTACCACTCAAGTATCAGGGACTCCTGGTGGGCAAGATTGAATTGAATTGGAAAACTCATAGAATTCAGGTTATTTCAAATGTACAAGTGAATAGTTTTTTTTTTTTTTTGGATTAGACATGAAGAACAGTAACTTGAATTCTATGAGACTTTTTAAATTTTCATATATGCAGGGATTAATGGTGCTGATAATTTCAAGGCCTGCATAAAATTCGTTAAGCTTTTAGGAAGGCTAATGCCGATTCTTTTCACTTGGTACCAATGCTGGGAACTTTTTTGTTCCGCTCATTGTTTTGTTTAATCCTAATAAAATCTTGGTTAGTTTTTGTCACGCAAGAAATGGTTATTAGGTAGGGAATTAATATTAATATTGTTTGAAGGTTCTTGGGATATATGGAAGATAAAAGGGCAGTGAAAGAAAGCAAGCACGATCAGTTCAGGTCATGAAATTATGAATGAACTATTAAAATGAGCTTCTATTTACGAGTATGAAGACGGTGGTGGTATGAATCCACACGCCTAAGCATAAATGCCGGGAGATCCCACCGCATCGCAAGTTTAGTTTATTTTAGTTTTTAATTACTGATTATGCAGTCTTAATCATGTATTAAATAGTTTTGTTTGTTATCTATCAGCATATGATCGATCTGTATTAACACCGATATTGATTGCTGCAAAACACGGTATCACTGACATGGTGGACAGGAACCTTGAACTTTTCCCCGTGGCCATCCATGACATGAACCCGGAAAAGAAGAAGAACGTGGTGCTGTTGGCCGTGGAGTACAGGCAACCCGATGTGTATCAGCTTTTGCTTAGGAGAAACCTGAAAGACGGCATCTTCAGAAGTTTATCGTAAAGGAAATAGTGCCTTGCACCTCGCAGCAAAGATGGGAGACCATCAGCATTGGTTCGTTCCTGGGGGTGCCTTAGAAATGCAATGGGAATTTAAATGGTATAAGGTAAATTCATTAATTATACCCTTGATTTATAAGGTACCCTTAGGTGCTGTTAAGAATCTCAATAATCTTATAACACGTAAATTAATAAAAATTTACTTGACACGCAGTTTGTAGAAGCCTCCATCCCACCATACATCTTTGCCCGGTACGAAAGCAAGGGGGGGACCGCAGAGGACATCTTCACCAAAACCTACACTGACCTTGTCAAAGCCGGAGGGGAGTGGCTCTCGAAGAACTCCCAGTCTTACGCTGCTTTTTGGTGGGTTTATCATCGATGTTGCCTTCGCCACCGCTACTGCCATATATGGTGGCATCAAAGAGGCTACTGAGCAGACCAGACCTTCAAAACCAGCCAGCATTTGACGTCTTTGCAATTTCATCGCTCTTTGCCCTCTGCTTCTTAGTCACCTCCATGACTGCTCTTATCCATCTGCGTTTCTCCCTACCAAGTAAAGGATTTCCAAAAAGACCTGCCCATGAAGCTTCTGCTGGGCTTAACAGCATTGTTCATGTCCATGCGTTGTTGCTGATCTCTCTTTGTGCCGGACATTTCTTCATGCTCAACGCAAGTCTCGAGTACATTGCCCATGAAGCTTCTGCTGGGCTTAACAGCATTGTTCATGTCCATGCGTTGTTGCTGATCTCTCTTTGTGCCGGACATTTCTTCATGCTCAACGCAAGTCTCGAGTACATTGCATTCCTGGTTTATCCCCTAAGTTGCTTCCTATAGTTTACATGGGTTTTGCACATTTTCCACTCCATCCAGAGCTCAGTTGCTATTACCTAAAAGGGTGGCTCATAAGGCCAGTCCTCCGCTGCCGCTGCACGATTCCACTATAGCTAGGGGGAAAATGAAGCGGAACTATAGAGGAGAAACATCCTCAAAATCTGCTACAAATTTCATCTAGTGCTCACAACTAGATGTGCATTTGGGATTGTAAGAGAGAATAAGGGTACTCACAATTGATAAATATATATATATAAATGAAGCATAAATTACAAAATTGTAAACTGTAAATAAGGGGGATATGACATGAAGATTACACTCGTATATCTACTAGTACACACACTGTCGGTGATACAGCTTTTTAACTTAATATTTCATCTTTAAGTTTGAAGTTTTCTATGTTCAGGGTTCATGGCTGTTTACCCGGCTATGGAGCTCCAGCATCTCTTGATGGTTCGGATCAACAGACAGAGCAGCTCGACAGTCTCGGAGAGCTCCCATGACATCTCCAATGTGCTCATGGAATGCAGCTCGTAAGTGCAGAAGGTGGAGGTCAGCTTTGAATGCAATTGCCCTTGATAGTTCTTCAATGGCCTCCCTTTCTTTGTGGCTATCCATCATCACTGTTCCATCACCAAACACAATATTCCACTTCAATAAAATAAAACTTCGACAATAATAATGATAGGTTGTTTCACCAAGATATGACGGTTGAAGAGGGAATAAAAATCAAACCTGCAGCTCTATATCTGTAAGGGTAGACCCGAAGCGGATCTAACCGGGTGACCATCTCTAGATCTGTCTTTGTGAGCTCACGATCACAATACTCGGATCTCTTCTCATATGCAGATGCATTGTTCCGGGCCTTCTCAATCAGTTTGGTCATTTCCTCATAGGCAGCAGGCTTATCATTTCTGAGAAAATGAACCCGAGCGAGGCCCTGGTGGGCTCGGGTATGCCTTATCTTAAGAGCATTTATGTAGCAATCAGCTGCCAAGTCTAACTTCCCACAGTCAACATAAACACTTCCAAGGTTGTTCAGTGCCTGGAAATGAAAAGTGAAGGATTCGCAAAACAATTAGCATATGCAGAGACAAGCAGTCCATGCCCATTTTCGCAAATCTAGAGAACTCTGAGATAGACCCAAAAAGATAACTAGGGCCGGTTTGATAACCATCTTGGTTTTAGTTTTTAGTTTTCTCTTTTTCATCCCTTGTTTCCCCTTATCACAAGCACAAAAACATTAAAAGTGAAAAGTGAAAACAACAAATAAATGGTTATCAAATAGGCCCCAAGACAAAACTCCGGTTACCCTTTTGATCTAATAGGTCACATTGGAGCTATTACGTCCTAAAAGGCTTAAGCTATAAGTATCCTCAATCTTGTAGGTTTTTTCAAGGAGAAAACAAGTTTCGTGCTCCTTGCCTTCTAGGCCTTTCTTTGTAATAGTGGGATAACCCATCCTAATAATCACTAAAAACTATCGAATTTTGCACCTTAGGTACACATATTTGCTCGAGAAAACATAGAAATAAGAGCAAAGGAACATTTTCATGATTGGGTTACAAAATACACACCTGACCTTTCCGCAGCCTGTCGGAGGGGCACTTCAAGGCATCTTCAAGGAGTGATACTACACTTGAGGAACATGATGGATCTTGGCTAGAGTCTGCCAGTGCATAGGCTTTCAAAAAGAAGGCCTCAAAGGATCTTTTAATTTTGAGAGATTCCTCAGCTTTCTGCAGCCCTTCCTCACAATGGCCTGTATCGTATAAGATCCACCCCTCATAAACCAACCGCTCATGATCACTGGATGCGTGTTGACGAGCTAATTGTAGACTTCGCATTGCTGCTTCAGGACAGTTTAACCTGGTCAAGTAGAGACATAAGATTTCTACCGACATTTTTCTTTAACAGATACAACGCCACCAAAAATATCATATGAAAGAAAGCATAGGAACATTATTTAGAAATCATCATATTGGCATGGGAACATTATTTGGGATACTCAACAAAATTTCGGGTTAAACGTGAATAAATACAGTTACACATGATACCAACAAAAAGATGGGGCATTTTACCTTTAAAAAAAAAAAACTATATTATAGTCCTGAGAAAAGTTTGGGATCCAAAATATACCTGAGAAGAAGCAAGGACTGTCTGAAATACAAAACACCTTTTGCAGCGTCAGATTCCAGCATCTGGTAAATAACAGAGAGGGACCCAATATCATCGACTGAAGACCACCGATCGTACAATTGCAGCCAACAATCTGCTGTTGTCCAATTTTCTACATGCTCCCGTACAAGTGTACGAAGTTGGGATGCTGCCACCCGCCCCTCAAACATCTTATAATCTGACGAGAGAGTAAGAATTGCTTGAACATCACAAATGGCTGATTGATAATCCTCGAGGGCAAGATAGAAACAAAAACGCAGTTCCAAGCATTCTAATGCAAGTTTAAACCCCAGAACTCGATTGATTTCTGCAAGCGCAGTTTGAGCATCTTGCTTTCTCATTAATGTAGCCGCACGGTACATGTAAGGGTAAGTAAGAGTTGGGTCCAGTTCAGATGCTTTCTCAAGGTCTTCCCATCTCTTATCACCTTCACAATATAATGACCTTTCCTGATACATCCATCCAAGTGGGATAACCGAGCGGATTACAGAGCTGAGTTTTTCATAAGACCAAAGTTTATGGCCCTTAACGCAACTCAGCCTAGCTAAACCAGCAACTGAATATATATGGCCTGCATTTAAAGCTTCCTCAAAAAGACGCTTAGCTGCATCATACTCCTTTCTCAAGAGTCTCAGGCATCCCAACTGGTGGCATGCGAGCATTCTTTGCCTGTCATTTTCTGAAAATTCTACCAATCGTTCCAAGAAACAAGCTGTTTTATCGGACTGAGGATCAAGGTTCATGGAAACTTCACTTAATAAGCAGTATAGTGAAAATGAAGCTAGCCCAACCATGATCGAAATTTGTTGTCTATCAGCACTCGTGAATATTTCCACCACTCGGTCATCATTCAAACAATCAGGAAAATCATTTAAGAAAACTTGTAAACATGATGCAGCTAGGACTGGACAGTTCTCTTCAAGAGCACATTCCATGAGTTCTACTGCATCGTCTTTAGACGAAACAAAGGATGCAAGTTTCCTGTCACAAGCATCTTTGAGCTTTTCGCAACAAAACTTATTTGCAAAAGCTAATATTTCCAATAAAAGATGAGTAGGGACTTCATTCAAACTGCCTGTTATACTGAACTCATTGATTGTCCTCATACCTAACGGGGTGATATTGTTATGTGACAAATCTATTTCCTCCCTAAGTGATTCCGAGAAACACCCATTAAGCATGGCATGAAACGGAGCCGAAAGACTCGAAATTTTCTGCCTATCACAATCTATTTTCTCATCTTCAATTTTAAAACTGACATTTCTTGACATTTGTTTCCCGTTCATTGTAACACTCTCATGGGTACTACTACTACTCACAGTTGCATCAATAGGAAGCTTAGTCAAAACATCTACCAGCCCAAATTCTTGTGCACATTTATCGCAAGTGGCAAGCAAGTCAGAAATATGCTCTTCCCCTTGCTTCTCATACTTCAACCATGCTCCAAATATGAGCTTCTCTTGAATGGAGTCGGCTTTCTGCCAAGCTGCACGAAGGCTTCTTCGCATCAATTTGACTTCTCCAAGGCCCCTAAAGACCTGAAATTGCAACAAATAAAGATTCGACTGCTCTTTTGGAGGACACAACTCAAGTTCTTCATGAATTTGAGCTAAAACTTCAACATAATCAACTGGCTTATAAAATGGGAGTACTGGTGGCTCAGGGACCTTGATAAGAGATTCTCTACAGTAATTTGCACATCCACCAGAGCACCCAAAACATAGAAACAAAATCATTATTTTGAATTTGGAAAGCAGCACATATATCTATCAGAAATGGAAACAATTCCGAAAATGACTTACATAGAAGAAGAGGAGGAGTTTGATGGAAGCTTGGAAAGCTTCCCTCTTTCAACCTGGAGCCATGACTGTGGATTGAGAGCATTGAGCTGTGATTCTTTACCAGACTCAGAGGGAAAGAAAGTCCTCATGGGGCATAAGAGAGTAAGCAAATCCCAGATCTCCAAAATAGCCACATGGGTTTCTCTCCCCAAAACTCAAACACAACAAATCTAAGAAAAAATGAGAAAAAAAGCACAGATTTCTCACCAATGGAGATTCTAATCACACAAAAACTGCAATCAGACAAATATAATTAATGTCTTTATGGACCTATTTCCGCAAGTTAGGGCGAACTAACAACAAAAGAAAGGAAGAATAAAAAATTTCTGTTTGAGCTCAGTGCCTTTTGAATTTACAACGGAGTATAATTTAATAATTTAGTGTGATCTTCTCTTCAATTATGAAAGCAGATAAAAACCCAAAAAAGACCAAACACTTAGCAAGAGCTATATAAGATCTCTACCAGAAACGTGACCAGACAATCACATTAGATTAGAGCCCACTCAATCAATCCCCTCATAAAATGCCAAAAACACCATAAAAAAATAAGTGGGAGAGAAAAGAGAAAGAGACCCACTTCACTTATGGCTTCAATTTGCAGAACCCATATCACAGATTAAAGCTGAAAGCTTCAGAGGCATGGGACCAACTCACCAAGTGAAGGAATTCAAATGCAAAAAAAAAAAAAAACTCACTTTCACTTTTGCCTTCTCTCTTTTTTGTCTGGTGAAAGTCTTTCCCTTTTGTCTTTCTTTCTTGCTCACTTCTCTTCCTTCGAAGACCAGAAATACGAAAAATAATTCATAATTACAGTCACTGTTGGTTTTGGGCCTGAAAAAACGAATGTGAATGAATTAAACCAAATCTATAATAATTAGGGCACACGATTTAGAGGCATGATATGGGCAAGTTGGACTTCATGCAGAACAATACGACGTCACTTTGGCAGATTTGACGGGTTAACATTTACATCAATAATTGTCTTTCCATTTTCATAATGGGGTCCTCCGAATTTATTGGCAGTGCATTATGCTCAATAGAAAATTAAAAAATAATTTACTAAAAAAGAAAGAACATTCAATGTACAGGAATTAATTAGTCTCATGTACATTCCCCTCACACCACAAACAATGTACATATATATACTTTTTTTTTATTTAAAATTTATAATTAAATTAAAAATAATTAGCTAAAATCGATTTACTGAAAAAAAAACAATATGTTTACTTTCTGCAATGAATTAATCTCGCAATTTTTCTACATTGAGAAACACTGTCATTTTAAGTACAACATAAATATTGAGTTTACTTTTCTTTAAAAAAAAATATCTACAGTAATTTATTATTCAAAATATTCCTCAAATTTCATATTACAAATTTTAATTACAGAAGATAATGCAAAGTGGAATAATTTTAAGTGATTATTTTTTTTTTTGAAACGAATTTTTAAGTCATTTTTATCTTAAATATGCGTGTTTTTATATAAAAATCTCATTTTGCATGTTATTTTCATTATTCGTTCAAAATGTAATTGGCTCATTCAGTGTCTTTTTTGTTCAATTTGTTAAATTTGGTGACAATGTACGCGTCCAAATTTCGAAATTCTCACTTCACTCATAAAATTAAACCAAATTAAAATAACTACTAGTCAAATTAAACCATTTGCTAATCAAAATTAGCACCAAAACCAATATTGGACACGCTGGAATCTGTCTAGTTCACTAATCAAACTAAACCAATTACTAGATTGAAACACAAAAATTGTATGCACATATTAACCACTGTGAAAACCTATCTAAACCAAGGAAGCCAAATCAAGCAATTAGACACAGAAGCAATTGAAGAATCGAAATCACAGGAGCATACCACACCAGAATATGAGCCAGATCCAGGAACTAAACAATTAGAAGGATTCTGAACAATGTAACTAACAAGAAGAATAGTAATCTGTAACCCAAAAAAAAATATACATTAACGAATCAACTTCAGAAAAAGAACTAAGTTTTAGAGCTTTACATCCCAACTCACCTAAGAAACAAAGACCCCAAATGCTGGTGATAGCTCTGCCATGATTGGGGTTCAACCTCACTGCTTCTTCACATTCTCTAACGGCCTAACCTCACTGTCATAATTGGGATCCAAGCTCAAAGCCTCGGCACAAATGGCCTCTTCTGTACTGCGCTCATTCCCAGCTCTCTTCACCTCACATCTCCTTTGGATCCTCACTCTCCTGTGGTAGCCAGAATTAGAATTGTGTGAGGGCCTTTACAAAATCCTTAAGAGAAAAAAAATAATTAAAATTTTGATGTAATTAAATTCATAATTTTTTGTGGTCAAAATGGTATTCAAATGGTTCACATTAATATAATAATATAAAATTAAATAAAGAACATATGAATAATTAAACGATTTTTAATCTTGTTAATTTTTAAAGGAATGATATTGATACGATGATTTAGATAATGGTTAATAATGGTTAGTAATCAATTGGAAAGAAGTTTAGTAATCAATTAATTTTCATTCCGATTAATAATGATTAATAAACAATAGCACGTTAATATTCTGATTTTTTTTTGTTAATATACACCTCAATGTCAATGATTACCTATTATTCCGATTACCAACTTCTTTGATTTCCTATCTTCTATTACCTACTATTTCCCTTGGTTAGAAGTAAACACGCCCTTAATATTGTAGATGAATTTTCACCATTATATATATTTACTAGTTACGCTCAAAATATCAATAAAATTAAGGTCTAATTTTTTTTAATCTTAAGTGAGATGTGGTTATCTTGCTAATTTTTCTAAAGATTTTTTTTGTTTTAGCCACTCTAAACTAATGCCACATTTCATTTAATTTTTTCTGTTTTAAAAAGTAACAAATAATATTCCTCAAATAAAAACTAAATAACAAAAAATATATACATTTATGGGACTAGGTTAGGCATGGATAATGGAATAGGGTTCGGTGAATGATGGGACATGATCGGAATCATCATTTAAAAAGAAAACGTAGATAACTCAAAGAAAGGCAAAGAGCAAAGAGAAAGTTTCACGTAGTATGGGTTTGGGGTTAGGATCTTTCAGGGATTTGACAAGATCATCATCATGATCAATATATTAAAATAGTATCTTAATTAAATATATTGATCAAATTGAAAATTAGAGAACTATTCAAATTAATTTCTAACCGTTAAATTTAAATAAATAATCAGAATATAATAATTTTTGTGGTGGTGATGATTTTAGATTTTTACTGGATCCTAGTCCTCGAGTTTGGGTCATTTTCATTTCACATTGGGTGCCATTTTAATCATCATAGGAAGAAGAGTAGGGCGCCGACAACACCAACTTGCATTCCTCTATATATATAATTCATGTCCATTCTGAACAACTTGTGCCAATTGAATCGTAATTCTATTGCAGTAAAAATAAATATCACTAAATTAAAAATAACACATATATACTTGGTATAAAAAAAAGGAAAATAAATTTATACGAAAAATAAAATTTATAGTTTCTTGATAAATTATTAATATAAAAAAAATTAAACTTAATAGTTAGATGACAATCATGATGGGTAAATTGGGTAGCCTCAAGGTGGCTCATTTAGTCAATCTTTGAAGCTTAGAAGACCAAGTCTGGGAAAACTCTATTTGAACACATTAAATTAATTATATTTAGTAATTATATTGGTATGACAATCAATAAATAAATTTAATTTATTGAAAGAATATTATTCATTGATTATCACATCAATATAATCACTAAATTTTGTTAATTTAAAGTGTTTAAATAGTATTGTTTAGCCATGAGAGAGCAACTAACACAACAATCCCCAAAAAAATCACCCAAAAAAAAAAACAAATGTTGGATTTAGTGAAGCCAAACTCAAAGTAAAACGAATAACAAATCCTAGCCGCTACAAAAAAATTGGCCATTGGACATAGGTTTTTTAGTCACAAATATTTTTTTTGTGTCCTTTAATAATTAATAAATACAAATATTTCATATTTTTTTCCACTTTACAAAGGGCACAATCTTTTGGTCAAATAATTTTATTAATGCATACTGACTACGCCCAAACTACGCATCAAATTAAACACGTAATTCGAGTGTTGTGCAATTTAAACCCTTTTTGTGTAGATGTAGTATTGGTAAATAGGGATCGTTCTTAACCGGGGAAATTAGGGAACATTAATAATGTGTTGGTGGGAGATGAATAAAAGAATAATGAATTAAAGAATTAAAGAATAAAGAATTAAAGGAATAAAAGAATAAAAGAATTAAAAGAATAAAAGAATGAAAGAATAAAAGAATAAAGAAGGGGGGTTTTGAAAAGATTTATAACTAAATTAAAGAAAACACTAATTAAGAATTAAAATGCAAATGCTCATGCTAATTGAACTTACAAACCATAGAGTAGTTTCATAGACAAAACCCACACTTTTACGTAAGTAATTTCGAATTAACAATCATATTATTTAAATTACTCCTAAAAATAGACTTCTTTCTAATATTTTGCTCATAATAAACCAATCACGAAATCTTACCTTCATCATCTCAAATACTTACATATATCTTTCAATATTATAAATGCATCAACCATTAATGTGCGTCAAACATCAATATGCTTCAAACATTTACAACATGATTTACCTTAAGTTTATAATTAAATGCGTCGACAGCGATCAACATTTAATCTCTTCAATTCTACTCTAAGTGCACCGACAGCGGATAAAACACTTAACATCAAATTGAAGTTTAAGCACTAAAACATATGAAGTAAAAGAAATTCAAAAAGTAAAACACATGGAGATTGCATTCTTACTTACAAATGTTAGAGAGAAAATACCAAGAACAATAGTAAAGAAGAAATGAAATTAAGAAAAATAAAAATAACATAAATTAAGAATACGAATTAAAAGGAAACTAATTAATAAGAAAATCTACAAGAAGTTAAAATGATCCTGACTACGCCCAAACTACGCATTAAATTAAACACGTAATTTGAGTGTTGTGCAATTTAAACCCTTTTTGTGTAGATGTAGTATTGGTAAATAGGGATCGTTCTTAACCGGGGAAATTAGGGAACATTAATAATGTGTTAGTGGGAAAGAGTAATGAATAAATGAATAATGAATACATTAATGAATTAAATAATTAAATAATTAACAAATTAAAGAATTAAAGAATTAAAGAATTAAAGAATTAAAGAATTAATTAATCAAAGAATAATAAACTAAAAGTATTAAAGAATAAAAGAATAAAGAGATGAAAGAATCAAAGAATAATAAACTAAAAATATAAAAGAAGAATAAAATAATAAAGAATAAAAAGGATAGAAGAATAAAACAATAAAAGAATAAAGAATAAAAAAGAATAAAATGGGGGTTTTGAAAAGAGTTGTAAATATAAAATAAATAAAACAAGTAAAAATAATTAAATACTTAATTTTACTTCTACTTTAACCTTTGTACTAGTGAATTTTCTTCAAACACATATTTTTACCAACACTCTAACATCATGCTCATATTGAACCAATCACGAAATCATACCTTAATCATCTCAAATACATGCATACATTTTTCATATTATAAATGCACCGAACAGCGGATTATTACTTACAATATGATTCACCTTAAGTAAGTGATTTAATGCGCCGAACAGCGATCAAACATTAAATCTCTTCAACTCTATTCTAAATGCCCCGAACAGCGGATCAACATTTAGTTTCGAATTGAAGTTTAAGTACTAAAACATATGAAGTAAAAGAAACTCAAAAAGTAAAACACATGAAGATTGCATTCTTACTTACAAATGTTAGAAAGAAAATACCAACACATATATTGAATTATAAGTAAAACCAATAACAACAACAAGAATTTAAGTAGAGAAGTATGGATTTTCACAAGAATCACCGAACAGCGCCAGGAAACTTGTGAAGATGGAAGAAGAAATACGAGGAATTCGGTCTTAAAACTCTTGAATTGTCTTAGAATGACTTGGCCTAGGTATTTCTTAAGGAAAGCATAAAAATGTGTTTAAGAGATCTCAAAGAAATATCACAAGAACAAAGTAAAGAAGAAATGAAATTAAGAAAAATAAAAATAACATAAATTAAGAACAAGAATTAAAAGGAAACTAATTAATAAGAAAATCTACAAGAAGTAAAAATGGTCCCCAAAAATGTCTCTCAAAAGAGAGAAACAAAAGAACTAAACTAAGAACTAAGAAAAATGAAAGAAATGGAAGAATGAAACTAATGGGGGACTCCCCAAATACATGAAATGACCTCCCTATTTATAGAGGGAGTGCCACAATTGTTTAATTAAAAGTACAAAATTAAAATATAAAAATAGCAATAAGATAGTACATGAAGAAGTGATGGAAATGATGAGATTGGGTGGGAAAAGATGCTGATTTTGGGGCAAATATGCTGATTTTGGGAACTTCCCACCGAATTTCCTTGCGATTTTCGGTGGTTTCTCATATTTCGTCCATAATTTCTTCGTTATAATTCCGATCGGGACGATTCTTTCACCAAAATGCTCCAAATTCCACGCTTTATTTATTTCTACAAAAATATCACAAAATAAATTAATTTGTCTAATTATTTATTATTTTAATATTAAAAGTCAAGTATAAAGGGTATAAAATAATATAAAATAACGCTTATTTGAGGACCTATCAAATACCCCCACACTTAAACTTTGCTAGTCCCTAGCAAATACTAAAATTAAACTACGAATTCAAAACAAGTAACCTTTAACCATTTGTCTCAATATTTCATTATTACAATCATGGCATAAAAGATTTTCACTTAAAGCGTTTAAGCATATGGAATTTAAGAGTTAATACATTGTAACAAAATGCTTCAACAAGTATGATAATGAGTAAATATGGTGAAATGGATCTCAACATGAATAAAACAAGTATGAATCAACTCACAAGGATATGCACTCATAAATTCACTCAATTTTGTAAGGGTTTGTGTTTGCACTCAAAGTATGTGAGAAATACTCACATAATCGAAATGAAGTACTTTTGCAAAAATATCAAACAAACACCTCAAGATAAAAACAACATATACTTGCACAAATGAACCAAAACCATAAGCTTACTCAAGTGATTGACTCCACTAATCAAAATTTACCATCTTAAGGATCATAAGGTCTTTACGAAGGTTGTAATGGGGCTAAGTTTAGAGGCAAGGAATATATAGGACAAGTGGTGCTCAATTCGTTCCAAGACTCAATAGACTCCCAAAACGTATCATAGCTTCCCAACCTTAGTGCAATGATGTCAGTAATCCATCCTTTCGAACATAGGCCTAATTCCATCATGTTGGGTCTCACAATCATTCTTTGTGTCGGATTTACAAAGGGACTTAACTCAAACATTACATAACCAAACCTTATTACCTTGATCGAGACTCAATTTTTTTTTTCTCTTTTTTTTTCTTCTTCTTTTTTTCTTTTTGATTTCTTGATTTTTTGGTTTTTTTTTTATATCAAGGTAATAACATGTGTCAACAATACAACAAAGCTTGAGTCGGTAAATCCAAATAATTCACATAAAAGTCTTTTCAACATCATTATTTTCTCCTTACACAATCTTTATATCTTCAACCGAGTTCTTGGAACAAGGGTAAAGGATGTCTATACTAAGCTCAAGTGTTTAGATAATCATGGTGATGAAAGAAAGGCTTAATGTGGGCTCGAAAGAGTTAAAACTAAGGGGGTCGCAACTTGTGCGCACAAAATAGGGAACATGGATGTTTGAATTTGTGGTGTTAACCCTAATGCCTTAATCATTTCCACAATCAGAGAGTTTATTGACTTAAAAGCTTTGAAAATCACATAGAATAAGTTCTAGTACTCTAGAGTTCATTAAAAACTATGGCAAGCAGTTATGAGGCATATGTATATCAATTTAAACAAAGAACTTATGAATCACTCATCAAAGATGTATATAAAGTTCTAAAGCTCACATAAGGTTCAATGATTCATATTTATCTTATCATGCTCGTTTATGTGCCAATTTACATGCATTATCTTCAAGTTATAACACTTAATCACAAAATATTAACAAACAAATTCAAGTTGTAGTGATTATCTTTATGGCCATAACATATTCCTTTCTGTTCATTTATGTCATTGACAAGTTAAATGGCAACTTAAGACTCATAAAAACACTAAGTTAAAACAAAAAGATTCAAAAAAACAATAATATTTTTTTTTTCATTTTTTTTTTCACCCTTTTTTTTATAATTTTTTTCAATTTTTTTTGTTTTTTTTTTTGAACAATTAAAATTGTGAACCATTCCCCCACACTTAAATTCTACATTGTCCTCAATGTAGGAAAATACGAAGTAATTAAACATAGAATCAAAGTAAGGAAGATGATTTACGAAAATAATAGAAAAACATTAAATAAACAAAATAAAAGAGAGTGAAGGGTAGAGGATAGCAAATCTGTATTGATGACTCCTTCACATCCCGGGAACACATTGGGTTGCCTCCCAACAAGCGCTTGAAGTTTAACGTCCATCCAGCCTAGACAGAGATGCAAGTTAGTTAGTCAGAGATGTACGTTAATTAAGAATGCAAGTTAGATATGCAAATTAAAGTTAATGATGCAATGTGAGTTAAAGATGTAAGTTAGAGGAAGAGTGCAATGCAAGTTAAACTAAATATGCAAGTGAAGTTAAAAATGCAAGTTAAATAAAAGATGAAATGCAAGTTAGAATGAAAGATGCAAGTTTAGTTAAACGAAAGATGCAAGTTAACTTTGTCATGACAAATAATGTAAATTAAGATATAAACAATATTTACATGTCGGGGGAAGTCAAAGATATATATGGTTCACATAGCCTCAAAGTTTAAATGGAGACTTATACGTCCGTGCGGCCCAAGTAAATATCTTGGATTAATTCAACTGTTTGGGCAACTTCAAAAGTGACCAGGTTAGAAAGAATACACATAAGAGGCAGGGCTATTTTCTTAGACCCAAAACCCGTTATGAGTACCGTCTCTTGTCCTAGACATCACCCTCGAAAATTTCTTACTCCAGAGGAATTAAGATGACTCAAGTGTTAACAATTACCGTGGGTGAGAGTTAACAAAAGAGTCATCGCCGATAAAGATCAAAATCTAAATTTCGAAGCACAAGTGATCTACATATAGCTGAGACTAATGCATGAATGCAATAACTATTTACAAGTATGTTTTTTATGCACAATTTACAAATATAACATGACAATTTACGTATGAACAATTTATACAAGTATGAACAATTTATTTACAAGTATGGTTTTATTCACAAGTAATGATATTTACAAAACAATTTCTCATTAACAAACTAACATAAGTATAGGATTTATTTAACAATTTAGATTTACACTAACACAAAGTGAAGATAAATGAATATTTTTACGAATAAATGAAGAAAAAGAAATTTTTTATTTTTTATTAGTTAATTTTTTTTCTGAATTTAAAAATTAAATAAATGAAGAAAAATAAATTTTTTTAATTTTTAATTTTTTTTTTACGAATTTTATGTTTTTTTTTAATTACAAATAAAAATAAAAATAAGGAAAAGTGAATATTTACCATAAGCATTTATGAACAATTAAAAAGAATGAACATTATGTACAAGTATGAACAAGAATAATATAACAAGTAAGAAAATTATAAACAAATATAAATGAAAATCTATTATGAACAAGTATGCATGTATACTATGAAATATAAAAGTTATGAACAAGTATAAAAGGTAACAAGTAACATATATACAACATTTATTTACAAGTATGAATTAACACTAACATAAAGCTAAGATAAGATTTTTTTTTATTATTATTTTCAAATTTTTTATTTATTTCGATTTTTTTTTAAAATTAAAATTTAAATTTTATCAAGACATAACCAAATAAATAATTACATAAGAATAAAATAAGTGTAATCAAAAAGTTAATGGAATAAAAAGTTAGTGGAATAAAAAGTTAATGGAATAAAATTAATGAAATAAAAGTTAATGGAATAAAAAGTTAGTGGAATAAAAAGTTAGTGGAATAAAAAGTTAATGAATAAAATTAATGGAATAAAAGTTAATGGAATAAAAAATTAGTGGAATAAAAAGTTAATGAAATAAATTAATGGAATAAAAGTTAATGGAATAAAAAGTTAGTGGAATAAAAAGTTAATGAATAAAATTAATGGAATAAAAGTTAATGGAATAAAAAGTTAGTGGAATAAAAAGTTAGTGGAATAAAAAGTTAATGAATAAAATTAATGGAATAAAAGTTAATGGAATAAAAAGTTAGTGGAATAAAAAGTTAATGAATAAAATTAATGGAATAAAAGTTAATGGAATAGAAAGTTAGTGGAATAAAAAGTTAGTGGAATAAAAAGTTAATGAAATAAATTTAAAGTTAAAGGAATAAAGAAAAAGTTTATGGAATAAAATTAAAGTTAATGGATTAAAGAAAAAGTTAGAAAGTGTAAAGAAAAAAAAAATTAAAAGTAAGGAAAAGTGAATATGTACAATATACATTTATGACAAGTATCAATTTTAATATGAACAAGTAAAAGTAAAAGTAAACAAATGAAATTAAATTATGAACAAGTATCAATTTTAATATGAACAAATACAAAAAAAAAATTATGAACATTTATGAACAAGTATAAATTAGAAATTAAGAATAAATAAAGTATGAGCATTATAAACAAAAATAATAAGAACAATAATAAGATGGATAAATATAATATTAACAAAAGTAAAATTTATAAACAAGTATAATATGCACAATTTATATACATACACTAACAAATTAAAAATGATTTTCAATTTCCCCGGCAACGGCGCCAAAAATTGACTACGCCCAAACTACGCATTAAATTAAACACGTAATTTGAGTGTTGTGCAATTTAAACCCTTTTTGTGTAGATGTAGTATTGGTAAATAGGGATCGTTCTTAACCGGGGAAATTAGGGAACATTAATAATGTGTTAGTGGGAAAGAGTAATGAATAAATGAATAATGAATACATTAATGAATTAAATAATTAAATAATTAACAAATTAAAGAATTAAAGAATTAAAGAATTAAAGAATTAAAGAATTAATTAATCAAAGAATAATAAACTAAAAGTATTAAAGAATAAAAGAATAAAGAGATGAAAGAATCAAAGAATAATAAACTAAAAATATAAAAGAAGAATAAAATAATAAAGAATAAAAAGGATAGAAGAATAAAACAATAAAAGAATAAAGAATAAAAAAGAATAAAATGGGGGTTTTGAAAAGAGTTGTAAATATAAAATAAATAAAACAAGTAAAAATAATTAAATACTTAATTTTACTTCTACTTTAACCTTTGTACTAGTGAATTTTCTTCAAACACATATTTTTACCAACACTCTAACATCATGCTCATATTGAACCAATCACGAAATCATACCTTAATCATCTCAAATACATGCATACATTTTTCATATTATAAATGCACCGAACAGCGGATTATTACTTACAATATGATTCACCTTAAGTAAGTGATTTAATGCGCCGAACAGCGATCAAACATTAAATCTCTTCAACTCTATTCTAAATGCCCCGAACAGCGGATCAACATTTAGTTTCGAATTGAAGTTTAAGTACTAAAACATATGAAGTAAAAGAAACTCAAAAAGTAAAACACATGAAGATTGCATTCTTACTTACAAATGTTAGAAAGAAAATACCAACACATATATTGAATTATAAGTAAAACCAATAACAACAACAAGAATTTAAGTAGAGAAGTATGGATTTTCACAAGAATCACCGAACAGCGCCAGGAAACTTGTGAAGATGGAAGAAGAAATACGAGGAATTCGGTCTTAAAACTCTTGAATTGTCTTAGAATGACTTGGCCTAGGTATTTCTTAAGGAAAGCATAAAAATGTGTTTAAGAGATCTCAAAGAAATATCACAAGAACAAAGTAAAGAAGAAATGAAATTAAGAAAAATAAAAATAACATAAATTAAGAACAAGAATTAAAAGGAAACTAATTAATAAGAAAATCTACAAGAAGTAAAAATGGTCCCCAAAAATGTCTCTCAAAAGAGAGAAACAAAAGAACTAAACTAAGAACTAAGAAAAATGAAAGAAATGGAAGAATGAAACTAATGGGGGACTCCCCAAATACATGAAATGACCTCCCTATTTATAGAGGGAGTGCCACAATTGTTTAATTAAAAGTACAAAATTAAAATATAAAAATAGCAATAAGATAGTACATGAAGAAGTGATGGAAATGATGAGATTGGGTGGGAAAAGATGCTGATTTTGGGGCAAATATGCTGATTTTGGGAACTTCCCACCGAATTTCCTTGCGATTTTCGGTGGTTTCTCATATTTCGTCCATAATTTCTTCGTTATAATTCCGATCGGGACGATTCTTTCACCAAAATGCTCCAAATTCCACGCTTTATTTATTTCTACAAAAATATCACAAAATAAATTAATTTGTCTAATTATTTATTATTTTAATATTAAAAGTCAAGTATAAAGGGTATAAAATAATATAAAATAACGCTTATTTAAGGACCTATCAGATCCCCAAAAATGTCTCTCAAAAGAGAGAAACAAAAGAACTACCAAGAACTAAGAACTAAGAAAAATGAAAGAAATGGAAGAATGAAACTAATGGGGGACTCTCCAAATACATGAAATGACCTCCCTATTTATAGAGGGAATGCCACAATTGTTTAATTAAAAGTACAAAATTAAAATATAAAAATAGCAATAAAATAGTATATGAAGAAGTGATGGAAATGATGAGATTGGGTGGGAAAAGATGCTGATTTTGGGGCAAATATGCTGATTTTGGGGAAAAGTGGCTGATTTTGGGGAAAATATGCTGATTTTGGGAACTATTGGGGGGCTGCTGGATTTTTGGCTTGGGCTGCTGGATTTCAGCAGCTTCCCACCGAATTTCCTTGCGATTTTCAGTGGTTTCTCATATTTCGTCCATAATTTGTTCGTTATAATTCCGATCGGGACGATTCTTTCACCAAAATGCTCCAAATTCCAAGCTTTATTTATTTCTACAAAAATATCACAAAATAAATTAATTTGTCTAATTATTTATTATTTTAATATTAAAAGTCAAGTATAAAAGGTATAAAATAATATAAAATAACGCTTATTTGAGGACCTATCACATACCCACATGCTACTAGACACGGAGCCCATGTATAATACACGGGCAAGTCATGTTAGTGGTAAAGTTGTCAGACATTTTTCTTTTTTGGACACAATTAATTGTGTCTATTATCAAAGGTAAGTATAATTCAATATTAAAGGACACAATAAATCTATTGTGTCTACTGCTTTTGATATATAAAACATCCTTTTGCTTTACATTTCAATAAACACGCGATCTCAACAAAAAACACAAGTATTTGTGTCATATATGATGCATTATCAATAGAGGGCTCAACATATAAGACACAAATATTTGTGTATCTATATTATCTCTTTTTAACTCAGCCTAGTCATTTGAAGAGAGAGTTGGACTTCTCAACATAGGATATAAATACTTGTGTGTTTTACGAAATGCTTGACTGGTCAAATTAAATCTCAAAGCACACAAAACATGTATTGTGACCATTATTTTTCTTTATATGCAGATTTTTTTAATTGCATTTTCATACTTACAATTCTTAAATTTTTTATTCATTTCTGTTCATACTTTCATTGTACAAGGTATGTTACTTTTTATTACTCAATTTCTCTTAATTGCATACTCATGGTTACAAAGTGTAGGTTAAATTTTGATAATTTTTTTCACAAGTATACTCTAACTCATTAAGGGTGATAAGTGAGGAAAATGAGTTAGGATTGGAACATAACTCCTTCATCTCATACATCATTTGACTCTAATGAAACCACAAAATTTTCTACCACCGATGATCCTCGTTATCATCAACGTATGAAAGTCCCTTGTCCATCCCGACGTATTGAATATGAATTAAAGGTAATTGATTTGGATGATGTTCGTTATGCTAAAAAATGTCCTGAAATCTATGAAATGGCTAAGGATACAATGAACCGACAAATTTTGCCTTCTTGGGCATACCCATGGACAACAAGTCGGTATCCAATTAATTTGGTTTCTGAAGATGCAGTGACTAAATCTTTTGATCTAGCAACTGTCCCAACACATTCTATGCATAATCCACAAGATAATGTTGTGGATAAAACATGTGTGCAGACTATCATTGTTGAAATTCTAAGCAGCTCAGATAACGAATCAAATTAGACTCTTTCTAGAGTGTTGAGTTTGTGTATTTCCCCCTGTCATAATATATAATCTAGCATGTCTTATTAGTAGTGTAAATAATTCTTGTTGTCCTTTTGTTATTAGGTATTATTTAACTTAATAGCATGCTTAATAGTTTTGCAAAGTTTAATTTCGTTACTCTTTCCATTTCATTGCAAAACATGAAATTTGTTGATGGGGTGAAAATTCAGGGGGGAAACAAAATCAATACTCTCGCTTCATTTGCCGTTCAACTTTAGGAGTGGGCGCTTCAAAATATCTATAGACACAAATAAGCGTCTCTATTGTAAATTGTAAATCTCCACCCTTCAATTTAAATGAAATCTGAACCGTTAGGCTAAAGTATATAAGATCTAACTTGCTAAAACAAAACCTAAAAATCGAGAAAGAAAGCGAGAAGGCAACTCAGAGTGAATACCCAAATGGGAGATCAGATTAGCTCTCTCCCTCTTCGCCTTTCTTTTTCTTCCCGTGAAGTCGGCATGAGTCATTGTCGGCATTGTTAATCGATGACGTCCCAGACCCTCGCATGGATATCATCTTCTTCGTCTCACTCTCACGAGTCTAGCCGTAGCAACGATCGAGAACATCGACCATCGCACAAGGCGCAGCAAGCAGCAAGCTAAAATGGGTTTTCCAGTCATTTATACTGTATTTCATAATTCTATCGAACTGCCATTCAATTTATTGTTTTTGGTTTATTTTTCTATTCAGTGTGGATTGATTTTCCAAGAGGTGCTCAACATCTTCCAAATGGAAAAATAATCCGTGGGAACAGTAACAGTTTTGACAAATGCCGACGAAGATTTGATCTTGTAAGTTCTTATAATTTCAAGTACCAGAGGGAATGCGTATTAGTTGTTTCACTTTTGAGCATTAATTTCTATGCTGCATCATGTTTGAACATTTCTGCTGCACGTGAAGTTCTTGAAATATTATCTTTTTTACTAGTTTAGCATAGCCATTTCTATTCCTGGATCGTTGTTTAAGGGTGTCATGACCTTACAAAATTCTGCGTAACCATTGTGGTCTCTAATTACGTTTTGTGCTTCATGAAAATTGTTGGCTATGCGTGGCCAGATTATTGAATTGTTGGCATTACGTTTTTCGTAGATGCAACTTATCTACGATATCATGGTGTAAGTTTCTATAATATATATGTGCTAATTCGTTAGGGCGTAGATTATTGAGTGATAAATGTTTTCAATGGATTTTGATTGGTCAACTATCAATGCAGTTCATGACTTCTGAGGATCAATATATATCACGAAAGGATGAAGGAGATAGGGTTATTGTTTTTGAGAGGGGAGACCTGGTTTTTGTGTTCAATTTTCACTGAAGTAAAAGCTATTCTGACTACCGAGTTGGCTCAAGAAATTATAAGATACACCCCTACCAACCGCCCTGGCCGATTTTCTTGAAATAATTATGTGTCTTTTTACATTCTTTTGGTTGAAAAATGGTTTATAATTTTTTTATTTATATTATACTTTGGTTCAGGTATGATGCCCAGTGATGGACAAATTGAAATGATAAGAGAGCGGAAAGTGTGATTATTTTGTTTATTAGCCTGTACATGTGTGGGTATGTGTTTATATATATATATACCTGCTTTTAAGTTTAAAAAGATTTTCAGCATTGAATGAATCTTACAGATATAGCTGCGTAGACATACAAAGTATTGTGGAGTATAAATGCTTTCGATGAACTCTTCATGCTTCAAACCACATGTGACTCATAGCTATGAGATCTGAGAGCATTTTTTTAGATTAAATGGAATTGTGGACCTCAACAAGATGAAGTATTAAGGGCATCACAAAGTAATGATAATGGTGCAGTTGTGGGATCAAATTCCAGTAGAAATGTAGGCGATATGTACATGGACTATGTAAAAAAGTTTTCTTGATGTACCCTGGACTATTATAACTATGTAGGCGATATGTACATGGACTATTATAACAATCTGACTCAGAGGGAGAAATGCACTGGAGTACGGATGTATATCATGCGCCAGAATTTACGTATAGTAATGATGTTCGTGCATTTTCCTTGCTGTTTAACTTTTGATATTTAGGCAAGGTTTTGGGTCAGGGGCTGATTTGTAGCTCCAGTTTTGCTTAAGCAAGTGTTCTTGTTTGATACATGTGATGATATTTGGCTTTTATGTATTGATTATTAAAAAAAAAAAATTGGAATGGTAATTTTTACTGTAGCATGAATTTTTTTTTAAAAATTTTTTTTGCAGCAAATAAATATTAGATATTTATTTAAATGTAGTGTTGTATATGTATATAAAATTTCTGTGTGATATTAATTAAAAATTAGAATAGATGACACAATTATATAAGTGTGGTTAAGTTTTTACTCTATATGGTATTGATAAAAAAATAAGAATAGAGGACACAATAATATATTATGCCCATGAGTATACAAAATAAGTGGGTCCATTGTCAATGATCTTTGATAATTGGCCACAAAGTAAATTATTTGTGTCCTTTGATCTAAAGGCTAAGACACAAATATTTGTGTCTATAGTGCCAAAAGGCATAATTATTAGTGTATTAAGCCTGTTTTTCTTGTTGTGAGCTTGGCGTTGGCGTTGATCCCAAGTTAAAGAGGAGCTACCTTATAACAACTTTTGTGGTATCTTCTTAAAAGTAGCCCATATGAGATCCACATATAATGGAAATTGCGCCATCGCAAAAAATGTTACTAGCAAACAACCTATTGCATAAACTAGAAAGGCAGCGTATTTCAGCTTGTCTTTAAGCACGAAAAAATTCCTGGCGCAAAAAGAAATCAACATGGACCTTATGGGCACAAACAACGACGTCAATCCCATCAGAAGCTTCCTCGGTAGGTCCTTTTCGAAGTCCTTCTCTTGATACTGGGACGTTAAAATGGCCAGAAACATCACCATGGCCGTTACCGAGAAGCAGAGAGCAACGAACGATGCAATGGTGAAGACGTCGAAAGTCGGATGGCATTCTATATTTGGTTTGCCAGTGTTTTCTTTGATGATGCCAGAGACGGTGGTTAAGGTGGCAAAGGCGACTGTGGCGATGAGGGCGGCCATGACGGAGCAAGAGTCTGAAGTCTGGGTCAGGCACTCTCCTTCGGCTTTGACAAGTTCTGTGTGAGTTTCGGTGAAAATGTCCTTTGTTGTCTTGCCTATCTTATTGTGGAGGGCAAAGGTGTGCAATGGCATGGATTTTTTTTACAAAATACATGCATATTAATTAAGAACAACACTTACGTCCCATTGATGTGATGGATCTTCTCGTACTATCCTTTCAATTTATTGAAATATATATATATATATATATAAGATTTTTTTAGTCAAAATGCCCTCTGTACATTGAGCTTGGTCTCAAAATGTCCCATAAACATGATTGTGACCCAATTTGCTCCCTGGACACGTTTTTCGTTCCAAATTGCCCATGACTGTCAATTTTCACACTTCTCCATTAATTTAAAGGGGCATAATTGTCCAAGCCAAGAAAAAACTCGCGTAGATAAAAAAGAGAGAAAACGCGAAGGGAAATTGAAGAACCAGAGCGGCCGAAATCGAAGAGCCAGAGTAGCCGAATGCGAAGGGAAACCCAGGCAGTTGGAAGCCTTGGGTCATCCCTTCTTAGATGAGTTGCGTGACCCCAACACCCGCTTGCCAAATGGACGTTTCCTTCCCCCATTGTTCAACTTTAAGGCTCATGGTAATAATTATTTTTGGGTAGAGTACTACTTTTCTCACTTTGATTTTCATTCCTTGACGTGTCTAGATCCTAACTAGTAACTTTGTAACTGAAGGGTGTACTTGCAGAAATGCTGGTTAAGCTGATCCCGAAGCATGCAAGAAAGCAATGTGCCTTCCTCAGGTCGTGAGTACGTTCTTTGTAGTTTGATTTTGCCCTTCACAGAAAAATGTGAGCTGCTGCAGAAGCTGTAATATTTGTTTCCATAAATCCATTATTTGTTCCCTTAATCTGTTGCCAATAAATATCAGCTCAAAGCTCTATATGTAGAAGAAAGTAGACTAGGAATATTCTGCTATTTTTCATGCTCCTCAAACATTAATAATGGGTTTGCACACCCTTAATTATACTCTCCCTCCTTCCAAAAAAGATGTTCTGAAACCTCAATGTTATTGTTCGATAAGAGATTATACTAAGTGGCTCATTTTGTTCTGAAACCTCAATGTTACTGTTGAACTAAGAGATTGTACTATGTGACTCATTGTCTATCTATTAGGTATCTCTTAGGTTGTTTTTGTTGATGATTAAGCTACTAAGCTGGAATGACTCTGTTAGTAGCACGTGGAAGATAGAAAGCAGAAGAGAGTGTGTGTGCTGAGGTGGATAACAGATTCATCCCCTCAGTGTGTGTGTTAGTCTACAGGTGTAGTCTAGATTCTAGAGATGCCAAGTGTCCTAATGTGAGTGGCTAGAATTGAGTCATGCTGTGTGTGTGTAACTGAATTCAAGTGTGAGAGTGATGTAATATACTCTGTGTGATTCATATCAGAGTGAGTGGTGAATGTAATAAAAAATATACGTGAAGTTTATCTCAGAATTGTGAGTGTGATCATCAAATCTGTGCTAGGCATTTTTACAAACACTTTGAGTGCATTGCATCGTGCACTGATCATCATTCACATTCATCATTGATTCACAATCCAAACAACAATCAAAACAGAGTTTAATCAGTCCATTCATCATCCTAAATTAGTCACGGGCTACTCCCGATTCAATCAGTTTCAGCTAGTGTGTGCGTGTTGAGCTAGCAAATCAGAGAATCATACATGCAGTCGCCTGGTTTCCAAGATGGTATCAGAGTAGTGAGATCGCTGTGAACACTGGGACGTTTTCTGTGAAGCAAGTATGGCAGGAGGAGAGTTGCGAGCACCGATCTTCGATGGTGGCAATTACGAGTTCTGGAGCATCAAGATGAAGATGATTCTTTGAGCTCATGATCTATGGGAGTATGTCGATGTTGGTCTGAGTGAAGAACGAGATGAAGCATGAGTGGTGTTGAATCAGCCAATACGGGCTGATTATATCAGAGATGCTAAAGCTCTGGGACTGATTCAAATGTCAGTAGCAGACTCTATTTTCTCTAAGATCAGGAATGAAGGATCTGCTAAGGGTGCCTGGGATATGTTAAGACGAGAATACAGAGGTGACTTGAAGGTGAGAGCCGTTAAACTCCAGTCCCTTAGACGCGATTTTGAATACACCCAGATGAAAGAAGATGAACTATTAAGTACTTATATGTCTAGAATCTTTGACACTATAAATGAAATGAAAACTTATGGTGAAAAAATTTCTGAAAGAAGGATAGCACAGAAGATTCTGATTAGTCTAACTAAAAGTTATGATTCAATTGTGTCGATCATTGAAGAAACCAGAGACCTGGATACTATTATTGTTGAGGATGTTGTTGCCTCAATAAGAGCTTATGATCAGAGACAGGAGAGACACTCAGGTGTAGATGAGAAAGCCTTCGCAAGCTTGACGGTGAGTAACAAGCAAAGCAGTGTTAGAAATGATGGATCACAAGGTTCAACTCATCAGTTTTCAAAAGGAAACAAAAATTGGAATCAGAAATCCAATTCATGGAAACCTCATCATCGTCATCAGAGCTCAAATTTCACAAGGAGAGAAAAGACAGGGAAAAGAATGTTCTGTAAACCGTGTGATAGATATCACTTTGGTGAATGTTGGCACAAGGACAAATCAGTGCCTAAAGTGAAATGCTATAATTGCCAACGTTTTGGACACATGTCAAGGGAGTGTCCTGAACCAAACAAGACAGGAAAGTCTGCCACAGTAAACCTAGCAAAAGAACTGACAGAAACCACAGAGACCCTGTTCTATGCATTTAATGCTGCATCTGTAAAGGAAGATGATCAAGTGTGGTATGTGGACAGTGCATGCAGTAATCACATGACTGCACAGGAATCAATGCTGAGAGACATTGATAGAGATGTAACAGTGAAGGTGAAGATGGGAAATGGTGAGCTTGTAAGAGCTGCAGGAAAGGGAACACTAGTCATACAAACCAAGTAAGGTGAAAGACAAATCAGAGATGTCATGTTGCTGCCAGGCCTAGAAGAAAACCTACTTAGTGTGGGACAGATGTTAGAACATGGCTATTATCTGGTTTTTGGTGATGGCATAGTGGATATATTTGGAGACAAGGAGATGAAGGATAAGATTTCTAGTGTACCTATGACAAAGAATCGATGTTTTCCACTCACTTTGGAAAGCATCAATCCTTTAACAATGAAGACTGTGGTGCTAGAGGATGCAGAACTATGGCACAAACGTTATGGACATCTTAACTATGCTAGTCTGAAGACTTTGCAACAGAAAAGCCTTGTTGTGGGGTTACCTAGACTAACAGCTCAAGGAAGTGCAGTATGTGAAGGATGTGTGATTGGTAAGCAACATGTGGAAATGTTTGACAAGGAGAAAGCATGGAGAGCCGCCATTCCTTTGGATCTGATTCACACAGATATTTGTGGACCAATGCAGGAGAAAACTGCAGGTGGAAACAGGTATTTCCTGACCTTCATTGATGATTGCACAAGAATGTGTTGGGTGTATTTTCTCTTGAACAAGTCTGGAGCATTACATGTGTTTAAAAAGTTCAAAGCAATGGTGGAATTGCAAAGTGGATATAAGATAAAGCAGATAAGAAGTGATAGGGGAGGTGAGTACCTCTCAAAGGAATTTGAGGAGTTCTGTGATCTCAGTGGCATCAAGAGATAACTGACAGTGGCCTATTCTCCCCAACAAAATGGGGTGGCTGAAAGGAAGAACAAGACCATTTTTGAAATGGCCAGGACCATGATGCATGCTAAGGGGATTCCTTACAAGTTCTGGGGAGAAGCTGTTTACACAGCAGTGTACCTACAGAATCGATGTCCTACTAAGGCAGTTGCTGAGAAAACACCATTTGAGAAGTTTTGTGGGAGGAGACCAGGAATGAAGCATCTAAGAGTATTTGGTGCTCTATGCTATGCTCATGTCCCTGGCCAGCTTAGACAGAAGCTGGATGAGAAGAGTTCAAAATGTGTGTTCATGGGATATGGAAGTTGTGAGAAGGGCTACAGATTATACAACTTGCAAACTGAGAAGATGGTTATATCTAGAAGTGTTGTGTTTGATGAAAATGCTCAGTGGGATTGGAGTGATGCAAATAGGTGTACAACAGGATCATGTTCTATGAGAAATGGTGCAGGATACAGTCTGGAATTCAGTGGTTCTGTATCTGACCCTCAAGATGAAGGTCCAACAGTGATTGAACAAGAAAATCAGATACAGACTGAAGATACACATTCAGGATCTGAGTTCTCAAGTCAAACTCCTGTGAAATATAGGAGTATTGATGACATTTATGCACGATGTCATATGAGTTTCATAGAACCAGAAACTTATGAAGAGGCTGCAAAAGATAAAGTGTGGAAAGCAGCTATGGAAATTGAACTCAATATGATCAACAAGAATGGTACTTGGGACCTAGTTGACAGACCAGTGGATAAACCCATTATTGGAGTAAAATGGGTGTATAAAACCAAGCTGAACTTGGATGGATCAGTTCAAAAACACAAGGCAAGGCTTGTTGCAAAAGGGTATGCACAAAAGCCTGGAATTGACTTTAATGAGACGTTTGCCCCAGTAGAAAGACTGGATACAATAAGAACTCTGATTGCACTTGCAGTACAAACGAGTTGGAAGTTATACCAACTAGATGTGAAGTCTGCATTCCTAAATGGAAATCTTGAAGAAGAAGTCTACACTGAACAACCTGAAGGCTATGTGGTTCAAGAGGAAGAAGGAAAAGTGTATAGACTCAAGAAGGCATTGTATGGGTTGAAGCAGGCTCCTAGGGCTTGGTATGGTGAGATAGATTCTTTTCTATCTCAGTGTGGTTATGTCAAGAGTGCTAGTGAGGCCACTATGTATGTGAAAACATCAAGCAATAGAGGGATTCTCATTGTCTCAATCTATGTAGATGATATTGTCTACACAGGATCCAGTGAGACTTTGATGTAGGAATTCAAATATGAAATGATGGGGAAGTATGAGATGACTGATTTGGGGTTGTTGCATCATTTTCTGGGAATGGGTGTAATTCAGACAGACAGAAGTATCTTCATACACCAAAGAAAATATGCAGCCACTCTACTTGAGAGATTTGGATTGAAGGACTGTAAACCAGTGAGTACACCACTGGTTCCAGGAGATAAGTTGAAGAAGGATGATGGAAGTGAGCCTGCAGAGGAGCATCTCTACAGGAAACTAGTAGGGAGTTTGCTGTATCTAACAGCAACCAGACCAGATATCATGTATGCAGCAAGTGTGCTAGCAAGATATATGCATGGTCCAACAAGCAAGCAGCTTGGAACAACAAAGAGGGTTCTAAGATATGTTCAAGGAACAATTTCCTATGGAATTGAGTATGTCAAAGGCAAAGTCTCTACTCTGGTTGGGTTTTGTGACAGTGACTGGGGAGGTTCTGAAGATGATTCAAGAAGCACTTCAGGATATGCTTTCACCATGGGAAGTGGGGTGTTCTCTTGGGCATCTGTGAAACAAAGCAGTGTTGCTTTGTCCACAGCAGAGGCAGAATACATCAGTGTAGCAGAAGCTACTAAACAGGCAATTTGGCTAAGATTTGTTCTAAAGGATTTTGGAGAAGAGCAAGGGGAGCCTACTACTCTACTTTGTGACAATATGTCGGCCATTGCAATTGCAAAGAATCCTGTGTTTCATCAGAAGACAAAACACATCTCTAGGAGGTATCATTTTATCAGAGAAGTTTTGCAGGAAAACAAAATCACTTTGTTATATTGCAGGACTGAAGATCAACTTGCTAATATCTTCACAAAAGCATTACCTAAAGACATACTTGGGAAACTAAGACTACTTCTAGGTGTTAAACCAGCTTCTAGCTTAGATGTAACAACCCGTCCCGAGAGTCGGGATTAGTAGTGTGATTAAGGTGGGATTAGTGAGGCTAATCGGTGGTTAGGTGGTCCCGATAGGTCCGTAAGCATAGAATGACGATTTTGCCCCTGGTTCGGGCAAAATGTTGACTTTTAGTTCGGGTGGTCAAGTGGGTATTGACCAGTGATCAGGACATAGTTTAGGACGTCACGAATCCATAAGCAGGTGGTACGTCCGATTCCGACATACAAGGAGGAAGTTGTGATGTTCGGAAGGTTGAGGGCATTATTGTAATTTTGGTAAAATAAGGGGAATAGTTGACTTTTTGGACGATCGGGTTTTGGTACGTTGACCGAGGATGGTTAGGTAGATCTCGTTGTCCTGAGTTCGATGACAGGCGGCACGTATTCATCGGGCTTACGATGTGCGAGTTACGGGTCAAGAAAGTTAGTGGCAAAACCGTAATTTTGAGTTAAAAGGAGGGGCAGTTTGGTCTTTTGTGCTCTGGAAATTGTGCAGAGAGAGGGCAGATGGACGGCTGGGATTGAGCCACTGGGGAGAGAATGGAGATGATGGTGACACGTGCTAAAGGTGTAGTGGGTTCTGGGGGGTTCTCGTGTGTGCACGGTCCAAATAATTGGGGTGCAACCGTGCAGTGTTCGTGGGTGTTCTTCGATCCAGAGAAAACAAGGAGGAGGTGAGAGCTTGTGGTGGTGCGGTGGCCGTGGACGGTGCAAGTTGTAACGACCCGTCCCAAATTCCTAGATTAGATTAGTGACTAATCACGATTAGTGAGGCTAATCCGTGATTAGTAGAGCGAAATCGGACGAACGGTGCGAAATGACCGTTTTGCCCCTGATGGTGGCAAAACGTTGACTTTTCAATCGGGTGGTCAAATGGACTTTGACCGATGACCGTGACGTAGTTCGTGACGTCACGAGTTCATAGACAGGTGCACGTTCAATTCCGACGTTCGAGGAAGAAGTTATGACGTTCGGAAGTTTAGGGGCATTTTGGTAATTTAGGTTAAATGGGGTCAAATATTGACTTTTTGACCGGCAGGTCCGATGGCCGAGGGCCGAAGACCGTTATGTAGATACGGACGATACGAATCCGTAGACAGGCGGCACGTCGAATTTGGACGTTCGACGGCGAAGTTACGGTTCACGGAAGTTCAAGTGCACTATTGCACGAATTACGAAACGAGTTAACTTTTGGACTTAGTGGGGGCCCAGATATTTAATACCTGCCCTATGGATGAGTGACAAGTGTCACCCATCCACATGCCCTCTCTTTTCCTTCATGCACCGTGCATTCCATTCTTCCTCATTTCAAACACACACACACAAAACTACCCGATCTCACATCCACCATCCTTCCATCTGTGCAACCCAAAACCCATCCATCCTTCATTCAAGCAACCAGGGATGGAAGAGGGGACTGAGGAGGTGGCTGGGCGGCCAGAACCGCCATCCACGGCGGCGAGAGGGACAAGAACCCGTGAGGTTCACGGTGAGGTCCTTTTGATCCATTTTTACATTTTTGATGTTATGGTTCATTTCTAATGATTTTAATGAGTCCATTGAGTTGCTAGGGACATGTTAGGAAGGTTTTAGGAAGCTAGGGACTGCTGTGAAGCCATGGCTGCATTTTGAGAATTTTGAACCATTTGGTTCAAAATCAAACCTTAGGATTTAGGTGTTTTTAGGTAGTTTTAGGGATTGAAATGGATGGAAAACATCAAAATAGGAAGAAAGGAATCGAAAAGGAAGAACTAGGATGACAAATGGGGTGTCTAGGGCTGTGAACCGGTCACGCCGGTCCAGTTGGACCGGCCAAACCAGGTGAACCGGCCATGAACAGTAAAACCGGTCTGCTGGAGGTTGGAGCCGATGAACAGTATTTTCGACCTTCTTGGGGCGCGTGAGGGCGCGTGAACAGTAATTTGGGAAAGTGTCCAACACGGGAAATCTTCTATTCGATGTAACGAAGATTTTGGGACTGGTCTCGCGTCAATCGGACATCGTTTCGATAGTTTTCGGGGTGTCGGAAGGTTTAGGGTCGGCTTAAAAATAGTTAAAAGTTCGGGAAAATTACGGGGCTTTGATGGGAGGTTAATTAAGTAGTTATTAACCTTCTATTAAAATTTGGACAGGTTTGGGAGTCCCGGTAATGGTGATCGGCTCGGGGAGCCGAATGGCACGCAAATCGAGGCGGCAGCTCGGACGGTCTGTGAGTGGACTTTGTTTTCTAAATTGGTGCATGCATAAATGTTTATTATATGTTTTATTACTTGTTTGATGATTCCATGGGTGCAATTCTATGTGGTTACGTATAAGCACGTATTTCGAGGTTTCGGCCTTATACGGTGCTTATACGGGTCTGAATTTCTGTATTGATTTAATGATCTGGATTTGGATTTCAAAAGGATAAATTCGGGTATGAGACCCATTTGGTTTTGTCTCGGGCATATGACCTCAGATTCCGGGCACGGTGCCCAACTGATGTCCTATGTTCGGGCACGAGACCCAGTCACTTTACGGTTTTGATTTCAGGTCAGGGAACCTTAAATGGATCCCCAGGTTCATGACGGTTTATGGGAACCGGCATGAACCCTTGTTGGTTTTTACGGTACATGACGGTTTATGGGGACCGGCATGTTACCTGGTTATATTATTACGGTACATGACGGTTTATGGGGACCGGCATGTTACCTGGTTATGTTATTACGGTACATGACGGTTTATGGGAACCGGCATGTTACCTGATTATGGATATTATGGATCATGACGGTTCAGGGGAATCGGTCATGAATGTTTATGTTATGTATATATATGTTCATCTACCTTCCTTTACTTCTATTATCTCCTCCGGGGAGGGTCGTTGGCCTGGGTGGACCCCGGAGTGGTCACAGAGCACCGACTGAGTGGAGTCACCCCCCAGTTGGGTTCCTTACTCTCAGGAAGGCTATGGTTACTATTACCTCGGGTAGGGTCAGTGGTCTGCGGATATTGACCTTAACTTTGAGATGACTCGGATTGAGACCCGGGTAGCGCGCGCGTGGCTTTGGATACCGTGACAGGATTGGTTGTGTGACTTATATATATGTATGTGATGGATATATGATATATGATATGTGGTGTGTACAGGTATGCACAGGATTTGGGCAGTGGCCCGTATGGTCGTTTTTATTGTGGTCCTTTCGACCTTAGTTTATATCTGCTTTGGGCTTCGTCCCACATATGGTTTGTTTTGGATAAATGGTTTTCGAATGCATGCATGCTTTTTAGTGGAGGGTACAAATGTCTTCCTTATTAAATGTTTTTATAACTCTTTGTTTTGTCCACTCACAGTTTTTAATGTTTTGACTGCCCTTCAGGTTGACATCGGATGTGGGCTGTAGCAGAGATCGAGATATCACATGCCTCCTCCGGATCCTGGCGTACTCTGATAGCCCGGGAGGGCAAAGGACGAAAATATCCCTTGTCTGACACTTCGTGTCAGACGGGAGCAGGGTCATCCCGCACTAATCCCTGGGGGATTGGGATGGGTCCTGTCAACGTGGTATCAGAGCGGGGTTGTCTCTATTCGAGCAACCATGTAGCTCTTGGAGTATGTACGCTGGTCGAGGATGTGATATCTCAATGGGCTACAGTTCGTGATCAACCTGATAGTTAGGGTGCCGGTGCGATAGTTAGTAGGATTGACTCGTGAAATGTCTTGGCTCGGCATTTGATGCCGGGGTTACCATAAATCTGTCAAGGTTGACAGTGTGGGGCCCTATGAAAGGGTTAACGTATTAGTACGTTAGCGTTTGGATCGTGAGACGGTTAGTTGGGATCGTCTTCACGATGTCGTAGGATCGGTTCCGACGACTGATTCGATGTTGTGACCATTAGATGGTCGGATTATGTTGAGTTAAATGGATTTACTGCAGTCGGCAGTTAGCAGCCGGATTCGAGGATCCTGATTGGACTTACGGTATGATTGGATTGACGTCATTATGATGTCCAGACCGCGGGGTCGGTCAGATCGTGGATTTTACTGCCTTATGCAGTTGAGTTCAGAGTGACCCTAGGGCTTGATTGTGGAACCCTACCGTATGTGTATGGTTCGGAAATGGGAGTTGACGAGTGGTTTGACTTGGACGACTATTCGGATTTGGATTCGTTAGTCGGTCTAGTCATGTTAGCTTGTGTTGGGACTGCACTTCGCAGTCAGGGTTGTACGTATCGGTTAGACCGAGTTGGTTGTCGTGCTACTTTAGTTGTGGGTTGGTGCAACTAAGGTCGCGGGTGACCTGGTAGACGACAATGGTTTAGTCAAGTTACGACAGGATAGAGATTGTTGGACAAGTTACCAGGGTTGGTACTTGTCGATGGAATCCCTGAGTGGGATACAAAGTAGTTAGTACGGGCGATTGATTCCGTTGGATACGGAGTCTGGATATAGCGATGTCTGGTAGTTAGGTCTGCACGAGTCTGTGGAAGGCACTACTACCGAGAGTGGTTGTAGCTGTGGTTGTTGGGAATCGAGGATGTTCAGGGGACGTTTCCTTTTCTCGTATGAGTTGTCAGGATGACTGTACTCATAATTGTTGGGTACGAAGGAGGCAGAGTTTCTCCTATTCGAGCAGAGGTGCGGGGTCGTCGCTCGGTGTGAGCGGAGATCCAGGGTTGTCAGTTTGCACATGGTGTGCTAGTGTTAGTACTGATGCTAGTGTGGATGCTTGTGTGTTGATGCTGACAGGTGATGATATTGGTACTAGTGCTGGTGCTAGTGCTGGTGATTGTGATGACGTTGAGTCACGAGTCGGGATGTGGCTCTGACGAGATGGGCATATGTTGGGTATCTGTGGTTCCAGAGTGGACCTCAGATAAGGTTAAAGTGGTTAGGGGACACGTGGTTGATGTCCGGGTATGTTGTTTCCAATCTTGTTGGAACTTCGGAATCGCGAGAGGTTGCGATTGAGGTGACGAGTGGAATGCGGGTTTTCCGCATTGGTAACGGGTATGTCGAAGTCGTTTTGGGTGACTTCTCGGATTCTACCGTGGTAGATGACGTTGATGATATAGCTGTTGTTGGTTGCCACTAGTACACTGATCGTGTATTGGTTGGTGGACCCGGGATTTGTTCTGGATCATCAGGAGGAGATGAGTATATCGAAGTTAGGTGACTGAGATTTCTCATTTTCTACTTGGTGGCAGACGATGTTGGATTACGTGGCGTGGTGAGTGCACCAAGTTTTGGTTGCATTCACGTAGGATGAGTTTTGATGTCATCGTGTTGGATCATCTTTGGTTTTCCTAGGTGGAATGACAAGGATCGATACGAGGTAATCAGTGAGAACCCACAGTTTCGGCGTGACTTGTCGTTGACTAATCTATTTAGATGTGGGAAAGGGTTGAGGACTTTGGACGTCGTGACGATCGGGGATCGTGACGTCTATGGTCGGTTGACATAGTGTTGGATATGGATCGTGATTTGGATATCCCGATAGGTGGAGAGTTTATCACTCTTACCTGGATGTTGGAGTTAAGGATGATGGGACTGAACTTCTTTTCGAGGTAAATCCCATATGGTATATTACGCCTGAGTAGGTGTCCGACGAGGTCAGTTTTGGCCAGCCTTAGATGTGGTGATGTTGGGATTGGCTTCCCTATGAAGTCAATCGATGGTAATGTGGTAATCGGTTGAGCAGGTAACCGAGAGGTTCGGTTTTGGTACTTCTCAGTAGACGTGAACGATACTTCGAGTTTTGGAATCAGATTTCTGGATGACGATTCAGGATTTGATTTTGGAACTTGAAAGAGGATTTCTAGATTTGGGCTTTGGAATCGGATTCTGGGTGACGATTCAGGATTTGATTCTAGAGCTTGACTGTAGATTTTCTTTTATGGATTTGGGTTCGGAATGGTTATTCCAAATACTAGTTTACGGAATGATGATTTCGGATTCGAATTTGGACATGATTAAGGATATGATTTCTGGGTTTGGATTCGGGATTTCTTACGAAATTGCGGATTCGGATTCGGATTTGGAAATAGATAATGGGTTGGAGTTTTGATTTGTCTAGATCGGGCAGATGGACTCCATAATTGAAACGTGATTGACTACAACCTAGGTGGTTGTAGGCTGATTGATGGGTAGATGTACGTACCTGGTTCGTTGTTCGAGGTACGACACCGGGCAGACTTGGGATGTCTGGTGACGGTATATAGGTTATACCGGTGGTGCGTTGGAGAGCGTATGGGTAGTCGGATTGGTTCTGATACCATCAGATTAGTTGAGGACGTGGACTGGACATTGGATACTGTGCATTGGGTCATGGTATTTCTAATGGGTCTAGTTGCACACAGGTCGAGTGAAATGCTTGTGGTTAGTGTAACCACGAGTGTGTGTCATATCAGTTTGCGACTGACGACTGTCAAGTGGTGACAGTTTGTAGGAGGTGTCAGCGTGGATCATGGTGTGAGGTCTGATGACTCCCAGTGGGAGCAGACGTCAGGATAGTTAGTGGTTGAGCAAGGAACCGTCTAGTTGGTTGTGTCAGCGAAACGGTAGATCTGATAAGTGGGATCAGTTCGGAGCGTACGACTTCTGTCATTCGACGTGGTCGAATGTAGTCGATACGACGAGAGCGTTGGTGGTACGTCTAGTTACAAACGAGGTTTATGTTGACTAGTGGGTGTACTAGGGTACACGTGTTTTGCGGTCGATTCTACTTTCCACGAGGTGGTTGTGGAATCAGGATAGTGGAGTTTCAAGAACGAAACTAATTAAGGAGGGAAGAACGGTTAGATTAGGTCGGTTGGAATTTCGAGGACGAAATTAATTAAGGAGGGAAGGTTGTAACGACCCGTCCCAAATTCCTAGATTAGATTAGTGACTAATCACGATTAGTGAGGCTAATCCGTGATTAGTAGAGCGAAATCGGACGAACGGTGCGAAATGACCGTTTTGCCCCTGATGGTGGCAAAACGTTGACTTTTCAATCGGGTGGTCAAATGGACTTTGACCGATGACCGTGACGTAGTTCGTGACGTCACGAGTTCATAGACAGGTGGCACGTTCAATTCCGACGTTCGAGGAAGAAGTTATAACGTTCGGAAGTTTAGGGGCATTTTGGTAATTTAGGTTAAATGGGGTCAAATATTGACTTTTTGACCGGCAGGTCCGATGGCCGAGGGCCGAAGACCGTTACGTAGATACGGACGATACGAATCCGTAGACAGGCGGCACGTCGAATTTGGACGTTCGACGGCGAAGTTACGGTTCACGGAAGTTCAAGTGCACTATTGCACGAATTACGAAACGAGTTAACTTTTGGACTTAGTGGGGGCCCAGATATTTAATACCTGCCCTATGGATGAGTGACAAGTGTCACCCATCCACATGCCCTCTCTTTTCCTTCATGCACCGTGCATTCCATTCTTCCTCATTTCAAACACACACACACAAAACTACCCGATCTCACATCCACCATCCTTCCATCTGTGCAACCCAAAACCCATCCATCCTTCATTCAAGCAACCAGGGATGGAAGAGGGGACTGAGGAGGTGGCTGGGCGGCCAGAACCGCCATCCACGGCGGCGAGAGGGACAAGAACCCGTGAGGTTCACGGTGAGGCCCTTTTGATCCATTTTTACATTTTTGATGTTATGGTTCATTTCTAATGATTTTAATGAGTCCATTGAGTTGCTAGGGACATGTTAGGAAGGTTTTAGGAAGCTAGGGACTGCTGTGAAGCCATGGCTGCATTTTGAGAATTTTGAACCATTTGGTTCAAAATCAAACCTTAGGATTTAGGTGTTTTTAGGTAGTTTTAGGGATTGAAATGGATGGAAAACATCAAAATAGGAAGAAAGGAATCGAAAAGGAAGAACTAGGATGACAAATGGGGTGTCTAGGGCTGTGAACCGGTCACGCCGGTCCAGTTGGACCGGCCAAACCAGGTGAACCGGCCATGAACAGTAAAACCGGTCTGCTGGAGGTTGGAGCCGATGAACAGTATTTTCGACCTTCTTGGGGCGCGTGAGGGCGCGTGAACAGTAATTTGGGAAAGTGTCCAACACGGGAAATCTTCTATTCGATGTAACGAAGATTTTGGGACTGGTCTCGCGTCAATCGGACATCGTTTCGATAGTTTTCGGGGTGTCGGAAGGTTTAGGGTCGGCTTAAAAATAGTTAAAAGTTCGGGAAAATTACGGGGAGGTTAATTAAGTAGTTATTAACCTTCTATTAAAATTTGGACAGGTTTGGGAGTCCCGGTAATGGTGATCGGCTCGGGGAGCCGAATGGCACGCAAATCGAGGCGGCAGCTCGGACGGTCTGTGAGTGGACTTTGTTTTCTAAATTGGTGCATGCATAAATGTTTATTATATGTTTTATTACTTGTTTGATGATTCCATGGGTGCAATTCTATGTGGTTACGTATAAGCACGTATTTCGAGGTTTCGGCCTTATACGGTGCTTATACGGGTCTGAATTTCTGTATTGATTTAATGATCTGGATTTGGATTTCAAAAGGATAAATTCGGGTATGAGACCCATTTGGTTTTGTCTCGGGCATATGACCTCAGATTCCGGGCACGGTGCCCAACTGATGTCCTATGTTCGGGCACGAGACCCAGTCACTTTACGGTTTTGATTTCAGGTCAGGGAACCTTAAATGGATCCCCAGGTTCATGACGGTTTATGGGAACCGGCATGAACCCTTGTTGGTTTTTACGGTACATGACGGTTTATGGGGACCGGCATGTTACCTGGTTATATTATTACGGTACATGACGGTTTATGGGGACCGGCATGTTACCTGGTTATGTTATTACGGTACATGACGGTTTATGGGAACCGGCATGTTACCTGATTATGGATATTATGGATCATGACGGTTCAGGGGAATCGGTCATGAATGTTTATGTTATGTATATATATGTTCATCTACCTTCCTTTACTTCTATTATCTCCTCCGGGGAGGGTCGTTGGCCTGGGTGGACCCCGGAGTGGTCACAGAGCACCGACTGAGTGGAGTCACCCCCCAGTTGGGTTCCTTACTCTCAGGAAGGCTATGGTTACTATTACCTCGGGTAGGGTCAGTGGTCTGCGGACATTGACCTTAACTTTGAGATGACTCGGATTGAGACCCGGGTAGCGCGCGCGTGGCTTTGGATACCGTGACAGGATTGGTTGTGTGACTTATATATATGTATGTGATGGATATATGATATATGATATGTGGTGTGTACAGGTATGCACAGGATTTGGGCAGTGGCCCGTATGGTCGTTTTTATTGTGGTCCTTTCGACCTTAGTTTATATCTGCTTTGGGCTTCGTCCCACATATGGTTTGTTTTGGATAAATGGTTTTCGAATGCATGCATGCTTTTTAGTGGAGGGTACAAATGTCTTCCTTATTAAATGTTTTTATAACTCTTTGTTTTGTCCACTCACAGTTTTTAATGTTTTGACTGCCCTTCAGGTTGACATCGGATGTGGGCTGTAGCAGAGATCGAGATATCACATGCCTCCTCCGGATCCTGGCGTACTCTGATAGCCCGGGAGGGCAAAGGACGAAAATATCCCTTGTCTGACACTTCGTGTCAGACGGGAGCAGGGTCATCCCGCACTAATCCCTGGGGGATTGGGATGGGTCCTGTCACAAGTGAACTCGAGATGAGGTTGAGACGGTTTTGTGGACCCCAGGGAACGCGGCGGCGAGCACGGCGGTGGACGATTTCAGGTAATCCCTCATCCCTGTGTATATGCTCTGTTTTGGCCGTGAACTTCAAATCGGAAGTCGTGGCTTGAGAGGTAGAATCGAAGAGTCTAGGGGAGTCTAGGGAGTTCAGTTGAGTCCAGGGTGTCTTTTGGTTGTGCTGTCGTGACGGGAGGTGCACGGTGGGGGTTAACACGACGACGGGTACTCTGTGTGCTCTGTTTTGCCGTCGATGTTCGAACCGAAAGTCGTGAAGTTCGGGACTGAGTCGAAGGTTAAGGTGAGTTGGGATAGGTTCAAGATGGTCCTAGGAAGAGTTTGGGATGGCCACCGTGATGGGAGGTAACCTGGGTGGCCGGAAAGGAAAACAGGGGAGTTCGGACCGTCTGGTTTTGAGCTTGAGTCGACGGTGTAGGGGCCGTGTCGAGGTCTAAGGAGGATGGGGATGGATAGAGTAGGTCTGGACGAAGTTGTGGGTGAAAAGAGGGGTCGAATTGGTGGCCGGACGGCGGAGATCAGTTCTCGCCGGTTCAGTCCGCGGCGGCCAGTTCAGCACAGTAGACTCGAGGTTGAAGACGTACTGTAGCTGGCGCGTGAGGCCCACGCGCAGCCACTTTGGGCGGCGCGTGGGGGCGCGTGGGGCATTTTCCGGCGAACCTTCCAACATGGTTTTTGGTCTAGGTGTTATAACGAGTCTAATCGAAGTGGTTTTAGCTTAATCAGACGTCGAATCGAAGTAGTTCCGCGAGGGTGAAGGCTTAGAGTCTCGGTTTATTATGTTTAGGATTCGGGGAATTTTGGGGAAAATTAGGTGAACCTTCGTGGACGTGTTAGTGACGTACTTTGGTGGTTATTGACAGGATCGGGATTTCCCAAGGAAGCCGAGGAACGTGCTGGACGTTCAGGACGCGATTGAGGGCGCGGTACTGTGAGTGGACCCTTTCCTTAAACCCAAGCATGCATAACTGTTTTCTATACCTATTTATTGGTTTTATATGTGATTTCATGATTATTGAAAATGCTATGTTTGTTTTACGTATTTGCACGGTTTTCGAGAAAAGACGGTTTTCAGCACGTTTTACGAGAAAATGGTGATTTTTGGAATATGAAGCTATGGTTTTGGGATTTCAAAGAATAAATAGTTATCAATGATTATAAAGGGATTTTGGAACATGATTTCGATGATCAAGGATTTTCGGCTTTCGAATCGGATTTCGAAAAACGTGAAAAGTTGAAAAGTGGAATTCCGGATTTGGGTTCGGAATGACGGTTCTGAACGCCGAAGGGCTTCAGACCGGTGATTTCGAATTCGGGTTTGGATGTGGATTTCAAAATAGTTTTCAAAATGGTTTTGGATTGGATTTGCTGGATCTGGTTATTGGGTTTAAAGACCCGGATATTGATTGACGGGGGACGGGCCCGGATTGAGTTTAAAGACTCGGATATATTGATTTCCCCCGTAGGCCTGTTGAGTTTAAAGACTCGGATTATTGAGGCCTGGATTGAGTTTAAAGACTCGGATAGGTCCAGCAGGTTTGATCGAAAAAGGATGATTTGACGTTCATGGTTTATGATATGGTTTTATGATGCATATGCTATGACTTCTATAACTGTTTTATAGTGTTTCTGTTTCTTATGATATTTTATGGTGATTGATTCATAACTGTTTCGATAACTGGGTTATGCATGTGGTTTTCAAAACGGAGGGTAAAACTCGATTTTCTTATAAAATGGTTTTAGAACTTTCTTTTATTCTGGTCCACTGACACTTTCTGTTTTAAATTGCCCTCCAGGTCGTGGAGCTAGCGCGGGGTCTTGACGTCGAGGCAGTGTCCGAGGCATAGAAGTGACGAGAGGGATCCCAGAGTGTTTAAGTTTTCTTCAGCATGCGTGTAATTATCATCGGTTTTTATTTCTTTGTAATTCGTACTATGCTCTGTAAAACTTTACGTCGGGATTTATTGAGTGCCTTCTCCTGCGTCTGACTGTTTTTGTGTCAGGGTGTCAGGCGGGAGCAGGATTTACCTCGGGTTTCGGGGCGAAACCGGGGTGGGTCCTGACATTAGAGGGGAGTGTTGATGACTAAGCTACTAAGCTGGAATGACTCTGTCAGTAGCACGTGGAAGATAGAAAGCAGAAAAGAGTGTGTGTGCTGAGGTGGATAACAAATTCATCCTCTCAGTGTGTGTGTTAGTCTACAGGTGTAGTCTAGATTCTAGAGATGCCAAGTGTCCTAATGTGAGTGGCTAGAATTGAGTCATGCTGTGTGTGTGTAACTGAATTCAAGTGTGAGAGTGATGTAATATACTCTGTGTGATTCATATCAGAGTGAGTGGTGAATGTAATAAAAAAATATACGTGAAATTTCTCTCAGAATTGTGAGTGTGGTCATCAAATCTGTGCTAGGCATTTTTACAAACACTTTGAGTGCATTGCATCGTGCACTGATCATCATTCACATTCATCATTGATTCACAATCCAAACAACAATCAAAAGAGAGTTTAATCAGTCCATTCATCATCCTAAACTAGTCACGGGCTACTCCCGATTCAATCAGTTTCAACTAGTGTGTGCGTGTTGAGCTAGCAAATCAGAGAATCATACCTGCAGTCGTCTGGTTTCCAAGAGTTTTTGTTGGTGTAATATTATTATTATCCACCGCCCCACAGACCACTGAACCATGAAAGTTAAAACCCCGCCCACAAAATAGACCGTTTAAACGAAGCAAGCAACTGAGAGAGATTCAGTTGACATGGGCTGCTGCCACTGCCACATATTTATATTTTCTTATTGGAAGCCTTATCGGACAAGCCACATCCACCAACTTTGCAATCTCGCAATCTCACTATGTTATGTGCAAGGACGGTTGATAATTATTTCGTTTTAATTTTCGATTTCAGACATAGAAAACATTTTAATGTTCTTATCATCTCCATTCTGAAATGATTACCAAATCAGCACCAAGTTTATTTACATTCATCAAATTCATAAGAAACATGAAGCACTCACGCATGATGTCCCAAGTCACAACGGACGACGAGGACACTTAAAAAATAGTCCTCACGTGTGACCGCTCTGGTTCTTCAATTTCACTTCGCGTTTCCCCCCTTTTTTTTATCTGCACGAGTTCTTTCTTGGTTTGGACAATTATGCCTCTTTCAATTAACGGAGAAGTGTGAAAATTGACGATCAGGAGACAATTTGGAACGGAAAACGTGTCCAGGGAGCAAACTGGGTCAAAATCATGTTTAGGGGGCATTTTGAGACCAAGCTCAATGTTCAGGCAGCATTTTGATTAAAAAACCTTAATATATAAATATATATATATAGGTAAGCCCAACTAATATAAATAGAAAGTCCGTCTGTATTAATGTGTGTTTAAAATCTCTTAGTATTATTGAAATTTTTCCTGCACAAATTGCAGGTATCTCAACCTCTGAATTAAATTGGAGCCATCTTGTAACTCCGCTGTGGGACCTTCTTAAAACTGGCCCAAATGAGATCAACATAGAGAGGAAACTGAGCCATAGCGAAAAACGTTACAGGCAAGCAAATTATTCCATAGACTGGAAATGCAGCGTACTTCAGCTTATCTTTAAGCACGAAAAAATGTCCGGTGCAAAAAGAAACCAACATGGAAGCTATGGAGACAAACAGCGATGCCAACCCCATCAGAAGTTTCCTTGGTAAAGACCAACCGAAATCCTTCTCTTGGTACCGGGACGTGAGGATGGATAGGAACATCACCATGGCCGTGACCGAGAAGCAAAGGGCAACGAGTGACGCGATGGCAAATGCATCGAAAGCTGGTTGGTTTTCAAGTGTCGGATGCCCAGTATCCTCTTTGATGCCGCCAGGAACAGTAGTTGCCGTGGCGAAGGCGACGGTGGTAATGAGAGTGGCCACCACGGAGCAGGACTCCGAGGTGTTGATTAGCCACTCACCTCCCGATTTGACTAAGTCCGTGTGGGTTTCGGTAAATATCTCCTTTGCACTCTTGCCTTCCCTGTTGTGGCGCGTAAAAAAGTGTAGTGGCATGGAGGTTTTTACAAACTGAAAATGTAATTATTATAAATAAGTTTTCGAAATTTGAACACATTTTTTTCAAAGACCATGCCTTGAGATGATACAAAAATAACGGTACCTTGACTACCAATTAACGACCATAATAATAAAGATGAATATATAATGGATTTGGTCCTTACCTCATACCATCTGATTTCCCATTGCATTTGCAATGCAGCTCCAGGAATTAGCCACGGCTTATTTTCACCTAACTTTGCTGCTAAATGTAAGGCACTATTTCCTTTATCATCCACCTTACCGAACACACTTTCTTTCAGAATATTTTTCTTCATCAACAGCTCGTACACATGGGGTTGCCTGTTCTCCACTGCCAGCAGCACTATGTTCTTCTTCTCCGTGTTCATGTCGTGGATGGCTACCGGAAAAAGCTCAATAATTTTCTCCACCATTTCAGTTACCCCGTTTTTTGCGGCAAGCAATATCGGTGTTTCCCCCTTCATTGCCTTCACTTTAAAATTCTTCTTCCCTATTGCCATTGAAATATTGAATTATATACCCATCAGACACTTAAATTATGAATGCTCGGATTGGGATATATGTGAACTACTTAATACCATTAATTTTCCCCTTATTACCGTCGTGCTCGTAAGGCTCTGTCTCATCGTTTTCTTTGTGGAATGATGCTCCGCCCTGCGGATTCATACAGCTGTCTTCGTACTCATACATGGAGGATCGATTCAGTAGTTCATTCATGATCTGAACTGCCCATTTGTGCTTTTCTTTTTTTTCCCTTATCTTCCTTATCTCCCTAGACCCTTCAAGCATGCATCAACAAAAGAAAAATATGTATTTTATCCTACCTTGCATCCATAGTTTGTATATATATAGGTCAAACCTAAATAATGCACGAAGAATGAGGTGATTCAATTCATATATATATATATATATATATGTGTGTGTGTGTATATATATGCAAAGTGATCTTTACACTACATTTGTTTTTGTTTATTGATTTACTCAATCTTGCGGCTAGAGAAAATGGATCGAGGAGTGGAGAAAAAATGAGTTTGGAAATCACTTTCACATATAAACCAACTAATAAGAGCGGGTTACTACTAACTAGAATACCTAAACCAAGGACAACGAGCATTGCCTTCGATAAAAGCTTGACAAATTCAAAGCAGCTGTTGTAACTATCAGGGAATGATTGGTGCTCTTCAGCTTCGGCATTGGACTTTGATCCTTCTGTACGTATGGCAAAATTAGATATAAAAAACATACATAATTTTTTCGCAACTGAAAATATTATGATTACGTTTTGGTTGAATTAGGTTGGATTACTAATCACATTCAGTTAATGTCTATGTCTACCCCACTCTAATTCCCTTATGTCAATCCAGTTTTGCTTACTAAACGAGCCATATATGCCCTTCTTTAATTACCCGGATTTCCTCGGTTTGAAGCAAGCTTAGGATTCTCCAGATCTTCTGACTTTGCTCCTCTCGGAAAACCCGGTTTCCAAGCAACTGCAAGGCAGTAGCTTCTAGCTTGTTTACAGTGGTTGCAAAAAACTCAAAAAAAGAGTAATTAAAGTTCATTAATATTATTTTCAGTTTAGTACACACCAGCACGAATCATTTTCCAGAACAATCGAATGAAGTTTATGCAAGTCTGGTAGTTTTCTGGATACTTGGGATCCTCTTCCTCCTTGAATGTCTTAATTATCCCTCGAATACGGCGACCTCGCGGCTCTGCCTTTAGCTCATCCACAAAGACACCTATCAAATTAAACATAAACAAGACTAGGTATGTGTACGTACTACTACTTATAATATAATCTTATAACATGCTACATGGTAAATTCAGTCTAACAGTAATTAATACTTAATTAATTAGTTACTTACAGTGGTAAATGATTTTGTGGGTTCGTCTAAGATAGCTACCACTTTTGAAGGACGACGGCTTGGTAGCCAGAAGATGGAGAGGGCAATTCCCTTGCTCATTCACATAATTAACAAGATCTTCATAGAGGTTAATTATCTGAAATGCCAAATCTTCATGCGTACATACACAAAATAAAACACACAATATTGTTAATTTTTATTTTGTTGCTACAAATCCACAAATACATAGCGATCAAATTAAATTTAATTATAATTACCAAAGTGGTCCCCAGCAATTGCACAATGCAAGATGGTCTCACCGTCCTTCCTTTGACAAAAATTGTACCGTTTCTGAGGATCCTCAAGTGTAAGGACACAGATGGAGTGGAGGCACAAGAATGCATCTTTTTTCCCATACAGAGCAGCCAAGAACAGCGGAGTCTCGTTTTCTTCATTAAGCGCACCGACCAACGATGGATGCGATTTTGCAATGCACTCACACATTCTCACGTTCCCCATCGACGCGGCAATGTGGAGAGGGTTGTTCCCTTGCTCATTGGGAATTTCAAGCTCACTTTTGGAAATTATTTTGACTAGTTGCTTAACATGTTCTTCTTGTGCATCACACACTGCCATGTGTAATGCTGTGTCTCCTGATTTCGTGAGCTTCGCCTTTCGAACCCTCTTGTTTAGTCTATAGATTTCTACAACTTCTTGCCATTGGCTCTTCATCGCGATTTGGAACAAATATTTCTTCATCTTCTCCATGTCCTTGCTCCTCATCACTTTCTCCATGTCCTTGCTCCTCTTCTCATCATCTTTGCTGATCAATGAAGTGTCAATTATACTTGCGTTTGTGCTAATATTATATTACCAAAGTCATATCCCTTCTCCAAATTAAAGTGAGTGATGTTCTTATTATAATCAAAAGTGTAAAGAATGTGAACAGGAGCAATTTCTGAAGACAAGTTTCATTGATATCTTCATGGGACATTGCCTCATTGTGGGACTTCGATTTTGAACATAATGAAAGATTGCTTAGATCTCAAGTTTCGTACGTTTCAGTCTCTCTTTACCCTTTTCTTTTGGCCAAACATATATATATATATATATATATATATATATATAATATCCCCCCTTTTCACTCTCGCACTCGTTAAGCAAAATCACATTCTCAAGATATGGACAAGATGCATGACCATTGTTGATATCTTGATTTTGGAATGACTTCTCTAACACAATAAAAATTCTAGATTTTTTCCCTCCAAAATTTAAATCCAAATTTCACACACAAAAAAAAAAAGCTTGAAATTTTGAAGAAAAAATAAATAAACTTCGAAGCCCCAATTTTCACATCATGAGTGTTTATATATATATATATATATATATATATATATATATACTTTACTATAGAAAAAGGTACATCCCGTATCAAAAACTCGAATCGAAAATTATGAATTGACCTTTTTACCCCTATTTTATATTTCGGACCATTATGTTAGGAAATTAATCTTCCACCACGCAATTTCTAACAATAAAGATGGAAAAAAGGAAATAAATAAACCAAGAACACAAAAGATTTAACGAGGTTCGGCCAATTAACTTGCCTACGTCCTCGGAGAGTTTTCTCCTTCACTATGAGAGAATACAAAATACAAGATTACACTACTCAAGTTTATACCCAACTCGAGCCCTTGTATCCAATAGGATACCCCTTGTACACCCTCTCTCAACCCGAGAAGATCACTCTACCCCAAGAGCTATACACACTCTTTCATCTTCTCTTAACCGAGAAGATCACTCTACTCCAAGAGCTATACACACTCTTGAAGTGCTCAAGAAGATCACTCTACCCCAAGAGCTATGCACACTCTTGAAGCACTCACACACTTGTGATGTGTTCTCCTTGATGTTGAAATGTGGCCAAGCTCTCCACCTTATATAGTGCTTAAGGCACAAGTTGTAGTTGTGTTTTTCCAATGTGGGACATTTTCCTCACATTTCAACATCCTTCATTGAAATCCATTCATGCACCTTCTTCAATTAATGTTCTTCTTCATGAAACTTCCACATCAATATTTTCCTACAAGGTTGAATGAACAACACCATGTATTTATTCTCAATACATAATCAAATTCCAATGCAGTAATAATCCACTAAGGTGGCATTAACTCAACACATTATTGACCTCATGTAGGATTAGTTCAAATTGGGTTGGGCCTTTGTGGGTTATTGTTTCAGGGGCCCAAACCCATCACACAAAATTGAATACTAGAATGGCCTTAGCGGCTCTTAGTTGAAACCCAAGCCCAAACTTTAAAGCCCTAGGACTCACTTTGGAGAATTGTGGCTAGTTGAGCCCAACCTGGTAGGCCTAATGGTGCCACTAAGCCCAATTGTTGAAACTGACTCGTGAAGCCCATCAGACCCAGCTACTACCCAATGTCCATTGTCTCTCTCGTCCTTCCCAGAAAACCCCAGAGAGTTCGAACTTTCTCTGGTGAGTGCCCAAACAACTACTCACACCCCGATACTGAACCTAACGCTCGCTTCAGGCTGCGCGTTCCAGCAATTTTGGGGGTATAACTGTAACGACCCGTCCCAAATTCCAGGATTAGATTAGTGACTAATCACGATTAGTGAGGCTAATCCGTGATTAGTTGGGCGAAATCGGACGAACGATGCGAAATGACCGTTTTGCCCCCTTGCCCCTGGTGGTGGCAAAACGTTGACTTTTCAATCGGGCGGTCAAATGGACTTTGACCGATGACCGTGACGTAGTTCGTGACGTCACGATTTCATAGACAGGTGGCACGTTTAATTCCGACGTTCGAGGAGGAAGTTGTGACGTTCGGAAGTTTAGGGGCATTTTGGTAATTTTGGATAAAAGGGGGTCAAATGTTGACTTTTTGACCAGGAGGTCCGATGGCCGAGGGCCGAAGACCGTTACGTAGATGGGGACGATACGAATCCGTAGACAGGCGGCACGTCGAATTCGGACGTTCGACGGCGAAGTTACGGTTCACGGAAGTTCTAAGATACTATTCACGGTAACACGTTTTACGAGACAAAAAGTGCAGTTTGTCTCTAGTGGGCCCAGATATTTAATGGAGGCCCAATAGATGAGTGACACTTGTCACCCATCCACTGGCTACCATTTTCCCATTCATGCATCTCCCGTTCATCCACATCGATCATTTTCTTCCATCCCTCCCACCAAACCCGATCCCATTTCTCACCCAAACCCATTCAGCCCTTTCCAATGATCATATAAGAGAGACCAGAGAGTGAGGATGGACCGGTGGACGCTGGTGGCCGGCCAGGAACGGCGCCGCCGTGGACGGCGAGGGAGGAATGCACGGTAAGCCCGATAAACCCATTTTTCTTCTATTTTTCGATTTAGACATTATGGTCGCTATTAGTTGATTAGGATGAGTTTATTGAGGTTGTAGGAGGGTGTAGAGGGTGGTTTGGACGACAGTTTGGGCTGAGCAGCCGTGTAGGCTGATCGGGAAAAATCGAACCGTGAGGTTCAAATTGAACCGGTCGGATTTCGAAGGTTTTAGGTAGTTTTGTTAATTGGGTTAGATAGGAAATGAAGAAATAGGAATTTAGGAATTGGAATGGAAGAAAACGGACCGATAATGAGGGAGAAGGAGACTTGGACCGGTTATGCCGGTCCAAGTTGCAGGAAAAACCGGACCGGACCGGTTCGGACCGGTCTGACCGATGTAGGGGATGACAGGTGACGTCATCCTGCTGACGTCATCATGTCAAGGATGACGTCAGCATTGTCAGATCTGAAAATGTCAGCTGACATGTCAGAAAATGGGCCAATAGGAGTGCGACACGTGTCACATGTCAGTGCACAATCAGCACTGACATGTCAGTGACGTGGCCTAATCAGGGGCTGACGCGTGGCACAGATGTGGACCAGTGTCATGATGACACGTGGCATATGTCAGACTGCCACGTGGCACTGACAGCACAGTGACGTGGACTAATGGGAGCTTGACACGTGGCACCTGTCAGAGTCTGACATGTCAGACCTGACAGCTGTCAGATGACGTCAGCGATGACGTCAACAGGTACTGTAGCTGGCGCGTGAAGCCCACGTGCAGCCACTTCAGGCGGCGCGTGAGGGCGCGTGGCAGGGAATCTGGGGAAGGTTTCAACATACGAAATCTTCTATTCAATGTAACGAACATTTTGGGACTGGTTTCGTGTCGATCGGACATCGTTTCGATAGGTTTCGGGCTGTCCGAAAGTTTAGTTTCGGTTTTAAAAATAGTTAAAAATACAGGAAAATTACGGGGCTTTAGTGGGAGGTTAATTAAGTAGTTAGTGACCTTCTATTACAATTTGGACAGGTTTGGGAGTCCCGGTGACGGTGATCGGCCAGGGGAGCCGTATGGCACGCAAATCGAGGCGGCAGCTCGGACGGTCTGTGAGTGGACCTTGTTTTCTAAATTGGTGCATGCATAAATGTTTATTATATGTTTTAAATGCTTGTTTTTAATGCCATGGGTGCATTTGTATGTGGTTACGTATAAGCGCGTATTTCGAGGTTTCGGCCTTATACGGTGCTTATACGGGTCTATATTTCTTTATTGATTTAAATGATTTGATTTTGGATTTCTAAAAAGATAAACTCGGGTATGAGACCCATTTGGTTTTGTCTCGGGCATATGACACTGTAACGACCCGAACCGAGAATAATAATATTTTAATGTAAAAAGACTATTTTGCCCCTAAAGGGGGGAAACTTTGACTTTTGACCCGGGCAACAATTTGGACTTTGACCCATGACTATGACGTAGGTCGGGACGTCACGAATCTGTAGACAGGCGGCACGCCGAAATCGGAGTTCGTATGAAGAAGTTATGGTCAAGGAGGCGTTTTAGCGGAATTTACGAACCGAGAACAACGGAATAAAATATTAATTTATTACGGGAATCCGTGCCAACCTAATATTTAAATCAAACCGGTGGATTGGTGACAAGTGTCACCCATCCAAGCCTACACTATTCCCATAAAGCAACTTACACTATTTAATCCATTTTTATATAATTATTTTTCCCTCCATTTGATTTCAGCCATTGGATTTCTGGCCAGATTGAATCCTGGCCCTTCATTCTCATCTGCTCCCTTATTCATGCACGATCTCTGTTTTCTTACAAACACACACAGACACACATTCATCCCCCCACAACCCGTGCATTTCTTCCATTTTCTCTCGACCAAGGCGATTAACCATTCTTATCACACCAAACGACCACCCACAGCACCACCATTATCTGGTCTTCACCACCGTGCAACACCGGCAACCACCAGCCCATTTCCCCGCCTGAATATCCCGTCCAAAAACTCAGACCCGAAACACGACGGAAACGGGTCCAAGAAGCAAACCGTGACAACCACACCACCTCGACGCAGGGGAAGCTCCAGTCTGCACCGTGAGAACCCCAGGAGCCTAACTGGACGACGGCACGGCCTGCGGCGGCGACACGGCGGCGGTAAGGTCGAAAACCCGAAAACCCGTTTTGATCCCCTGTTTCGAACCAACGTGTTTTAGTGCTAGGAAATTGATTGTGTGATGTTAGAAATGTTCTAGGGTGAGAGACGAGTTGATCAGGACCGGTTTGGACGACGGAGACGGCGTGGATCACCGGAGAAGACGATCGGACTTTGGCCGTGAGTTTCAACGACGAACTGGTGAGTTTTCTCCCGTTTTCTTTCTAGTTTGAGGTTGTAGAACCATAGAACAGACCTAGATGACCCTATAGGGATGAACCCCGTCGAAAATGGTGGCCGGAATTGTACGGTTGAATCGGGTCAAGCCGTGGATCGACGGCGACCCGGTTCCAGTCAAATGGGTCTGACCCGATACTGTAGCATGATGACGTCATCATGCTGACGTCACTTCTGACGTCATGATGACGTCATCCTGTCAGATATTGTCAGACCAGGGACCAATCAGAACATGCCACGTGTCACCTGACAAGTGTCAGTGATGACGTCATGCTGACGTCCGCATGACGTCACTGCTGACGTCAGCAGTACTGTAGCAGCGTTGACCCACGCGTTGACCAGGCGCGTGGGGGCGCGTGTGAACAGTGATTTTGGTGGGGCCGGTACCATTTTCAAGGTTTCGACGATACGGATCCAATGGAGGTGGTTTCGTGTCGATCGGAGATCGTTATGTTAGTCAAAATGGGGTTTGAAGCACCGGGAATAGTTCCCGGGATGCGATTTTGAGGCGGATCTGTTCTAGGGTCTTGGTATTGATATTATAGGGTCCTTAAGTAACCCTCAGGAATAATAATACAGGTTTATAGAGATCGTTGAGCAGCAAGGACCGAGTGTGAGTGGGCTGTTTGATTTATAAAAGGCTTGCATGCATAAACTGTTTTACTATTTCCACTGATGAGTCTTATGAACTGTTTATATTTGCTATGTTTTGGGCATGAGACCCGTCTGGATTATATGTGGATTTTGTTTGGGATGTCCGGGGGACATAGGGTAAACTATACTGTTATTGTACTGTACTTTCCTACCTGTGTATATTGTCTCCTCCAGGGAGGGTCGTTGGCCTGGGTGGACCCTAGAGTAGTCACGGGGCTCCGACTGAGTGGAGTTGACCCCCGTTGGGCTGCTTACTCTCAGGAAGGCATGTTTATATACCTCGGGCAGTGACCGGGATACCGGGAGCTGATGTACCTAGAGAGTCTCGGGTGTGAGACCCTGAGTGGCAACGCGTAGCCTTAGAACCGTGACATCATTTGGGTTGGGTTTTACAGTGCACTGATATGTTAGTTTCACCTTACGATTATTATTGTGGTTCATTTGTTATGCTTTCATTATAATATTATATTTTCACTGCATGCAAGATTTGGAAAACGGAGGGGTAAAACCTTATGATTATTTTATTATTAAATTGATTTCTAAACTGTTATATTTGGCCCACTCACCCTTGTTTTACTGACCCCTCCAGACCCTGACACGGAAATAGAGGAGGAGGACCCGGAGGAGGAGGCAGAGGTTTAGTTTGCCTAGCTGTGCACCTGTACACCCACTTGTGGGTAGGTTGAGCACCGAATAAATGTACTCTGACTAGTGTGCTCACATGTTGTACTTTACTTTCCCTTGTCTGACAGTATCACTTTAAACACTGTGTTGTACGTTATCTATCTATTTGAGTCTTCGGTTTTTATTTAAGGGTAATTTTGGTATGTTTAGAGTCATTGTCAGACGGGAGCGAGTCACGTCCCCGGGTGCTCACAGAGGTAACGTGGCAAGTGGGCCAACACCCAACGTCAGCGTCTCATTCTGCGATTAGACTCAACCGTCACCGAGTCAAATCCAGAATCACCGTTCATACTGTGCGTCACTCACGCACCTCGTATGTAACGACCCGTCCCAAATTCCTAGGTTAGATTAGTGCGTCACTCATTCACGCACCTCGTGCGTCACTCACTCACGCACCTCGTACTAGGCGAAATCGGACGAACGATGCGAAATGACCGTTTTGCCCCTAGTGGTGGCAAAACGTTGACTTTTCTTTCGGGCGGTCAAATGGACTTTGACCGATGACCGTGACGTAGTTCGTGACGTCAGGAGTTCATAGACAGGTGGCACGTTCAATTCCGACGTTCGAGGAGGAAGTTATGACGTTCGGAAGTTTATGGGCATTTTGGTAATTTGGGTGAATAAGAGGTCAAAAGTTGACTTTTTGACCGGGAGATCCGATGGCCGAGGGCCGAAGACCGTTACGTAGATAAGGACAATACGAATCCGTAGACAGGCGGCACGTCGAATTCGGACGTTCAATGGCGAAATTTCGGTTCACGGAAGTTCCAGGTTACTATTCACAACGGCACGTTTTACGAGACAAAAAGTGCAGTTTGTCTCTAGTGGGCCCAGATATTTGTCCTGATCCCCAATGGATAAGTGACAAGTGTCACCCATCCAATGGACACCAATTTCATTCATGCATCAAACCCCTTAACCGTGCATCCATTTCTCCCATTTTTCCCAAACCAACCCGACCACCATTTCTCACCCAAACACCAAACCCTTCCCTTGTAACCATAACTGAGACCAGAGGGTGAGAGAGGAGGACTAAGGACGGCAGCTGGTGGCTGGAACCGCCGTGGGTGGTGGCGGGAACCCAGAACCCGAGCGGGTACCCGGTAAGCCCATTTTCAATTTTTGCGTGGATTTTGATGTTATGGATTGATTTGGACGATTGGTTTGAGTTAAATAGGTTGCTAGGGAGTTGTTAGAGGGGTTTTGGTGGTGGTTGGACGTCGGGGAAGCCCTGGGAGGTTTCGGGAAAATTGAACCGTAAGGTTCAAAATTGAACCGGTCGGATTTCGAAGGTTTTAGGTTGTTTAATTGATTGGGTTAGATAGGAAATGAAGAAATAGGAATTTAGGAATTGGAATGGAAGCAAACGGACTGAAAATGAGGGAGAAGGAGACCTGGACCGGTTACGCCGGTCCAAGTTGCTGGAAAAATCGGACCGGTCGGCCCGGACCGGCTGTGCGAGGTTGAAGGTGGTGACGTGGCATGATGACGTGGCACCTGTCAAATTGTCAGGTGACGTGGAACACTCATCAGCCGACACGTGTCACATGTCAGTGCACAGTCAGCACTGACATGTCAGTGACGTGGCCCAATCAGGGGCTGACACGTGTCACTGACGTGGACTAGTGCCGTGATGACACGTGGCACATGTCAGATTGCCACGTGGCACTGACAGCACAGTGACGTGGACCAATGGGAGCATGACACATGGCACCTGTCAGAGTCTGACATGTCAGACCTGACAGCTGTCAGATGACGTCATGCTGACGTCAGCGATGACGTCAGCAGGTACTGTAGCTGGCGCGTGGCAGGGAATTTGGGAAAGTGTTCAACACGGGAAATCTTCTATTCGATGTAACGAACATTTTGGGACTGGTTTCGTGTCGATCGGACACCGTCTCGATATGTTTCAGGGCATCGGAAGGTTTAGGTTCGGGATTAAAAATAGTTAAAAATACGGGAAAATTACGGGGCTTTAGTGGGAGGTTAATTAAGTAGTTAGTAACCTTCTATTACGATTTGGACAGGTTTGGGAGTCCCGATGACGGTGATCGGCTCGGGGAGCCGTATGGCACGCAAATCGAGGCGGCAGCTCGGACGGTCTGTGAGTGGACCTTGTTTTTCTAAATTGGTGCATGCATAAATGTTTGTTATATGTTTTAATACATGTTTGATGATGCCATGGGTGCATTTCTATGTGGTTACGTATAAGCACGTATTTCGACGTTTCGGCCTTATACGGTGCTTATACGGGTCTGTATTTCTTTATTGATTTAAATGAACTGGATTTGGATTTCAAAAGGATAAACTCGGGTATGCGACCCATTTGGTTTTGTCTCGGGCATATGACCTCAGATATCGGGCACAGTGCCCAACTGATGTCCTATGTTCGGGTACGAGACCCAAGCTACTTTACGGTTTTGATTTCAGGTCAGGGAACCTTAAATGGATTTCCCGGTTCATGACGGTTTATGGGAACTGGCATGAACTCTTAATATGGTATCATGGTTCATGACGGTTTATGGGAACCGGCATGAACCCTTGTTGGTCATTACGGTACATGACGGTTTATGGGAACCGGCATGTTACCTGGTTATGTTATTACGGTACATGACGATTTATGGGAACCGGCATGTTACCTTGGCTATGGATATTATGGATCATGACGGTTCAAGGGAACCGGGCATGGATATTTTGTTATGTATATATATGTTCATCTACCTTCCTTTACTTCTATTATCTCCTCCGGGGAGGGTCGTTAGCTTGGGTGGACCCCGGAGTAGTCACGGAGCACCGACTGAGTGGAGTCACCCCCCAGTTGGGTTCCTTACTCTCAGGAAGGCTATGGTTACTATTACCTCGGGTAGGGTCAGTGGTCTGCGGACATTGACCTTGACTTTGAGAAGACTCGGATTAAGACCCGGGTAGCACGCGCGTAGCTTTGGATACGGTGACAGGATTGGTTGTGTGACTTATATGTATATATATGATATGTGGTGTGCACAGGTGTGCACAGGATTTGAGCAGTGGCTCGTGTACTTGGTTTCTTTATGGTTTGGGGCCGAGTCCCTTATGGATTTGGGCAGGGGCCCGTATGGTCGTTTTCATTGTGGTCCTTTCGACCTTGGTTTATATCTGATTTGGGCTTAGTTCCCACGTATGGTTTCTTTGGTTAAATGGTTTTCTAATGCATGCATGCTTTTTAGTGAAGGGTACAAATGTCTTCTTGTTAAAATGTTTTTATAAACTTTTGTTTTGTCCACTCACAGTTTTTAATGTTTTGACTGCCCTTCAGGTTGACATTCGGATGTGGACTGTAGCAGAGACCAAGATATCTCATGCCTCCTCCGGATCCTAGCGTACTCTGATAGCCCGGGAGGGCAAAGGTCGGAAATATCCCTTGTCTGACACTTCGTGTCAGACGGGAGCAGGGTCATCCCGCACTAATCCCGGGGGGATTAAGATGGGTCCTGTCATCGTATCATCGTCACGACTGACGAATCCTATCGTCACAATCGTCACGGCAACCTGAGTCCATCCAACTCGATAAGACTCGATCACGTCCATCGATAGCAGCGTCTGTCACAACCTTATGCAGACCAAACTCACAAACACTCTGCTATCGAGACTCCCAATCCATGCGGTAGTTTCACCGCCAGTACCAACCATTCCACACACAACATGCACCGATCGGTCCACCCCCAGATCCGATCGCAAGTACCACTCTCGGGGTAATTTGTCCAATCGATCCCTACCCAGGGTTATCACAAACCCGACTGCCCACTGCAGCTCTACCATCCTGACCGATCCCTCGATCTCGACTCCGAAGAGTCGTCATACGCCAATACTGGTACCCAACCAGCCAATAACTACGCTCTGAGGATCTCATCCTCTCGTAACTCTACGGCTCTCAGCCGCTGGCCTCCACAAGAATTGGTCGTACTCCGGGTTCAATACTACACAAACGCTACGTGCGCAAACGCCTCCTAGCGCGTCACACCACATCTACTCCGGCATCTCCTACCAGTCGACATCCCGTGCCAATTGTCATCCCAGAGTGTAACGACCCGTCCCAGGAATTAGTGTTAAGGAAGTGTTTAAGGCAAGATTAGTGAGCTTAATCGTGGGTTAGTTGGTCTCGATAAGGTCGTTAGGGTAGAATGACGATTCTGCCCCTGGTTTGGGTAAAAAAGTTGACTTTTAGTTCGGGCCGTCAATTGGGTTTTGACCGATGACCAGGACGTAGTTTAGGACGTCACGAATCCATATACAGGTGGCACGCCCGATTCCGACATCCGATGAGGAAGTTATGATGTTCGGAAGGTTGAGGGCATAACCGTAATTTGGCTAAATTAGGGGGAAAAGTTGATTAGGGGAAAAGTTGACTTTTCGTACGATCGGGTTTTGACACGTTGACCTAGGATGGTTAACTAGATCTCATCGTCCTGAGTTCGATGACAGGCGGCACGTATTCATCGGACTTACGATGTGTGAGTTACGGGTCTAGAAAGGAAGTGGCAAGATCGTAATTTTGGTTTAAAAGGAAGGGCATTTTGGTCTTTTGTACTTTGGGCCTGGTGCAACAGATAGGGACAAATTGAGGGCTGAGATTGAGCCACATGGGAGAGGAATTGTGGGATGGTGACACGTGTAGGAGGGCTAGAGGTTTCTAGCATACACGGTCCAATTATTTGGGGTAATCGTGTACCTGTGTGTGTGTGTTTGTGTTCGAAGAACATAAAACAGAGGAAGGAATTGGGAGAAAATTGAGAGGTGATCGTGAGGGTTGGTGAGTTTTGTGAGTGTGTGAGAGTGACCAGAGAGTGAGAGGGAGTTAGTGAGGAGGTTTGGAGGTCCAGTGGCTGTGTGTGTGTGTGTGTGAGAGAGAGGTGAGCCACGGGAAACCAGGGGGAAAACAGGGAGGAAGTGAGTGATTGTAGTGGTGGTGTGGCCGTGTGCGGTGTAATTGGACTCGACAGGGAACAAGAACGACTCTGTGGACGTCAGGGAGTGCGACGGTGAGCATGGCGGCGGTCGACGGAAGGTAATTCCTTCTCCCTGTGTAAGTGCTCTGTTTTGCCGTGATTTTCAAATTGGAAAGTCGTGGCTTTTGGGGTTGAATCGAGGAGTCTAGTGAGGTTTAGGGGACTCAGTAAGGTCCTAGGTAGCTGCTGGTTGTGCAGCCGTGATGGGGAGTGCGCGGCGGAGTCCTGGACGACGGAGGATACACGGCGTCCTCTGTTTTTCAGTCTGGGTTCAAACGTTGAGTCGTGGGTCTTGAGTACGAGTCGAGGGTTTTGGTTGGTTCTAGTCGACTTCTTAGGTCCTTAGGAACCGTCTACGGTGGTTTCCGTGGCGGGGGAAGACCTAGGTGGCCAGAGTAGAAAACAGGGGACAGTTTGGGTTTCTGTTCGAGCTTGAGTCGACAGGTTTTAGGTTGAGTCGAGATGTTTGGAGTATAGGAATGGATAGCTCAAGTCTGGACGAAGCAGTTGGTGAAGAAATGAGGTGTTTTGGTGCAGGTACGGCGATGAACCGTCCTCACCGGTTCGAATTGCAGAGGCCGGTTCGACTGGCTCGACTCGAGGAAGACAATGGTACTGTAGCTGGCGCATGAGGCCCACGCGCAGCCACTTTGGGCGGTGCGTGGGGGCACGTGCAGTGGTTCTTGAGGAAGTTTTCAACATAGTTTTTGGTCTAGGAGTTGTGACGAGTCTCATGGGATTGGTTTCGGGTTAATCGGACGCCGTTTGAGATTAGTTCCGCGAGGGTGAAGGTTTAGGGTTCCGGTTCGTTACGTTTAGGACCCGGGAACTTTTGTGAAAATTAGGTGGACTTCCGTAGACGTGTTAGTAACGTACTTTGGCGGTTGTTGACAGGATCGGGACTTCCCGAGGAAGCAGAGGAACGTACGAGACGTTCGAGACGCGATTGAGGGCTCGGTACCGTGAGTGGACACTTTCTCTATAACTGAGCATGTATAACTGCTTTTAATTACTTGTTTTATGGTTTTATATGTGATTTCATGGTCATTTGAATATGCTATAACTGTTTTACTTAATTGCACGGTTTTCGAGAAATAACGTATTTGGCACATTTTACGAGGAAAGGTGGATTTCTGATTATGATGCTATGGTTTTGGGATTTCAAACAATAAATGGTTTTCAATGATTATAAAGGGATTTTGGAACATGATTTTGATGATCAAGGTTTTCGATTTTAGAATCGGACTTCGAAAAGCGGAATTTGGCTTTAAAGTTGAAAAGCGGATTTCCGGATTTGGGTTCGGAATGATGGTTCTGGATGCTGGAAGAGCTTCGGACCAGTGATTTCGGATTCGGGTTTGGATATGGATTTAGAAAAGGTTTTCAAACGGTTTTAGATTGGATTTGCTGGATCTGGATATTGGGTTTAAAGACCCGGATATTGATTGACGTGGGACGGGCCCGGATTGGGTTTAAAGACCCGGATTGAGTTTAAAGACTCGGAAGTTTAAAGACTCGGATATATTGATATTTCCCCCGTAGGCCTGTTGAGTTTAAAGACTCGGGATTTTAAAGACTCGGATATTATTGAGGCCTGGATTGAGTTTAAAGACTCGGGAGTTTAAAGACTCGGATAGGTCCAGAAGCTTTGATCGGATAATGATGACTTGATATTCATGGTTTATGATACGATTTTATGATGCTTATGCTATGATTTCTATAACTGTGTTTTATAGTGTTTCTGTTTTTATGATGAGGTTTATGTGAACTATAACTGCTTTAATAACTGGGTTATGCATGTGGTTTCAAAACGGAGGGCCAAACCCGGTTTTTCTTATAAATGGTTTTGGAAACTTTTCTTTTATTTATGGTCCACTCACACTTTCTGGTTTTTAAATTTCCCTCCAGGTCGTGGAGCTAGAGCGGGGTTTCGGCGTCGAGGCAGCGTCTGAGGCATAGAAGTTGCGGAAGGGATCTTGGAGTGTTTCAATTTTTCCGTAGTGCGTGTACTCTTTGTATCGGTTTTCTTTCTTTTGTATTTAGTACTATGCTCTGTAAATTTTAACTTCGGGATGTTTTAAAAGTTCTCCTGCGTCTGACTGGGTGTTTTAATGCCTTTTCGGCGTGTTTAGTAGTTTTGTGTCGGGGTGTCAGACGGGAGCAGGAGTTACCTCGGTTTTCGGGGTGAAACCGGGGTGGGTCCTGACACAGAGGGATTCCACACATCGAACATGGCAACACATGCCAAAAAGAATCACATGTTCCTATTCCCAACCGTCGTAAGTGTAGTCGTACAGGGTCATCGTAAACCAGGAAACCCTGACCTCTGACTACCACTGGTATTAATCCGTACATCCTCTATCCGACACGACAGTAGGGTCACGACCCTCAAGTCGTCATACTGTATCTACGGATCCACTGGGTCCTACTCACTAGTGACACTACGGCTCTAAGCCGTTAGATCCACACAAATACTGATCCTCCTCGGGATCCAACCTCGAAACACATGGCCTCCAATGCCAATCGAACCTCAAACTACCGTCTAACTTAAAGTTCGCTTCTACCGAATCCTCGTACTAATGCCCTAACTACCAGGTTGGTGACGGGCTGTTACGACTTTAGAGACATCACATCCTCGACCTGCGCGCACTCCACGAGCAAAACATGCTCTGATACCAACTTGTCAGGACCGGTCCCAAATCCCCCGGGATTAACGTGGGACCCGCCTGATCCCGTCTGACACCAGTAGTGAAGATGACGTCTATCAGAGTACTGCTTGGTTTGACTACTAGTCTGAATTTAGAAGTTGAGTAACTAGATGTCAAGACTACATTCCTTCATGGAGACCTTGAAGAAGAAATTTACATGGAGCAGCCAGAAGGTTTCAAAGTCACAGGGAAAGAAGACCTAGTCTGCCAACTAAAGAAGAGTTTGTATAGACTGAAGCAAGCACCACGACAATGGTACAAAAAGTTTGATTCCTTTATGATCAAACATGGATACCAAAGGACCACTTCTGATCATTGTGTTTTTGTCAAGAGGTTCTCTGATGGAGAATTTATTATACTTCTCTTATATGTTGATGACATGTTGATCGTAGGTCGTTATAGTGACAAGATTAGCAAGTTGAAGAAAGAACTCAGCAAGCCTTTTGCAATGAAAAACTTAGGACTAGTAAAGCGGATTCTCGGTATGCATATCTCTTGTGATCGAAAGAAGGGAAAGTTGTGGTTATCACAAGAACGTTATATCGAGAAGGTGTTGAAGACATTCAACATGGACAAGGCAAAATCAGTTGTGACTCCTGTTACTAATCATTTCAAGCTCAATTCCAAGTAGTGTCCTACAAGTGACAAAGAGAAAGAAGAGATGAAATCGGTGCCATATGCCTCAGCAGTTGGAAGCCTTATGTATATGATGGTATGCACCGGGCCAGATTTAACACATGCAATTGGTGTTGTTAGCAGATTCTTATCCACACCGGGTAAAGAACATTGGGAAACAGTAAAATGGATTATGAGATATCTTATAGGAACCTCCAAAATGAGTTTGTGTTTTGGATGTGGTAAGCCCGAATTGGTTGGGTACACAGATGCAGACCATGCTAGAGAACTTGACACCAGAAAGTCCACTTCATGTTATCTGGTTACTTTTTCTAGGGGAGCTGTTTCCTGGCAGTCTAAATTGCAGAAGTACATTACTCTGTCAACTACAGAAGTAGAATTTATTGATGCTACTGAAGCTTGCAAGGAGTTACTGTGGATGAAAAGATTCCTACAGGAGTTGGGACAAGAACAACAATAATATGCTCTTCACTGTGACAGCCAGAGTGATATTCATTTGAGTAAGAACTCAAGTTTCCACTCAAGGTCAAAGCATATTGATGTAAGATATCATTGGATTCGTGAAGTGTTGGAATCCAAGCAACTGCAAATCGAGAAGATCCATACTAATGACAATGGTTCAGATATGATGACAAAGTGTTTATAAAATGGCAAGTATGAGTTTTGCAGAAGCGCAGCTGACATGATGAAGCCCTCCACTTAAGTCGGGAAGGGGGAAATTGATGAGTTATTCCCTCCATTAAGTGGAGGGGAATTTGATGGGTTATTCCCTCCATTTAGTGGGGGAGAATTTGATGGAAAAATCCCTCCATTAAGTGGAGCAGAATTAATATGATCTTTAGAGTTCCCCAAATGAAGACATTTGATATCCCAATGCACATGTTATGGTTTGTGCATGGATGTGATTTTGAGTAGGTTCATTCATGTGAAATAAAGAAAATTTTTGATCTCCCAACTTATTGTGAGAAATTACTATACTTATGAGAGTTACCATAAGATTAATTAGAGCTAACTCTTATGCATGACTATGCATTGATGACTTCCTTCCATCCATCCCTATATAAAGGAGAGGGATTGAGCATTATCAACCATCCTTCAAGCAGCAAGTTATCCACCAAAGGTGAGAGTGAGAAGAGAGTTCCTCCTTGTGTGAGAAATAAGAAGATAGCTTCATTTGTGAGAAAAAAAAAGAGTGAGATCCTCTTGAATGAATCCAAGAGAGAGTTGTGTATCCACCATTGAGTGAGATTGTACTTGTAATCTCATTATTCATAGTGAAAATTTTTGGAGCTGCTGTCCGAGGATGTAGGCACATTGTCGAAAATTGTCGAATCTCGTTAAATTTCGGTGTTCTCTTTTATCTTTTTTTACTTCCTTTTTTATTTCTGCCAATTTATTTACTCAATTTATTTTGAGGGTGGAAAAAGTTTAATCCTGGTGATTATAATTATCTATTTAATTTGTGCATTTTTCCCAACAACAATCTCAATTGTCGTGAATCCTATTAAAACTTGGATCTTAAGCAATCGAGAATTTAATTAGTAAAAGAAAAAAGTACAAAAGAAAAAGTGCTTAGAGGATGGAAATTAAATTCCCGTATTGTATATCTCCAACTACACTTTACATTATTTATCTTATAGGAAAGTTTTGTTTAGTCTCTTTGATTTATCCTTTTTCTTTTCTTTTCTTTTTTCTAATATTCTGTGTTGTTTACTACATGTATGATAGTTTCCGTGGACGATATTTTCCATTAATTGATGCATGCTTGATTGAGAAGAAATGAATTTATCTGCACTGCAAGTATTTGATAAGGTTGAGATTACTTGATTGAGAAGCGATCGGGATTTATACTAGCTAGGACACATATGTTTTAACCTTGAGAAAAGAAGTACTGGCCTCTGGCCACTCGATCATGATGAGCTTGTTCTCCTTATATTGCCTTTGTTGTGCTTGTGTCAAATTTTCAAATTTAGACGGTTCTTCGAGGCTGGTCTCAATAATATCCCACAGATCTTGAGAAATAAAGGTCTCCATTTGGCTGCTCCAATATTCATAGTATTCACCTTCGAATATTGGAACTTAGCTTGGGGAGTATGAGAACAAATTTGGTATCAGCGCTATTTTCCAATGACCTCAAACTCTGTCCCTACATTGTTCTCATATGATCCCCAAGCTAAGTTCCAATATTCGAAGGTGAATACTATGAATATTGGAGCAGCCAAATGGAGACCTTCTTTATTTCTCAAGATATGTGGGATATTATTGAGACCGTCCTCAAAGAACTGTCTGAATTTGAAAATTTGACACAAGCACAACAGAGACAATATAAGGAGAACAAGAAGAGAGATGCCACTGCATTACGCTACATACAACAAGGGGTAAGCAAGACAATTTTTCCCAGAATTTTCAAAGTTAATAATGCTCAAATTGCTTGGGATATCTTAAAAAGGGAGTTTCAGGGTTCAGAAAAAACTGTAACTCTAAAGTTGTAGACCTTGTGGAGAAAATTTGATACGTTGGAAATGAAAGATAGTGAAATCATTCATGATTTTTCTTCAAGAGTTACATAGATAGTGTAGAACCATAAATCACCGAAAAATTATGGAGCTGCCACGTGGCTCATAACTCTCAAAATGTCGATATTACCCTTGGTAAAGACGACGACGGCATCACACGATCCCCGCATTAATTTAATATATTTATCAATTAATTATATTAATTAATCAGATTAATTCCAACAATAAATAATCTCTCAATGAGTAATTTATTATTATTTATATAGTTAATAATAATGATTTCTCTCGGTAGAATCGCCTATTAAACGCTATCTCCTTCAACTAATCAGACGCTCCGATGACACTCAAGGTTTCACTATAAATACAGGGTCTCATTCACCTATAAGGGTAATTCAAAAACTGATACCGAAACTCTGCTGGTTTATTTCTCTCGATTAAACTGACTTAGGCATCAGAGTGTTCATGGTTGAACCACCCCCCGGGTTTCAACCTTAACCCCGATTATTTCTTATTATTGTGTGTAGGGAACAAGAAGGAATTCTACAAGTCCGGACGATTTCTGCATCAACAGATAGTACATCAGATTAAAGGTTGTCGTGATACCATTGAAGATAAGAAGGTGATTGAGAAAGTCTTGAGAAGTCTACCTCCCAAATTTGATCATGTTGTTGCTGCCATAGAAGAATCCAAAGACTTGTCCAGAATGTCCATGTATGAGTTAGTAGGATCTCTCAAATCTCATGAACAGAGGATTAATAGGTCTTCAAACCATCCAATGGAGCAAGCATTCATGTCCAAGCTCAAAGTTTCAAAATAGAAATTCAGCGGCTCAGAACAAAAAAGATATCAAAACTACTTCCCAAATAAGAGTCAGCAGTTCGGGAGAGGAAGAGATGATAAAAATTGTAATTGCACCTCATGGAGAGAAGGAAAAGAAAGCACACGACATTTTTTGGAAACTCAAGCTCTCAATGTTTCATTTTCAAAAAATGGAACCACGAGTCAAAAGATTTTAAATTTAAATGCTAAAGGTGTCGAATCCCTAACCATTCTGAAAGAGACTGCTGGTATCAAGATAAAAAAGACCGCATTGAAGCTAAGTTTGCAGAGGAAAGCCGTGAAGAGCAACTATTATATACATGTTTGAATGGTCAATCCACCCCACATAACACATGGTACTTTGCCAGCGGCTGCACCAATTATATGACAGGAAATAAATAATGTTTCTTAGAGCTTGATCAAAGCTACATCTCTCGTGTAAAGCTTAGAGATGATAAGTACTTACAGGTTGAAGGCAAAGGCGTCGTTGCAATGACCACAAAGGAAGGTAACACAAAAGATACTTGTGATGTTCTTTATGTGCCAAGCTTAACTGAAAATTTATTGAGTGTTGGTCAATTAATGCAAAACGAGTATAGAGTTGTTTTTGATGATTTATCATGTGAAATTATTGAGAAGAAAAATTGGTTGACTGTGGCAAAGGCTGACATGGCTGGAAACAAAATGTTCCCTCTTTCCATGCCATTAGAAGAAAAGTTTGCTCTCAGAATTAATTGTCCATATCAGTCCTACTTATGGTACTTGAGATATGGACACCTAAATTACAAAGGAGTGCATCTACTAAATTAAAAGAAGATGGTGATCAGGCTGCCAGAAGTATGTGAAGGCTGCATTTATGTAAAATGCATAGGCTACCATTCCCAAAAACATCTTGGAGAGCTAAGGCTACTTTAGAATTGGTGCATGTTGATATATGTGGTCCTACATGGACACCTTCCCTCAACAACAAGAGGTATTTCATTCTCTTTGTTGACGATTTTACAAGAATGATGTGGTTGTGTTTTTTGAGTGAAAAATCAGAGGCATTCTCTACCTTTCAACAATTCCAAGCATTGGTTGAAAGGCAAAGTGGCTGTAAATTGAAGGCCCTAAGGACAGATCGTGGAGGTGAGTTTATATTCACTCCATTCATGAACTATTGCAAGGAAAATGGAATCCAAAGACAACTAACAGTTAGTAGAAGTCCACAGCAAAACGGTGTGGCGAAAATGAAAAACCGCACCATTGTGGAAATGGTTAGAAGTATGTTGAAGGGAAAGAAGCTTCCTAATTATTTGTGGGCTGAAGCTGTCCACACAGCCATATACATCCTAAATAGATCTCCTACGTAGGCAGTTCGCAACAAGGCTCCATTTGAAGCGTGAAGCAAAAAGAAGCTGTTGGTTGATCATTTTAAAAATTTTTGATGCATTTCGTATGCAATGATCACTTCCAAAAGCAGAGAAAAGTTTGATGTTAAGAGAGTGAAGTACATATTCATTGGCTATAGTGATAAATCTAAAGGTTATCAGCTGCTCAATCCAAAAACAAATCAACTTGTGGTATCTAGAGATGTCATTTTTTATGAGATGGAAGCATGGGAGTGGAAGGAAAATTCTTCTCAAGCACAAAGCTCTTTTGATGTTGCTGAATCATCCTCATCTCAGGAAGTTAATGACCTGTAGCGAGAGTTATCAACATGTCCTATAAGACATGCAGTTGAAAGTTCAAGTGATAATCACTCCAATTCAGAATCTCCACCAAGAAAGGTACGCTCCTTGAGAGATATCTATGAATCATGTGATTTTGCTCTTTTTTCATGTGAAACCCAATCATTTGAAGAAGCAACATAAAATGATGTGTGGATTAAAGCAATGAATGAAGAAATTTCTATGATTGAAAAAAACAAACTTGGGAGCTCATGGATTTGCTGAAAGGAAATTATGTAATTGGTTTTAAATGGATTTATAAGACAAAGTACAATGAAGATGGCTCAATTCAAAAGCACAAAGCAAGGCTGGTTGCAAAAGACTACTCATAACAGCCCGACGTCGATTTTACTGAAACATTTGCACCAGTTGCTTGAATGGAGACCATAAGAACTATTCTTGCCTTAGCAGCCCAATTGGAATAGAATGTGTTTCAATTTGATATAAAATCTGCATTTTTAAATGGTGAGCTGCAAGAAGAAGTATATATGAGCAACCCAATGGTTTTGAAGTAAAAAGGAAAGAAGGAAAGGTATATAAGCTGCAAAGGGCATTGTATGGACTAAAACAAGCCCCCCGAGCTTGGAACAAAAAAATTGATAGCTATTTTCAACAAAATGGGTTCAAGAAAAGCCCAAGTGAACCATCTTTGTATGTGAAGAAGACAGGCACATATTTAATTGTTGTTTTCCTGTCTGTTGATGACTTGATTTATTTTGGTTCCAATTTGAGAACGGTGGACGAAGGTTTTAGGTAGTTTTGTTAATTGGGTTAGATAGGAAATGAAGAAATAGGAATTTAGGAATTGGAATGGAAGAAAACGGACCGATAATGAGGGAGAAGGAGACTTGGACCGGTTACGCCGGTCCAAGTTGCAGGAAAAACCGGACCGGACCGGTTCGGACTGGTCTGACCGATGTAGGGGATGACAGGTGACGTCATCCTGCTGACGTCATCATGTCAGGGATGACGTCAGCATTGTCAGATCTGAAAATGTCAGCTGACATGTCAGAAAATGGGCCAATAGGAGTGCGACACGTGTCACATGTCAGTGCACAATCAGCACTGACATGTCAGTGACGTGGCCTAATCAGGGGCTGACGCGTGGCACAGATGTGGACCAGTGTCATGATGACACGTGGCACATGTCAGACTGCCACGTGGCACTGACAGCACAGTGACGTGGACTAATGGGAGCTTGACACGTGGCACCTGTCAGAGTCTGACATGTCAGACCTGACAGCTGTCAGATGACGTCAGCGATGACGTCAACAGGTACTGTAGCTGGCGCGTGAAGCCCACGTGCAGCCACTTCAGGCGGCGCGTGAGGGCGCGTGGCAGGGAATCTGGGGAAGGTTTCAACATACGAAATCTTCTATTCAATGTAACGAACATTTTGGGACTGGTTTCGTCTCGATCGGACATCGTTTCGATAGGTTTCGGGCTGTCCGAAGGTTTAGTTTCGGTTTTAAAAATAGTTAAAAATACAGGAAAATTACGGGGCTTTAGTGGGAGGTTAATTAAGTAGTTAGTAACCTTCTATTACGATTTGGACAGGTTTGGGAGTCCCGATGACGGTGATCGGCTCGGGGAGCCGTATGGCACGCAAATCGAGGCGGCAGCTCGGACGGTCTGTGAGTGGACCTTGTTTTTCTAAATTGGTGCATGCATAAATGTTTGTTATATGTTTTAATACATGTTTGATGATGCCATGGGTGCATTTCTATGTGGTTACGTATAAGCACGTATTTCGACGTTTCGGCCTTATACGGTGCTTATACGGGTCTGTATTTCTTTATTGATTTAAATGAACTGGATTTGGATTTCAAAAGGATAAACTCGGGTATGAGACCCATTTGGTTTTGTCTCGGGCATATGACCTCAGATATCGGGCACAGTGCCCAACTGATGTCCTATGTTCGGGTACGAGACCCAAGCTACTTTACGGTTTTGATTTCAGGTCAGGGAACCTTAAATGGATTTCCCGGTTCATGACGGTTTATGGGAACTGGCATGAACTCTTAATATGGTATCATGGTTCATGACGGTTTATGGGAACCGGCATGAACCCTTGTTGGTCATTACGGTACATGACGGTTTATGGGAACCGGCATGTTACCTGGTTATGTTATTACGGTACATGACGATTTATGGGAACCGGCATGTTACCTTGGCTATGGATATTATGGATCATGACGGTTCAAGGGAACCGGGCATGGATATTTTGTTATGTATATATATGTTCATCTACCTTCCTTTACTTCTATTATCTCCTCCGGGGAGGGTCGTTAGCTTGGGTGGACCCCGGAGTAGTCACGGAGCACCGACTGAGTGGAGTCACCCCCCAGTTGGGTTCCTTACTCTCAGGAAGGCTATGGTTACTATTACCTCGGGTAGGGTCAGTGGTCTGCGGACATTGACCTTGACTTTGAGAAGACTCGGATTAAGACCCGGGTAGCACGCGCGTAGCTTTGGATACGGTGACAGGATTGGTTGTGTGACTTATATGTATATATATGATATGTGGTGTGCACAGGTGTGCACAGGATTTGAGCAGTGGCTCGTGTACTTGGTTTCTTTATGGTTTGGGGCCGAGTCCCTTATGGATTTGGGCAGGGGCCCGTATGGTCGTTTTCATTGTGGTCCTTTCGAGCTTGGTTTATATCTGATTTGGGCTTAGTTCCCACGTATGGTTTCTTTGGTTAAATGGTTTTCTAATGCATGCATGCTTTTTAGTGAAGGGTACAAATGTCTTCTTGTTAAAATGTTTTTATAAACTTTTGTTTTGTCCACTCACAGTTTTTAATGTTTTGACTGCCCTTCAGGTTGACATTCGGATGTGGACTGTAGCAGAGACCGAGATATCTCATGCCTCCTCCGGATCCTAGCGTACTCTGATAGCCCGGGAGGGCAAAGGTCGGAAATATCCCTTGTCTGACACTTCGTGTCAGACGGGAGCAGGGTCATCCCGCACTAATCCCGGGGGGATTAAGATGGGTCCTGTCATCGTATCATCGTCACGACTGACGAATCCTATCGTCACAATCGTCACGGCAACCTGAGTCCATCCAACTCGATAAGACTCGATCACGTCCATCGATAGCAGCGTCTGTCACAACCTTATGCAGACCAAACTCACAAACACTCTGCTATCGAGACTCCCAATCCATACGGTAGTTTCACCGCCAGTACCAACCATTCCACACACAACATGCACCGATCGGTCCACCCCCAGATCCGATCGCAAGTACCACTCTCGGGGTAATTTGTCCAATCGATCCCTACCCAGGGTTATCACAAACCCGACTGCCCACTGCAGCTCTACCATCCTGACCGATCCCTCGATCTCGACTCCGAAGAGTCGTCATACGCCAATACTGGTACCCAACCAGCCAATAACTACGCTCTGAGGATCTCATCCTCTCGTAACTCTACGGCTCTCAGCCGCTGGCCTCCACAAGAATTGGTCGTACTCCGGGTTCAATACTACACAAACGCTACGTGCGCAAACGCCTCCTAGCGCGTCACACCACATCTACTCCGGCATCTCCTACCAGTCGACATCCCGTGCCAATTGTCATCCCAGAGTGTAACGACCCGTCCCAGGAATTAGTGTTAAGGAAGTGTTTAAGGCAAGATTAGTGAGCTTAATCGTGGGTTAGTTGGTCTCGATAAGGTCGTTAGGGTAGAATGACGATTCTGCCCCTGGTTTGGGTAAAAAAGTTGACTTTTAGTTCGGGCCGTCAATTGGGTTTTGACCGATGACCAGGACGTAGTTTAGGACGTCACGAATCCATATACAGGTGGCACGCCCGATTCCGACATCCGATGAGGAAGTTATGATGTTCGGAAGGTTGAGGGCATAACCGTAATTTGGCTAAATTAGGGGGAAAAGTTGATTAGGGGAAAAGTTGACTTTTCGTACGATCGGGTTTTGACACGTTGACCTAGGATGGTTAACTAGATCTCATCGTCCTGAGTTCGATGACAGGCGGCACGTATTCATCGGACTTACGATGTGTGAGTTACGGGTCTAGAAAGGAAGTGGCAAGATCGTAATTTTGGTTTAAAAGGAAGGGCATTTTGGTCTTTTGTACTTTGGGCCTGGTGCAACAGATAGGGACAAATTGAGGGCTGAGATTGAGCCACATGGGAGAGGAATTGTGGGATGGTGACACGTGTAGGAGGGCTAGAGGTTTCTAGCATACACGGTCCAATTATTTGGGGTAATCGTGTACCTGTGTGTGTGTGTGTGTTTGTGTTCGAAGAACATAAAACAGAGGAAGGAATTGGGAGAAAATTGAGAGGTGATCGTGAGGGTTGGTGAGTTTTGTGAGTGTGTGAGAGTGACCAGAGAGTGAGAGGGAGTTAGTGAGGAGGTTTGGAGGTCCAGTGGCTGTGTGTGTGTGTGTGTGAGAGAGAGGTGAGCCACGGGAAACCAGGGGGAAAACAGGGAGGAAGTGAGTGATTGTAGTGGTGGTGTGGCCGTGTGCGGTGTAATTGGACTCGACAGGGAACAAGAACGACTCTGTGGACGTCAGGGAGTGCGACGGTGAGCATGGCGGCGGTCGACGGAAGGTAATTCCTTCTCCCTGTGTAAGTGCTCTGTTTTGCCGTGATTTTCAAATTGGAAAGTCGTGGCTTTTGGGGTTGAATCGAGGAGTCTAGTGAGGTTTAGGGGACTCAGTAAGGTCCTAGGTAGCTGCTGGTTGTGCAGCCGTGATGGGGAGTGCGCGGCGGAGTCCTGGACGACGGAGGATACACGGCGTCCTCTGTTTTTCAGTCTGGGTTCAAACGTTGAGTCGTGGGTCTTGAGTACGAGTCGAGGGTTTTGGTTGGTTCTAGTCGACTTCTTAGGTCCTTAGGAACCGTCTACGGTGGTTTCCGTGGCGGGGGAAGACCTGGGTGGCCAGAGTAGAAAACAGGGGACAGTTTGGGTTTCTGTTCGAGCTTGAGTCGACAGGTTTTAGGTTGAGTCGAGATGTTTGGAGTATAGGAATGGATAGCTCAAGTCTGGACGAAGCAGTTGGTGAAGAAATGAGGTGTTTTGGTGCAGGTACGGCGATGAACCGTCCTCACCGGTTCGAATTGCAGAGGCCGGTTCGACTGGCTCGACTCGAGGAAGACAATGGTACTGTAGCTGGCGCATGAGGCCCACGCGCAGCCACTTTGGGCGGTGCGTGGGGGCACGTGCAGTGGTTCTTGAGGAAGTTTTCAACATAGTTTTTGGTCTAGGAGTTGTGACGAGTCTCATGGGATTGGTTTCGGGTTAATCGGACGCCGTTTGAGATTAGTTCCGCGAGGGTGAAGGTTTAGGGTTCCGGTTCGTTACGTTTAGGACCCGGGAACTTTTGGGAAAATTAGGTGGACTTCCGTAGACGTGTTAGTAACGTACTTTGGCGGTTGTTGACAGGATCGGGACTTCCCGAGGAAGCAGAGGAACGTACGAGACGTTCGAGACGCGATTGAGGGCTCGGTACCGTGAGTGGACACTTTCTCTATAACTGAGCATGTATAACTGCTTTTAATTACTTGTTTTATGGTTTTATATGTGATTTCATGGTCATTTGAATATGCTATAACTGTTTTACTTAATTGCACGGTTTTCGAGAAATAACGTATTTGGCACGTTTTACGAGGAAAGGTGGATTTCTGATTATGATGTTATGGTTTTGGGATTTCAAACAATAAATGGTTTTCAATGATTATAAAGGGATTTTGGAACATGATTTTGATGATCAAGGTTTTCGATTTTAGAATCGGACTTCGAAAAGCGGAATTTGGCTTTAAAGTTGAAAAGTGGATTTCCGGATTTGGGTTCGGAATGATGGTTCTGGATGCTGGAAGAGCTTCGGACCAGTGATTTCGGATTCGGGTTTGGATATGGATTTAGAAAAGGTTTTCAAACGGTTTTAGATTGGATTTGCTGGATCTGGATATTGGGTTTAAAGACCCGGATATTGATTGACGTGGGACGGGCCCGGATTGGGTTTAAAGACCCGGATTGAGTTTAAAGACTCGGAAGTTTAAAGACTCGGATATATTGATATTTCCCCCGTAGGCCTGTTGAGTTTAAAGACTCGGGATTTTAAAGACTCGGATATTATTGAGGCCTGGATTGAGTTTAAAGACTCGGGAGTTTAAAGACTCGGATAGGTCCAGAAGGTTTGATCGGATAATGATGACTTGATATTCATGGTTTATGATACGATTTTATGATGCTTATGCTATGATTTCTATAACTGTGTTTTATAGTGTTTCTGTTTTTATGATGAGGTTTATGTGAACTATAACTGCTTTAATAACTGGGTTATGCATGTGGTTTCAAAACGGAGGGCCAAACCCGGTTTTTCTTATAAATGGTTTTGGAAACTTTTCTTTTATTTATGGTCCACTCACACTTTCTGGTTTTTAAATTTCCCTCCAGGTCGTGGAGCTAGAGCGGGGTTTCGGCGTCGAGGCAGCGTCTGAGGCATAGAAGTTGCGGAAGGGATCTTGGAGTGTTTCAATTTTTCCGTAGTGCGTGTACTCTTTGTATCGGTTTTCTTTCTTTTGTATTTAGTACTATGCTCTGTAAATTTTAACTTCGGGATGTTTTAAAAGTTCTCCTGCGTCTGACTGGGTGTTTTAATGCCTTTTCGGCGTGTTTAGTAGTTTTGTGTCGGGGTGTCAGACGGGAGCAGGAGTTACCTCGGTTTTCGGGGTGAAACCGGGGTGGGTCCTGACACAGAGGGATTCCACACATCGAACATGGCAACACATGCCAAAAAGAATCACATGTTCCTATTCCCAACCGTCGTAAGTGTAGTCGTACAGGGTCATCGTAAACCAGGAAACCCTGACCTCTGACTACCACTGGTATTAATCCGTACATCCTCTATCCGACACGACAGTAGGGTCACGACCCTCAAGTCGTCATACTGTATCTACGGATCCACTGGGTCCTACTCACTAGTGACACTACGGCTCTAAGCCGTTAGATCCACACAAATACTGATCCTCCTCGGGATCCAACCTCGAAACACATGGCCTCCAATGCCAATCGAACCTCAAACTACCGTCTAACTTAAAGTTCGCTTCTACCGAATCCTCGTACTAATGCCCTAACTACCAGGTTGGTGACGGGCTGTTACGACTTTAGAGACATCACATCCTCGACCTGCGCGCACTCCACGAGCAAAACATGCTCTGATACCAACTTGTCAGGACCGGTCCCAAATCCCCCGGGATTAACGTGGGACCCGCCTGATCCCGTCTGACACCAGTAGTGAAGATGACGTCTATCAGAGTACTGCTTGGTTTGACTACTAGTCTGAATTTAGAAGTTGAGTAACTAGATGTCAAGACTACATTCCTTCATGGAGACCTTGAAGAAGAAATTTACATGGAGCAGCCAGAAGGTTTCAAAGTCACAGGGAAAGAAGACCTAGTCTGGCAACTAAAGAAGAGTTTGTATAGACTGAAGCAAGCACCACGACAATGGTACAAAAAGTTTGATTCCTTTATGATCAAACATGGATACCAAAGGACCACTTCTGATCATTGTGTTTTTGTCAAGAGGTTCTCTGATGGAGAATTTATTATACTTCTCTTATATGTTGATGACATGTTGATCGTAGGTCGTTATAGTGACAAGATTAGCAAGTTGAAGAAAGAACTCAGCAAGCCTTTTGCAATGAAAAACTTAGGACTAGTAAAGCGGATTCTCGGTATGCATATCTCTTGTGATCGAAAGAAGGGAAAGTTGTGGTTATCACAAGAACGTTATATCGAGAAGGTGTTGAAGACATTCAACATGGACAAGGCAAAATCAGTTGTGACTCCTGTTACTAATCATTTCAAGCTCAATTCCAAGTAGTGTCCTACAAGTGACAAAGAGAAAGAAGAGATGAAATCGGTGCCATATGCCTCAGCAGTTGGAAGCCTTATGTATATGATGGTATGCACCGGGCCAGATTTAACACATGCAATTGGTGTTGTTAGCAGATTCTTATCCACACCGGGTAAAGAACATTGGGAAACAGTAAAATGGATTATGAGATATCTTATAGGAACCTCCAAAATGAGTTTGTGTTTTGGATGTGGTAAGCCCGAATTGGTTGGGTACACAGATGCAGACCATGCTAGAGAACTTGACACCAGAAAGTCCACTTCATGTTATCTGGTTACTTTTTCTAGGGGAGCTGTTTCCTGGCAGTCTAAATTGCAGAAGTACATTACTCTGTCAACTACAGAAGTAGAATTTATTGATGCTACTGAAGCTTGCAAGGAGTTACTGTGGATGAAAAGATTCCTACAGGAGTTGGGACAAGAACAACAATAATATGCTCTTCACTGTGACAGCCAGAGTGATATTCATTTGAGTAAGAACTCAAGTTTCCACTCAAGGTCAAAGCATATTGATGTAAGATATCATTGGATTCGTGAAGTGTTGGAATCCAAGCAACTGCAAATCGAGAAGATCCATACTAATGACAATGGTTCAGATATGATGACAAAGTGTTTATAAAATGGCAAGTATGAGTTTTGCAGAAGCGCAGCTGACATGATGAAGCCCTCCACTTAAGTCGGGAAGGGGGAAATTGATGAGTTATTCCCTCCATTAAGTGGAGGGGAATTTGATGGGTTATTCCCTCCATTTAGTGGGGGAGAATTTGATGGAAAAATCCCTCCATTAAGTGGAGCAGAATTAATATGATCTTTAGAGTTCCCCAAATGAAGACATTTGATATCCCAATGCACATGTTATGGTTTGTGCATGGATGTGATTTTGAGTAGGTTCATTCATGTGAAATAAAGAAAATTTTTGATCTCCCAACTTATTGTGAGAAATTACTATACTTATGAGAGTTACCATAAGATTAATTAGAGCTAACTCTTATGCATGACTATGCATTGATGACTTCCTTCCATCCATCCCTATATAAAGGAGAGGGATTGAGCATTATCAACCATCCTTCAAGCAGCAAGTTATCCACCAAAGGTGAGAGTGAGAAGAGAGTTCCTCCTTGTGTGAGAAATAAGAAGATAGCTTCATTTGTGAGAAAAAAAAAGAGTGAGATCCTCTTGAGTGAATCCAAGAGAGAGTTGTGTATCCACCATTGAGTGAGATTGTACTTGTAATCTCATTATTCATAGTGAAAATTTTTGGAGCTGCTGTCCGAGGATGTAGGCACATTGTCGAAAATTGTCGAATCTCGTTAAATTTCGGTGTTCTCTTTTATCTTTTTTTACTTCCTTTTTTATTTCTGCCAATTTATTTACTCAATTTATTTTGAGGGTGGAAAAAGTTTAATCCTGGTGATTATAATTATCTATTTAATTTGTGCATTTTTCCCAACAACAATCTCAATTGTCGTGAATCCTATTAAAACTTGGATCTTAAGCAATCGAGAATTTAATTAGTAAAAGAAAAAAGTACAAAAGAAAAAGTGCTTAGAGGATGGAAATTAAATTCCCGTATTGTATATCTCCAACTACACTTTACATTATTTATCTTATAGGAAAGTTTTGTTTAGTCTCTTTGATTTATCCTTTTTCTTTTCTTTTCTTTTTTCTAATATTCTGTGTTGTTTACTACATGTATGATAGTTTCCGTGGACGATATTTTCCATTAATTGATGCATGCTTGATTGAGAAGAAATGAATTTATCTGCACTGCAAGTATTTGATAAGGTTGAGATTACTTGATTGAGAAGCGATCGGGATTTATACTAGCTAGGACACATATGTTTTAACCTTGAGAAAAGAAGTACTGGCCTCTGGCCACTCGATCATGATGAGCTTGTTCTCCTTATATTGCCTTTGTTGTGCTTGTGTCAAATTTTCAAATTTAGACGGTTCTTCGAGGCTGGTCTCAATAATATCCCACAGATCTTGAGAAATAAAGGTCTCCATTTGGCTGCTCCAATATTCATAGTATTCACCTTCGAATATTGGAACTTAGCTTGGGGAGTATGAGAACAAATTTGGTATCAGCGCTATTTTCCAATGACCTCAAACTCTGTCCCTACATTGTTCTCATATGATCCCCAAGCTAAGTTCCAATATTCGAAGGTGAATACTATGAATATTGGAGCAGCCAAATGGAGACCTTCTTTATTTCTCAAGATATGTGGGATATTATTGAGACCGTCCTCAAAGAACTGTCTGAATTTGAAAATTTGACACAAGCACAACAGAGACAATATAAGGAGAACAAGAAGAGAGATGCCACTGCATTACGCTACATACAACAAGGGGTAAGCAAGACAATTTTTCCCAGAATTTTCAAAGTTAATAATGCTCAAATTGCTTGGGATATCTTAAAAAGGGAGTTTCAGGGTTCAGAAAAAACTGTAACTCTAAAGTTGTAGACCTTGTGGAGAAAATTTGATACGTTGGAAATGAAAGATAGTGAAATCATTCATGATTTTTCTTCAAGAGTTACATAGATAGTGTAGAACCATAAATCACCGAAAAATTATGGAGCTGCCACGTGGCTCATAACTCTCAAAATGTCGATATTACCCTTGGTAAAGACGACGACGGCATCACACGATCCCCGCATTAATTTAATATATTTATCAATTAATTATATTAATTAATCAGATTAATTCCAACAATAAATAATCTCTCAATGAGTAATTTATTATTATTTATATAGTTAATAATAATGATTTCTCTCGGTAGAATCGCCTATTAAACGCTATCTCCTTCAACTAATCAGACGCTCCGATGACACTCAAGGTTTCACTATAAATACAGGGTCTCATTCACCTATAAGGGTAATTCAAAAACTGATACCGAAACTCTGCTGGTTTATTTCTCTCGATTAAACTGACTTAGGCATCAGAGTGTTCATGGTTGAACCACCCCCCGGGTTTCAACCTTAACCCCGATTATTTCTTATTATTGTGTGTAGGGAACAAGAAGGAATTCTACAAGTCCGGACGATTTCTGCATCAACAGATAGTACATCAGATTAAAGGTTGTCGTGATACCATTGAAGATAAGAAGGTGATTGAGAAAGTCTTGAGAAGTCTACCTCCCAAATTTGATCATGTTGTTGCTGCCATAGAAGAATCCAAAGACTTGTCCAGAATGTCCATGTATGAGTTAGTAGGATCTCTCAAATCTCATGAACAGAGGATTAATAGGTCTTCAAACCATCCAATGGAGCAAGCATTCATGTCCAAGCTCAAAGTTTCAAAATAGAAATTCAGCGGCTCAGAACAAAAAAGATATCAAAACTACTTCCCAAATAAGAGTCAGCAGTTCGGGAGAGGAAGAGATGATAAAAATTGTAATTGCACCTCATGGAGAGAAGGAAAAGAAAGCACACGACATTTTTTGGAAACTCAAGCTCTCAATGTTTCATTTTCAAAAAATGGAACCACGAGTCAAAAGATTTTAAATTTAAATGCTAAAGGTGTCGAATCCCTAACCATTCTGAAAGAGACTGCTGGTATCAAGATAAAAAAGACCGCATTGAAGCTAAGTTTGCAGAGGAAAGCCGTGAAGAGCAACTATTATATACATGTTTGAATGGTCAATCCACCCCACATAACACATGGTACTTTGCCAGCGGCTGCACCAATTATATGACAGGAAATAAATAATGTTTCTTAGAGCTTGATCAAAGCTACATCTCTCGTGTAAAGCTTAGAGATGATAAGTACTTACAGGTTGAAGGCAAAGGCGTCGTTGCAATGACCACAAAGGAAGGTAACACAAAAGATACTTGTGATGTTCTTTATGTGCCAAGCTTAACTGAAAATTTATTGAGTGTTGGTCAATTAATGCAAAACGAGTATAGAGTTGTTTTTGATGATTTATCATGTGAAATTATTGAGAAGAAAAATTGGTTGACTGTGGCAAAGGCTGACATGGCTGGAAACAAAATGTTCCCTCTTTCCATGCCATTAGAAGAAAAGTTTGCTCTCAGAATTAATTGTCCATATCAGTCCTACTTATGGTACTTGAGATATGGACACCTAAATTACAAAGGAGTGCATCTACTAAATTAAAAGAAGATGGTGATCAGGCTGCCAGAAGTATGTGAAGGCTGCATTTATGTAAAATGCATAGGCTACCATTCCCAAAAACATCTTGGAGAGCTAAGGCTACTTTAGAATTGGTGCATGTTGATATATGTGGTCCTACATGGACACCTTCCCTCAACAACAAGAGGTATTTCATTCTCTTTGTTGACGATTTTACAAGAATGATGTGGTTGTGTTTTTTGAGTGAAAAATCAGAGGCATTCTCTACCTTTCAACAATTCCAAGCATTGGTTGAAAGGCAAAGTGGCTGTAAATTGAAGGCCCTAAGGACAGATCGTGGAGGTGAGTTTATATTCACTCCATTCATGAACTATTGCAAGGAAAATGGAATCCAAAGACAACTAACAGTTAGTAGAAGTCCACAGCAAAACGGTGTGGCGAAAATGAAAAACCGCACCATTGTGGAAATGGTTAGAAGTATGTTGAAGGGAAAGAAGCTTCCTAATTATTTGTGGGCTGAAGCTGTCCACACAGCCATATACATCCTAAATAGATCTCCTACGTAGGCAGTTCGCAACAAGGCTCCATTTGAAGCGTGAAGCAAAAAGAAGCTGTTGGTTGATCATTTTAAAAATTTTTGATGCATTTCGTATGCAATGATCACTTCCAAAAGCAGAGAAAAGTTTGATGTTAAGAGAGTGAAGTACATATTCATTGGCTATAGTGATAAATCTAAAGGTTATCAGCTGCTCAATCCAAAAACAAATCAACTTGTGGTATCTAGAGATGTCATTTTTTATGAGATGGAAGCATGGGAGTGGAAGGAAAATTCTTCTCAAGCACAAAGCTCTTTTGATGTTGCTGAATCATCCTCATCTCAGGAAGTTAATGACCTGTAGCGAGAGTTATCAACATGTCCTATAAGACATGCAGTTGAAAGTTCAAGTGATAATCACTCCAATTCAGAATCTCCACCAAGAAAGGTACGCTCCTTGAGAGATATCTATGAATCATGTGATTTTGCTCTTTTTTCATGTGAAACCCAATCATTTGAAGAAGCAACATAAAATGATGTGTGGATTAAAGCAATGAATGAAGAAATTTCTATGATTGAAAAAAACAAACTTGGGAGCTCATGGATTTGCTGAAAGGAAATTATGTAATTGGTTTTAAATGGATTTATAAGACAAAGTACAATGAAGATGGCTCAATTCAAAAGCACAAAGCAAGGCTGGTTGCAAAAGACTACTCATAACAGCCCGACGTCGATTTTACTGAAACATTTGCACCAGTTGCTTGAATGGAGACCATAAGAACTATTCTTGCCTTAGCAGCCCAATTGGAATAGAATGTGTTTCAATTTGATATAAAATCTGCATTTTTAAATGGTGAGCTGCAAGAAGAAGTATATATGAGCAACCCAATGGTTTTGAAGTAAAAAGGAAAGAAGGAAAGGTATATAAGCTGCAAAGGGCATTGTATGGACTAAAACAAGCCCCCCGAGCTTGGAACAAAAAAATTGATAGCTATTTTCAACAAAATGGGTTCAAGAAAAGCCCAAGTGAACCATCTTTGTATGTGAAGAAGACAGGCACATATTTAATTGTTGTTTTCCTGTCTGTTGATGACTTGATTTATTTTGGTTCCAATTTGAGAACGGTGGACGAAGGTTTTAGGTAGTTTTGTTAATTGGGTTAGATAGGAAATGAAGAAATAGGAATTTAGGAATTGGAATGGAAGAAAACGGACCGATAATGAGGGAGAAGGAGACTTGGACCGGTTACGCCGGTCCAAGTTGCAGGAAAAACCGGACCGGACCGGTTCGGACCGGTCTGACCGATGTAGGGGATGACAGGTGACGTCATCCTGCTGACGTCATCATGTCAGGGATGACGTCAGCATTGTCAGATCTGAAAATGTCAGCTGACATGTCAGAAAATGGGCCAATAGGAGTGCGACACGTGTCACATGTCAGTGCACAATCAGCACTGACATGTCAGTGACGTGGCCTAATCAGGGGCTGACGCGTGGCACAGATGTGGACCAGTGTCATGATGACACGTGGCACATGTCAGACTGCCACGTGGCACTGACAGCACAGTGACGTGGACTAATGGGAGCTTGACACGTGGCACCTGTCAGAGTCTGACATGTCAGACCTGACAGCTGTCAGATGACGTCAGCGATGACGTCAACAGGTACTGTAGCTGGCGCGTGAAGCCCACGTGCAGCCACTTCAGGCGGCGCGTGAGGGCGCGTGGCAGGGAATCTGGGGAAGGTTTCAACATACGAAATCTTCTATTCAATGTAACGAACATTTTGGGACTGGTTTCGTGTCGATCGGACATCGTTTCGATAGGTTTCGGGCTGTCCGAAGGTTTAGTTTCGGTTTTAAAAATAGTTAAAAATACAGGAAAATTACGGGGCTTTAGTGGGAGGTTAATTAAGTAGTTAGTGACCTTCTATTACAATTTGGACAGGTTTGGGAGTCCCAGTGACGGTGATCGGCCAGGGGAGCCGTATGGCACGCAAATCGAGGCGGCAGCTCGGACGGTCTGTGAGTGGACCTTGTTTTCTAAATTGGTGCATGCATAAATGTTTATTATATGTTTTAAATGCTTGTTTTTAATGCCATGGGTGCATTTGTATGTGGTTACGTATAAGCGCGTATTTCGAGGTTTCGGCCTTATACGGTGCTTATACGGGTCTATATTTCTTTATTGATTTAAATGATTTGATTTTGGATTTCTAAAAAGATAAACTCGGGTATGAGACCCATTTGGTTTTGTCTCGGGCATATGACACTGTAACGACCCGAACCGAGAATAATAATATTTTAATGTAAAAAGACTATTTTGCCCCTAAAGGGGGGAAACTTTGACTTTTGACCCGGGCAACAATTTGGACTTTGACCCATGACTATGACGTAGGTCGGGACGTCACGAATCTGTAGACAGGCGGCACGCCGAAATCGGAGTTCGTATGAAGAAGTTATGGTCAAGGAGGCGTTTTAGCGGAATTTACGAACCAAGAACAACGGAATAAAATATTAATTTATTACGGGAATCCGTGCCAACCTAATATTTAAATCAAACCGGTGGATTGGTGACAAGTGTCACCCATCCAAGCCTACACTATTCCCATAAAGCAACTTACACTATTTAATCCATTTTTATATAATTATTTTTCCCTCCATTTGATTTCAGCCATTGGATTTCTGGCCAGATTGAATCCTGGCCCTTCATTCTCATCTGCTCCCTTATTCATGCACGATCTCTGTTTTCTTACAAACACACACAGACACACATTCATCCCCCCACAACCCGTGCATTTCTTCCATTTTCTCTCGACCAAGGCGATTAACCATTCTTATCACACCAAACGACCACCCACAGCACCACCATTATCTGGTCTTCACCACCGTGCAACACCGGCAACCACCAGCCCATTTCCCCGCCTGAATATCCCGTCCAAAAACTCAGACCCGAAACACGACGGAAACGGGTCCAAGAAGCAAACCGTGACAACCACACCACCTCGACGCAGGGGAAGCTCCAGTCTGCACCGTGAGAACCCCAGGAGCCTAACTGGACGACGGCACGGCCTGCGGCAGTGACACGGCGGCGGTAAGGTCGAAAACCCGAAAACCCGTTTTGATCCCCTGTTTCGAACCAACGTGTTTTAGTGCTAGGAAATTGATTGTGTGATGTTAGAAATGTTCTAGGGTGAGAGACGAGTTGATCAGGACCGGTTTGGACGACGGAGACGGCGTGGATCACCGGAGAAGACGATCGGACTTTGGCCGTGAGTTTCAACGACGAACTGGTGAGTTTTCTCCCGTTTTCTTTCTAGTTTGAGGTTGTAGAACCATAGAACAGACCTAGACGACCCTATAGGGATGAACCCCGTCGAAAATGGTGGCCGGAATTGTACGATTGAATCGGGTCAAGCCGTGGGTCGACGGCGACCCGGTTCCAGTCAAATGGGTCTGACCCGATACTGTAGCATGATGACGTCATCATGCTGACGTCACTTCTGACGTCATGATGACGTCATCCTGTCAGATATTGTCAGACCAGGGACCAATCAGAACATGCCACGTGTCACCTGACAAGTGTCAGTGATGACGTCATGCTGACGTCCGCATGACGTCACTGCTGACGTCAGCAGTACTGTAGCAGCGTTGACCCACGCGTTGACCAGGCGCGTGGGGGCGCGTGTGAACAGTGATTTTGGTGGGGCCGGTACCATTTTCAAGGTTTCGACGATACGGATCCAATGGAGGTGGTTTCGTGTCGATCGGAGATCGTTATGTTAGTCAAAATGGGGTTTGAAGCACCGGGAATAGTTCCCGGGATGCGATTTTGAGGCGGATCTGTTCTAGGGTCTTGGTATTGATATTATAGGGTCCTTAAGTAACCCTCAGGAATAATAATACAGGTTTATAGAGATCGTTGAGCAGCAAGGACCGAGTGTGAGTGGGCTGTTTGATTTATAAAAGGCTTGCATGCATAAACTGTTTTACTATTTCCACTGATGAGTCTTATGAACTGTTTATATTTGCTATGTTTTGGGCATGAGACCCGTCTGGATTATATGTGGATTTTGTTTGGGATGTCCGGGGGACATAGGGTAAACTATACTGTTATTGTACTGTACTTTCCTACCTGTGTATATTGTCTCCTCCAGGGAGGGTCGTTGGCCTGGGTGGACCCTAGAGTAGTCACGGGGCTCCGACTGAGTGGAGTTGACCCCCGTTGGGCTGCTTACTCTCAGGAAGGCATGTTTATATACCTCGGGCAGTGACTGGGATACCGGGAGCTGATGTACCTAGAGAGTCTCGGGTGTGAGACCCTGAGTGGCAACGCGTAGCCTTAGAACCGTGACATCATTTGGGTTGGGTTTTACAGTGCACTGATATGTTAGTTTCACCTTACGATTATTATTGTGGTTCATTTGTTATGCTTTCATTATAATATTATATTTTCACTGCATGCAAGATTTGGAAAACGGAGGGGTAAAACCTTATGATTATTTTATTATTAAATTGATTTCTAAACTGTTATATTTGGCCCACTCACCCTTGTTTTACTGACCCCTCCAGACCCTGACACGGAAATAGAGGAGGAGGACCCGGAGGAGGAGGCAGAGGTTTAGTTTGCCTAGCTGTGCACCTGTACACCCACTTGTGGGTAGGTTGAGCACCGAATAAATGTACTCTGACTAGTGTGCTCACATGTTGTACTTTACTTTCCCTTGTCTGACAGTATCACTTTAAACACTGTGTTGTACGTTATCTATCTATTTGAGTCTTCGGTTTTTATTTAAGGGTAATTTTGGTATGTTTAGAGTCATTGTCAGACGGGAGCGAGTCACGTCCCCGGGTGCTCACAGAGGTAACGTGGCAAGTGGGCCAACACCCAACGTCAGCGTCTCATTCTGCGATTAGACTCAACCGTCACCGAGTCAAATCCAGAATCACCGTTCATACTGTGCGTCACTCACGCACCTCGTATGTAACGACCCGTCCCAAATTCCTAGGTTAGATTAGTGCGTCACTCATTCACGCACCTCGTGCGTCACTCACTCACGCACCTCGTACTAGGCGAAATCGGACGAACGATGCGAAATGACCGTTTTGCCCCTAGTGGTGGCAAAACGTTGACTTTTCTTTCGGGCGGTCAAATGGACTTTGACCGATGACCGTGACGTAGTTCGTGACGTCAGGAGTTCATAGACAGGTGGCACGTTCAATTCCGACGTTCGAGGAGGAAGTTATGACGTTCGGAAGTTTATGGGCATTTTGGTAATTTGGGTGAATAAGAGGTCAAAAGTTGACTTTTTGACCGGGAGATCCGATGGCCGAGGGCCGAAGACCGTTACGTAGATAAGGACAATACGAATCCGTAGACAGGCGGCACGTCGAATTCGGACGTTCAATGGCGAAATTTCGGTTCACGGAAGTTCCAGGTTACTATTCACAACGGCACGTTTTACGAGACAAAAAGTGCAGTTTGTCTCTAGTGGGCCCAGATATTTGTCCTGATCCCCAATGGATAAGTGACAAGTGTCACCCATCCAATGGACACCAATTTCATTCATGCATCAAACCCCTTAACCGTGCATCCATTTCTCCCATTTTTCCCAAACCAACCCGATCACCATTTCTCACCCAAACACCAAACCCTTCCCTTGTAACCATAACTGAGACCAGAGGGTGAGAGAGGAGGACTAAGGACGGCAGCTGGTGGCTGGAACCGCCGTGGGTGGTGGCGGGAACCCAGAACCCGAGCGGGTACCCGGTAAGCCCATTTTCAATTTTTGCGTGGATTTTGATGTTATGGATTGATTTGGACGATTGGTTTGAGTTAAATAGGTTGCTAGGGAGTTGTTAGAGGGGTTTTGGTGGTGGTTGGACGTCGGGGAAGCCCTGGGAGGTTTCGGGAAAATTGAACCGTAAGGTTCAAAATTGAACCGGTCGGATTTCGAAGGTTTTAGGTTGTTTAATTGATTGGGTTAGATAGGAAATGAAGAAATAGGAATTTAGGAATTGGAATGGAAGCAAACGGACTGAAAATGAGGGAGAAGGAGACCTGGACCGGTTACGCCGGTCCAAGTTGCTGGAAAAATCGGACCGGTCGGCCCGGACCGGCTGTGCGAGGTTGAAGGTGGTGACGTGGCATGATGACGTGGCACCTGTCAGATTGTCAGGTGACGTGGAACACTCATCAGCCGACACGTGTCACATGTCAGTGCACAGTCAGCACTGACATGTCAGTGACGTGGCCCAATCAGGGGCTGACACGTGTCACTGACGTGGACTAGTGCCGTGATGACACGTGGCACATGTCAGATTGCCACGTGGCACTGACAGCACAGTGACGTGGACCAATGGGAGCATGACACATGGCACATGTCAGAGTCTGACATGTCAGACCTGACAGCTGTCAGATGACGTCATGCTGACGTCAGCGATGACGTCAGCAGGTACTGTAGCTGGCGCGTGGCAGGGAATTTGGGAAAGTGTTCAACACGGGAAATCTTCTATTCGATGTAACGAACATTTTGGGACTGGTTTCGTGTCGATCGGACACCGTCTCGATATGTTTCGGGGCATCGGAAGGTTTAGGTTCGGGATTAAAAATAGTTAAAAATACGGAAAAATTACGGGGCTTTAGTGGGAGGTTAATTAAGTAGTTAGTAACCTTCTATTACGATTTGGACAGGTTTGGGAGTCCCGATGACGGTGATCGGCTCGGGGAGCCGTATGGCACGCAAATCGAGGCGGCAGCTCGGACGGTCTGTGAGTGGACCTTGTTTTTCTAAATTGGTGCATGCATAAATGTTTGTTATATGTTTTAATACATGTTTGATGATGCCATGGGTGCATTTCTATGTGGTTACGTATAAGCACGTATTTCGACGTTTCGGCCTTATACGGTGCTTATACGGGTCTGTATTTCTTTATTGATTTAAATGAACTGGATTTGGATTTCAAAAGGATAAACTCGGGTATGCGACCCATTTGGTTTTGTCTCGGGCATATGACCTCAGATATCAGGCACAGTGCCCAACTGATGTCCTATGTTCGGGTACGAGACCCAAGCTACTTTACGGTTTTGATTTCAGGTCAGGGAACCTTAAATGGATTTCCCGGTTCATGACGGTTTATGGGAACTGGCATGAACTCTTAATATGGTATCATGGTTCATGACGGTTTATGGGAACCGGCATGAACCCTTGTTGGTCATTACGGTACATGACGGTTTATGGGAACCGGCATGTTACCTGGTTATGTTATTACGGTACATGACGGTTTATGGGAACCGGCATGTTACCTTGGCTATGGATATTATGGATCATGACGGTTCAAGGGAACCGGGCATGGATATTTTGTTATGTATATATATGTTCATCTACCTTCCTTTACTTCTATTATCTCCTCCGGGGAGGGTCGTTAGCCTGGGTGGACCCCGGAGTAGTCACGGAGCACCGACTGAGTGGAGTCACCCCCCAGTTGGGTTCCTTACTCTCAGGAAGGCTATGGTTACTATTACCTCGGGTAGGGTCAGTGGTCTGCGGACATTGACCTTGACTTTGAGAAGACTCGGATTAAGACCCGGGTAGCACGCGCATAGCTTTGGATACGGTGACAGGATTGGTTGTGTGACTTATATGTATATATATGATATGTGGTGTGCACAGGTGTGCACAGGATTTGAGCAGTGGCTCGTGTACTTGGTTTCTTTATGGTTTGGGGCCGAGTCCCTTATGGATTTGGGCAGGGGCCCGTATGGTCGTTTTCATTGTGGTCCTTTCGACCTTGGTTTATATCTGATTTGGGCTTAGTTCCCACGTATGGTTTCTTTGGTTAAATGGTTTTCTAATGCATGCATGCTTTTTAGTGAAGGGTACAAATGTCTTCTTGTTAAAATGTTTTTATAAACTTTTGTTTTGTCCACTCACAGTTTTTAATGTTTTGACTGCCCTTCAGGTTGACATTCGGATGTGGACTGTAGCAGAGACCGAGATATCTCATGCCTCCTCCGGATCCTAGCGTACTCTGATAGCCCGGGAGGGCAAAGGTCGGAAATATCCCTTGTCTGACACTTCGTGTCAGACGGGAGCAGGGTCATCCCGCACTAATCCCGGGGGGATTAAGATGGGTCCTGTCATCGTATCATCGTCACGACTGACGAATCCTATCGTCACAATCGTCACGGCAACCTGAGTCCATCCAACTCGATAAGACTCGATCACGTCCATCGATAGCAGCGTCTGTCACAACCTTATGCAGACCAAACTCACAAACACTCTGCTATCGAGACTCCCAATCCATGCGGTAGTTTCACCGCCAGTACCAACCATTCCACACACAACATGCACCGATCGGTCCACCCCCAGATCCGATCGCAAGTACCACTCTCGGGGTAATTTGTCCAATCGATCCCTACCCAGGGTTATCACAAACCCGACTGCCCACTGCAGCTCTACCATCCTGACCGATCCCTCGATCTCGACTCCGAAGAGTCGTCATACGCCAATACTGGTACCCAACCAGCCAATAACTACGCTCTGAGGATCTCATCCTCTCGTAACTCTACGGCTCTCAGCCGCTGGCCTCCACAAGAATTGGTCGTACTCCGGGTTCAATACTACACAAACGCTACGTGCGCAAACGCCTCCTAGCGCGTCACACCACATCTACTCCGGCATCTCCTACCAGTCGACATCCCGTGCCAATTGTCATCCCAGAGTGTAACGACCCGTCCCAGGAATTAGTGTTAAGGAAGTGTTTAAGGCAAGATTAGTGAGCTTAATCGTGGGTTAGTTGGTCTCGATAAGGTCGTTAGGGTAGAATGACGATTCTGCCCCTAGTTTGGGTAAAAAAGTTGACTTTTAGTTCGGGCCGTCAATTGGGTTTTGACCGATGACCAGGACGTAGTTTAGGACGTCACGAATCCATATACAGGTGGCACGCCCGATTCCGACATCCGATGAGGAAGTTATGATGTTCGGAAGGTTGAGGGCATAACCGTAATTTGGCTAAATTAGGGGGAAAAGTTGATTAGGGGAAAAGTTGACTTTTCGTACGATCGGGTTTTGACACGTTGACCTAGGATGGTTAACTAGATCTCATCGTCCTGAGTTCGATGACAGGCGGCACGTATTCATCGGACTTACGATGTGTGAGTTACGGGTCTAGAAAGGAAGTGGCAAGATCGTAATTTTGGTTTAAAAGGAAGGGCATTTTGGTCTTTTGTACTTTGGGCCTGGTGCAACAGATAGGGACAAATTGAGGGCTGAGATTGAGCCACATGGGAGAGGAATTGTGGGATGGTGACACGTGTAGGAGGGCTAGAGGTTTCTAGCATACACGGTCCAATTATTTGGGGTAATCGTGTACCTGTGTGTGTGTGTGTTTGTGTTCGAAGAACATAAAACAGAGGAAGGAATTGGGAGAAAATTGAGAGGTGATCGTGAGGGTTGGTGAGTTTTGTGAGTGTGTGAGAGTGACCAGAGAGTGAGAGGGAGTTAGTGAGGAGGTTTGGAGGTCCAGTGGCTGTGTGTGTGTGTGTGTGAGAGAGAGGTGAGCCACGGGAAACCAGGGGGAAAACAGGGAGGAAGTGAGTGATTGTAGTGGTGGTGTGGCCGTGTGCGGTGTAATTGGACTCGACAGGGAACAAGAACGACTCTGTGGACGTCAGGGAGTGCGACGGTGAGCATGGCGGCGGTCGACGGAAGGTAATTCCTTCTCCCTGTGTAAGTGCTCTGTTTTGCCGTGATTTTCAAATTGGAAAGTCGTGGCTTTTGGGGTTGAATCGAGGAGTCTAGTGAGGTTTAGGGGACTCAGTAAGGTCCTAGGTAGCTGCTGGTTGTGCAGCCGTGATGGGGAGTGCGCGGCGGAGTCCTGGACGACGGAGGATACACGGCGTCCTCTGTTTTTCAGTCTGGGTTCAAACGTTGAGTCGTGGGTCTTGAGTACGAGTCGAGGGTTTTGGTTGGTTCTAGTCGACTTCTTAGGTCCTTAGGAACCGTCTACGGTGGTTTCCGTGGCGGGGGAAGACCTGGGTGGCCAGAGTAGAAAACAGGGGACAGTTTGGGTTTCTGTTCGAGCTTGAGTCGACAGGTTTTAGGTTGAGTCGAGATGTTTGGAGTATAGGAATGGATAGCTCAAGTCTGGACGAAGCAGTTGGTGAAGAAATGAGGTGTTTTGGTGCAGGTACGGCGATGAACCGTCCTCACCGGTTCGAATTGCAGAGGCCGGTTCGACTGGCTCGACTCGAGGAAGACAATGGTACTGTAGCTGGCGCATGAGGCCCACGCGCAGCCACTTTGGGCGGTGCGTGGGGGCACGTGCAGTGGTTCTTGAGGAAGTTTTCAACATAGTTTTTGGTCTAGGAGTTGTGACGAGTCTCATGGGATTGGTTTCGGGTTAATCGGACGCCGTTTGAGATTAGTTCCGCGAGGGTGAAGGTTTAGGGTTCCGGTTCGTTACGTTTAGGACCCGGGAACTTTTGGGAAAATTAGGTGGACTTCCGTAGACGTGTTAGTAACGTACTTTGGCGGTTGTTGACAGGATCGGGACTTCCCGAGGAAGCAGAGGAACGTACGAGACGTTCGAGACGCGATTGAGGGCTCGGTACCGTGAGTGGACACTTTCTCTATAACTGAGCATGTATAACTGCTTTTAATTACTTGTTTTATGGTTTTATATGTGATTTCATGGTCATTTGAATATGCTATAACTGTTTTACTTAATTGCACGGTTTTCGAGAAATAACGTATTTGGCACGTTTTACGAGGAAAGGTGGATTTCTGATTATGATGCTATGGTTTTGGGATTTCAAACAATAAATGGTTTTCAATGATTATAAAGGGATTTTGGAACATGATTTTGATGATCAAGGTTTTCGATTTTAGAATCGGACTTCGAAAAGCGGAATTTGGCTTTAAAGTTGAAAAGTGGATTTCCGGATTTGGGTTCGGAATGATGGTTCTGGATGCTGGAAGAGCTTCGGACCAGTGATTTCGGATTCGGGTTTGGATATGGATTTAGAAAAGGTTTTCAAACGGTTTTAGATTGGATTTGCTGGATCTGGATATTGGGTTTAAAGACCCGGATATTGATTGACGTGGGACGGGCCCGGATTGGGTTTAAAGACCCGGATTGAGTTTAAAGACTCGGAAGTTTAAAGACTCGGATATATTGATATTTCCCCCGTAGGCCTGTTGAGTTTAAAGACTCGGGATTTTAAAGACTCGGATATTATTGAGGCCTGGATTGAGTTTAAAGACTCGGGAGTTTAAAGACTCGGATAGGTCCAGAAGGTTTGATCGGATAATGATGACTTGATATTCATGGTTTATGATACGATTTTATGATGCTTATGCTATGATTTCTATAACTGTGTTTTATAGTGTTTCTGTTTTTATGATGAGGTTTATGTGAACTATAACTGCTTTAATAACTGGGTTATGCATGTGGTTTCAAAACGGAGGGCCAAACCCGGTTTTTCTTATAAATGGTTTTGGAAACTTTTCTTTTATTTATGGTCCACTCACACTTTCTGGTTTTTAAATTTCCCTCCAGGTCGTGGAGCTAGAGCGGGGTTTCGGCGTCGAGGCAGCGTCTGAGGCATAGAAGTTGCGGAAGGGATCTTGGAGTGTTTCAATTTTTCCGTAGTGCGTGTACTCTTTGTATCGGTTTTCTTTCTTTTGTATTTAGTACTATGCTCTGTAAATTTTAACTTCGGGATGTTTTAAAAGTTCTCCTGCGTCTGACTGGGTGTTTTAATGCCTTTTCGGCGTGTTTAGTAGTTTTGTGTCGGGGTGTCAGACGGGAGCAGGAGTTACCTCGGTTTTCGGGGTGAAACCGGGGTGGGTCCTGACACAGAGGGATTCCACACATCGAACATGGCAACACATGCCAAAAAGAATCACATGTTCCTATTCCCAACCGTCGTAAGTGTAGTCGTACAGGGTCATCGTAAACCAGGAAACCCTGACCTCTGACTACCACTGGTATTAATCCGTACATCCTCTATCCGACACGACAGTAGGGTCACGACCCTCAAGTCGTCATACTGTATCTACGGATCCACTGGGTCCTACTCACTAGTGACACTACGGCTCTAAGCCGTTAGATCCACACAAATACTGATCCTCCTCGGGATCCAACCTCGAAACACATGGCCTCCAATGCCAATCGAACCTCAAACTACCGTCTAACTTAAAGTTCGCTTCTACCGAATCCTCGTACTAATGCCCTAACTACCAGGTTGGTGACGGGCTGTTACGACTTTAGAGACATCACATCCTCGACCTGCGCGCACTCCACGAGCAAAACATGCTCTGATACCAACTTGTCAGGACCGGTCCCAAATCCCCCGGGATTAACGTGGGACCCGCCTGATCCCGTCTGACACCAGTAGTGAAGATGACGTCTATCAGAGTACTGCTTGGTTTGACTACTAGTCTGAATTTAGAAGTTGAGTAACTAGATGTCAAGACTACATTCCTTCATGGAGACCTTGAAGAAGAAATTTACATGGAGCAGCCAGAAGGTTTCAAAGTCACAGGGAAAGAAGACCTAGTCTGCCAACTAAAGAAGAGTTTGTATAGACTGAAGCAAGCACCACGACAATGGTACAAAAAGTTTGATTCCTTTATGATCAAACATGGATACCAAAGGACCACTTCTGATCATTGTGTTTTTGTCAAGAGGTTCTCTGATGGAGAATTTATTATACTTCTCTTATATGTTGATGACATGTTGATCGTAGGTCGTTATAGTGACAAGATTAGCAAGTTGAAGAAAGAACTCAGCAAGCCTTTTGCAATGAAAAACTTAGGACTAGTAAAGCGGATTCTCGGTATGCATATCTCTTGTGATCGAAAGAAGGGAAAGTTGTGGTTATCACAAGAACGTTATATCGAGAAGGTGTTGAAGACATTCAACATGGACAAGGCAAAATCAGTTGTGACTCCTGTTACTAATCATTTCAAGCTCAATTCCAAGTAGTGTCCTACAAGTGACAAAGAGAAAGAAGAGATGAAATCGGTGCCATATGCCTCAGCAGTTGGAAGCCTTATGTATATGATGGTATGCACCGGGCCAGATTTAACACATGCAATTGGTGTTGTTAGCAGATTCTTATCCACACCGGGTAAAGAACATTGGGAAACAGTAAAATGGATTATGAGATATCTTATAGGAACCTCCAAAATGAGTTTGTGTTTTGGATGTGGTAAGCCCGAATTGGTTGGGTACACAGATGCAGACCATGCTAGAGAACTTGACACCAGAAAGTCCACTTCATGTTATCTGGTTACTTTTTCTAGGGGAGCTGTTTCCTGGCAGTCTAAATTGCAGAAGTACATTACTCTGTCAACTACAGAAGTAGAATTTATTGATGCTACTGAAGCTTGCAAGGAGTTACTGTGGATGAAAAGATTCCTACAGGAGTTGGGACAAGAACAACAATAATATGCTCTTCACTGTGACAGCCAGAGTGATATTCATTTGAGTAAGAACTCAAGTTTCCACTCAAGGTCAAAGCATATTGATGTAAGATATCATTGGATTCGTGAAGTGTTGGAATCCAAGCAACTGCAAATCGAGAAGATCCATACTAATGACAATGGTTCAGATATGATGACAAAGTGTTTATAAAATGGCAAGTATGAGTTTTGCAGAAGCGCAGCTGACATGATGAAGCCCTCCACTTAAGTCGGGAAGGGGGAAATTGATGAGTTATTCCCTCCATTAAGTGGAGGGGAATTTGATGGGTTATTCCCTCCATTTAGTGGGGGAGAATTTGATGGAAAAATCCCTCCATTAAGTGGAGCAGAATTAATATGATCTTTAGAGTTCCCCAAATGAAGACATTTGATATCCCAATGCACATGTTATGGTTTGTGCATGGATGTGATTTTGAGTAGGTTCATTCATGTGAAATAAAGAAAATTTTTGATCTCCCAACTTATTGTGAGAAATTACTATACTTATGAGAGTTACCATAAGATTAATTAGAGCTAACTCTTATGCATGACTATGCATTGATGACTTCCTTCCATCCATCCCTATATAAAGGAGAGGGATTGAGCATTATCAACCATCCTTCAAGCAGCAAGTTATCCACCAAAGGTGAGAGTGAGAAGAGAGTTCCTCCTTGTGTGAGAAATAAGAAGATAGCTTCATTTGTGAGAAAAAAAAAAGAGTGAGATCCTCTTGAGTGAATCCAAGAGAGAGTTGTGTATCCACCATTGAGTGAGATTGTACTTGTAATCTCATTATTCATAGTGAAAATTTTTGGAGCTGCTGTCCGAGGATGTAGGCACATTGTCGAAAATTGTCGAATCTCGTTAAATTTCGGTGTTCTCTTTTATCTTTTTTTACTTCCTTTTTTATTTCTGCCAATTTATTTACTCAATTTATTTTGAGGGTGGAAAAAGTTTAATCCTGGTGATTATAATTATCTATTTAATTTGTGCATTTTTCCCAACAACAATCTCAATTGTCGTGAATCCTATTAAAACTTGGATCTTAAGCAATCGAGAATTTAATTAGTAAAAGAAAAAAGTACAAAAGAAAAAGTGCTTAGAGGATGGAAATTAAATTCCCGTATTGTATATCTCCAACTACACTTTACATTATTTATCTTATAGGAAAGTTTTGTTTAGTCTCTTTGATTTATCCTTTTTCTTTTCTTTTCTTTTTTCTAATATTCTGTGTTGTTTACTACATGTATGATAGTTTCCGTGGACGATATTTTCCATTAATTGATGCATGCTTGATTGAGAAGAAATGAATTTATCTGCACTGCAAGTATTTGATAAGGTTGAGATTACTTGATTGAGAAGCGATCGGGATTTATACTAGCTAGGACACATATGTTTTAACCTTGAGAAAAGAAGTACTGGCCTCTGGCCACTCGATCATGATGAGCTTGTTCTCCTTATATTGCCTTTGTTGTGCTTGTGTCAAATTTTCAAATTTAGACGGTTCTTCGAGGCTGGTCTCAATAATATCCCACAGATCTTGAGAAATAAAGGTCTCCATTTGGCTGCTCCAATATTCATAGTATTCACCTTCGAATATTGGAACTTAGCTTGGGGAGTATGAGAACAAATTTGGTATCAGCGCTATTTTCCAATGACCTCAAACTCTGTCCCTACATTGTTCTCATATGATCCCCAAGCTAAGTTCCAATATTCGAAGGTGAATACTATGAATATTGGAGCAGCCAAATGGAGACCTTCTTTATTTCTCAAGATATGTGGGATATTATTGAGACCGTCCTCAAAGAACTGTCTGAATTTGAAAATTTGACACAAGCACAACAGAGACAATATAAGGAGAACAAGAAGAGAGATGCCACTGCATTACGCTACATACAACAAGGGGTAAGCAAGACAATTTTTCCCAGAATTTTCAAAGTTAATAATGCTCAAATTGCTTGGGATATCTTAAAAAGGGAGTTTCAGGGTTCAGAAAAAACTGTAACTCTAAAGTTGTAGACCTTGTGGAGAAAATTTGATACGTTGGAAATGAAAGATAGTGAAATCATTCATGATTTTTCTTCAAGAGTTACATAGATAGTGTAGAACCATAAATCACCGAAAAATTATGGAGCTGCCACGTGGCTCATAACTCTCAAAATGTCGATATTACCCTTGGTAAAGACGACGACGGCATCACACGATCCCCGCATTAATTTAATATATTTATCAATTAATTATATTAATTAATCAGATTAATTCCAACAATAAATAATCTCTCAATGAGTAATTTATTATTATTTATATAGTTAATAATAATGATTTCTCTCGGTAGAATCGCCTATTAAACGCTATCTCCTTCAACTAATCAGACGCTCCGATGACACTCAAGGTTTCACTATAAATACAGGGTCTCATTCACCTATAAGGGTAATTCAAAAACTGATACCGAAACTCTGCTGGTTTATTTCTCTCGATTAAACTGACTTAGGCATCAGAGTGTTCATGGTTGAACCACCCCCCGGGTTTCAACCTTAACCCCGATTATTTCTTATTATTGTGTGTAGGGAACAAGAAGGAATTCTACAAGTCCGGACGATTTCTGCATCAACAGATAGTACATCAGATTAAAGGTTGTCGTGATACCATTGAAGATAAGAAGGTGATTGAGAAAGTCTTGAGAAGTCTACCTCCCAAATTTGATCATGTTGTTGCTGCCATAGAAGAATCCAAAGACTTGTCCAGAATGTCCATGTATGAGTTAGTAGGATCTCTCAAATCTCATGAACAGAGGATTAATAGGTCTTCAAACCATCCAATGGAGCAAGCATTCATGTCCAAGCTCAAAGTTTCAAAATAGAAATTCAGCGGCTCAGAACAAAAAAGATATCAAAACTACTTCCCAAATAAGAGTCAGCAGTTCGGGAGAGGAAGAGATGATAAAAATTGTAATTGCACCTCATGGAGAGAAGGAAAAGAAAGCACACGACATTTTTTGGAAACTCAAGCTCTCAATGTTTCATTTTCAAAAAATGGAACCACGAGTCAAAAGATTTTAAATTTAAATGCTAAAGGTGTCGAATCCCTAACCATTCTGAAAGAGACTGCTGGTATCAAGATAAAAAAGACCGCATTGAAGCTAAGTTTGCAGAGGAAAGCCGTGAAGAGCAACTATTATATACATGTTTGAATGGTCAATCCACCCCACATAACACATGGTACTTTGCCAGCGGCTGCACCAATTATATGACAGGAAATAAATAATGTTTCTTAGAGCTTGATCAAAGCTACATCTCTCGTGTAAAGCTTAGAGATGATAAGTACTTACAGGTTGAAGGCAAAGGCGTCGTTGCAATGACCACAAAGGAAGGTAACACAAAAGATACTTGTGATGTTCTTTATGTGCCAAGCTTAACTGAAAATTTATTGAGTGTTGGTCAATTAATGCAAAACGAGTATAGAGTTGTTTTTGATGATTTATCATGTGAAATTATTGAGAAGAAAAATTGGTTGACTGTGGCAAAGGCTGACATGGCTGGAAACAAAATGTTCCCTCTTTCCATGCCATTAGAAGAAAAGTTTGCTCTCAGAATTAATTGTCCATATCAGTCCTACTTATGGTACTTGAGATATGGACACCTAAATTACAAAGGAGTGCATCTACTAAATTAAAAGAAGATGGTGATCAGGCTGCCAGAAGTATGTGAAGGCTGCATTTATGTAAAATGCATAGGCTACCATTCCCAAAAACATCTTGGAGAGCTAAGGCTACTTTAGAATTGGTGCATGTTGATATATGTGGTCCTACATGGACACCTTCCCTCAACAACAAGAGGTATTTCATTCTCTTTGTTGACGATTTTACAAGAATGATGTGGTTGTGTTTTTTGAGTGAAAAATCAGAGGCATTCTCTACCTTTCAACAATTCCAAGCATTGGTTGAAAGGCAAAGTGGCTGTAAATTGAAGGCCCTAAGGACAGATCGTGGAGGTGAGTTTATATTCACTCCATTCATGAACTATTGCAAGGAAAATGGAATCCAAAGACAACTAACAGTTAGTAGAAGTCCACAGCAAAACGGTGTGGCGAAAATGAAAAACCGCACCATTGTGGAAATGGTTAGAAGTATGTTGAAGGGAAAGAAGCTTCCTAATTATTTGTGGGCTGAAGCTGTCCACACAGCCATATACATCCTAAATAGATCTCCTACGTAGGCAGTTCGCAACAAGGCTCCATTTGAAGCGTGAAGCAAAAAGAAGCTGTTGGTTGATCATTTTAAAAATTTTTGATGCATTTCGTATGCAATGATCACTTCCAAAAGCAGAGAAAAGTTTGATGTTAAGAGAGTGAAGTACATATTCATTGGCTATAGTGATAAATCTAAAGGTTATCAGCTGCTCAATCCAAAAACAAATCAACTTGTGGTATCTAGAGATGTCATTTTTTATGAGATGGAAGCATGGGAGTGGAAGGAAAATTCTTCTCAAGCACAAAGCTCTTTTGATGTTGCTGAATCATCCTCATCTCAGGAAGTTAATGACCTGTAGCGAGAGTTATCAACATGTCCTATAAGACATGCAGTTGAAAGTTCAAGTGATAATCACTCCAATTCAGAATCTCCACCAAGAAAGGTACGCTCCTTGAGAGATATCTATGAATCATGTGATTTTGCTCTTTTTTCATGTGAAACCCAATCATTTGAAGAAGCTGTTAGGAAATTAATCCTCCACCACGCAAGTGCTAACAATAAAGATGAAAAAAGAAAATAAAGAAACCAAAAACACAAAAGATTTAACGAGGTTCGGCCAATTAACTTGCCTACGTCCTCGGAGAGTTTTCTCCTTCACTATGAGAGAATACAAAATACAAGATTACACTACTCAAGTTTATTCCCAACTCGAGCCCTTGTATCCAATAGGATACCCCTTGTACACCCTCTCTCAACCCAAGAAAATCACTCTACCCCAAAGAGCTATACACACTCTTTCACCTTCTCTTAACCGAGAAGATCACTCTACTCCAAGAGCTATACACACTCTTGAAGTGCTCAAGAAGATCACTCTAGCCCAAGAGCTATACACACTCTTGAAGCACTCACTCACTTGTGAGGTGTTCTCCTTGATGTTGAAATGTGACCAAGCTCTCCACCTTATATAGTGCTTAAGGCACAAGTTGTATTTGTGCTTTTCCAATGTGGGACAATTTCCTCACATTTCAACATCCTTCATTGAAGTCCATTCATGCACCTTCTTCAATTAATGCTCTTCTTCATGAAGCTTCCACATCAATCTTTTCCTACAAAGTTGAATGAACAACACCATGTATTTATTCCCAATACATAATCAAATTCAATGCATTAATAATCCACTAAGGAGGCATTAACTCAACAATCTCCCCCTGCCGACTTAGGTGGATAATGTTGCATCACCACTTCAATCCCTGAAGTTCATCTCAAATTGAGATACCGCTTGATATACCCACAAGCATTCCATTGGCCTTATTCTTGTACCAACTACACATACCCCGAATCAGTTGCATACGATCCTAGCTCCCCCTGATTCAAAATGGCCAATGCTATGTGCAGCTGCTCCGAGTCAACAATTACCAGTTGGCTCCGAAGAGGGACCTTGACTTTGCCTCTTCCTTAGCAGGATTATCCTTCTCACCATCGTCTGAAACTTGGAAACATGTAGATAGCGTCTCTGCTGTGCCCGCAAACGAGACCCGCTTCAGGTACCTGTTCTCCTGTGCACCCTGTTTCCCAACAACCTTCGAGGTCTGAGTTTTTCCTATCAGACGGAACATACTTTTACATTTTTCTCCCTTCATTAGGACCATGCAGCCACGTGACACTTTCATAACTCCCCCTGCTGACGAAACCTTGCAGCCCTTGGAGTCTAGTTGGCTCAAGGATATTAGATTTCTCCGGAACTTTGGGACATACACCACATCACCCAATGTTCGAACTGCTCCATCGAACATTTTGATCTTCACCGTTCCCGTACCCATGACACGACGTCTTGTGCCATCACCCCAAGTCACAAATCCTTGGACTTCCTGGAACGTATCAAAATATTCTCTCCTAGAGCAAAGGTGATGAGAACAACCACTATCTAATATCCAATAATCTTGAGAAAAAATGTAATTACCTTTGGAGACTGTGAGAAGTTCTCCAAAATCTCTAGACATCTCCGCTACACCAGCCAAGGAGCAATCTGAGCCCTTATCGTCCTTCTCTTTCATCAATGGACAATCCGGCTTTATGTGTCCCCACTCCTTGCACTTGTAGCATTGCTTGCCCTTTCCTCTGCCTCTGGATTTAGACCTGCTATGCTCACTAAATCCCCTCGCAGTTGACCTTCCCTTACGATTCTGTTCATGAGCAATGAAGACGGAACCTTGAGAATCATCGGCTTTCCTTCTCTTCTCATGTGATAAGAGAGTCGATTCTACATCCTCCATCTTCAGTGTATCCTTACCATACACAATTGTAGTAACAATATTCTCATATGAATCGGGAAGCGAGGTAAGAAGTAAAAGGGCTTGATCTTCTTCCTCAATTTTAACCTCAACTCTTGATAGTTGATTTATCAATCCCTTGAACACATTCATGTGCTCCATGAGATTCGCACCTTCTCCCATCTTGAGCTTGTAGAGATCCCGCTTTAAATTCAGCTTCGTTTGCAAGCCTTTCCCAAGATAAAGCTTCTCCATTTTCTCCCAAAGCTCAGGTGCAGAATCTACATCATTAACATTATTTATAATATTGTCAGCAATATAAAGCCTAATAGTGCTGACACACCTGGACTCCAACTCGTCCCAATCTTCATCTAACATCTTCTCTGGCTTCGCATCCTTCCCCTTCAACGGTCTTGCAAGGCCTTGTTGAACTAGGATGTCCTTCACCCTCCTTTGCCATAGAGTGAAATTTCTTTTTCCATCAAACTGCTCCACCTTGAAATGTGAACCGCTAGAACTTGCCATGGCAAACCGCTCACGATCGATAAACCGAAGCTCTGATACCACTTGTTAGGAAATTAATCCTCCACCACGCAAGTGCTAACAATAAAGATGAAAAAAGAAAATAAAGAAACCAAAAACACAAAAGATTTAACGAGGTTCGGCCAATTAACTTGCCTACGTCCTCGGAGAGTTTTCTCCTTCACTATGAGAGAATACAAAATACAAGATTACACTACTCAAGTTTATTCCCAACTCGAGCCCTTGTATCCAATAGGATACCCCTTGTACACCCTCTCTCAACCCAAGAAAATCACTCTACCCCAAAGAGCTATACACACTCTTTCACCTTCTCTTAACCGAGAAGATCACTCTACTCCAAGAGCTATACACACTCTTGAAGTGCTCAAGAAGATCACTCTAGCCCAAGAGCTATACACACTCTTGAAGCACTCACTCACTTGTGAGGTGTTCTCCTTGATGTTGAAATGTGACCAAGCTCTCCACCTTATATAGTGCTTAAGGCACAAGTTGTATTTGTGCTTTTCCAATGTGGGACAATTTCCTCACATTTCAACATCCTTCATTGAAGTCCATTCATGCACCTTCTTCAATTAATGCTCTTCTTCATGAAGCTTCCACATCAATCTTTTCCTACAAAGTTGAATGAACAACACCATGTATTTATTCCCAATACATAATCAAATTCAATGCATTAATAATCCACTAAGGAGGCATTAACTCAACAGAAGCAACATAAAATGATGTGTGGATTAAAGCAATGAATGAAGAAATTTCTATGATTGAAAAAAACAAACTTGGGAGCTCATGGATTTGCTGAAAGGAAATTATGTAATTGGTTTTAAATGGATTTATAAGACAAAGTACAATGAAGATGGCTCAATTCAAAAGCACAAAGCAAGGCTGGTTGCAAAAGACTACTCATAACAGCCCGACGTCGATTTTACTGAAACATTTGCACCAGTTGCTTGAATGGAGACCATAAGAACTATTCTTGCCTTAGCAGCCCAATTGGAATAGAATGTGTTTCAATTTGATATAAAATCTGCATTTTTAAATGGTGAGCTGCAAGAAGAAGTATATATGAGCAACCCAATGGTTTTGAAGTAAAAAGGAAAGAAGGAAAGGTATATAAGCTGCAAAGGGCATTGTATGGACTAAAACAAGCCCCCCGAGCTTGGAACAAAAAAATTGATAGCTATTTTCAACAAAATGGGTTCAAGAAAAGCCCAAGTGAACCATCTTTGTATGTGAAGAAGACAGGCACATATTTAATTGTTGTTTACCTGTCTGTTGATGACTTGATTTATTTTGGTTCCAATTTGAGAACGGTGGACGAATTCAAGAAAATGATGATGAGGAAATTTGAGACGACTTATTTGGGTCTTATGAGATACGTCCTTGGTATGGAAGTCGAACAAAGCAGAGGAAAAATTTTCCCATATCAAGACAAATACATTGAAGATGTTCTCAAGAAATTTCACATGGATAAAAGCAAGCTAGCCCCTACACCAATGAATGGAAAATTGCAACAAAGTGTTGGAGAAGAAAAGGTAGATGTGAAAATTTATATAAGCCTAGACGATTCTTTGATTTATCTCACAAACACAAGGCCTGGCATAATGCATTCGGTGAGCGTAATTTCAAGGTTTATGAATGAGCCAACAAAGTCTCATTTTGCAGCAGCAAAATAATCCTGAGATATCTTCAAGGTACTAAAAAGGATGGGATCATATATGTGAAAGAAAGTGAATGCAAGCTCATTGGATATACCGACAATGATTGGGCAGGTTCTCTTGATGACAGAAAGAGCACTTCGGGATATATTTTTTTGCCTAGGATCAAATGCGATCTTTTGGAGCTCAAAGAAGAAAAAAATAGTGGCTTTATCATTTGCTAAGCAGAATATATTGCAACATCTGATTGTGCATGTGGAGCTGTGTGGTTAAGAAGAATTCTGAATGATTTGCATATGGAGCAAGAAGAGTCTACAAAAATCTTTTATGACAATATGTCTGCAATAGTAATGACAAAAAATCCAGTGTTTCATGCACATTCTAAACACATTGAACTTTGACACCACTTTATTAGACAACTGGTCAGCAAAGGAGAAATCTGCTTGGAGTTCATAGACACCAATGATTAGCCAGCTGATATGCTGACAAAATCAGGGACCTTGGAGAAGCTTGACAAGTTCAAGATTCATTTGAAGATCACAAATTAAGGAGGGGTGTTAGAAAGTTAATTTGTAATCTCTTGATCCTTCTAGACCATGCTGACAATTTATTTGAGTCTGATGTTTTTCTAAGTGTCTTTTTTATATTCTAAATTCTTTTGTTGTTCCAATATCTTAGGAACTTGTGTTATTTAATGTAGTCAAGAAGACTCTTTCTAGTACTTAAATTCGGTTGTAGCCTAGCTGTAGAAGGGAGTGCAGAAGTCCAAAAATAAAAAAAGATTGTAAACTCTCTGCAAGATCCGCATCTCTGCAGTTTTCTTCAATTCAAACAAAGTTTCCTAGATCAAAAGTCGTCTTCTTTTTCCATTTATCCCCAACCTTGAGAAAAGAAGTACTGGCCTCTGGCCACTCGATCATGATGAGCTAGCTAGCTACTGTTGACAAAATATTCGTAGGGTAAAGGAACAATCAGTGCTACTACTAATTAACCAAATGTTTCATTATCAGTTTTCCCATCACTTAGCATGAACTTAGTGATGAAATTGTTATATATACATTGAGCAAACTTAGAGTATATATACAACTCTAATATTCTTAGTGTTGGAGAGAAAAATAAATAAATAAACACATTAATACTTGTATTTCACTAACAAAAAGCTCTCTTGAAGAACACTAGTCTCTTCCTCACCAAAGAAACTACAACAATATGAACACTCTTTACTACTCTTCTACAACTCTCTTATTCTCACTTTATTTCCCTATTTTTTCTTTCTTCTGTTTTTCATTCACTTCATACACATTCTCTTTCTTTGATCATGGATACATATAATCATAATAATTGAACTCTATTTACAGAGTTCCTAAATGAAGTACTGTCAAGCGTGAATGATCATTAATTAGTTGCAAAAATTAACCACCTCTTGATAAGTATTCCAAGTTTATACAAATATTTTACTTAGATGTGCAGATTTTGTGTAGGTTTGACACCGATTTTAGAGTGGAGAATTAATTAATTTCTAAGGCACATGGTTAAATCATCTAAAACACATGATTAACTAGTTTATCCTTGATTACTTGATTCATTCAACTTATTAATTATAGTCTAAAATTAAGAGTTTTCAAATTCAAAAATAATTATGTCTTGCATGATTTCTATGAGTCATATATATGTAAAGTTTCAATGAGTGATATGTATGTTTTCAATAAGTCATTATGCACTTTATTTATTAAGAAGTCAAACCTATTCATTGGGGATGTCATTGTAGGAATGTGAGGTAATATCCCATATCGAAAAAATACAATTTAGATTTGTGACTTATATAATTTTGGGCTAATCCCCCATTGCCAATTGCTTTTGGGGTGGAACCTCAATTTCTTACATGGTATCAGAGTAAGGTTGTCCTCACGTGTGGCTGGAAAATCCCCCATGTGAGGGGGCGTGTTGGAATGTGAGGCAATGTCAATTGGTTTTGGGGTAGAACCTCAATTTTTTACATTCATAACTAGCCTATAAATAATCCCTTTCATTTAGAGTAAGGGATCATCCAAGAATTATTCAATAAACAATTTTTTATTGAAGAGTGTTCTTCCTAAAATATTTTCTCTTATCTCTTCGGCGGATTACATTGAGTGATGAGTTGTTTAACTCTTATTTCCAATTTGGATTCTTTAGAGTGACAAGTTTCTTATCCAAGAATGTTCACTTGTACGTGTTATCTCAAGTGCATTAACTCTGGTAGCATCTCAAGCGCTACAAACCTTTGGAATATGATTATTTGCATTATAGCTCAGACGATGAATATGAAGGTTTACCCAACAAGATATATATATATATATATATATATATATATATATCAAAGAAAAGGCTTCCGAGTCTACTTTCCAATGAAACAAAGGGCATACCAATCCGAGTTTTATGCAAATAGATATCAACAAAACATCACATAGTGCTCAAGTAACTGTGTCACTAATAAGAGGCGATGTCATTCTTGATTTACTACCAAAATTTGATGCTTGTTGTGAAGAGGAATATATGTGATATTTGTTTTTGTGCAAAGATAATTTAGGAAGAACACTCTTTACTAAAAAATTGTTTATTAAATAATTCTTGGATGATCCCTTACTCCAAATGAGAGGGATTATTTATAGGGTAGTCATGGACATTCCCCATAAATAGGTTTGGCTCCTTAATAAATAAAGTGTATGAATGACTCATGGAAAAATTAATATGACTCATTGAAACTTTACATATGACTCATAGTGAAAACACTTAATTCTAGATTATAATTAATAAGGTGAACGCATCAAGTAATCAATGATATTTAGATGATTTAACCATGTGCCTTAGAAATTAATTCTCCACTCTAATGTAGGTGTCACTTCCGTTGTATGACAACTCGTCCTCGAGTTCCCATCATTTTCTTCACCATGATACATAGAGTGATCCGCAACGTTGAAGGCAGCATGTCATAGTCCCCTGTGAGCTCAATCTTATATGCATTTTCTCAATTGAAGACAACAAATTTTTTACCCCTTTGGTTTAATACTGAAATCTTCCATTCCAAACATAGAGATATTTGGAATATTTTCTTCTTGTAAAAGTACATAATTCTCTAATTTTTTAGTGGATCTCATTGAATAATAAGTTGTTCAATTCTTATATTTAATGTGGATTCTTTAGAGTGGCAAGTTTACTATTCAAGAATGTTCGTGTGTGCTATTTCCTAAAATGTCCATTAGTCCCCTGTCAAAGTTAAGTAACCTACTTGAAAGTTGGAGTTTGAATTTATCAAACTTAATCGAATGTTAATTATGGTAATGACTGATTTTAGTGAGGAACTATATATGTGGACACTAAACTGTGATCGTGTGACTGTGCATGCCCTTTAGTGACGCAATGGTAACATATAGTCCAAGTTACTCTTAAAATTAAGGAGTACCATTTTTCGTCACTTTGGTCCATTTTCTGCCTTTTACTCTGTGTAATGAGGCAGAGTGACAAAAGTGACAAGCATTTACTGTTACTATTATGGGAGCTACAATTTTTAGTCATTACTGCATTTCAATCCCCCCTTTTTTTTCCCCAAATGTACGTAGTGTAGTACTTTAGCACTTGGTTAACCTTGAATATAACATCTTCCATGATGCGCCCTTATCGCTAGCGTTTAAAGAAGTAAAAAAAAAAAAGGTATAAATATAAAACAGAGAATAAAATTCACAAGTAATAAATAATTAAGTAATGGCTTTGAAGTAGCTAGAGAATCAAAGACCCCTAAAAACTTACAAGAAAGTGGTTTGGAGCACGAAAATGTGAGTGAGGAAAGGACTAATAAGCAGGGTAAGCCTCAAAGAGGAGCTACCCTTGTAACTCCGCTGTCGAAGGGAATCTTGTTAAAGTTGGCTGAAATCATATTGAAATACAGTGGGAAGTGCCCTATTGCAAAAATAGCTAGAGGCATGCAGGTTATGGCATAAACCGGGAATGCCGCGTGCTTGAGCTTATCTTTGAGCATAAAGAAATGTCCGGCACAAAATGAAACCAACATGGAAACCATGGACACGAAGAGCAATGTCGATCCCAACAGAAGCTTACTCGGAAGCTCTTTCCTGAACTCCTTTTCTTGGTACCGGGACATGAGGATGGACAGGAATATGACCATGGATGTGACCGAGGAGCATAGGGCAACCAGTGATGCAATAGCAAAGATGTCGAACACTGGGAGGTTTTCAAGGGTTGGTCTGCCTGTAACCTCTTTGATGCCACCAGGGACGGTGGTGGCAGTTGCAAAGGCGACGGTTGCCATAAGGGCACCCATGACGGTGCAGGACTCAGAGGCTTTGGTGAGCCATTGACCTCCGGCTTTCACAAGCTCTTTGTGAGTTTCTTTGAAGATGTCGTTTGCTGTCTTGTTGTCGTTGTTGAAGCGAGGAAAGAAGTGCAGTGGCATGGATGTTTTTACCACCTGCAAATATGAGAATGAAAATGTTTTACTAATTTAGGACTACACTAATTAAATGTCTCAAGTTTGGCCAACTTAGCAATAATATGATGAAATTGGCCTTTTGAATATGAAGGAACTGACTTTGGCAATCCCTTTTTCTCTTTCTTTCTTTTTTTCTGACACTATTAATTTTATTTTGATTTACTTAATCTGATATATGGATAAATAGATAAAAGATGTAGGCTTGATCACAGTCACAATTCCTATCTATCACACAATCTCAATTTAGTTAGCTACATATATGTTGTTGGTTGAATCTCTAACAATTTATTAGAACCCATCATAAGCTGGATTGGATTGGATTGAAATAATTCATCAAAGTATTCCTTCATCAAATTCAATATATTTTCATTATAAAAAAATTAGAGGGAGTAGATATAGAAAAATACGTACTTATCCAATCTAACTCCTTTAAAATAGTATGTAGGTTCAGGAAATATATATCTAATTCTCCTACAATAAGACAATTCAAAATATATTGAATTTGAATAATTATCTAATTAATCCAATCTCGCTCACTAATTAAACATAGCCAACTGAGAAATGCTAACTTTTTGGATTAGAAACTTCCAATTCTCATATATGTAAGTATGTATGTATGTATTTTTAGGTTAAAAGTAGGATGCTCACCTGATACCATTTGATTTCCCATTGCATTTGGAAGGCAGGGCCATGAATGAGCCAAGGTTGGTGGTCTCCCAACCTTGCTGCAAGATGCAACACACTATTCCCTTTGTTATCCACTTTGCTAAACACATTGTCTTTGTTGGTGATAATTTTCCTCTGCAAGAGCCGGTACACATGGAGTTGCCTATTCTCCACAGCCACCAGCACCACATTCTTTCTCTCAGCGTTAATGTCGAGCAAAGCCATCGGAAAAAGCTCCAAGATCTTCTCTACCATTTCCGTTACACCATTTTTCGCAGCAATCAAGAATGGAGTTTCCCTCTTCCCCGCGGTTTCTCGGGTTTTCTTCTCCCTCACTTCTGCCAATGATTACGTACCCTAGTTACATTATTTATCAGATATTTACGTAAAAATTATTCACTACTTCTGATACAACATATGTGAAATATATATGGCATGTATTGAGAGCTTAATTACCATCTACCGTCCTTCTTTTACCATTCTTTTCCTTGCTATCATCTTGTAGTTGTCGGGGAGGAGTCATAACCAGCGGTTTGTTTATGCATGATCCGACAGTGACAACTTCGTCACCACGATCAACAATTTCATGATAAGGCCTTGTGTCTTGATCATTATTGTCATTTTTTCGGGTTGGCGCTGTCTGTGGATTCATGCCATTGTCTTCGTAGGCATACCTCAAACCTCTTTTTAATAGTTCATTCATGATTTGAACTGTCCATTTGTGCCTTTCCTTCTTTTCTCTAATCTTCCTAATTTCCTTAGGTCCTGCACACAATTAAAAAAAACAAAAGGAAACGTTTCTTCCATATATATATATATACTTGAAATATGCCCAGAGATCGATTAGGGTTTTCGATAGAGCTTCATACCCCATCCGAAAAGAATCAGCAGTAATGCCTTTAAGAAAAGCTTGACAAACTCAAAGCAGGTACTGTAATGACTGGGAACTGATTGATGTCCTTGTGCTCCATTATTCGATTGGGATCCTACGTACGCACATAAATGTAACTACCCAGGTCACTAAAACAAATACATTATTCTGACAATAAATCTGAGAAGAATAGCGTGTGTCATTTTGGTACCTGAATTTTCTCTGCTCATACCAACTTTAGGTCCAACAGGGTCTTCTGTATCTGCTGAATTTTTCCGGTGCTCGTGTTTGTTACTATAAACTGCACACAATACAAAATTAAGTTGCATCAAATACATACGAGGTAGATCAATGTCAGTGACTTATAATATATCACCAATCTATATATTAATAATTTCACATACAAAGTACTTGGAGCATATTCCACAACAACCGAAGGAAGTTGATGCATGTTTGATAATTTTCTAGATATCTGTTTTGATACTTTTCCTCTATGAATCTCTTAATTTTTCTCTGATCATCATCAAAGTGATCTGGTAGCTCCTCCTTTTTGAGCTCATCAACATATATACCTTCCAAACAAACACACAAAATTAATCAAGAATGACCGCTTTCAATGTAGAATTACTTAACTCAATACTTCACTATAATATAGTGTGATCAGTGAGTTTTGTTGTACGTGTACGTAGTTCTCTGTTAGTATAATCTCGATCTATTATCGTACGACAACATGATAACATACTTACGTACAATAGTAAATGAGTCTGTCCCACGGCCCAAATCGGGTGCCACTGGCAAAGGCATAAGGCTTGCTTGCCAAAAGATGAAGAGGGGAGTCTCCTTCCTCATTGATATAAAAAACCAAATCTTCATACAGATCGATAATCTGAAATGCCAAATCTGTCCATAGCAAAATTGATTAAAACCCTCAATTTTACATCACGTTATGATCAATAATACAGGCTATATATTTTGCTAGTTTCTCTCCTGAATTTATATCATCTTAATTCATCTCTTATTTTCGCCAATTTTCTACGAAACTATTAGCAGATCATTAATGGTCAATCTCTCCTCGACCTATTGTCACATTTCGTTAATTTTTCATTAAATTTGTCACATTTACAAAAGAAAAATATCAAATTAAATAACACTAAAAAAGAATTAAAAAAATGATGTACTTATAACGAATAGTCTTTATTGACCAGCTTTGTTTGACGAAATTTTGATGAACTTTGAGTAATATGATCATTAAATGGAGAAATTAGAATAATAGTTCGAAAGGAAAATTAGCAGAAATAAAAGTTCATGCAAACAGAGGCTAAGCGTTTAATTAACAGAAAATTAATTGACAAATTACTCTAACACATATATATATATAGCAATTAATAAGAAGTGATCATCATAAGTTATATATACCAAAGTAGTCCCTAGCAATTGCACAATGCAAGATGGTATCCCCGTCCTTCCTCCTACAAAACTTGTATCGTTGACGATCGTCGTGGAGGTTACCGAAATAATGTAGGCATAAGAAGGAGGTTTTTTGGCCATGGAGAGCGGCCAAGAAGAGAGGCGTCTCATTCTGTTTGTTGAGAGCTCCAACTGACAAGGGATAGTGCTTGGCAATGCACTCACACATCCTCACATTCCCCATCGCCGCCGCATTGTGCAGTGCCGTATTTCCCCGTTCGTTCTGAATTTGAAGATCCGCCATCGAAATGAGCTTTACGAGCTCTTCGACGTGTTCTTCTTGGCCATTCGAGACTGCAATGTGTAATGCTGTGTCTCCGGACTCGTTGATCTTCGCCTTGTGTGCTCGAGGGTCGAGCCTGTAGATTGTGACAACTTGTTTCCATTGGCTGGTTATGGTGGTTTTGAACAAGTATGTCTGCATGCTTTCCATGTCCATCGTACTAACCACGTTATCAATCAAGTCAGAAGACATTTTTCTTCTTCTTCTTTTTGTGGTTTAATTAAGTGGGAATCGCATTGATAGGGACGTTTGCAGGTGTTAATCATACACTTATATATACAAAAAGAAACGATTTAATTAAGATTATCTCAGAATATAATTAACAAGGGTCGATCGGTATGGCCTTTTTTTATGTTAAATTAATAACCAAGAATCAAGATCTTTTCTTTCTTTAATTAACAAGAGAAAGGAGAGAATTGTATTCTTCTGTGATATTATATTGTTTGTTTTGTATACAAAAATAGTAGAAGTAGTACAAGATTAAGAGCAGAACCACACACCAAAATTTAATGTATATTTCATCAAATTACAACAAAAATGAACATCCTATACATCCTCTTAAAGACGGAAGCCAAAAATTCAAAACGATGTGCTAAACTTAACTATACACGTACATAAACTTAGAACTAAAAAAATTAAAAGCAGCAAAACCTACCCAAGAAGCATGAAGATGAAGAAATAGCAAACACGTACAACAGATTACACTATTTTATTTGCCAGCACCCATCAGCATATATTAAGATATAATAAGGGAACAATTCGAGTATAGTCCAAATTGTCTAAACTTTTAAGGCCGTTCTTACTCAACGAATAAAGTAATTGAGAGAAAACTGTCGATAGAACGTTCTAGGGGGAGCACGTGGAGGACATGTATAGCAAAATTCTCTTTTTTTATGTCCTTTTCTTTTGGGCGGGCTACCTTTACACTTGTTTACTCTTTAATTAGTATCAGAAGTCACAACGCACAGATGCTTCTTCTGCGTTCTCTGCCCTTCCCATTTGGGGTTTTTTTTTTTTTTTTTTGTCGATCGGAAAGATTGATACGCAAGATCACCGGACATATCCTTTAGCTTAAATGATTTTGGAATTACTTTTACTACACTGCAAGTATTTGATTCGGCTGTAAAGTTTCTTCGTTGTTTCTACATCATTTTAGAACATAAACGCGTAAGATTAATGCATATTAATTGTCATTTTATCTAATGACACTTCACGAATCTTTATTAAATTACGAGAAGTGTCTTGAAACAAATCAAATATATCGCGAATAAAGAAAACAAAAGTGAAAGAAGAACATACTTTTATAATAAAAAAGAACATATTTTTAGGTGTTGCAAATCACACCAATTATAAACTTGGTTAAATATCCTAAAACTCCATGTGTTCATCGTCAAAGGTTCGTTCGGTTTTTTTTTTTTATCTTCCATATCTCAATAAATAGATGGCTAATCCACATGCAAAGCATGATATAAAATGTCAATACACGTAGCGATTTAATTAAATACGGAGCGCATGCCTATATATAGAGCTAGAGGATTATTTGGAAGCGGGCCGGATTTCTGTGCTGTTCCACGATTTTTCAACTGCTCCATTTTGATCTTATTAAATCTAAGCAGCTAAAAATCAAAATCCTGTTTTGAAAAGTTCCCATATACTATATATACTTAGTATATTAATTATAGATTTTATTGTTTTTTGGAGAATAATGGGTGCACAAAGTTGTTATTTAAAGTGTGGTGCGACTGTTTTGCATTTCGTTGTAAATACAAAAATAAAGTTAAAATAGACAATAAATTAAATATCATTACATCACTTACTATTCAAGACCAGAAGAACTTGATATTACACTATCTTTATAACTCCTTGGTGCACCACAGGATTTATATTGGATTGGCTACATGCCTAAGCTATTCCATTACAGAACAACATGTACGTAGCCACCTGCAAGGGAGCCGGCAACCCCCACCTTCGCAGCCGCAGCATCGGGGGGAGCAGCTCTTGTTTACGTCCTAAGTTCTTTTTTCTTTTTTTTTCCCAATGGGTCTCATATGAGGACACATTGGTCTTACTTGAAGTTTTCCATAGACAATCTTTGGCAACTAGCCCAATTAATCGATTTTTCGGTCCGAGTTTTTTGCCAAAATCGAAACTAAACCGGTTAGGAAATCGGTTTCCATTCGATTGAACAAAAAACTGATTAAACCGGTTCGATTTGATTTTGAACCGATTTTGGACCGGTTTAATTAGTTTTCGATTGAGACAGAGAGAACAAGGAGAACCGAAGAAGGGGGGATCGAGGGAGAGGGAGAAATCAGGGGAGGGGGAGATCAACGAAGAGGGAGAGGGAGGCGGAGACGGAGACAGACGTCGAGACGGAGAGGTCGACGAAGACGTAGAGGACGACGGAGACGGAGAGGTAGAGGGAGACAGAGATGTCGAGGACTCGAGTCAAGGGAGACGGAGATGTCGAGGACTTGAGTCAAGGGAGACGGAGAAGGAGACACCGAGACGAAGAGGTCGACGAAGACGGAGAAGTCGAGGGAGACAGAGATGTCGAGGGAGATGGAGATGTTGAGGACTCGAGTCGAGGGAGACAGAGATGTCGAGGACTCGAGTTGAGGGAGATGGAGAGATCGAGTCATCGAAGGAGATGGAGATGGAGAGATCGAGTCATCAAAGGAGATGGAGATAGAGAGCTCGAGGAAGAGGGAGAGCTCGGGGGAGAGGGAAAGGCATGAGGCTGAGCAGAGGTGTGACGATGGTTTGTGTGAGTCTATGAGGTTGAGAGAGATGAGAGTCAAGAGGTATGAGAGTCGGGAGAGATGAGAGAGTTAGGGATTAGGGATTTAGGGCTGAACACTTGGAATGAATTAATGAAACCAAAATTTGGTGAGATAGGACCAAATTCGCTGATTCAACAACACAACATGGACTTCTTATTAGGCTATTCTAATTTAGCCAGATATGATCAACAATTAGAACCAAAAAATTGAAGCTCAGTGCATTAAAACCTAAAACTGAAGCTCGTTCGATCTTTCGGTTTGGTTTGATTTCGTCAAAACCAAAAATCGAAACTGAACTGATTTAGACCTTGTTCGGTTCGGGTTTCACTACTCGATTTTGGTTTTTTTTTCGGTTCAGTATTTTTCGGTCCGATTTTGGCTCTGTCCGATTTTTCGGTCGATTTTTTTGAACCGATTAACACCCCTATTGGTAGCTGAGTATGTACGTAGCCTTATGTAACTTATCAACTTATATATGCCTTTCTGACATCGAAGACTCAGTAAGTAGTTAATACTGTCTTATTTTGGTATATCCACTGATTGAAATTTCGCCGGAATCGCCGATATATCGGTCTATATATCGGGATTTTCAGCGTCCGGCAACTAACGGAGGGGTGAAACCCTATCTTCCCCCATTATCGACGAAACCGTCCAATGTCGACACATATCGACGATTTTGGTCAATAATTTCTGAATTTCCCGACATTTGGACCCCCCATCGATTCAAACAATCAAACTCAAGGATTGAACAGAAGGATTCACAAACAAACAACCAAATTTCAATTCAATTTCAATCAATCATAATTCATAACTCATAAGGATTCACAAATTCAAAAAGGAAATCATTCAATTGGCACAGACGAACAGAATTGGGGAAAAAACAAAACTTTTTCTTCACGGACTCACCAGTAACCTTCGCAAATCGCAAGCATAAATGGGGCGGGGGGGAGGGGGGCAACCGAAGAAAAGCTCGAACCCAGCGATCCCAGCCCACCCCTGATCTCTCGACGCCGTCTGCAGCTCCGTTTCTTCGCTCGCTGGTCGAAATCGGTCGAACCACATCTGCTTGAACCACCGCTCGTCTGCATCTCCGTCGCTCGCACCGTCTGCCCTCACCAACACGGTCGACTCACCTCACTCACCAACACGATCGCTCTCAGTTGCCTCGCCCCTCACCGCCTCACGACCCTCCCCTGACCCTCACGAAGAATTGACGACTTCCCCAAAAGCCCGAAGTCCTCAACTCTGCAGCTGCTCATCACGAATTCACGATTTTGGTTGAGTAAAGAAGAATTGGAACGAAACGCTGCATTTGTTTCAATTCATTTATTAACCTTTTTTTTTAATTATTTACATATATTATTTAATTATTTATCAAATTAAATTATATCATTTATTATTTACTTTTTTAACCCTAAATATCAATAATAGATTAAGCCTTAAACTTTTTTAAAAAAAATTCAAAATTTATTATTAGGTAAATAATATGGCTTAATTCATATATTTGGTAATCATTTATTAATATTTGTTTTAATTTAGAATATGTATTAAAATTATGAATATATGTGTTTTTGTTCCTTAATTATGAATATGTATTAAAAAAAATGAAGCCTTAAAAGTTCTAATTGAAATAATTTTATTATTATTTTTGTTTTTATTATTATTATTTGTCATTATCAAATTCTAATTATTTTTCATACAAATAATATGGCTTAATTCATATATTTGGTAATATATTTGGTAATCATTTATTATTAATAAATTTCTCATTTATTAGGTAAAATGTGTTTTAGTAATGTATGTTTTAATATAAAATATGGGGTAATTCATATATTTGGTAATATTTGTTTTAATTTTTAATATATATTTTATTTTAGAACATATATTAAAATTATGAATATATGTGTTTTTGCTGCTTAATTTTTTATCATCATCAAAGTCTAACTTAGAATATATGTTCTAATTGAAATAATTTTATTATTATTTGTGTTTTTATTATTATTATTATTTGTCATTATCAAATTCTAATTATTTTTCATGCAAATAATATGGCTTAATTCATATATTTGGTAATATATTTGGTAACCATTTATTATTAATAAATTTATCATTTATTACTAAAATATGTTTTAGTAATGTATGTTTTAATATGAAATATGGGATAATTCATATATTTGGTAATATTTGTTTTAATTTTTAATATATATTTTATTTTAGAATATATATTAAAATTATGAATATATGTGTTTTTGCTACTTAATTTTTGTGATATTATCTGACAGGACCCATCCCGATTATGCCTCGATAATCGTGAATGATCCTGCTCCCGTCTGACTATGATTTTAAAATACCAAAAGTAGTCCAAATATATATATAACCAAAAGTAGTCCAAATATATATATATATATATATATAAGTACATAATGTCAGGACCCGACCCTCTTCTGTCAGGTCCTGATTCATCTAGCACGATATTGTCCGCTTTGGGCCTCCTTGCCCTTGCCCTCACGGTTTTGTTTTCGGGAGCTCATGGTGCAACTTCCCAGGGGGTCACCCATCTGGAATTGCACCAGCCTCAACTCGCTTAACTTTGGGGTTCCAATCCCCCCCAAAGCCACTGAGCTCCCAAAAGGCCTCATGCTAGATAGGTGTGTGCCTACACCTTTAAGGCACACCACCATTCCCTTCCCAGACCATTCCCCCCTCGCAGGAATGTGGGATTGTTCACCGTTCCCTCCAGGACACGGGTCTTACAATCCACCCCCCTTAGGGCCCAGCGTCCTCGCTGGCACACTTCCCGGTCGGGGTCTGGCTCTGATACCAAATTGTCAGGACCCGACCCTCTTCTGTCAGGTCCTGATTCATCTAGCACGATATTGTCCGCTTTGGGCCTCCTTGCCCTTGCCCTCACGGTTTTGTTTTCGGGAGCTCATGGTGCAACTTCCCAGGGGGTCACCCATCTGGAATTGCACCAGCCTCAACTCGCTTAACTTTGGGGTTCCAATCCCCCCCAAAGCCACTGAGCTCCCAAAAGGCCTCATGCTAGATAGGTGTGTGCCTACACCTTTAAGGCACACCACCATTCCCTTCCCAGACCATTCCCCCCTCGCAGGAATGTGGGATTGTTGACCGTTCCCTCCAGGACACGGGTCTTACACATAATATAACATAACCAACAACACACATAGTCAGACCAGGGATAGGTACGTCTTTAGGACCGTTGACTATCTCAGTCGTCAACCGGTTTACAGAGCATAAAAAATATTTACAAACAAGGATTAAAGTCCTACGCGGTCAGAACTCGAGTATGCAGCGGTTTGCTTATTCTTCTGCCTCAATACGAGCCTCGGTACCTGTGCACGGGCCTGGAGGGTACAAAAACAGTAAAGGTGTGAGTGGACAAAAATAGAGGTTTAGAAATACATTTATTAAAATAGTCTTACCCTCCAGTTTTCACAAACATAAATGCATATCATATAAAACATGAGTTATATAAATTAAAGTAAAAGAAAACAGTTAATATAATTCAAAATCAATCATGATACCACCATCCTCAACATCAAATCTTAATATTCAATAACTCGTCACGATATCAATGCAACGCGTGCAACTCGGGTGTCTCACGTCTGAGTACCTCCCCAGGATCAACGACGTCTGGGGTGATATCATCTCCAGGATCAACGACGTCTGGAGGATATCATCATAAACTCACACTCCTGAGACTGAGCCTCCCCTCGGAGCTACTCATCTCCAGGCAGTGGATCGTGACTACTCCAGGATCTACGACGTCTGGAGGAGATCATCAAATCACCGAGGATGATACCACTAATCAAGAATCTCATTTCAAAACTATTTAAATCTCAAAATCAAATCAATAGTTTAACAGGGTCTCTGCCCGAAATATAGCATTTCCACAGCACAAGTAAATTCCATAATTTCATGTCTAACAGATCATTTATAATTCAATTTCTTCAATTAAATCATGTAATTTAATTTCAAAGTTAAAAACCATTTCAAATCTTAAGTCATCGCCCAAAATCACACTTTTATGATTTTCTCGAAATTCGAGCTCAAAACAATATAATAATAATATAATAATAATATAATATTCCCTAAATCCGGAAATTATCATATCACATCATTAATCATGGAAAATCAACTTAAAGCATATTATAAGCATTTAAAAGCAGTTAAAACATATATGCATGCATTTAGGGTAGAAAACAAAAGCCCACTCACACACCGTCCAGATTGCTCGGATTCGAGCTGTTCGTTCTCGTCCGGTGTCCCGAGAATATTTTGGCCTGTCAAACATGTAATATAGGGTTACTAGAGTATCATATAATCTTAGGTACGAAGTTCCGAATCGTCGGAATAAAATAATATTATTTAAACGTAACTTATACGCTTTGGATACGTAAAACTATCCTTAATTTATATCCGATAGACCCGAAACTAACGCCAATAGGTTCGTATCATAGAGAACACTAAAAAGTATGTTGGACCCTCCTTCAGATTCCCGGTCACGCGCCCTCACGCGCCGCCGCAAGCGGCTGCGCGTGACAGCCACGCGCCGTGAACAGTGGCTGCTACAGTATCTCTCTCTCGCCCGTTTATCTGGTATTCGGGTTGTAGACCCGCGATCAGACCCGACTCGTTTTCTATCGATTTCCACTCAATTCATCTCGTTCTTTCACTCATTAACATCTATCCAATCTAACTGATAGTTCTGTGCCTTCAATTGAATCCATTAAACCCTAAAACACTTCGACTCACGAAGAACACTCATCGGATCCTTATTCGGGTTTGACCTCAAATCGACCTATTTTCTTCAATTATTCACACCAGAAGCATCATAGGACTATAAGGAACACGAAATTAAGATCAATTTCATGAAATTTTACCTCTAAGTAACTCGACTCAAGCTCGATTTTTCCAAACAGTTGCAGCGTCTGATCGTCACGATTTCACCTCCAATTTTTGTTCCAATTGATTGGGTTCGAATCGTTTAGCTCCCAGGAAGCTAAATCTTACCTCAATTTCACACCAAACTGTCTCAAAAATCAAAATCGAAATCAAGGTTTTTGGATGGTTTTCGGGTATGTGCAGCACGGGTTTCTTCTGCGTTTAGTTCGGTTTCTTCTCGGTTTTTCTCTCCAAATTGTCTCTAATTTCACATTCAATTGCACTTGATTCCACTGTAATCGATCAAGGTGAAGATGTTCTCTGTTTTGGTGTTTGAAGGTTTTGACCGTGTACGGTCATTGTTATCATCTAATCACTAATTAATTTAACTAATGCCACTAATTGGTTTCTCAACATGACATGTGTCCATAGCTAATGTAAAGATGATGAATCAGCCATTAAATGGATGAATTAGCAAGGCAAATGATGTTGTAATGATCCTTCCACCGTCCAAGTATACTCCACACAAAATTACCATTTTACCCTTCTTAAGCACAATTACCATTTTACCCCTACACTTCACAACCCCGTAACTTCTTCATCCGAACTCCGGTTTCGACATGCCACCTGTCTACGGATTCAGCGTTCCGAGACCTACACAATGGCACAAGCAAAATATATAAACAGTATACCAAACAAAAAGTCAACTTTTAGCCATATCCTTCTAGGGGTAAAAACGTCATTTTCGCATTATTTTAATATTTTACAATTTTTGGATTTTTCGGGGCGTTACATTATCAATAGAATTATGTTTTAATGCAATATTATCAATAGAATTATGTTTTAATGCAATATTATCAATAGAATTATGTTTTAATTTAAGTTTATCTTTAAAATTTTATATTATTAGTGGTCGGTAAATCTATATTCTATCATGTGATTCATCATATATTTATTATATCAAAGTCATTTTATAGTTTTTATTAGTCCTATATAACCATTATTGGGTACTTAAGTTTTTCCCAAAGTTTCATTCCAAATTTCCGTCATTTTTGTTGACCGTAAATGATATCGATATTTGGGGCGAGATATCCGTAAATTCGTCGAGCGATATATCCGTCGATATCGATATTTTCATCCTTGGGTATATCTTCCAAATATAAATTCAAAATAAAATTTAAGAAACATGATCTTATGTAGGAATCGCCGCAAGATAAGTGTTGGATGTAGTTTTTGGTATTTCAGAGATAGAGAGATGGCAACTTCAGGTAATCCTTACATTTACTCTTTACTCACAGTCCCCATATATCAATCCTAATTGCTATGCTTCTTATCTTCTTTGCAGGTAAGGTCGAAGACCATTGCAGGTTGTTTGCTTCAGGTATCACTCCTCCCTTGAATCTCTTAGCTGAAAAATAGAGACTAGCTCTAATGGTTTAGGATCGATGAATGTTTGTATTGGATCAAAGGACTAAATTGGATTGATCTTTGTTGTATGTAATTGAGATTTCAAACAATGCACATAAGGTGTTTGATAGATTGCTTCACAAAGTTTTCTTTGATTTTTCTTTAGTAGCTATGACTATTGTGTATTTCATAATTGATTGTTTTTACATTATGTGGATACATATCCGATAGGAATTGCACACTTACTGCACTCACAACTCACACACACCTCACACACTTCTCAAACGGTTACACACTAAATGCATGATACTATGATGTCATCACTACCCTATTACAGCATGCCACCCGTTCCTTAGATTCTAGAAAGTCACACACACACTTAGATGAGGAGAATCTGTTATTCTCACTCTCTTTCCTCAAACTTCTGCACCAAGAAACCGTTAGGGAGGTAGGGAAATGATGTGCTAGTGTTAGGGAGCAGGCTATGCACCAACATTCCCTTCTAGACTACTCACTGGTTTAACATCAAGCAGTTCTCTTAGATAGTTGAACCTCACCTTAGGCAATGCCTTGGTAAAGATGTCAGTTACCTGATCTTCTGATCTGCAGTAGATTAAGTCCACTTTTCCAGATTGCATTGCCTCTCTGATGAAGTGAAACCTCATGCTGATGTGTTTTTTCTTTTAATGAAACACGGGGTTCTTTATCATTGCAATTACAGAGGTATTGTCACAGAACATGGTAGTTGGTCCTGTTTTATCTTCTCCAAAGTCTTCTAACACAAACATGATGTTCCTACCATGTTAAATCAGGCCTTGTCCCAGCAATATGATGTTATGTTCTTCCTTCACATTCAGACGCCCAGTTACTAGATCAGTAACTCAAGCTCTTATACCATGTTGGTATTTCAGAGATGGAGAAATGGCAACTTCAGGTAATCCTTACACTTACTCTCTGCTCACAGTTCCCAGATATCATTCCTAATTGCTTTGCTTCTTATCTTCTTTGCAGGGAAAGTCGAAGACCATTGCAGGTTGTTTGCTTCAGGTATCACTCCTCCCTTGAATCTCTTAGCTAAAAAATAGAGACTACCTCTAATGGTTTAGGATAGATGAATGTTTGTATGATGATGTTGGATCAAAGGACTGAATTGGATTGATCTTTTCTATATGTAATTGAGATTTCAAACAATGCATATAAGGTGTTTGATAGATTTCTTCACAGATTTTTCTTTGATTTTTCTTGAGTATCTATGACTACTGTGTATTTCATAATTGGTTGTTTTTAAATTATGTGGATACATAGCCGATAGGAACTGCACACTCACTGTACTCACAGCTCACACACACACCTCACACACTTCTCAAATGGTTACACACTAAATGCATGACATTATGATGTCATCACTACCCTATTACGACATTATGATGTCATCACTACCCTATTACATCATGCCACCTATTCGTTAGATTCTAGAAAGTCACACACACACACTTAGGTGAGGAGAATCTGTTCAAACTTCTGCACCAGGAAACCGTTAGGGAGGTAAGGAAGTGATCTGCTAGTTCTAGGGAGCAGGCTATGTACCAACAATAGTGGGCGTCACAATGAGGGGATGCCTTTAACTTTTTCTATTAGTGCCATGGTGATATATAATGGAGCTCATATGTAATGTAATCAAGGGTAAGGCTTTGGTTGTTTCTTGTAGCAATGGTTGTTTTGCAATTGCCACACTTTGAAGAAGAGGTTGGGAGAAAAAAGTTATAACTTCATGAACGGACATGAGTAAGAACAAATGGATCAAAAATACAATCATGTTCAAACACAAGTTCAACTTAAAGTGGGCTTTTTAAGATAACCATGGTTGTCTTATTTGAAAGGTGCAATCAAAATTGAGCCCGTATGTTATCAAGAGATATATTCAAATTCAAATGCATAAGTAAATAAATTTATGATGGACTGTATTTATTAAAATAAAATAAAAATTAATAGCAGGTAATGTAGCTCTATGCTAATAGAGTAGTGATCAAGAATAAGATAAGAAGAAGTTTTAATCTAAAATACACCGAAGTATGCAACTTTAAAAAACAGGTAATAAAGCTCTGTGAAAATAATGGAGGCTACAATGTTCGCGGTAGCTAATAGCTTGATAGTTCTATTAGGGATAGGGATAATGGTCAAACTAGCCATTCCACTCTTGGCGGCACCAATATATGGCTACAAATTTGGAATCGCTGCTAAAATCAAAAAATTTCTTCGGAAGTGTATGTATGAAGTCATTCCTTATAAAGCAAGCCTTCATCGTCGTAAGGTCTGTCCAAATACGATTTGTGATCATAGCAAGTTTGGTTTGGATTTTGGAATAAGGTGTCCATGTTTTGTGGAGCTGTGAGCACGTAAAACAAGTTTGGAAGACTTCACACATATGCGCCATATGTGGGTGAATTTGTCGAATGGTTGCATTTGCAGATTTATGGTGTTATGTCATTGCTATTCTCAGTGCAACTGAGCTAAGAGAGTTTTCTATATATGACGGGGTCTTCAGAACCATTGAAACAATTTTGTATTCCAATAGGAGAATTCGAGCTCAACCCGCGCTTTGAATATTTTGAAAACTGGAAATACATCTTGCTTACTTTTTATTAGATACACCTAATATTTCCCGGAGTAATTTGCTCCTCCTAGGGACAAAACTGGTGCTTACCAAACATCAGATGGATAAGTTCTAAGATAACTTTGCTTATAGCATTAGAACTACTGAACTTTAATATGTGCTGCTTACTAATAACATAATGCTCGCAAAAGGGTAATGATACCTTTTTGAACCCTTGAAGAAGTTTTTGTTCAACAAGAATCTTCAAACCTCATTCCGACATATGGCCAAGCTTACGATGCCACATCATTGATAATTCTTATGTCGAACTTGACAACACACTGGATGCTTCTCCTTTTTGTTAGGTTTCCCCTTTAACTCTTTAAGCATGTACAGATTTGCGGTTATCTTTTCTGTTTTCATCATTATAACCACGCATTTAACTATTTTCATGATCCCATCTTGAATATAGGTTTTACACCCACTATTATCCAATTGTCCTAAAGACAATAGATTTTTGTTTAGGCCTTTCACATGTCGTACCTCCTGGATGGTGCGAACCGTACCATCAAACATCTTCACTTTGATGGTACCAATACCAACAATCTTCAAGGCATGATCGTCTCTCATGAACACAGATCCTCTGAGATAGGTTTATATTGATGGAACCATTCTCCCTCGGGAGTCAATGCCATGTCATTCTTGAGTCCATAAGTCAGACATCGGCAAATCTTCTTCTGCCTTCAGTAGCGGTTGTTGCCTCATTATATAAAATTTCACCATCATCTAAGTTGTTTGCTACACAACCTTGAGCTTTTGATGACTCGAGATCTTTTCTTTTGGCTTCTTCTTTCTTCTTGAGATGCCAACACTCCTTTTTGTAGTGCTTTTTCTTGCCACAGTGATGATACTTGACATTTTTCTCCCTTTTCTTGCCACAATCATGACAATTGACATTTTTCTTAATTCTGGAGTTTGATTTAGTCTAATTTTGAGTCCCAATAGGGCCACGTTCAGTTGATCTCCATCTCGTTATTGTTAAAGTTTCGACTTGTTGTGAGCCTCATGATCTATCTTTTTTGCTCTTGCGCCTACTGTAACAACCCGTCCCGAGAGCCGGGATTAGTAGAGTGAATAAGGTGTGATTATTGAGGTTAAGCAGTGGGTAGGTGGTCTCGATGGGTCCATGAGCGTAGAATGACGATTTTGCCCTTGGTTCGGGCAAATAGTTGACTTTTAGTTGGGAGGTCGATTTGAGTGTTGATCGGTGACTAGGACGTAGTTTAGGACGTCACGAATCCATAGGCAAGTGGCACGCCTGATTCCGACATCCGAGGAGGAAGTTGTGATGTTCGGAAGGTCGAGGGCATAACCGTAATTTGGGTAAATTAGGGGGAAAAGTTGACTTTTTGAATAATCGAGTTTTGGTAAGTTGACCTAGGATGGTTAGATAGATTCCGTCGTCCTGAGTTCGATGACAGGCGGCACGTATTCATCGGACTTACGAGGCGAGAGTTACGGGTCTAGGAAGTTTTGGTTAAATCGTAAATATAAGCTAAAAAGAAGGGTAATTTGGTCTTTCTGCACATTGGGATTTGTGCAGAAAGAAGGAAAGGGACGGCTGGGATGGAGCCATTTGGTGAGAGAGTGAGGAGGATTGGTGACACGTGCTAAAGGTGGAGTGGCTTCTGGTGAGTTCGAGTGTGTGCACGGCCCAAATAATTGGGGTGCACCCGTGTATGTGTGTGGTGCTGGTTCATGAGATCGTGAAGGAAATTGAGGGTGGTGGTGTGTGTGCTGACGAATTGTGAGTGTGTGAGGGTGATCAGAGAGTGAGAGGGAAACAGTGAGAGAGGTTGACGGTGTGGTGGCTGTGTGTGAGGGTGAGGGTGTCGAGAGCTGCGGGAAAATCAGGGGGGAAACAAAAAGGGAACCAAGGATTTGTGAGAATTGTGGCGGTGGCAGCCGTGTACGGGGCAACTGAGTCCGTGGTGGTGTCGTGCGGGTTGCGAGGAGTCAACCACTACCAGCGGAGCTCACGACGGCGACTGGAGGCAGGTAATTCTCTCATTCCCATGTCGATACTCTGTTTTCCCGTTGAGTTTCAACGTGGAAGTCGTGGTTTGGGAGGTTGAATCGATGAGTCTAGAGTGGTCTAAGGGTTTTAGTTGAGTCCTAGGAGTAGTTTGGTTGTGCTGCCGTGATGGGTGGTGCACGGTGGCGGCAGGCACGACGGAGGTGTCTGTGTCCTCTGTTTTGGCCGTGGGTTTCAAACGGCGAGTCGTCGAGCTTGGGGCTGAGTCGACAATCCAGGAAGGTTGGTTGAGGTTTGGTAGAGTCCTAGGAAGATGTTGGTGTAGCCTCCGTGAAGGGGGAAGTCGTGGGTGGCCGGGAAGGAAAACAGGGGTTTTTGGGTCGTTTGGTTCGAGCTTTAGTCGACGGGCTAGGGACAGTGTCGAAGTGAACGGAGCTGGGGAACCAATAGGGCTGATCTGGACGATGCTGTTGGTGAAGAGAGGAGTCGTTTTGGTGGACGGAATGAGGAGAACCGCTCTCGCCGGTTCAGGGTCCAGACCACTGGTGCGAACCGGGTCTGCTCAAGGTTGACGGTGCACTGTAGCTGGCGCGTGAGTGCCACGCGCAGCCACTTTGGGCGGCGCGTGGGGGCGCGTGCGGCGGCGTATGGAGAAGCGATCAACAGGACTTTTGGTCTAGGAGTTGTGGTGAGTTCAATAGAGTTGGTTTCGAGTCAATCGGAAGTCGTTTGAGTGTAGTTCCGCGAGGGTGAATGTTTAGGGTCCCGGGGTTTAAGTCTTTGGTTTGGGGAATTTTAAGGAAAATTAGGTAGTTGTGTCGTAGACGTATTAGTGACATAATTTGACGGTGTTTGACAGGATCGGGATTTCCCGAGGAAGCCGAGGAACGGGCTGGACGTTCGGGACGCGAGTAGGGCTCAGTACTGTGAGTGGACCCTTTTCTTAAACTCGATCATGCATAACTGTTTTTATATACGTTTTTGATGGTTTTACTTAAGACACTATGTTTATTGTATATGTTATGATGGTTTTACGTGATTGTACGTAATTGAGATGTTTGCACGTTTTTCGAGACGTTTTCGGGATTTTACACGTTTTTCGAGAAAATGCTGGTTTCGGATTTTGATGCCACATTTGGGGATTTCCACCTATAAAGGTTTTCTGATAATGATAAATGGGTTATGAAATATGATTTGTGATTTCATGTGGTTTTGGTATGAAAATGGATATTTTCCGGATTTGGGTTCGGAATGACGGTTCTGAACGCCGGAAGGGCTTCAGACCAGTGATTTCGGATTCGGGTTTGGATGAGGATTTGGTAAATGGTTTTCAAATGGTTTTGGGATTGGATTTGCTGGATCTGGATATTGGGTTTAAAGACCCGGATATATGTGACGGGGGACCGGCCGGATTGGGTTTAAAGACCCGGATTGAGTTTAAAGACTCGGGAGTTTAAAGACTCGGATATATTGATATTTCCCCCGTAGGCCTTGAGTTTAAAGACTCGGGAGTTTAAAGACTCGGATATGATTAAGGCCTGGATTGAGTTTAAAGACTCGGGAGTTTAAAGACTCGGATAGGTCCAGCAGGTTCGATCGGGAAATGAGGATTTGATACGGTTTCTGATACTCATGCTATGGTTTCTTATGATATTTTATAGTGTTTCTGTTTCTTATGATGTTTTATGATGATTATTTTATAACTGTGTTCATAACTGTTGGTTATGCATGTGGTTTCAAAACGGAGGGTTAAACTTGGTTTTCATATAAAGTGGTTTTGAACTTTTTGTACTTTCTGGTCCACTCACATTTTTGTTTTAAATTGCCCTCCAGGTTGTGGAGCTAGCGCGGGGTCTTGACGTCGAGGCAGTGTCCAAGGCATAGAAGTGACGTGAGGGATCCTAGAAGAGTTTAAAGGCTTCTGTGTGCGTGTACCTTATCAGTTTTTATTTTCCTTGTAATTTAGTGCTATGCTCTGTAAACGATAAGGTTGGGATATTTTGTAATTACTCCTGCGTCTGACTGGGTTAGAGTGAGTTTTACTTGAGTTTTGTGTCGGGGAGTCAGACGGGAGCGGGATTTACCTCGGGTTTCGGGGTGAAACCGGGGTGGGTCCTGACACCTACTTTCTTCTTCAAGAGCCGCAACTGCAATATCATCGAAGACTAGAAATTCTATGTTGTTGGTTAAGTTGATGATGAGATGATCATACTAATTAGGTAGACTTTGAAGTAGAATTTCAGCATGTTCATCCGTCTCAATGTTATGCCCCATTGATGTGAGCTGTGAAAATAAAGTGTTGAGAGTGTTGATGTGATCAGTCGCACGTATTTGACTCCATCATCTGAAGGGTGTAAAGTTTTCTTTTCAATAATATTTTGTTGTGTAGTGATTTGGCCTCGTACAATTTTTTCAGAGTATCCCATATCTCTTTTCCTGTCTTTTTCTCCTCCACACTTGACAATACTCCATCGACTAGTGCTAGGTGCAAATTAGCAATAGAATTGTCATCCATCTCATTCCACTTGCCGTCATTAGTGATCTTGTCGAACCTTTCTCCAATTGCCACCAAGCAGTTATCTTTCCTCGAAACTGTTTTTATTCTCATTTTCCACAATGAGAAATTATTATCATTGAACTTCTCTATTTCGTACTTCGTCGCCATTATTGAAGATGTCTCCTTTTCCACTAACTGGATCTAATCGCAGCACGAAAACCAACTATAAACCTGGTGCTCTGATACCACTGCTAGGATGTTGTGGTACGGAGCACACATTTACGACTGGAGCAGAAATGAGAAAAATAACGGGCAAATTGTAGAAGGTTTTCACTATTACAAAAGAATTACAACAATTTCTCCCTAAAATAAAGAGAGCACAATTGGCAATACCCTCAATTATAATAAGAGAAAATACACTCTCTCTAATAAAAGGAAAGACAATATTTAGCAGAAATCTCACTTTACCTTCTTAAATTGGGATTGATTTGATGAAGCCAAAGCCATTTATATATAGAGAAGACAAGGAGGTGGAGTGTACGAATTCAAGTTGTACAAGGCGGTGGAGTGTACGAATTCAAGTTGTACACGTAAGTAGAGTATGAATTCAAGTTGTACCCTACTTGATATGAATTGGTTGTCAAACAAGAATTCTCCACCTTGCTTCTCATCCATGAGTTTCTTGTCAAACAAGAATTTTTCACCTTGCTTCTTATCCATAAGTTGCTTATTAAATAAGAATTCTCCACCTTACTTTTTATCCTTTTGGTCCATAAAAGTGGCTTTACCGCCTCACATTTCTATGGCATCCCGAGGAACTAATGAATGCCAAGTGTGTAAAGTACTATTCTTTAAGCCATTTATGTTTGGACAATAAATTTTAAAATATATATATATATATATGAACAATAAATTTTAAAATATTTTAATTAGTTGCCAAATTACCAATTTTTTTTACTCAATTCTTCATAAGGCAGCAATGTATTGTCTTATTTTCAGCAACTACATTAAAAATTGGTTTTTTAGTTGAAATGTGCAATTTTAATTTTATTTTGCACCCATGCTCATTTGTCTCACTTACCATTTAAAATTTATCATTCATGTAAAAATTTGCACCAGTTCCATAATTGCATCTAATAATCATCAATACCAAGGACATTTTTTTCATCTCAGTGTGTGAGGTTATGAATCGAGCATTAAATCCACATGATGTGCCAAATTGGAATGGGCACAAACAAATTGTGATAAGATATAATTTTTTTCAAATTTGTTCATATTTATCTCATTTTGTCGTGTTATATATATTTTGTGCACTATTCATGATATTGTGACTTGAGATGACAAAGTTTTCTTTGATATTAACGAATATTAAATGTATTTAATAGAATTGGTGCAAAGTTTTGCATGAAAAGTGAGTCTTTGGTGGTAAGGGAAACAAATAAGTATTTTGAATAGTTTTGTGTGCATTTTTAATTAAAAAAATTTACAAATATTTTATTTTGTCTTATCCGATTGAACATCTTTGTCAGTACTTTTTTTTTTGTCAAAATGTGAAATTCATTAAAAACAAAAATTCAATTCAAAGTATTACACAAACAAAAAAAACCTTAAAACTACAAAAATCAAAACAAAGAGACCCAAAAGGCCAAAATAAACAGAAGTCCATAACAAAACAAACCAAAATAAATCCTAGATGCTACATGAAACTCCACCAGCCAGCCACCGGGTCAATGCCTATCAAGACTGAGAATTTTTGGGAAGTTTCGGCATACCCAAGTGTTAGGGCAAATGCTGCTTTCCCTCTGCTGTGGCCCGATAGACCAAATTTGGTCAAGTCCGGGACAACATTTGGTGGTAGCAAAGATTGGAGACCCTTCGGTAACCAGTTTATTATGACGTTTGCCCCGGATTGTATTTCATCAGGTCCGCTCTCAAATATATTGTACCCGTATAACTAACAAAATTTAAAATATAATTTCATAGTCAGATTAAATCTCATAAACGATAATTTATTGAAATAAAATTTAAAAAATAAAAAAAGTAGTAATGTACGTAACATTTAGCACCTGAGGTCCAATAGCTATGTAGCCATGGGATGCTATGTGTTGGAGGAGGTCTTTGTAGAAGCCGTTGCGGAGGAGGAAGCCGGGGAAATACGCGATGATCGGGTAAGTGCCGGAGGTGGTAGGGGTGACGATGAACAAGGGTTTGGAGGTGCAGAAGAGTCAAAGCAGGAGGACAATGGTGGCTTCTCTGTGATGGATGTGAAGAGGTAATTTCCTTGCTTAAAAACTGATGTAGCCAATGCAGGCCGAGGAGATGGCTTATCTTTTTCTACTAGTGCCATTGTGGTGATGACGGACGGCTTATCTTTGATATGGATTCTTTCTTATAGGCAGCAATGGTTGTTCTGGTTGGCACACACTTGGAAGAAGAACTTGGCACAAGAGTTAAAACGTGATGAACGGACCTGATCAGAAACACATGGAAAATGGAACTTGTTTAATGAGGTCCAATCAAAGTGGGCCTTCTAAGATAAGAGTATCATTGTCCTGTCCCAGAGTCAGAGATGCCATGAAAACTTAGCTATGGATTGCGGAAAGATGTATCTAATTTCGGAAGTAGATTTCCGATTAAACATTTTATGGATTTTTGAATAGGGTTTCCTTGTGCTTGTATGGCAGCTTTTCAAAAAGACGGGGGAATGGGGAAGCCAACATACAGTAGGGCCTTTCATAGCTAAAACATATGGTCAAATTTTGAATTTGTCGATCACTTCAAACTTAAACAAAACAGTTACATGAATTAAGCTTATATAATATTGGATAATACTTACACGCATAATTACATCCCACTATATTGATACCTCAATATATTATTTTTTTTATTTATCGAATTATCTTTATACATATAATATTAATATAATTGGAATTATTTATTTTTTTAATCATCATGTCAAGATCATTTCCATAAAAAAATCAATAAAATTGAAGACCGTTTAGTCTTCATATATACGTAATAGTTGAAATATCATTTATCGGCAATACGATAGCAGACGAACTTCATAAAGTACGAAATATCGGAAAAACTTCTGTAAAATACTGGGAAAAAAAATTATATACGTAATGGTTAATTTAAACTCACAAAATAACGTACCAAATAAATTTGTAATCATATAAACAAAATTAGACTAATAAAACAATTAGCAATTGGGCCATTATCTAAACAAAGTATATATGCTGACTAGATTAGTAGATTTTTCTCAGAAGATTCTTAACGGACCCCACCACATCACACGTCAGCAAAACACCGACACTCTGCTTTGCCACAAAGGCAAGACCAAGGGCGGAGGAGACACATCCAGAACTTCAAAACCACCACGTGTCACTACCAACCGCAACAAATTACCACAAGTGTACGAGACGCATCTCGAACTCTCTTCATCCTAACCGCACGCCCTCGAAACCTCCAAAACTCGCTGGCATTTCTACTTATACCCCCCAAAACTGATTCTCACTTTCCCTCGATTTCCTCCGAAGAATCCCAGCAATCAAACAGTCGCTAAGCATTTCAGGTTCGTTTGTTTCATTTCGCGATCATCAAGATGTGGAACCAAGCGTATAGGAAGAGTGACCCGGAGGCCGTCGGCGGAGCGAGGCCGCTTTACCCCATGATGCTTGAGAGTCCCGAGCTCCGATGGTCCTTCATTCGCAAAATCTACTCCATCGTCGCTATCCAACTACTTGCCACCATCGCCGTAGGCGCCGTCGTCGTTTCTGTCCGCCCCATCGCTCACTTCTTTACCAATTCGGGCGGTGGCTTGGCCCTCTACATCATTCTCATCATCACGCCTTTCATCAGTAAGTTCTAGCTTTCTCTAAGGCTGTGTCTTTTTGTGGGGTTTTGTGAGCGTATTGTGAAAAAACCCATGGTTTAATTTGATTTGTTGTCTTGGCTGCAGCGCTATGCCCGTTATACTATTATCATCAGAAGCACCCGGTGAATTACCTTCTGCTTTCGATTTTCACCCTCTCTCTCGCATTCGTCGTCGGCTTGACTTGTGCTTTTACCAGTGGTCAGTGCTCATAATTCTTCGTTCTATCAGTTCATTTTGGATTACATTTGTTGTATTATATACATTGGACTTCTGTAGATTGTGATGGTGATGGTTTAATTTCAGTATTTAATTCAAGAAGTACACGAACTGTAGTCTTTTTTCACTTAAACCATTCATGTAATCTAAATTAGGGGACGAGATTCTAGCTCCGGTATAGAGGGGAGCTAATGTTCGTATTTGTATGGGAGATTCAATCTTGGGTGTGGTTATCTATATTTAGAATGAAACCCCAAAACAGGCGAATTATCTATGGACCTTAAGCAAATAGGCTGACATTTTAAAATTTTTTAACTTGTTGAATTGAGAACAGGCAAGGTGATTTTGGAGGCTGTGATTCTGACGGCTGTGGTGGTGATTGGTCTCACGTTGTACACATTTTGGGCTGCAAGGAGAGGCCAGGATTTCAGCTTTCTTGGTCCCTTCTTGGCCGGAGCTATACTCGTTCTCATCGTCTTTTCTCTGATTCAGGTACACTTTGTGCTTAACTGATTGAACTCGCTTTGATGGTATGGACTGAACTGGTCTTTGTTCTGTTTGGGTTTTAAATTTCGAGTTTTTATTGTTTGCTCCTCATTTTTGTTTGCAGATTTTTTTCCCATTTGGTAGGCTGACTACGACGATATACGGGGCCTTGGCGGCACTCATATTTTGTGGTTACATTGTGTACGACACCGATAACTTGATTAAACGCTACTCTTATGATGAATACATCTGGGCTGCGGTTGCGTTGTATCTAGACATCATCAACCTCTTCCTCGCTCTGCTTACTATCTTCCGAGCTAACGATAATTAGAGAAGACCATCTCATTCATCTCTACTTCCACCAAATGTAATTGCTAATCAATGCTTCCACCGAATGTAATTGCTAATCAATGCTTCCACCGAATGTAATTGCTAATCACTGCTTCCACCAAATGTAATTGCATATTGTCGTCGTCGTTAATTTAGGAAGTATATTGAAATTGTGAATTTAGTAAAAGAGCTAAAACTATTGTTCCTGATAGATGATTTTTACTGGAAATATATTTTGGTTCTTGGAAGTGTATATACTGTAGATGCTATGCAGAAGAACTTTTGCTTTTGGCATGGGAGCTTTGCATATTGTGCGCATTGGTAAAGTCTTGGATTGTCTAGTGATTTGTTCAAAACCTTTAGCAGAAGAACTTTTGCTTTTGGCATGGGAGCTTTGCAGATGCTATGCAGTCGGTTTAGAATAGGGTAGCTCTTCCTTTTTTCATCCTTCCTTTTGTCCATCCTCTATCGTTTGGGGATCTGCAAGATTTGGGACTATCTTCCGAGCTAACGATAATTAGAGAAGACCATCTCATTCATCTCTACTTCCACCAAATGTAATTGCTAATCAATGCTTCCACCGAATGTAATTGCTAATCAATGCTTCCACCGAATGTAATTGCTAATCACTGCTTCCACCAAATGTAATTGCATATTGTCGTCGTCGTTAATTTAGGAAGTATATTGAAATTGTGAATTTAGTAAAAGAGCTAAAACTATTGTTCCTGATAGATGATTTTTACTGGAAATATATTTTGGTTCTTGGAAGTGTATATACTGTAGATGCTATGCAGAAGAACTTTTGCTTTTGGCATGGGAGCTTTGCATATTGTGCGCATTGGTAAAGTCTTGGATTGTCTAGTGATTTGTTCAAAACCTTTAGCAGAAGAACTTTTGCTTTTGGCATGGGAGCTTTGCAGATGCTATGCAGTCGGTTTAGAATAGGGTAGCTCTTCCTTTTTTCATCCTTCCTTTTGTCCATCCTCTATCGTTTGGGGATCTGCAAGATTTGGGACTTGCTGTATCCCAAGTACTTGGACTAAACCATCATGACCCGAAGTGGATCGGTCAAAATTGGAGGCTGACTTGGAGGAGCACTAGTTTAGGATAGAAAGGTGCATGGATCGGAGCTCCGGCAAGAGTTTCCCACGGTGACATTCCCGATTATGTTGTAATCGGGTCAAGTTGGGTAGATTGGAGGGTCCTTTCCAATCTATTCTTGATTTAATCCCAACTTAAATTAGGTTTAATTGCAAATTGGGCGGGGAAAGCTTAGCCTAATCTAACCTTAACAATTCAAGTTCGTATTTAAATTGGGTTTAAGTGGATACTTCCGGACAGCTTTGTAATTGGGTAAGGTGGGCGGGTTGAAGGCCAATTTAATCCTAATCCAACTTAACAATTCAAGTTGATTATAGTAAAAATTCAAAATATGCCATTAGGAAAACAATCTTCACATTCTTTAAAGATTAAAATCCAAAAAATACTCTCATATTAAAAACAACCTTTTAAAATCCAAAAAATACTCCATCTATTTAATTTTAATATACTGTTACAATTGCACTGTCGCTCCATCTATTATTCTCTATTAATAATGTTGTCACTAGTATTTACGTAATAGTAAAAAAAATAGAAAGAAGATGAATTCTTCATTTAATAAAATCAAATCCTAAATCCTCATCTTAACCCTAGTTTAATGGTAAATTTTTTCAAAATCTTCAATCTGCAAACCAATTTCAAATCCTGAACATGCAAAAAACAAAAATGAAAACATTCAACAACCCAATCTGGTTTTTCTTCCTCCAATCTGGGGAGGCAAGCATCGCCGGAATCAGAGAGTGGGTTTTGTACAACTACCTTTACAGTGCCTTGAGATTTTGCCAGCTTCACAGTCACAGTCGGAGAGCTTCGTCAAGCAGGTGAAGACCCGATGCTTGAGCTTTTGCGCGGGAGGCATTGTGCTATGGCGGATTTACTGATTTTGGCGATTTCGTGTTATGTTCACGGATCGGGTTCGTTGCCGTGCCACGTCATACATGAACCGCGATCCCCTTCTTCTACGTCTAGAACTGGTCTTCTTCTTCTCACTCCCAATTCAATTTCAAACATTTGCTCACACTCTCTCTTCGCTGGCCCGCTCACATACTCGCCAACAACAATATTCACCAGTTCTCGGAGTCGTCGCCGCCGCCAGCTGACGTCAGCTCCAGCCACTATGCTTCCCCAAAACCCGGTCGTCGCTGATGTTTGTGCCGCCTTGATTGCCGGCGGCGTTGCTCTGTGCTTCCTTCTATTGTGGGAAGAAACTCAGGTTAAAAATCCCAGCTTCTCTCTTCTGTTTGGAATACCCAGTAATCTATAACGAGAATTTGTACGGCTTCTATTTGGGTACTCAAATTTTTCATGTAATCTTTGGTGGATGTTATTGGGTTTTGATTGATTTGTAGGGAAGTAGTGATTTTGTTGACGATGAAGAGCTGTAGCTAAAAGGGTCTTGCAAAAAATGTGTCCACCTCATCACGGTCCTTTCTGAATCCCACGGCGGCTCGCTATCGCCATGCCTCTCCAAAATGCTCAACAACATCACGAAGCGGCTCTGCGACCCAGACTCAACCGCCCGATCCGCTGACCAAAACGTCATCGCGTCGCTCTCCTGCCACGTCACCAATACTTCATTCAGCTCGTTTTTGAAGCTCTTAATCGACGCTTTGTTCACAAAACAGGACCCGAACTCGCAGATCGGGTCGGCATTATGCCTAGCTTCGTGCATCGACGCCGCGCCGGACCCGGAACCTGCGAAGCTGGCAAGGCTATAGCCGAGGACAACGCGAACAACAACAAGAGCAAGGATTGGGATGTTCGATCTTCTTTTTCTTTTTCTTTTTTCCTAGATTTAGGATTTGGAATTGATTTGGAGGTTGAGGAATTTGGGTTTAATTGGAATTAGGAATTAGGATTGGATTTTATTAGATGATCAAAGATTAAATAATGAACTCATTATTCACTATTCATTATTTTTTTTATTTTTTTGTGTTAATTTTAATAATTTTTTTAAAAATAATTAATCAATCAATGGACTTTAATGTAATGGACTGTTACGTAAATATCAGTGAAAGCATCATTAATCTGGGGTAACAGATGTAGTAACGGTGTTATCAAATGTGTAATTGTGACAGCACATTAGAATAGATATGTTTTAAGAAATAAAGTGATATTTAATATTCGATTAGGAGAGCAAATTAGATAATAAACCAAACAATTATTAGACCGTTGCTCCATTATTGTCATAATTTTCATTACATGATAAATACTTAGTAGCTGCTAGTACCAATGATCATGAGTCTAAAGATTACTAGAAATACATGTTTAGTTATTGAATATATTTGTGGACTTTTGTTGGGTTCGACGATTAGGACTTCTAAGTTCTAACTCAATCCATCTCAAAAAAAATGCTCAAGTTAAAGGTAGGCTGGACCCAAATCAGTTTTTTTTTTTTCAAATTCAAATCTCAAATATGTTTGAATTAGTTAAAAAAACGACTTCAATATGAGCAAATTCAAAATTCCCAATTCAAAATTTACCGTAATTTCCTAGTAATTTGTAAAAATAAGAATTACTGTGCTTATAGGAATTATAATTGTTTTCTTATTTGTACTAGTTAATTTTATGTATTGTAATAATATAAATATCTCAAAGTGAGCGAATATATAATCATTCAACTCTAATTAAAACTCTAATTCTAGCCCCCTCTTTAACATAATATGAGAGAGGGTTTGATTATATTAAATATGAGTTTTATCCGATTCCGATTATCAAGTCTTTTGTGATTAATGATTGGTAAAATATTAGCTTCACATATAGTCTATTAAGTGATGGTAGCATATAAAAGAGAGTGTTGAAAAATCACATATTGAAATAATAGAAAAGGAAAACATGATATAATGAATGCTTTTACTATAATATATATGCATGGCAGGTCATGTCCTCTAAATTTAAAAGTGCTTTTGCTCATGATTACTAGAAAAGTACAAAGTGCATTTCCTCATCATGTCCCTACACTACATTGTGCCTAACGTACAGTTCTGCCAAGCTTCCAAAACCCATAACCATCATATAAGTAGGTAGACATAAAAGCAGAAGCAGACACGGCTTTAATCAATAATCAATGCCTACTCTTTCTCTCGGCCACAATGGCTAGCAACCTTGAAACTCCATGAGTCCACACATCATGTTCTCTCTGGTTCTTGCACTCAAACTCCACCATGCCTCTTGTCTCCGTCTTCAGCCCCAAGTAACGCCGCTCCCCTCCGTCGTCCAGCAAGTGCCGCCCCGGCCATGCCGGCATGTTCTTGCACACCTCCAACACAACATCTGTGTACCCAAAACAAGAGATATAACGTTAAAATGTTAATTGCTTTGTCAAGTTGTGTGACAAGTAGCAGTAGACTTACTCTTTTTCTTCTTGGTGAAAGTTCCTGCAACATGTTTGCTCTTCATTTTTAGAATCACCTATAAAAATTCAAAACAAATTAATGATCAGGTACGAACACGAGACTTCAAAATAGGCTAAAGTTATCCAGGGCGAATTCAAGAATTTAATATATGGTAGGTTAAATTTATTATAAACATAGGCCTAAAAAACTATATAAAGAGTAATGTAGTGGAGTCTCACCTGGCCTGTTCGGTGAATGTAAACCGATACAACTTTCCAGTGAAGATCACCTAAAATAAGAAATGCAAACATAATAATTCAATATGGATTTTTTTTTTTTAAAGAAAGAATTGAGGTGAATATCAAACGGTGTGGATTGGTTGAAAGTTTGACCTTTTCGGGTGCGTTTGAGGAGATCAGTGCCCCTAGCAAGGAGGTCCTGGTTAGAGACCCCAAGAAAAGTAGTGTCGACAGGTGCAGGGACAAGGAGCTCGTCACTAAAGCTGCCATTCCGTTCAACATTGTTAGCTTTCCCACACACTCCGATCCCCATTCCCTTCTCCACTGGAATCACTGCTGCTATGTTCCATACCTCCTTCATTGCCCTCGCCTTGAGTGTCGCTGCCCCTCGTAAAGCTGCAATCCCAACCACAGATATATTTAAACCAACAAGGTTTTTCAAACATGATAAAATAACCCTAATGTATAGTAAGTGAAAAATATTTAATTAATTCAGTAAAAGATTCCGTCATTATATTATAAAACTCTAAAATAATGATTTAGTATAAAAATGCGGCTGAGTTTTTGTTTTTGTTAACAACAAATATGAATTATTTGATACCGATTATAATGTGGTCTAAAACCCTGACGTTTTTAACAAAATTTGGAAAAGATGTTGTTTCGTAATTTATGGGATACCGAGGGGTTGTTAGTACCTGTGGCAGCGGCAGCTGTGAGGGTGGTGATATCATCGTGCGAGCGAACATTAACGGCGGAGCTGACAACAGAAGTGAGATGTTCATGCTCAGCTCCCATGGCCTCAGCTGCCTCCGCACATTGAGCAGCTACCAATGTGGCTGCCGATGCCACAGCCATGTCTGTCTTGCTTGCCTGATCATTCTTTCTTGATCCCGAAGAAGCCGCTGTGGCGGCAGCAATGGCGGCTACAGCAGCCGCCACAGCAGCAACTGAAACCGCCGCGTGGACTTGCGCGTTGTGGACTCTCGTCTCCTCTTTTTTCTTCTCCTTTCTTTCTTTCAGCCACCTCCCCACCGTCTTGGCTCCGCCGGTAGAGGGGGTAGGAGGGGCATTGCCGGCACTGCCCCGGCTGCCGTTAAATAGGTTGTGTATGCTGTTGTGGGTTCGAAAGTACTGCTCGCAAGTAGAGAGGGTATTTAACAAAATGGTAGTTTGTGACATGTACAAATTAATTTTACTAACATCAGTTATTCATATACGTATTAATTTCAAAGGCATATTAAAATCATAACTATTAAGTCTCTAAACAACAGCATATGCAAAAAAAAAAATTTGAAAATTATAAATAAAAAAACTGACAATTAATATACAATTTCTTATAGTCTGATAAAAAAACTAAAAGATTACCTGCAGGAGAGCATTATACTAAAATAAGCTAAGCTGCAGAGAATCATGAGAAAGCATGATGATGAATTGTAGTTACCAAATTAAGTACCTGTCTTGCTCTATTATACACTCAACCCATCTTATCATTATCATTTTCCAGAGCGTCTGAGCCTAGATTTGTCCATTTTCCTTTTCTTTTATATATTTTTGTATTTTTATTATTTTTTCTTTTGACTTGGAGAAAAGAAAACCTGGTTGATAAGACCCCAAAATCAGAATTTCAGGGAGATTAAAAAACGTTTCTGCCTTGGAAGGAGAGAAAAGGTAAAGAGAAAAGCATCATCCCTTACCATGCACATTAAAATATTTTAAAGAAAATACAACTAAAATACACTTAACCTAAATTTACCCTAAAAATCAAAAATGGTAATATTGATTGTTTATTGTAATAAAACAAAGTTTACTGTGCAACGGAGGACAGAGATATGATCAGATGGTGAGGGGTGACAGCGTAAAAACCGAGAAAGCTGAGGAGATTGTCACGTTGGTCTCCTTGTTGCCTTTTTGGACAAGAATGAGAATTGAATCCAATTTAATATTTAACCAAATAAGAGAGATTTAATTTAAGAATCAAAGAAGGTGGTGAGGATGAAGAAGAAGACCTTAACGACGTCGTCGAACTCGTCAGAGGGAGAAACAGGGGGGCTGTCTGTCTCTGTTAGAGAGCCACCAGCGTTCAGAGGTCCACTGCTGTATGAAAGCCTGCCGGATGTTAACGGAGACACCTCCTGAAAACCCGACAAAAAACCCTAAATTAATAAATTAATTAAAACAAGAAATTAAGTAGGAAAATTACTTTTTTTTTCCTTCTTTTTTACCTCTCTCATGGACTGTGACATAATGCGATCAAACACAAGCTGGGAAGTTACAGAGGGGGCAAAGTAAAGTTGGTTTCTTGGGAGAGATGGAAGTTCCTCTGATTCTCCGGCAAAGTCTTCATGTATGGAAGGGGTAGCGATGGTTGTTGTAGTGGGGGTGGTGGTTGTGGAAGAAGCGGAGGTGTTTGAAGACTTAGAAGCCATGGGGACAGGAGGGTGAGGAGGTTGAGGTTGAGGGTGAGGGTGAGACAGAGCTTTGGAGACTTCAAGAGCAGAGGCACTCCAAGACCTTGACAGAAACTCCATTGGAGCTCTTGGGCTTTTGGGAAGGTGGTCAAAAGTGGCCGGACTATGCTCCGGCCGGCGAGTGGTCAACATTGGTAGTGTTTCTTCCATGGGAGTGATGAAATGTTTTGTAGAGAGAAAGGGGTTTGAATTTGATAAAGAGCTCTGCGGGTTTTAAGACCAATGTATGATGTAATATATACACAAATCTGTAGTAATTTTTTTTTATTTGAACAAGAAAAATAATGCAGTAATTTTTTAATGGGTCTATCACTTAAATTTACACTTACTGGTGGTATTATTTCATTTATTTTATATTCGAATAACTCATTCAAAAATAATATTATTGAAATTTAAGAAACATTAATGCACCAATTCATTTTACTATTGAAAATTAAACATATATATATATTAATTTGAGAGGAGAAATGTGAGGGGTATATTTAATTAGAATTGTTGAGGGATTAAAATAATTTTGTAAATCTTACCATATTCAATTGGAATTTAAAAGTATTTTTTAAAAGTCTATCAAAATGTGAGTATATTCAATTTGAATTTAAATGAACATATTAAAAATCCACGCAAATGCAGGTTCATTGAAAAAACAATAAACTTTAAAAGGATACAACAAGTCCACCTTTCTATCCAAAAAAATTGGGGGTATTTATTTTCCTAATTTTTTTCTCTGAAAATGTCTTCCGAATATGTATATGTATTTAGTATTTAGTAATTAATGGTGAATGAGTAGGTCCCATGTGGTGTTTGGTCAAACTGGGTCGTGGTAAAAGTGCTCTTGTGATGCCACCTGGAAAGATGAATATTATATGCCAGGTTTTACTTGGGAGCTTATGAGTTATGATGGTGTGAAAGATTAGTGCATAAATTGCAAATTTGTAAGCATTATAATTTGAACAAAAAGAGGTTTTAGGGATGCTTTTAGCCCCTACGACTTGATCATGTGACAAATCATCTTTCTTCAAAGGAGCTTTCGCTAAAGGATCAAAACGATAGCAAAGTTATTGAACCACTTCTTCATAGTCTTTACACCCAAACACAAACACACCCCCCACGATAAAACAAAGTGATCAACCATGTGAATAGTGTTAGGGTGAGTGGCATACACGATTTTGATCTTGATTTTGATTTTGATTTTGGCCGTGGGTGTTTATAAGAATTCATAAGGCATCAATAGCCAATAAAAGTATTACAAGGATTAGCATATATGAGCCAAAAAAACATCAATGGTATGAATCTATAGAGGTACAAAATCAGTTTTTTCAGTTTTTTAAGTATTTGATAGTCAGTAAGATGTTCTGAAAGAGATGCATGATGAGACGAGTCATCTATATTAATTTTGCAATTTATATAGTAGAAAATGAATAAGATGTATTAGAAAGAATGGATCCTTGAGTGAGTCGACTGCATTGATTTTACGATTTACGTGGCATTAATAGCCAACACAGCATTGCTAGGGGTTGTCATGTTAAGCTAATGTGATGGATCAGTCCCCATTAGTGACAATCGATATTACATTTTTTGTCTAATTTAGTATATTCAGATCTTAATTATAAGTTCATAAACGACCGAATTACTTTATGTCTTACATAGAACATATTAATATTATTATATTCCATCTTAATAAAGAAAACGACCAAAATTAGTTTTGTTTTTTGTTTTTGGATATATAGCATATATGTATGTATGTATATATGAGAATCAATAAGATGACTGAAGGAGGACGAGGGTCCTTGGGTGGTGGCAGTGAGCTAAGTGATTGTGTTTCTTGAGCACAAGGTGTTGGCAACGTCCAAGGCCGACATGTTTGGATGTGAAGACAAATTTCAATGGAACCAATTTTCTCTCTACAGTTTTGAGACACAAAGATGCGCACTGGAGAGGGACCTATGCTAAAATACGCGTGCCCTCGCACGTCATCATCTTCAACTTCGGCTCTTTTTTCGTATAAATAAACACCCTTTTCATAAAAAATCTGACTCAAAAACCGATCTAACACAAGACATGCAGCCTTCTTTTTCAAACTGTAAGCCTTTTCTTTTCTTGTTTTTTAGTGTTGGGAAATATGCAGTTATGCATAAATTAAATAGATAATTATAATCATCAGGATCAAACTTTTTTTACTTTCAAAATAAATTAAATAAATAAACTGACAAAAATAAAACGGAAATAAAAAAGAGATAAAAGAGAACACCGAAATTTAACGAGGTTCGGCAATGTACCTACGTCCTCGGATAGCAGCTCCAAAATTCTTCACTATGAATAATGGGATTACAAGTACAATCTCACTCAATGATAGATACACAACTCTTTCTTGGATTCACTCAAGAGGATCTCACTTTCTCTTTTTTTCTCACAAATGAAGCTATCTTCCTATTTCTCACACAAGGAAAAACTCTCTTCTTACTCTCACCTTTGGTGGATAACTTGTTGCTTGAAGGATGATTGAGAATGCTCAATCCCTCTCTTTTATATAGGAATTGATGAAAAGAAGTCGTCAATGCATAACCATGCATAAGAGTTAACTCCAATTAATCTTATGGTAACTCCCATCTCCAACAATAAGTTGGGAGATCAAAAGCCTTATTTGTTTTCAAGCATATGAATGAACCTACCCAAAATCACATCCATGCACAAACCATAATATGTGCATTGGAATATCAAAAATCTTCATTTGAGGAACTTCAAAGATCGTATTAATTCTCCTCCACTTAATGGAGGGATAAACCCATCAAATTCTCTCCCACTAAATGGAAGGAATATCCCATCAAATTCTTCTCCACTTAATGGAGGAATAACTCATCACTTAGCGCTAAGAACTGTTGACTAAAATGATACCCCCTTTGTTCCTTTTGCCTAATATTCATCAATAATTTGGCTTGCACGATAATTAATTTCCACAACATTTTTCTTTACAAGTTCCACATTCTTTTTATGATTAAATTATTCACTAATTATTAACAAGGTTGTACTTCACTTAAAAATTACAATATAATAATTATTTACATTAAAATCCTCCTATTATTTTTTTAACCATACATGTTTATTATTCACCTTCTTAGAATAATGCATGATTAGAATTCTATCATTATATTTTATAATTAAATTTATATATTATAAGTTTTTTTAAACCAAAAATAAAATCTGTATTGATATGATATGAAAAATTTTAGCAGGGGAGGGAGTTGCGGGGATGTTTACGCATGGGTGGTGGTGTTTATGACTTATGGTTTAGGGTTTAGTGTCAAAATTTATTAACTAAACCCTAAACAATAAGCTATTAACCTAATCTCTTAACACCCAATAATAATAATAATAAATCAATTTTGAAATTTAAAAGTAGTTTTACAGAATTCTTGCTCTTAATTATCCTATTTTAAATTAAATTAATCTTACATTACTTCTTAAAATGAAAAAATGAAAAAGAAAAAAACTTTATAAAGGGGTAATGTTTTCATAAAATAGAAAGAAAAAACAATTAAATAGGGATTAAAAAATTTAGAGGGTCCGTAAGATTATTATGGTAGTATTACTATTATAGTTAGGGATTGATTTTTTTTTTTTTTTTTAAATATGGTTAGTGGAGTTTTAAATAAACGTTGATGTTGTCAATTACTAACCATCGGATAACCGTTTTTTCATTAATGTATAATCAAATGAATTGAAATTGAACGTCTTGTTTTTAAGGTTTGCCATTTTGATACTGACAGTATACATAGTATGGCGGCCCCTCGGAGAGTCCTGTATTTTCAACTCGCTGACTCGTGCTACATTTCCTCTTTGGACACTTCGTCAACCAATTAATAGGATTCCCATTTCGACCCATCGCAAAATATATTATTTTTTCAGTTCTTATATATACATGTTCTTGCCTTCTCAAGATATATGTGGTTCAAATGAATCTGAACACAAGACAAAATTTTGGCTGGTGATAAATGTTGATACTGTTCCATCAAAGTATTCTGCTAAACATTCTATTGGTAGAAACTGTGCATACGAGACAAACTTTGCCTGGTAATGAATGTTGAAACTATTCCATCAGACTGTTTCCGCAGACAGTTTGCAGATTCTGTTTTTTTTTTTTTTTTATGGAATCAATTACACATTGGTTAGGGCAAACCACAACCACAACAACACTGAAATCCTAATTTGAAGAAAGGAGCAATTGACATCTAATTTGAATTTCGTAACAAAATACTATGATTCTTAATCTTGAAGTTCTAACAAGAACATGAACAATAAAATCAGGGTTACACAACGAATATATTTGATCAAATTCAATCAAACTGAAATTAGCACAATTCATCTGTTAGATTGCAAACCAGTGCCACACATAGTATTGCTTGGTTGTCTCACGCGAAAAATCTGCAAATGTCATCCCATCCTTCAACCGCAATGCTAGAGGCGGCACAATTCTCTCTATTTCTTCACTTACCCTATTTCTTTCCGGCTCATCAACCTGTTTTATCTCCTCTGATCTCCCCGGGCACTGGTTCATGAGATAATCTGAAAAAGAGAAAGTTTTGTTCCATGCTGGCTGCAAGAACAAAACAAAGGTTTCTCGGCTCAAATTCTCAAACTTGGAAGGCTTGCCAACCGAATGAAGGGTGGCGCAAAGCTTCCCTCTTGATATTATATCAGCTGCTTCCCCAACCTGAATGATAAGGCTCTCAGGAGACGCCTTTACCATGAACACATTGTCCTTTGCTTGGATCAAAAACTTGCAAATAGGTTCCATTTGGGTGACCACATTCTTGATCATAACGCAAGAGAAACATTGGAGCTGTTAACACGGTGAAAATCCCATAATCATAATGCCATTGCTGCCACAGATTAATAGAACAAATCCCAGCTAGTTTAAGCTCATCTGAATCATCACCAACCCGATTTCTATTAGAATTTAAGGTTTTGTTGGATTTTGACATTCCATTTTTGCTCATTGCTGTTTCTTCAACAAGAATGGCATTTTCAATTGGTGAGTGATAGTGTATGAGGCGAGCTTTGGCTGTGCAAGATTCCAATAAGCTCTGCTCAAAGCTCATTGCCACCAATAGCTCTGTCACATACCCGAGCAAGTTGGATCCCAAGCTCCACCATCAAAAACCCTAACTTTTTGAAACCAATTCCAATATTTTCGAACTCAGTCATCGACCTATGTTCTGAATTCAAATGGGTTTAATCAAAATCATCAGAATATTTTATTTGCATTGCAAAAGACGAGACTTTTCTCTCTGGGTTTTTCAAAGGCACACCACTCCCCAATTTCTGATCCTAAACAACACATACTGATTACTTCTACAAAAAATTAAATTTAAAAAGATTTGTTTTCAGAAAGATTTAACTTTGGTACCTTGAGAATGGTTTTCCGATGGCTAGGATTGAGAAGGGCGAGCTTGCGAGCTACAAGAAGGAGGTCGCGGCGGAGGGCGGAGCATTGGGGACGCCGGTGATGGAGGGCAGGCCCTGGCCCGTTGGACCTAGGGCTTCCATAATCGCTTTGCTTGTTGATTCCAGCCTTTCAAGCTCCTCCGCTGACGACGGTGGAGCATCACCCGACGACGCAAATAGGAGGTCAGAATAGCGGAGCTGGTAGAGTTGTAAGACTTCACCGTCCTCCCTCTCTCTCTCTCTCTCTCTCTCTCTCTCTCTCTCTCTATTCTCCAACTTGGTCAAATTTAATTGAAGATGATGCAGAATGAGGCCCAATCCAAAATCACATTGTTTGGGCTTGGCCCAATACAATTTGGACTCACTGTCGGTCCATAGTATTATATCATGATTTGGAACCCAAATAATGAGACATTCGCACTCATTTCATCTGGCCACAAAAATGGATCTGACCACTTGATTTCAAAACTACACCACCAAAAGAAAATAAAAGCCAACAAAACCAACAAAAACCATTGAAAACTGTCGTTTTTTAACTGAGCATTTCACTCACTCACAATACTGTGTATGCCACCTTCAGCATGAAGGTTTTGACCTACCTAATTTACAAGATTAAGCAATTCTAGTTTCATGATTTGCTGCAGTCTCTTTGAAGCTCTTGGTCAACCAAATAGCAGTTTCCCTGGGAGAAACCTTTTCTGGACCGAACGGCTTCAACAGCACCCCAAGTTCTTCAAACCTTTCTTGTTGCAGAAGACGTGCACTGAACTCAAGCAACCCTTCCAAAGCCTCCGCGCGTTGCTGGAATGAAGAGGTGTCAAACCGTTGCTGTCGTGAGTCTGATGATGAATGGCTGGAAACACCAGCGGTAGGGTTTTGCTCGGAGGACTCACTGCCATTTCGAGCAGCTCCATTGCCGCTGTCAATCAAACTAGACTTGGAAACGGTTCTGTCAATGACCTGGACCATGCATTTGTCCTTCGTGATAGACCGGGTGATGCTGTCTGGCGTTGAAGAGCATTGTGCTGAAGTTGATGAAGTTCCTCGGATAGGAATGAGTGGCCCTTCGGAAGAAGCTAAGGGGAATTCAGCCATCTTATCAATTCGCGGGGCATTGACAGAAACGTCTGGAGACTCCACGCTTCCCAGGGGACCAACATGGGCCCTATACGGTGTTTGCACAGCTGCAGCTCTTGTTAAGAATGGAAGAGAAGCTCTTCGTATTGACTGGACAGATTTTCTGGCAGGAGAATATGACACCGGAAGCTGCAATCATAAGAGTAAGGTTCAATAAATCAGAAAACTGCATATTTCTCACCTCAGGGACTTTTAGCTACTTCCGTGTGAACTTACCGGATCACGTTTTGAGCTTACGTGAGTGATTTTCGACTGTGTAATCTGTCTCCGGGGAGTAGCAGAAACTTTTGAAGGTGTTGAACTTGTAGCATTAACAACCGTGAACTTTGTGGAAACCGACTTTTTGATACCATAATCTTCATGGGCACTTCCAATAGATACTTCAGTGAACTTATGATGTAAACAACCTGGAATTCCTTGCCCCGTCCAGCTAGAGCATGGAGAGTCTTGTTCAGTTCCAGAAATACTAGGATTTAAGGTCCTCTCATTGCTGAATGACTGTCTTTTCTCTCTGATGGTATGAGCAGGAAACGCTTCTGGCTCCGTAAACCTTGTTTTCTTTACATAATTGGACTGAGACCAGTCAACCGGAAAAGTATTCCGTTGAGGACTATTCAATTTTAGATGAATCTTAAGCACGTATGGTTGAAGATGGGGATGACCAAGCACCTCTGCAGCCTGACAAGACATGGATAATTTCGTGAGGAAATGTACAGAAGTCTAAGACTTATTTCTATCAACCCAAAAAGCATCAAGACAATTTCAATATGAACCTCAAATGGAACCTTAATAAACATAGCTGCTCTCTCACAAAATAATATTGTAAAACAGAAGGACAATTCAATTACCTGTCTATAAATCAAACACAACCAAATCCGCATTCCTATGACCAAAAAAAAATCCACATCCCATGAAACCCATGTAACTCGATAAACATTTACACAATGTACATGGAATCGAACTCATTTCAGACTTAGACATCAATGACCTGGTAATACATGCAGGCATCAATAAAGGAAAATGCAGACACGAAAGAAAGTTAATAAATAAAACTTACACTTGGTCTAAGTTCTGGGTTCTTCCGCAGCAAGCTTTTAATAAGACCTCGACTGTGAAAAGGAAAGAAACACAGAACACATTAGGGAAACCACGTTGTCAATCAACAAGGAATCAATAATCACAGAAGAAACCATTAAAGAATTTCTTAGATTATGGTTTTTAGTTCCTTCTGTAGGTGTTCCCATTTCATGCAACCAAATGCTTGGGTAGCGTAAGCACCTTTCATTAATTTCAGATTATTTTAAAGGAAAAAATATCAAAGTTTCCTCTTATAATGTCTAAACACAACTGGCAGCTAAAATATACTACTGAAAGTTTAATCACCAAAAAAACTTGAGATTGCAAATCAAACCAAGAGGGAATATAGGCTCACAATGGACCAGAGTACAACGTTGGAAGCGGAGCCACAATTGACTTGTTTATCTTGTTAATCAGAGATTGTATGTCCTGTCAACAGAAACAAATTCATAAGCTATCCACGACAAAGTTAAACTTCTCTTTCCTTTCAACTCCTCAAGCCTTAAAATTCTTCAATACAACTACCCCAAAGAGGTATTACAAAATTCAAACTTTAGCAACTGAAAATCAGCAAACTTACGAAGGCTTTAAATGCAGGCCTGAAGGCAGCCATTTCATACATGCAGCATCCTGGAATAAGAGTTGTACTTATATGTGTATATAATAAAAAGACGAGAGAAAAGAAAGAAAAAGATCTGATGTGCTCATTAAGTTTAGAAAATGTTAAGAAAAGGGGAAACCTACCTAGAGACCAAATATCCGACTTGGAACCATAAGGTATATCGGCAAGAAGCTCAGGGCACATATAGCTTGGAGTTCCCACAACCTGTACATGAAGCAGAAACATCTTGGATCACGCATAGGCCAGCGGTGTAAAAGTTCAAAATGTATTTTTCAGCTGAAATACTTACAGAGGAAGCTAGATCGTCAGAAGTTAACATTTTAGCGAGACCAAAATCACCTACATGTATTAAAATGTGATTATAAGCTACAATTACCAAAGACTAGCTAAACAATGCGTGACAACGAAAATTGTCAATCAGCACAATAACTTACCCAGACGCATGTCTTGATCTTTTGTCAAAAATATATTTGAACACTGAACCAAAGGGGCAGTCAGAAAAAATTCTAAAATGTCAAAAAAATTCTAAAATATCAAACTCGTATGTCTAAACAAATATCTTCTTTAACTTGCCACATACCTTGACATCACGATGAAGAATATGGTTAGCATGCAAATAATCAAGCGCCATTAAGAGTTGAACCAGCCATTTACAAAGTTTCTGTGCATTTCCAATTTTCAAGTGAACACCGTAAATTATTGGGAGTATTATATATTCAAATATCTAGCACACACATTTGAGATTTATATAGCCAAGAGGAAAGTTTCCCCGAAAAGTAACCACCTCTTCTGGAAACTGAACACCATGGGCCCTTTTAATAGCTTCTGTCCTGTACATCAGCCGGCATTAGCATGAAAACATCAGAAAAACAGCAAAAACAAGGTCAAATCAAATAATCCCTAAATTAGTAATGAACCAATCAAACCAAGATGCGAACTCACATGTCTCCTCCTTCACAATACCCTATAACAATGCACACAAAGCAACCCTGAAGGAAAAGCACTGAAGCATCAATAACAGAACTAGAGAATTATGAGGAACATGAATTCCTAGGAACTCACGACGGCAATAAAAATAAAAATTCACATGAGATACTGACTTTTTCAACCCAAGAGTCTTTATACTCCACGATAAATGGATTCCGTACTGTAGAAATAAGCTCCATCTGCATCACAATGAATCAAGACAGCAATACAGAATTAACATTTATATTGCCACGTTTCCAGTATTACACATTTTCATTAGCATGTGCTCATTATGGACTTTTACTTTTCAAACAACACTGACCTCCTGGTGCGCTGATCGGCGGTTTCTATCCGTTTGACGAGCAAGACGGATCTTCTTCAAGACATATCTATGCATGCAAGCGTGTGTAAAAAATTAATCATTTTATCTCAAGCTCTTACAAATACCATACATGATTTGAAGGAGACTCACTTCTTCTTTTCATGCTTATGCCTCACAAGAAGAGCAGAACCAAAAGAACCTTTCCCAATCTGCTCTAGAATTTCATACTGCTCCATCTTCTGTTGTACCAGTCTCCCTCTTCAGTGTTTATAAAAGATTTCAATTTCTATACCTAGAAAGAATGCACAAAAGCAAACCAACCACACAGGTAAGTACATTACCCCACTACGAAAAACAACACGCAACAAAACGCTTATGAAAACCCTAGTTAAATTCGAAAGAAAACACATGAAGAATCAAGCATGCGGTTCCTTCTCAGGGAGCTGGTAATTAGTATAATCACGAAGCACAACCAAGGACCCGTTTGCGAATGCTCCTTCAAAAACCACTTCTGCTCATAAATGCTTCTTCTAAAAGCACTTTTATTTGCAGCTAACAAAAAATGTAATGAAATTCAAGTGCTTCCAGGAGAAGAACTTCCATTTACTTTTATATCCCATAAGCACTTTAGTTAACAGCACTTTCCATAAGCACTACCAAACAGGTTTTAATGAACGCAACAGTGAATCAGTTCAGATATGAAATTAGATTCTAAGAAGAACCGAACAACAAAATCAACCCACTGAGCTTTATTAATCATCAAATTAAACATATCTTCAGCTAAATCCGAATATGCGCGTCAATTCATCATGCTTAAATAGACAAGAAAAGCAAAAAGCAAAAACTAAGAAATAAGTTGCCGATAGAAATTGCAGCAAAAACTAAGAGCAAGAAAAGCAAGTGAAGGAATGTACCCAGAAGCGAAAGCAGAAAGCGACTTCAAGAAAATCCAAGAACAAGTGAGCAACTCCAGCTTCTGTTGGTAAAATAAAAGCTATTAAAAAAAGCCCTCAAACTTGAAAAGGAAAGTAGAGCAATGGATAATAATACTCTCTTAATAATAGGGGGCCAAAATTAAGAAAGCTGATTAAAGCCCGTTACCTACTAATTATTTCTTAATTTCCTAATTTTATCCATTGGAGATTGAGAGAAGGATGAGCGGCAAAAGAATTAAAAATAAAGCAAGCCATTGAAGATTCAAGTTCAAAATTTGCACACACAGAGGAAGGAAGTTGGGGTTACAAATTCAAAAGATTCTTGACAGGGACTGAAATCGAAATCCGGTGGGGACCACTGCACGGGTGGGCGAGACGAAAGTGCCAAAAGAGGCTTCGATTCTCTACGTTTCGTTAAATTCCTACTCGAACTTCAGTCGTCATCTGCCGCTGTTAAATTGGACTTTCCTTTTGTTGACCCAAAAGTGGAAAGGGCACTTTCCTTTGGGATGGTTATTGGGTCAGATATGTTGGGCTCAGGCCCGATAAGAAAAGAAAAGGCCTAGCATGCTTTTTTTGGAGGAGTTCATGGACTGGGCTTTAAGTTAGCGTCAAAACCAACCTTGAGAGGAGAATTCCATTATTCATATTGAATATCAATATAATCATATTGAGATCTTTTATTGTATTACGAGTGTCTTATATTTATATAATTTTAGCTGATAATGTAACGTATTTCTAAAATTAAAGACTAAAATTTTCATTTGATGCAAACGAGATATTCGAAAAGACAAATCAAGCACACACAAATTTCAGGTCGAAGGGCAAGCAACAGCCTAGAAGGTGCTTGTGACTAAAAGGTTGTTTTGCTTAATTATCTGCACAGTGAATTTGAATGTACAAAATGTAGTGAAGCACTTCCTATTACAGCATATGTGTAATCTCAAAATCTCATATTGATTATTAGGATTGGTTAGGTGTTTAACCAACTATTTATACACATTTATGATATATGGTTAAAGGTATCCCTATTACTGTAATTTCTAAACTAAGCTAATTTTGGCCTGCAGCTTGCAAATCCAGGTAAAGTAAATGAAAAGATATCCTATAACAATCATTGTCATAATTTCTATAACACTTTTGCTCTCTGTGGCTCTAGAACCCAGCAGAGACTATAGTTGGGGTGGAGGTTTTCCTTTGATCTTCACCTTTTGGAAGTAGATTTAAGTTAAACCTCTCCCCCTAAGACCCTCTTTTGCTTCCCTTCTCTTTACCCTTCCTCTCCCGCTCCACTTTTACTTGGTTTGGTTTTGATTATTTTCTGCCTTTTCGCTAGTGACGGTGGTGCTAGGATCCCTTTTATTGTGCAGGATAATGGCAGTTGCAGCCCTTTATGCTGGTGTGGTGGGAGTCTGAACTGAAAGTCTTTGCGGCTTTGTCTCCGAGCGGGGGTGTGAGTCGATCGGGCTTGGGTGGATAGGCGATCGGGCTGGACTTTTAGGAAAATCCGGTAATTTTATGAGTTTATTGTGTAGGCTCTTTTGTGGGTGTGGTTCGACAGAGAACTTTGATAAATTGCGGTGAAAAAAAGGCTATTGTGAGGAAGTTTTTTCTTTAATCAACGTATCGACCCCGCAACAAATCCAAATTTATCTTTAAGTCTGTGGAGTGTTCGGTTGTTGATGGAATCTGTACATTTGAGACTAAGTGTCAAATTGATATTGTTTGAACAGAGAAAGCTCCACGTTGGATGGAGTCTAACTTATGATATATATATATAGTTCAAAAAAGAGTCGTCTCATTTTCTTACTTCTTTGTTATTTATAATTCATTCGCTTCAAGGCTGGTTTTGAATGCCGCGTAATACATATACACTCGAAACCATGTTCACATGCATAAGCACACACAAAATCATACATTCATGTCAACAAATGGGTTAAATAAACAGGTTTAGAAGTTGGTGGGGAACGTTATGATACCTGAATATTAACAACCTAGCCAGAAGTTATGATATCCGAGAGCTGACTATGTGATATACATGTGAAGAAATTATGGGCTAAAAAGGATTAGAAAATGGTGGACCTGGTTCACCTTTCTTTTCTACATGTTTGATTTGTTCGACTTATTCTCTTGTTGTTTAGACTTTAATTTAGACGAAAAGAGAGAGCTTTTTTGCGGCATTTCATTGATAATCAATAGATCAATTATACAGAGTCACAATAAAGAGCTCTATTAACAAAAGTAGCAGATGGTAATGGAATTGGAATGGATTTCTCTCCACAAGATCCATTAGCATATCTCCGAATCTTGGACCACTCCGACGACCCGCCCCACCTATTTGGTTATATTGCGATGGGTTTTTGCACACTATGTGTTGCTCACAATGCTCCAATAGTCACAATAAAGAGTGTTTGTTTCCCAGGAAAAAGAAAAAAGAAAAGGGATCTATGAATTTTCAAAAGCATGGAAATTAAAAAGAGGAATTTGGAGATAAGTTAGCAATGCACGGTTTGTAGCACTATTATACTTTATTTCCTACTTGATGTGGGAAACTTGTGTTGCAATTGCATGTGCTGGTTTCTTTCACTTTTGAAAATATATACATTGCATCGATCTCTATCTTTCATCAATTCCCTTCTTGAAAATATAATTTGAAAATATTTAAATTCAACAAGGCACGAATAAAAATGGAAATTATATATGGACTAATCTAAAACCAATTTTCCTTATTGAAATTTTTTTATTGTTTAGGGGAAAGTTTTTTTTGGTGTAGTAATGCTTTTTTTATATTCGGCAAACCTTTTTGACATGTTCGGCATATATTTCATTGATTTGAAAGCTTATTTCTACAAAACAAGCTCGATAGTGAGAGAAATCCTAGGGCGGTCGATAGGGGCCTAAAACTTAGGCGGTTAGGTGGAGTCAAGGCAGGCGCCTAGGCGGGTTTTTTTTATAAACAAAATTCAATAAATTAATAATATAATGAATACTATTAAATACTTTCAGAACAAAAATTAATTATCTAGATAAATAAATTGTGTTGGGAATCATAAATGTTAACAATGTAAGCTTTTTTATTAATTTTATTATACTACATTCTATATTTTTTTAATTTATTATCTTTATTTTAATTAATACTTATATTATTAACTAAGTATTTAATAAATAAAATAACTTATATAACTAAATATATATATATATATAAGAACTTATATAACTAAATATGTATAAGGATTCACACACAAATCCACCAAATATGTATAAAAATGTACACACAAATCCATCTAGGCGTTTAATCATTAGGCGGTGCGGTTTTCCACCTTTCAGTGTCTAGACGGCCGCCGTTTTGAAGAGTGGGCGGTACTGTGGTACTGGAGTATCACACCACCTCATGGTACTCTCATTTAAAATTTACTATGTGTCTGTTTTTTTACATGTGGATTTAATATTCATTTTACATTTCAAAATTAAATTAGAAAATATAATAAAAAATTACATTTTTTAACATTTTTGTTTTTGTTTACTATCATCTTGAACATTTTCGTTAATTTATCTCGCCAAATTAATAGAATTCTTTTGTTTCAAGGTTATTAGTTTATAGAAATTTTAAGTATATACAATATGCATAGATAAAAAGGTTATATAAAAATATATAGGACTTTAACACTACAAAAAACCACAATATGCAACCTAAATATAAAAATATATTAACAATCCAATAAGTATGAGATAATTAGGCGGGGGTTGGATGATGAAAACTACACTATGCCTCAAGTTTTTGTTCCTTTAAATTCGGGCTGAGCTATTTATAGCACTCCGACTAAAGCACACCTAATTAGGCAACTAAATTCATGCTTAAATTTGACTCTTGTAAATAGCAAAGTAGTAAAATTGGATATGATAGAAGATAAACATTGGATATGGAAATGCAGATAATTGTGGCGGGGGGAGCTGCTCAATAACCTGGTCACTTTTCAGAAAGCAGAAAAGTTGTGTAAGTGGTGGGAACGAATTGATGGGAATAATATGGCTGATGATCCAAAAGAGAATGCATGTGGAAGAGTATCTTAAATGTATATATTGTTGATGCACCGAAATCCGGATGAAAGATATACAGATGAAATTAAAACACATTCTAATTCCCTCAAAGTATGAAAAAAAAATAAAAATTATTAACTTCAAAATTAAAGTACTTAAATTCTGGAAAAAGATGACGTGAACTTCAAAATTCATGTACAAAATAAGTTAGATATGTATACGGTGAGAATATAAAATATAAAAATATCTAATATTAGAAAGTTGCACAACATTATAATGACTTATAAGAAGTTAAGTCTCTTCCCCATTGTCAATTGGTTTTGTGGTGTAACTTCAGCTTCTTACATGGTATCAGTAGCAGAACGGGTTCTCCTATGTGTATGACTTGACCGTCATATATGTTTCACGTCATCCAATATGTATTGCCCAAGCTGCACAACTTGTATTATTCAAGTTGCACAACTTTACAAGGGTTTATAAGAAGTTGGGTCTCTCTCCCCATTGACAATTGGTCTTGGGATAGAACCTCAACTTCTTATATGATATCAGAGCGGGTTCTCCCACGTGTAAAACTTAATCGCCATAGTGCACCACGTCACTCAATATATATTGTCCACATGTTTGGCTATAAAATTCGTCACACATGAGAGAACGTGTGAAAATGTGAAAGGTACAAATATCTTTATTGGAAAGGTGCATGTACAACCTTGTAAGAACTTATCCAGAATTAAGTTTCTCCCTCCATTGTCAATTAACTTTGAGATATATTATATATATAATGATGAATATTTTGATTTGTTTTGATCGATCTCCTCTACTTTTCGTTGATGTTTATGGAACCACATATTCATTGAGCAATGGCCTCCATGAATTAATCTCCTCAGAAATGAGGACAATATTGGCACCATACATTATCCTATAGCTAGGGTTTTAACTTTTTTTCCTGGTGGCGTAACCTACAGGTGCATGGTGATGATAGCTCTTGTGCTTCTGTAAGTTGGGAAGGCAATCAATATATTGTTAATATTGGCTGCAATTAATTGAGGCCAGAATTAGTCTTCCCATGCCAGATGCATGCGACCCCAAACTTTTTGAAATGATAATACTAGGGTCATCATCCCACCAAACTTCATATTCCTTTTCAAGCAAAATACGTTCTCGTTGAAATGGTCATACATTAATGTCCGTGGAGAAGCCTAATATATATACCTGACACAAATAAAAACAACCCACATGTATACCCTAGGGAGGGTCTTAGGTATATTAAGGTGTAAAATATTCAGGTCTAATACTAAAATATAATAGGCATTTGGGCTTCCATATTATTGGGTTTTATCTAGAACATATTTGTGGTTCTAAATTAAAATGTATGAACCCAAAAAATGTGTAGAAGGCTCATGAAGAGAGTAGTTGGAAGATTCAACAAATGAAGTAGATGGGTGGATGGAGCTTTAATGAAGGGATCTAAGGACTTCCTTAAACACTATATAAGGAGGAAATTTTTGACACATTTGAAAAATCAAGGAGAACACATCACAAGTGAGTGAGTGAGAGTAACTTTTGGGTATAGAAGCAATGTGAGTTGTGAGTCTTTCAAGAGTGTGCATAAGTCTTGGGGTAGAGTGATTTTCTAAGTTGAAAAAGAAAGTGTACAAAAGGTATCATATTGGATACAAGGGCTCGAGTGGGTATAAACTTGAGTGGTGTATTCTTGTACTTTGTATTCTCTCATATTGAAGGTGAAAACTCTCTGAGGACGTAGGCAAGTTATTTGACCGAACCTCGTTAATTCTGTTGTGTTCTTAGTTTCTTTATTTTCTTTCTTCCATCTTTATTTCTAGTACTTGCATAGCGGGGGATTAATTTCCTAACACGTATACACTTTTTATCTCATGAAGGGGTGGAGTTGGGTGGGGTAGGGTGGTACAAAATGTAAGAGGGGGTTCATCTATTGTGAGGAGGTGCAGTACGTCCTTTAAGGTGCACCCAAGACTTTCTTCATAAGTAGAGGTTAAATAATATAAGTCGTTTATCCAGTGTTATTTCATTTTAAAACAATTAAGGTGTCGCTTGATCATCAATTTTTTTTTTAATTTTCACTTTTTATGCTTTAAGTATTAGGAATATGGATGAAAAAGATGAAAAAAAGGATACAGATAAAGGGATTGATCGAGTACAAAGGTAGAAGAAAGCATGGATAACAAAAAACAAACAAACAAAACAGAAACAGAAAAGAAAAAAAAAACATTTTTTTTTGTGAGTTTCATTTTATGTTTTTTTTTCTTTTTCAACTTTCCTTCTTTATTTCTTATTTCTGTTTATGAATCATTCTTGTTCATTATTGTTTACCTTGCTATATTTTCAACATGTCACATGCAGCTAATAAAGAGAACGAAAAATAAAAACATAATGATGATCAAATTACCCTAAATTACCCCCAAAAAAAAAAGTAAAACCTAATAAACAAATTGTGAGATCGATGGTAATTAAAACACGGTAGACACAATATAACGTGATGGCTCATGATGTTTCTTATTCACATGTCTTGCCAGTTGCCACTCAATTATAGAGCATAGTGGATTTTTTGAAACAGTGATTTTGTGTCTGCCGAACAGCAGATACATAGGATGCAGTTTTACTAGCTACCATCCAATATTGTAGTATTATATATCATCTGTACTAGCCACAAATCTGCTCCCACGTATTGAAGACATTATTATCATCATGCTCACTTTACTTTTATTGGAAAATCATTCATGGTGTCTCCTCAGAATATGTGGCTGTCGATCCAAGTTTTGATTCAATCTATGATCTTACATGAAGTCAACCAATAATGCAAGTGATCATAAGGATACAATCATCAAGTCCAAGTTTACGTCCAGCCCGCAAATACATATGCATATTCATCAAATTAAACTAAAATTAATGATCCTAATGAAAAACTAGGTCATATCTCATTATCATACACCCGCCCCGCCCCCCCCCCCCCCCCCCCCCCCCCCCCCCCCAAAAAAAAAAAAAGCAAATTTTAGGGAGGAGGACAAATTTTTGCATGAACTTCCATTGTTGCTTAGAGTTTTAGATAGCCATTCCCTACGTTTCAATCGATCAATTCAAAGGGAGCTAATTTTTGTATTTCATGTTTTACTTAATGCACCCCAATTTAATTTAGTCTATTTTTTTTTTATCTTTCTAAATACGAAATAAAGTAGAGAGTAAGTGAATATCAGAAATTTTCCACACCAGTTGAACCTACCTCAGATTAATCATACATACATATATATATATATATATATATATACAATCATTACATTTATCATTCCCTAATTACAAGGTCGATCTGCGTATTCAATTAATTAATGAAACAAATAACAATTATTACGTAATTTAGTGGATGCCTTTTTTCGCATTAACTAGTACTGGTGCTTCAGAATTTTACATGCATGACCAAGCAGCAATTAACATGAGCAGAAAGTTAAAAAAAAAAAAAAAAAAAAGATAATCAAAAAGCACATGCGATAAGAAAGAAGATTAACCTCAACTAATAGATCATTAGCACCAAACTGGAAGTGGAAAGAGACATCCCGTAAAATAGCAGACTATGTTTGAAATGGAAAGAAACTCGATTAAAATAATTAAGTAATTGACTGAGAAAAAGTTTATAGAAGTTTCTTGGAGCACGCGGGGGTTTTTTTTCAAGGAAGGTTGTAACTTGAGCAGGTTTTTTCTTAACAGAAATTTTCTGACATTATTATTCATCTGTTTTTTTTTTTTCGGTTATAAGGAATTATTTTATTCAAAAATAATAGACACTAGTGACTGGTAGTAACGAACCTAATAATTAACATCAGTATTAATAACACAATCTGTAAAAAATATTTGGTCTAATTAAGTTAACGGGGGAAATTAAAAGAAAAATTAAAAAAAATTAAGTAGAATTGCATTCCGAATATAATATAATTAAAAAAAACATCGATATAGAGTTTTGAAACGGAGTGAAATTTATAAAGTATCCATAATGCTGTCTCGTTAAAAATCTTTATTAAAAAACTAAGGTAATAAAAAAAAAACAATGCATGCGCTTAATACGGGATTGTGAGGCTAAGCATTCTAACAGGAAAACCCAACGTGAAAAAATCAAGATAAAATAAAAAGAGTAAAATTCAATTATATGAATAATATTTTAAACTAAATTAATTTTTAAAATATTTTTTACATTTTTTTATAAAATTAAAATATTATTTATATTTTAAGCATCCAGACAGGAAAACCCAATGTGAAAAAATCAGGATAAAAGAAAAGGAGTAAAATTAAATTATATGAATAAAATTTTAAACTAAATTAATTTTTTTAAATACTATTTAAATATTAAACTAAAAAACCTCAGTTGTAATTTTGCCTCAGGCCTCCATTTGACTTGGGACGGCTATGGCGCTAGATAGGAGGTTGGGAGGCTGAGCATCCTGAAAGGACGACCCAGAACAAATTAGAGGAATCTGCAAAATGAGAAGATAATTAAAGAATATTAATATCTAGAATAAAAGAAAAGTATAATTGCCTTAACGACGAATGTCACCATTTTTATAAAGATAAATACAAATTAAAAAAAACAAGTGCCAAAAAAAAAATTCCATGATCAATTCAAACACTCAAATTATTAATTTGAAATTGTTTTTTTAAATAAAATAAAATTAAAAAATAATATATATTATCTATCTGTTGGCATTGGGATTTTGGATTTGATTCCACGCAATAACAAAAGCTTAGAACGTAATAATTTAACAAATTAATAATATTCGAAAAAAATTTATTAAGAATTGAAATCCTCGGTCGTCAGCAAAATATCAACTTTAATCAGCACATTTATGCTCGTTGAGAATTATTTAAAATTTTCTGATCTGGATTATCTCAGTGGTTACATTAATTAATTAAGTTAAACCAACATTTCTCTCACAAAATGTTTGTTAAGTCTGGTGTTGAATCTGTTGCAAATAAATATGGACCGCGACTCCGAACTTCTAGGACTAAGACCAGACATAAACATGTGTTAAACATGATTCAAAGGTTGTACATAGGTGTGTGTGTATATATATATACATGTGCATATTTAAGTGATGACTGATGAGAGATACAAAACTTCATATATATATATATATATATATATATATATATATGAAAGATGATTTGCCGATTCAAATAATGTCAACGGCTATATATAAAAGATGATTTGCTTCCATGCATAAAATGAGTTTGATTTGAAAAAAAAAAAATTAAGGAAAGAAATAGAAAAGAAAGTGTGTATCTCCCTACAATTTATAACATTATTATTAATTAGGATAATAGTTGCATTTTACTTTGATGATAATTTTTCATACCACTCAGACACAAATTTAGGAATTAAGAATGCTAATGTGAAATTTTTTTAATCAAATTTCAACAATATTAGGTGAATTTTATTATTAGAAAAATAAATCAATTAAAAATACATACATTATCCAAAGAAACAACTAATAATTATGCATTAAATGCAATACAAAACGTCACTTAAATTGCAACAAGCTCATCTTTTACATGGACATGATATTATATGATCTCCGAAAAATTTATCTTCCCTCATATTTTCGTGTAGAACAAATTAATAAGTTAGATTATATAAGTTAACATTGCATATTTTTTTTGGATCATTCATTTCGGGAGGGCTAGACCAAACGCCCAAGCCCCTGCTGGTGGGTTGATCCCGTGCCTGATACCACCCTTTCGATTTACTAGATTGTCTTTGTACATATATTATAATCGGACCATTAATTTTCTAAGTCATCATGTAAAGGTCATCTCTGTAAAAAAAATCAATAAGATTATAAGTTATTTAGTCATTCATATATCAACTAAATGAACGATTTGACACGAGGATATTAATTCTTACCAAAATCGTTGATTTATTTGACACATATAAATGAATAAATGACCCTCAAATTTTGTTAATTTTCTTACATAGATTTATGATCTTGACATGATGATTTAAAGAATAAATGACTCTCATTGTAATATATGTACAAAGATACTTCGACTAATGAAAATGATGGTACGAAGATACTTCGAACGAGATAGGATTGTACCGGTCTTTCGTTAGTATATATATAAGATGATAATGGAATGGGTTGTAAATTCAAGCACAAATTCGTTAGTTTGTGTGATTGAAATTTGCTTAATTTTATGAGTGCTTAGTTAACAACATAATGAAACAACCATGCATGGAATAAACTGTAAATTGATATATCAATTCGTGTGATTGGAACTTACTTTTTTTTTTATTTAAGGTACACACTAATTTTGAGATTGTGAAAATTAATTCAATAATTAGGATTTATTTTTTTAACAAAACCAATTTAGTTATTTTAATTTTCCCCATTGGTGCTTGAGTACTGTGCATCCATTTGGGTGTAGGTATAGACATAGATCACCAGCCCTACACATTATAGAAATTCAGATTTAAAAAATATATATATATAGAAATTGGTTGTTTAAAAATTTTGGATTGTGCAATAATTTCGTACACAAATATATAAATAATACCCCTCGCCACCCTAGGCTCCGTCATTTAAAATGAGTTAGTACGTAGCTCCAAATGAAAAATGATATGAAATTTCTGGTTGTTGCGAGATCATTGATCCTTTAGCTCAACAGAGTTTATAATCTTGGTCAATGAGGCATTCAAACAATCCTCTTAATTGAATTGTTTTATTGTTTAGGACTATCGTCTTCAATTATTTTATCTTTTTATTAAAAAAATTATTTTAAAATATATATTTTTAAGTAAAATCTCAAAAATACTAACGGGCACAGCAATCCACGGTCTCCGGCCACTTAAAACTTGATTTAGTTGCAGAAGAATTATTAATCTGATTTTAGAAATAATCGAACACATAATCATCTATAATAATTCTGTAAAGCACATAAATACAAATTCGTTTTTATAACCATGCGCCATTCATAATTGAATATCCAAATAATTTATTATACACGAAGCAAGTCGTTTATGATCAAATTACTATGAGACTACTGATCATTAAGGGCAAGGGGTCATTTAACAACTTATTATTAGTACCCAAAAATTCTTTACCACACACATGTTACATAATAAGTGAAATAAAAATAAGATTGTGATCATGAATACTTCAGTTCAATTATACCAAAGAATTCAAAGATGAACTTCTCCTTTTCGTTAAATTTTAACGGTCAAAAGAAAAAAAAAATCAAACACTATTGTAATAATAAATCAACAATTAAACGGTGATTGAGAAGTTTTAGTGGAGAGTGTTGTGGCAAAATAGTCTTTACAGGTAAGCAGCGAGACGTGAAAACTTTCCTGGAAAAAAAAAAAGTTGTATAGCTTGGGTCGGTAATCGTATCCATAATCGTATTAATCTATTGAGATTTTAGAGGATGAAGAGCGCGCATTTCAAAATTGAGCCACCAATTATATATTTTATTGATTGCGGCGGATTGAATTTTTGACGCAGAAACATCAACCTCTTCGGTCAATTGCCAAATCGTGTCTGCGCTCTATCTTAAGTAACCACTGATGATTTGCCGTTCCCTACTCAGCAAATGATCATCACTAAGAAATCGAGCGGTTTTCCAAGTTCATCGTTTCCTTTGGAAAATATTTGACTCCAACTACATTTGCCTGATAAGCCCTTTTTTTATACGTGTGAAACTGGAATTCGTTAACATACGGAATACTGCGCCTAATACTATGTGATAGGCATATCTAACAGACTTGCATATTTTAGATGCATCATACATAAAAGGTAGAATCCGTTAAAATCGTTAACTCATCTGTTTCAACTATTTATTTATCTACCAGTTTAGATTTGACTGGATAAAAATCAAACAATTTAATAATTTAAACCGCTCCATTGGGATTTCATCTTGAAAATCCGTTATATCCAAACCGAATTGTTAAAAAATATATTAATTTTTAAATATATTAGTATTACAAAGTAAAAATAATAAATAAGACGATACCCAAATATACTCAGATAAATACATATATACCATATAAGAGTATATTATTAAATAGTAATAAATCTTTGATAAATCTTAATAATATAATGATAATATTTGCAATTTAATCCCCGTAAACTTAATATACAAAATTTTGAGTTTTGACTATTCTGTTATTTTGTGTATCTTTTTAAAAAAAAATATTCTTGCGGGTTTTTTTAATATGTCTAAACAGTTCCACTTCTAATTTTAGAAAATTCAAACTATATCGAACCATTAAAATTTTAATGGTTCGAATTTGGATATTGTCAACCATACTGAATTGTATCGTGTCCACCCTTACATCATTGACCTAATTAATCGGATACATTGTTTACCTAATGATTAATTAGGTGTATTGACCTAATAGGATACTTGTATCCTTATGAACATAAAAAGAAGATATAATTTGAAGTTTATGAATATAAAATAGAAATAGATTGCCTAGATCATTGATGAAAAAATCGGTATCAGCGAAATTTCGGCCAACTTGGTCGGCGGCACGTAAGAGGAGGGAAAGAAATTGAGCAAAATTTTGACATTTTTTCTTGTTTTAAGCACATAGATCTCCTTATTTCATTAAAACGATCGAGATAGGGCCAAAATGTATGAAAATTGGACGTAAAACCATTGATTTCCAATCGGGTCATGCCGCTAGGTCCGAAACCCGAATCGCAGACCCGACTCGAGGTAGGGGATGACCATTGTGCAGGCGCGTGGCCACCACGCGTAGAGGCCGTCACCGACACGTGCGGCGTCCATTAGCCGTCCATCCAACTTGAAATATTTTTTATTTTATTTTTTTGAGTTTAACGATACAACTTTGAAGTTAATTGGATACCATATAGGTACATTTCTGAAAATCTAATATAATATGTTTTATATTTAAATTAGTATTTGATATAAAAAAAAAATTGGGAATACAAATATAAGGTTAATTTGAATATTAATGAATTTTTGAAGCAAATTATATTGAATGGAATAATTTGTAGAGTAGAGATGGTTAATTTGAAGCAAATTATGTTGAATTGAAAAAAATTATGTTGAATTCAATTCAAGTAAATTATGTTAAATTGAAGAAACTTATTTGAATGGTTAATTTGAATATTAATGGATTTTAGAAAAAATATGAGATGAGCATACCATTAATAAGAATTCGTTTTATATCCAATTTTCACTAATTAATGTCCAATTTTCTAAATTATTATGTAAATACAAATTCCTCAATTTTCTAAATTATTGTGTAAATGTAAATTTCATTATTATGCTTATTTTTATGTTTTAACTATATTAACATTCAATTATAGTAATTCACTTAAATTTATGTTTATATTTAAAATTTTATATTATTAGTCATCGGCAGAACCTATTGTATCATATTATTCATCATATATTTATTATATCAAAGTCATTTTACAGTTTTTATTAGTCATATATAACCATCATTGGGTACTTAAGTTTTTCTCAAAGTTTCATTCCAAATTTCCAACTTTTAAACCGAATTTCCATAATTTTTGTTGACCGTAAACGATATCGATATTTGGAGCGAGATATCCGTAAATTTGATTATCAATATATCCGTTGATATCGATATTTCAATCTTTGGCCCAGATACACAATGAAGTATCAATATTTGTTCTTTTTTTGTATATTCGGTATTTATATTAAAATTATAGGAGTCTAGTTTCTTCATATTGGTAGCGGAGTCATCTTAACTTTTTTTTTTTAATTGATCGAGAAGTCTTCTTAACTTTCATCTTTAATTTCATTATTTAAATGAAGTATATAATGTCATTAATATTTTCCATTCTGTATTTGTACGTACGACCTTTATAGTCCTGAATTTTTTTTTTATTTTATTTTTTTTTTGTAAGGGAGAAAGTGGAATTTTTGTAATATGACATATGCAAGTAATTGATCAGTAAAAGATGAGACGTAAGCAGTGGTGTAATAATCAAAGTGCAGATTAAGAATGATGTGGTGACTGTTTATTGGGCCAGAAAAACAAAAAACGAGTATGGTTTCCTCCTTCTGACCAACTTTGAACACTCGAGTCTTGACTGACTCGTCTTCCATCACAATTATTAATTAGGTTTCCATTAATTAACTTTTAGATAATTAAAGGACTTTTAGAATAGCATGATATTATGTTTTTTATTCTCATGACACGTGTTGAAGCGAAGAGCCGTTATACGAAAAACTCAATGAGAGTGTGCCACGTACGTCGCAAGGTTGTGCCACAGTGGCGAATTTGGATTAGGCTTCATATTATTATATGATTCGTATGTGTACCAAAACTCGAAAAACAAAAATTGCAAAGCTCTCTTGTAGTCTTGTTTGGGTAGGCATTCAGGTTTGGATTGGGACTTTAAAGATACAGATAAAGGAGGTTGGGGGTGATAATGAGTTGTATTGTGTTAGATTCATATTGTATTGTGTTAGATTCATATTGTATTATGAACTCTGATTTATTCAAATATGTCAAATTAGGACCCGATTCGTTTAATGGTCATGTCAAGGATGTCCAACTCGAACCCGACCTATTAATGACCCAAATAACTCATGTAACCTGTATAACCTATTTAATAAACAAGTCATACTGGAAATCCAATTAACATATGACCCATTTGATCCGTTTAACCTATTTAATATGGTTAACTTATTTAAACTATAAGATTTAATAGGTATTTAGGTAGGTAAATAGGTAGATATATGAGTTAGTAATGACACGTTTATTAAACGAATCAATAATAGGTCAACATACGGGTTAATAGGTTAATCCGAAATCCCTCCATTTATTAAATGAGTTGACAGATCATTATACGGGTTAACAGGTTGACTCGAAACACACCCGTTTATTAAACGTGTCATAACAGGTTGACCTGAAAATGACCCGAAATTTTAATCGTGCGAGTTGACCAGGATAAATCTCGTGTGGGTTTCGAGTCGTGTCAAAAATTGTCACCCTTAATGAAGACTACGAAAGTATTTCATTAAATTTTATAGATAACAGTGTTAGTGTTATTTCTTAAAAGAAAATTGAAATAATTATAAGCATGAAATTAAAATTATTAGAAAATGATTTTTGCTTCTAAATTAAATTTACAAGTCTATCATACCTGAATTGTACATGTCTTTCTAATTAATTACCAAAATAATACAATTAATTTGGATATTTTGATCATTGTGTAATAATAGGTTTCTAGTTTTGAGTTTTACAATTATCAAATATTTGTATCGATTTCATTCTGACGGTACCTTCTCATACCACTCTTTTTACTTATAGAATTTTCGTTATACATATAATCGAAACCGTTTATTGTATAAATTATTACGTATGTGAAGATCATTACGTAAAAAGTAAACAAGATCGGAAGTTATTTAATCATTCATATACATCAAACAATTCAACGATTTTAATAATAATTAAAATTCTAATGATGAACCGACCATTTAATCAATATATATAAATGACTAAATAATCTCTAATTTTATTGAATTTTTGTGCGAATTTAACAATTTCAATCATGATACATCGGGTTGGGCACATGGAACCAAAATACCGAAACCGTACCGTTTCAGATCAAACCATACCGAAAAAAAAACCGAATAGTAAAACCGTTGTATGATTGGTATGGTACTGAAACCGTACCGATATAATTCGGTACGGTTTCAGTATCGATATTTTAAAAAATCGTTCCGTACCGATACCGTACCGAATTAGAATTTTTTTTAATAATTAAATTTATTTCTTATTGGTTTATTAGGCTTTCTTCAAGAGTTGATATGACCATACATGTCTTAATTTAGCTTCTAAAAGTTGATATCTTCAACTTAGTGCAACTTTTTCAATACATATTTGAAAACTTAAGTCCTTCATAAATGTAGTTTTCCTTTTTCTTTACTCTTTTACTATGCTAGAGGACTAAAATTCACTAATGAATATAAACTTCTGAAGTCTGTCTTGTGCTAAATTAGTGTTAAAATTGTTAATTTATTGTTTTCTTTTCTCTATGCAATGTTGTCTTGCGCCCATTGTATTATTAGACACGGTTTGTCATTGATCTTTTAGTCGTCTATGCTAATTAAAAACATAATTACATGGAGGACTCAGAAGCTTCTACTTGAATGTCAGCTATTGAAAATTTTTAATTAGCAAAACCAGCTAATTGATCTTTTGGATTGGACATGAAGTCTGTAATATTTATTTATATATAGTTTGCTTTTGATTTTGATTTTTGATTAGGGAACCAAAACCGAAACCATGCCTAAACCTAACCCTTGCTTTATAATCACAAACAAAATTTTGGCTCAAAACCGAAACCATACCGAAACCGTACCGAACTTAATTGGTACGGTACAATTTGGTTTCACTTTCAAAATATTGAATATCGAACCGTATCGTACCGATTAAAATTAAATGGTATGGTTCTAGTATCGATCAATTTTGTATCATACCGAACCGTGCTCACCCCTAATAAAATATATATATAAAAAATTGATAAATAAAAAAAATAATACCATAAAATATCACTAAAATAAGATACAAATATTATTTAAAATATTATATATCACGGACTAGAGTCATATATGAAATTCAAAACGTAATTAATCAGATCCTATTATAAATAATATATGTGACGTGACTTTCCCGGATTTTGCCTCCTTCCTCATATGGGAAGTGAACAAAATAGAGCACGAGGTGTGCCGTTAACCAATTTGAAATCTCTATGCTGACGTGTCCCTCTTTAATCACTAACGCATGACCCTACGTGGGTCCCCCATCCCACTCTGGAAAAATAATGCAAAGTTAATCACACATGTACACCCTCCTTCCTCCCCCACTTATATAAACTCCCATTAGCATCCACCATTTTTTCTCAGTCTCAGAAGCTGCTCGATCTCTCCTCTCCTCCATCTTCTCCTCCTCTTAATTCCTTCCCCAACTTCCCACCACCTCCAAACTTCCCCAACCTTTTTTCCGGCACGACACTATAATAAAGGGTTAGTGGAGCAACGTTGTTTTCGGCGCACGAACTCCCAATAAATTTGTACCCATTAGATCCTTTTACATGGGTGACGTGGATTACGGGTATCCGGCCACAAATGAGCCCTCCGAATCTCCACACCGGGTGGCGATTCCTCCACCGCAACCCTTTAGAAAAACACTCAAAAACTCTCTCAAGGAGACCTTCTTTCCCGACGACCCTTTGAGGCAGTTTAAGAACCAGCCTGCATCAAAAAAGTTCATTCTTGGTTTCCAATACTTCTTCCCAATTCTTGAATGGGGACCTCGCTACACCCTCGATTTTCTCAAATCCGATCTCATCTCCGGCATCACCATCGCCAGCCTCGCAATCCCTCAGGGCATCAGCTATGCCAAGCTTGCAAACTTACCACCGATTCTTGGCCTATGTAAGTAGCATTATTTACTTTCGTTTCACATTTTTACTTATGAACACGTTACGTACTACGTAACAATAAGAAAAATATTCAATTTGATAAGTAGATTTTGTTGAGATCAGAGTAAAATGTCTCATATCAAAAAATCACAGTTATAATTTGTGTTTTATATGATTTTGAACTATTCCTGCATAACCAATTATTTTTGAATTGAAACCTCCATTATTATCAAAAAGGTTATTCTAGATGATAGACTTAAACACCACAAATGCCTTACATATTCATTCACATCGTGTGATAGACTTAACCGCATCTTAACAGTTTGAAATTACTAATGCAGATTCGAGCTTTGTTCCACCTTTAATTTATGCCATGATGGGGAGTTCAAGAGATCTGGCGGTGGGGACGGTCGCGGTGGCTTCACTTCTCACAGCTTCAATGCTTGGAGCTGAAGTCAATGCCGCAGAAAACCCTGCCCTCTATCTCCACCTTGCTTTCACGGCAACTTTCTTCGCCGGAGTTTTCCAGGCCTCCTTGGGTTTCTTGAGGTCAGTTAAATATATATTAACCAATTATTTTTGGCAATAATAAGAAGCAAGTACTAATTAAATTGAATTAGTAAGAACCACATCAAGACAAGGCCCAAATTGATCGAAAAAGGTTAAACATTTTGTACTTGCTTGATGGAATTTTTGTCTTTTTTCCCGCAGTCCAACCTTGTCTTGTTCAATTATTGGACATTTGAGATTCGATCACCGCGACGCCCGATTTTGTACATTTATATTTACATTCGTAAAATCTTCCGAAAGTGACCCCCTTCACTGCCACAAGCTTTATATATATATATATATATATTTGAAAATACACCAGATAAGGATACAAAGTCCATAAAATTTAATTAATTTTTTTTTATTCCTTTTATGGCATTTCATATTGTACAAGCAATATAATTAGTTGGTAACAAGATATTTTTTACATTTTATATAATATTAATTAGTGAATTGAGAAAATTACATCTTACTAATTTATGTCGATAATTAACACTCCTTAAGATTGAAAGTGAGGGGAAGAATTAATTAATATATTTTTTGTTTGATTGGATATTGTTGCGTGCAGGCTAGGGTTCATTGTAGATTTTTTATCACATGCAACAATAGTAGGGTTCATGGCTGGAGCAGCAACGGTGGTCTGTCTTCAGCAGCTGAAATCGATTCTTGGGCTTGAACACTTCACTCATGAGACCGATCTTGTGTCTGTTTTGCGCTCTGTCTTCACCCAAACACATGAGGTTGCTTGTCACTTTCCTCGCCATTAATATATATATACTTTCGTTCACGTACTTTGTCAAAATAAGAAGAAATTTCACCATCAACTAATTAACTTGAGTTTAATATGCGTTTATATTTAGTTTAATTTAGGCAAGAAAGCCTGGATATTTATGGATCATTTCATTGCTGGCTAGCATGGTTTTTTTATTTATTTTATAATTCTATCTAATAATTAATGATTGATGCTTGTTGGTTGTTGCAGTGGAGATGGGAAAGTGGAGTCTTGGGATGCCTATTTATTTTCTTTCTCCTCGTCACTAAATTCATCGTGAGTGAATCGGACCCATATCTTTGTTTTTTTTTTTTAATTTATTAATCTCCGATACTCATTCTAGACTCCATGCACGTTTTAATTTTATTTCATCCAACAATCAATCACAGTATCACGCAAGTGTATTATATATATATTTAACACCAAAGTTTTATGCCTGATTAATTTTAATCAGATTATAATAAACACATATTACGTATATTGTTTTACGGTACATCTGTATAATTATTGTATCACTTTATCAATAAAGTGATCGGAAATAGAAATTTTTTATGTCGCAATCAGTAAACTCTTAAGTAAGTACTTAGCATCTAAATTTGTAGACCCCTCGATTTTCCACGGGGTTGGAATCAAATTAATTTTATATAATTTTTCTTGTAGCCAACATAATAAAGTAATTGCTCTAGTTGTTTATGTCTGAAATTAATTAATTAATGTGATTAAAAATAAAATATTTTGGCTAACATAGTTTCTTTGTCTTTATATTGGGCAACATGCAGAGCAAGAAAAAACCCAAGCTTTTCTGGATTTCAGCCATGGCGCCTTTGACATCAGTCATCTTGGGAAGCGTTCTTGTCTATTTCACCCATGCTGAGAAACATGGGGTTCAAGTGGTGAGAAAAACTAATACATAAACTCACTCGATTTCCCTTTTGTAATTACATCAACAAAAATACCACCGAGTTAGTAATCTTCGTTATCAGAAATATAGAGTTTTAGAAAAACTTGAGGATTCAGTAATTCTTTTTCGAAACTGAATGAATTACAGAGATGTCTGGCCTAATCTGAGGAAGTGTTAATTCAATTCGGATAGGCTTTATTCAAAAACACCGTAAGGTGGGATCGTAACTAAAACTCTCTTATCCATCTCTATCGTATCTCACGTGACGAGAAAGACGAAACGAAATTGTGTTGACCAACTAGTGGCAATTACCAACTACGCACAAGCACATTAGGAACAGATTGGACCACCATTAAAATTTGGAAGGTCCATCACCCGTGTGTTTATATGGTCCTTTCGCAAGCCAGACTTTGGGCCAACCCAAAATAAAATTATTGATGAGCCCCCACCAGCAATAATACTAAAACTGTGATTGGGAGGGGCCCAGCTTTGCCCTAGACCCCACAATGAGAAAATGTGAGAACTTCTTGTTGATGGGTCATGGTCAATGCCTTTTTCTTTTTCTATTATTACTTTAATTTTCCTTTTTTTTATAAATATTATATAATTAATGCCTGCATTTTTTGGTGTAATATTATTATTCAGATTGGAACCCTCAAGAAGGGGATTAATCCATTGTCGGTTGGAGACCTTGTGTTTGTGTCTCCCTATCTCTCAACTGCCTTCAAAACTGGTGTCATCACTGGGATCATAGCTCTAGCTGTAAGTCATTTAATTTATCTAATTCCTTATTTATTTTTTCAGATTTTTTATGGTATATTAATTTATTGCAGATTGAATATCAAGTTATTAATGGAAAGTGGGGGTTTTTCTTTATTTCTATGTGTAGGAAGGAATAGCCGTAGGAAGAAGCTTTTCCATGTTCAAAAACTACCACATTGATGGAAACAAAGAGATGATTGCCATTGGGATGATGAACATTGCTGGTTCTGCCACTTCTTGCTACCTCACTACTGGTACTAATTAATCATCAGTTCTTTCTCTTGACGCGATTTTTATTTTAAATTTATAAAAATAGTACTCTTCTTTAATGACGACGTTCTTTGTTCTTTGTTATTTTCAGGGCCGTTTTCGAGATCAGCAGTGAACTACAACGCAGGATGCAAGACAGCAATGTCAAACGTTGTGATGGCAATTGCAGTGATGTTCACATTGTTGTTCCTCACACCTTTGTTCCATTACACTCCTCTTGTCGTACTGTCGGCCATTATAATAGCTGCAATGCTCGGCCTCATAGATTATGATGCCGCAATCCACCTCTGGAAGGTTGACAAGTTTGACTTCGTCGTCTGCATGAGTGCATACCTCGGCGTCGTTTTTGCCAGCGTTGAAATCGGCCTAGTCTTAGCGGTACATAAAAAAATATAGTCATATTAATTAGATATTACTCTCATTTATTTTGATAATAAATTAAAAATTATTGTATGTACCATTAACACTGTATTTTAATTATATGCAGCTTGGAATATCTATTATTAGGGTTCTTCTGTTTGTCGCAAGGCCTAGGACTTTTGCTCAGGGAAATCTTCCGAATTCCGCAGTTTATAGGAATGTCGAACAGTATACGAATGCCTCCAGTGTTCCTGGAATGCTCATTCTGGAAATTGATGCTCCTATTTACTTCGCAAATACCAATTACTTAAGAGAAAGGTACGTAGCTAAAACAATTTCTATTTTTATTTTTGAAAAAAACATGAAAGTATTAATCTTGCATGTAATTAAATTACATTTTGAAGTTAGTCAACCATTTTTCGATTTGTTTTCAGGCTTACAAGATGGATTAATGACGAAGAAGATAGGATTAAGTCCGCAGGCGAAAGCAGCTTACAATATGTGATATTGGATATGACTGGTAAGAAAAAAGTTCACCTCTTTGATAATTTAAAATATTTTTATCAATTTATTTTTATTGAGAGGTCTTTTAAATAATTAAAAACAACGTTATTTTCTTTGGCCTTATTTGTCCCATGTGCCCTTTAGTATTTGGTCTCTTTGATCTCCCGACCCTTTTTTATAGTATACATATAAATAAATATTATATATATATTATAATTATAATCAAATTTTTGTCTATATCAATAATGAAGTTTGTATTGTCTGGAGTTCAACGGTAATATATAAAAAGTTTTTTGGAATCGGGATGAAGTATTGGTGGAAAGGCATACAACTTAGGGTTTAGAATTTAATTCTTGGATTTTGACAAATTCTAAGAATTAAACTCTAAACCATAAGTAGTTAACTAAATTATTTAATATTAGATGATAAATATTTTTTAAATTTAAAGTTTAAAAGTATTTTTGAAGAATTCTTACTCTTAATTATCTTGTTTTAAATTTGATTAGATACTCACATTACTCCCAGGGCCGGCCATGGCCTAGGGTGGCAAGGGCGATCGCCTTGGGTCCACGAACAAAGAGGGCCTAAACTTTTTAAATTCGTCTTATTTTTATGGGAAAAAAATAAAAAAAATATTTAAAAATTCGAAAAAATATTTAAATCGAATTTGAAGAAATATTTTATTAAAAAATTGGTCTCATATTCTTGAAATATTATAAGACTTATTTTGATTAATATATAATTATCTTACTTGTCTTATAAAATCATTAAGACTCTAACTCTAAATTTTTTGATAAAATTTCATCGTTTCTTGAACATATAATATTGCAAAATTGACTATATTTTCTATATATGATTGATGTGCTTAAATTCTTAATTTTTTTTTTGGTATATTGTTAGGAGGATAAAAAAAAGATTGAAATTTTAAAAAAATATTAATTTTGTTTATGTAAATATATATTATAGGGGCACATTTATAATTTTCGCCCTAGACCTCCAATTTATTGGACCGGCCCTGATTACTCCTTAAATGAATAAGTGAAAAAATACTATAAATATGAATAATGTTTTTGTAAGGAAAATAGATACACGAATATTGAACATGACTGATAACTGATAAGGAAAATAGATCCATGAACAAGACTCGTTTTAAAGAAAATCGTTATGAATTTGGAAAAATTAATAAATTTTATATTTTCTGGTTTAATCTTGCAGCTGTTACCAACATAGACACAAGTGGAATAAGCATGTTTGAAGAGGTTAAGAAGCTGGTTGATAGAAGGGGCCTTCAGGTACAATATACTATATATATATATAATTTACTTTTCCGTCGGATTGAAATTTTTTATCAGAGACATTTATGTTATCAACTCTGTTTTATATGCTCTCTTTTTTGCTCTATTTAGCTTGTGTTGGCGAACCCGGGAAGCGAAGTGATGAAGAAGATGAACAAGTCGGAGTTGATTGAGAAAATAGGCCAAGAATGGATGTTTCTCACAGTTGCAGAGGCAGTTGCATCGTGCAATTACATGCTTCACACGGTAAAACCCGGTGAAACCGCCGGAAAAGATCAAGAACCGGCCGGCGCGTGGAACAACGTGTGAGTTATGTGAATTCTCTCTTATGTATCACGAAGGCAACAAAAGTAGCACATAAATATGAGGACTCATTGATTAATGAGAGAAATGAGTCTCATTATTTATGCAATCGTTGCTTAACTATGTTAGAGTTGGAAGATTTAATTTTTTTTTTTTCCAACTTCCAACATAATGTATGTAATTTGCAGAATATTGTACACCATTTATAAATGAAAAAAAATCAATAACTTTGAAGTTCATTCGCAAACGATGGATTTGGCATGAAACAAAATTTTTTGGTATGTACTCAACGAGTATAAATAAAAGAGGAGTGATTTGTATTTTTTACTTTACTTCGTCTATGCTGATCTGCAGTTTATTTCTTTCTATTGATTATGCTTTAATAATATTCTCAATTTTATGGTTAGAAATTCACTTTCCTAAATTCGATCCGTGCAGACCAAGTACCCTTATTGAAATCATCGACGGTAAGTCCCTACCGAAACGAAATGTGTATAAGACCATAATCGCAATTATAAATGCAAATAGATGATTCGGCAGGTACCCACCAATAGTTATAAACTGTTTTGGTGGGAATAAACCGAAGGTGCTTAATGTGTTAGTACCGAAAGCGTTAGAGACCAATAGCCATTTCCATTTTCTTTCATTTCTACCTACGAAAAACAAACAATGCCGTCGACTGAGTTTTGGACAAAACTCGAACCCCTCGATCTCGGTTCAGTCGCGACTGTTGGCGAAACACCTCGAAATGAAACCAGCAGCAAATTATTGAACTTGTTATCGATTTCCTTCATTTTCTTACCAACCAAACAACACTTTGTGAGACAATCAGCTTTACTTTTCCCTTGCTGCGTGGCTTGCGTCGCTTTCCATCTATTCTATATTGAGCTTCAAGGCCAACCAGAAGCTGGGCAATTCTTTATTATTAGGCTCGCATGGCGCCTCCTAAGAAATCAAAGAAAATTAAAAAAGACAGGAGATTGAAGAAAAGCATAAGCCTGGTTCCAGTCGAGGCTAAAGCCACTGACTCTGAGTGGTGGGATAGTTTCTGGCACAAAAATTCTTCAACCCCAGGTTCTTCTTTTCACTAATTAAGCTTAGTCTAGCTCCGATCACCCTTTTTTTAGTCGAATTAATGCGTTTAGATTAACTTTTTGTATTATAAGGTTTATTTAAGCGGATTTTGTTCGTTAGTGTTGATTCGAGAAATGATGTTCATAATTAGAGCTCAAACCAATAAGCTGTGCTCTTTCAATAAGCTGAAAGCCTTGATTTTGACGAACTACTGATAGTAGGAATTCAGACAAATCTGGGTTAATTAAATGTGTATGTGGGTCCTGAGAGCAAAATTCTGATGGCCATTTTAAGAAAAATTGGCTTTTGATGTGTGTTTGCATTCTAAAAGGAGAAAGATGTCATCGAAAACTTATTGCTGCAGGACGCAATTGTTGTTTTAGTTGGGCCAATTTTTCACTTCTGTTGCTGAAGTTCAAAAGATGGATCCTGTAATGTTATTCGAATTTCTGTTTTGAACGTACCATGATGAGATTCTGTGTTGATGATGTGATTAACATGTTTAGGTTCTTCGGTATCCGATGATGAGGAGGAGGGGTTTAAGTATTTCTTTAGGGTCTCTAAAAAGACATTTAATTACATTTGTTCCTTGGTAAGAGAAGACCTTGTGTCAAGGCCACCATCAGGGCTCATCAACATAGAAGGAAGGCTTCTCAGTGTCGAAAAACAGTCTGCAATCGCGTTGAGAAGGTTGGCATCCGGTGAGTCTCAAGTGTCAGTAGGAGCTGCCTTTGGGGTTGGCCAGTCCACAGTTTCTCAGGTCACTTGGAGGTTCATTGAAGCATTGGAAGAACGTGCCAAGCACCATCTCAAGTTTCCTAATTCTGAAAGAATGGAAGAAATCAAGTCCAAACTTGAAGCCTCTTTTGGATTGCCAAATTGCTGTGGAGCCATTGATGGCACACACATCATTATGACCCTTCCTACAGTTCAAACATCCGATGATTGGTGTGACCTGGAGGACAATTACAGCATGCTCTTGCAGGGCATTGTGGATCTTGAGATGAGGTTTCTTGACATTGTAACTGGCTGGCCGGGGGGCATGACAGTGTCTAGGCTTTTGAAGTGTTCAGGATTCTTCAAACTCTGTGAAGCTGGACAGCGCTTGAATGGAAAGGTTAGACCTTTATATGAAGGAGTTGAGATTAGAGAATATTTAGTTGGTGGTGTTGGATATCTGCTTCTTCCATGGCTCATAACTCCCTTTGAAGGCAATGGCAACCTCCCGGCTTCCATTTCTGCCTTTAATGCCATGCATGAGGCTGCAAGGTCTCTTGCAGTAAGGGCATTCTCACAGTTGAAGGGCACTTGGAGAATCCTTAGCAAGGTTATGTGGAGACCCGATAAGCGGAAACTTCCAAGTATTATTTTGGTTTGTTGTCTACTTCACAATATAATCATTGACAGCGGAGATACATTAAACCCAGATGTTGCCTTATTCTGGTCATCATGATTTCGGATACAACGAACAATGCTGCAAACAAGTTGATCCATTGGGGAGGACTGTCAGGGATGAATTGGTTAGACACTGGCAGGATTCCAAGCTGAATGTCGTGCCATAGTGATTCTTGGTCGTCCTGTTTGGTTCAATTGAGCTGGAAGATTAAAGCCTCCTCGAGTTGAAGTTTTGTAAGCCTTGGAAGAATCTCATTTGTACCCACTTTTCCATTTTGTTCATTGTCATTGGTTTTGTTAAAATCAGGAAAAGATTGTTTCTGCTGTTCCTTGCCCCCTGAAAGTAAGAATGAAAATTTTGATCTTTTTGAGGTCTTGGAACAAATCCGGCAATAATAATGCATATTTTAACGGTTATGGAATATGGGATTGTATATGTTAATGCACAAAATGTACCAACGAGACTGTAAAGACACGTATGCACACCAAGACACAAGAAAGTCCGTGGTTCACCCAAATCGGGCTACGTCCACAGTGTTGCCTCACTCTCATTAATGATTTAATGTTTGTACAAGTATATAAGGCTTATGAGCTTTTGAGAGATACTAGTATATGTAGAGAGAAGGGAGAGGGTGAGTCTAGAGAGAGAGACTTTTTTAATAGGAGAGTGGAATCATCCAAATGAAGGAGGGAGCTCTCTATTTATAAAAGTTGTCTATGGTTTAAGTTAGTAGTAATGATGAGCTTTAAGGCATGTGCCTTGATGATGAGTTTGTGTGATCTTTGAAGCATTCTAGATGAGCTTATTTCGTGGTCCAATGTAGCATTTTGGCAAGTCTGTTACTTGGTCAGATGTAGCGTCGACAAGTCCCCAAGTTCTTGATTGAGGTGGACTACCTCGGTTGAGGGCTTTTAAGTAAAGGGCACTGACCGAGCAACCCCTCGCTTTTGCACTGACCGAGCAACCCCTCGCTTTTGCACTGACCGAGCAACCCCTCATTTTTTCACTGCTCCGCTTGGTGCACTATCATTAGTCCCACAAGTTCTTGGTCGAAGTAGGATGCGGAAGAGAAGACGCCTTGTAGTGTGTTGTATGTCGGAGTAAATTGACATTGTAGTGATTGCGCTCTGGTAGTCCCCAGTCGACATATGAGCTAAGTTTAGCTTTGAAAGTGGGCTCTATAGTTAAGCGGCTCGGTAATGTGCTGAGTGTAGGCCAAGTGCGCTTGTACTCAGACGCTGACGTTCGAGTCGAGGCCAAGTGTGTTGAGTAGCTCGATAGTGTGTGGATCGAGTGTATGCTCGGCAATGTATTGAGCAGCTCGGTATGTTTTGAGCCGATGTGGGTGCTCAGTAATGTGTTGAGCCGATGTTAGTGGTCGGTAATGTATTGAGCAACCCAGTATGTGTTGAGCTGATGTGGGTGCTCGGTAATGTGTTGAACAACACGATATGTGTTGAGTCAAAGTGTGTGAGTTCATGTGTGCTCGACATGTATGGGCGCATGTATGTCAGCATGTATGAGTGTACGTATGAGTTTATGTATGAGTTTCATGTATGGGTGCATGTATGTTGACATGTATGATTGTATGTATGTCGATATGTATGCTTACTATGTTTATGATGGTCAAAAGGAGTTTCTAATTTTTAGTGTTACCTGGTTGTATTCAGCTGTGTTATGAGGTTTTCCTTGGTGCGTGCTAAGTTGTTTGCCTTGAGATTTTGATGGTCGAGTGGCTGCGAGGACGTCGGTGGAAAGCTACCGAGCAAGTTGACAGGACCCATCCCAATCCCCCCCGGGATTAGTGCGGGATGACCCTGCTCCCGTCTGACACGGGGTGTCAGACAAGGGATAATTTCGACCTTTGCCCTCCCAGGCTATCAGAGTACGCCAGGATCCGGAGGAGGCATGTGATATCTCGGTCCCTGCTACAGTCCACATCCGATGTCAACCTGAAGGGCAGTCAAAACATTAAAAACTGTGAGTGGACAAAACAAAGAGTTTATAAAAACATTTAATAAGGAAGACATTTGTACCCTCCACTAAAAAGCATGCATGCATTCGAAAACCATTGATCTAAAACAACCATATGTGGGACTAAGCCCAAAGCAGATATAAACTAAGGTCGAAAGGACCACAATAAAAACGACCATACGGGCCATTGCCCAAATCCATAAGGGACTCGGCCCCAAACCATAAAGAAACCAAGTACACGAGCCACTGCTCAAATCCTGTGCACACCTGTACACACCACATATCATATATCATATATACATCACATACATATATATAAGTCACACAACCAATCCTGTCACGGTATCCAAAGCCACGCGCGCGCTACCCGGGTCTCAATCCGAGTCATCTCAAAGTCAAGATCAATGTCCGCAGACCACTGACCCTACCCGAGGTAATGGTAATCATAGCCTTCCTGAGAGTAAGGAACCCAACTGGGGGGTGACTCCACTCAGTCGGTGCTCCGTGACTACTCCGGGGTCCACCCAGGCCAACGACCCTCCCCGGAGGAGATAGTAGAACATGTAAAGGAAGGTAGACGAACATATATATACATAACATAAACATTCATGACCGGTTCCCCTGAACCGTCATGATCCATAATATCCATAATCAGGTAACATGCCGGTTCCCATAAACCGTCATGTACCGTAATAACATAACTAGGTAACATGCCGGTTCCCATAAACCGTCATGTACCGTAATAACCAACAAGGGTTCATGCCGGTTCCCATAAACCGTCATGAACCATGATACCATATTAAGAGTTCATGCCGGTCCCCATAAACCGTCATGAACCGGGAAATCCATTTAAGGTTCCCTGACCTGAAATCAAAACCGTAACGTGACTGGGTCTCGTACCCGAACATAGGACACCAACTGGGCACCGTGCCCGGAATCTGAGGTCATATGCCCGAGACAAAACCAAATGGGTCTCATACCCGAGTTTATCATTTTGAAATCCAAATTCAGTTCATTTAAATCAATAAAGAAATACAGACCCGTATAAGCACCGTATAAGGCCGAAACCTCGAAATACGTGCTTATACGTAACCACATACAAATGCACCCATGGCATCATCAAACAAGTAATAAAACATATAATAAACATTTATGCATGCACCAATTTAGAAAACAAGGTCCACTCACAGACCGTCCGAGCTGCCGCCTCGATTTGCGTGTCATACGGCTCCCCGAGCCGATCACCGTCACCGGGACTCCCAAACCTGTCCAAATCGTAATAGAAGGTTACTAACTACTTAATTAACCTCCCACTAAAGCCCCGTAATTTTCCCATATTTTTAACTATTTTTAAAACCGAACCTAAACCTTCCGATGCCCCGAAACATATCGAGACGGTGTCCGATCGACACGAAACCAGTCCCAAAATGTTCGTTACATCGAATAGATGATTTCACATGTTGGAACCTTCCCCAGATTCCCTGCCACGCGCCCTCACGCGCCGCCTGAAGTGGCTGCGCGTGGGCTTCACGCGCCTGCTACAGTACCTGCTGACGTCATCGCTGACGTCAGCATGACGTCATCACTGACAGCCCCTGACAGTGACACGTGTCACGCTCCCATTGGCCCACTGTCTGACATGTCAGTCTGACATTGTCAGATCTGACATGATGACGTCATCCCTGACATGATGACGTCATCAGGATGACGTCATCAGTCATCCCCTACATCGGTCAGACCGGTCCGAACCGGTCCGGTCCGGTTTTTCCTGCAACTTGGACCGGCGTAACCGGTCCAGGTGTCCTTCTCCCTCATTTTTGGTCCGATTTCATCCATTCCAATTCCTAAATTCCTATTTCTTCATTTCCTATCTAACCCAATTAACAAAACAACTTAAAACCCCCTAAATCGATCCCTAAAAATTAACCCCCCCCACGACCCTGTTTTCCGATTTCGTCCCCAGGCTTCACAGCCGTCAACCCCCGTTCAAAACCATCTCTATACACCCTAAACAATCTAACAAACATTCCCTAATCAACCAAAACTATCCATAATGTAAAAATCGACAAAATGGGAGATTTGGGCCTAACCGGGTAACCGTTCGGGTTTGGGTCTCGGCCGTGCACGGTGGCTCCCTCTTGGCCGGCCACCATCATCCTCAGTCCTTCCCTCACGTCTGGTCTCCGTCCTGGCCGAATTGGGGTTGGGTTGGCTGGGTTTGGGTTGCACGAAGATGGAGAGAAAATGGTGAGATCGGGTGGGTTTGTGTGTGGATGAAGAAATGAAAATGCACGGGGATGGGTTTGGTGCATGAGTAGGTGGGGTTGGCCAGTGGATGGGTGACAAGTGTCACTCATCCATTGGGCCTCCATTAAATATCTGGGCCCACTAAAGACAAACTGCACTTTTTGTCTCGTAAAACGTGCCATCGTGAATAGTAACTGGGAACTTCCGTGAACCGTAACTTCGCCGTCGAACGTCCGAATTCGACGTGCCGCCTGTCTACGGATTCGTATCGTCCTTATCTACGTAACGGTATTCGGCCCTCGGCCATCGGACCTCCTGGTCAAAAAGTCAACTTTTGACCTACTATTCACCCAAATTACCAAAATGCCCCTAAACTTCCGAACGTCATAACTTCTTCCTCGAACGTCGGAATTGAACGTGCCACCTGTCTATGAACTCGTGACGTCACGAACTACGTCACGGTCATCGGTCAAAGTCCATTTGACCACCCGATTGAAAAGTCAACGTTTTGCCATCACTAGGGGCAAAACGGTCATTTTGCATCGTTCGTCCGATTTCGCTCTATTAATCACCGATTAACCTCACTAATCGTGATTAGTCACTAATCTAATCATGGAATTTGGGACGGGTCGTTACAACCTTCCCTCCTTAATTAATTTCGTCCTCGAAATTCCAACCGACCTAATCTAACCGTTCTTCCCTCCTTAATTAGTTTCGCTCTCGAAACTCCAATTATCCTGATTCCATATCCAGCTCGTGGAAAGTAGAATCAACCTCGCAACACGTGTACACTCGTACACCAACTAACCAGAGTACTACGTACTCGCCTGCAACTAGACATACCACTAACGCTCACGTTGTATCGACTACACTCGACCACGTCGAATGACAGTAGCCATATGCTCTGAATTGACACTACCTGTCAAATCTACCAAGTCATTGACACAAACACTCGAAGGTCCTTCCTCAATCACCCAGCAATCCTGACGTCTACTCCCACCGGAAGTCATCAGACCTTACACCATGATCCACGCTGACACCTCCTACAAACTGTCACCACTTGACAGTCGTCAGTCGCAAACTGATATGACACACACTCGTGGTTACACTAACCACAAGCATTTCACTCGACCCGTGTGTAACTAGACCCATCAGAAATACCATGACCCAATGCACGGTATCCAATGTCTAGTTCACGACCTCGACTAATCCAGTGGTATCGGATCCAATCCGACTACCAACACGCTCTCCAAAGTACCACCGGTATCTCCTATATACCGTCACTAGGCACCACAAGTATGCCCAGTATTGTACCTCGAACAACGTACAAGGTACATACATCTACCCATCAATCAGCCTACAACCACCTAGGTTATAGTCAATCACGTTTCAATTATGGAGTTCATTCGTCCAATCCAGCATTAGACAAATCGAAACTCCAACCCATTATCTATTTCCAAATCTGAATCCGAATCCGCAATTTCGTAAGAAATCCCGAATCCAAACCCAGAAATCATATCCATATCCATGTTCAAATTCAAATCCGAAATCATCATTCCGTGAACTAGTATTTGGAATAACCATTCCGAACCCAAATCCATAAAAGAAAATCTATAGTCAAGCTCTAGAATCAAATCCTGAATCGTCACCCAGAATCCGATTCCAAAACCCAAATCTAGAAATCCTTTTTCAAGTTCCAAAATCAAATCCTGAATCGTCATCCAGAAATCTGATTCTAAAACCTGAAATATCTCGTTCTCGTCTACCAAGACGCACCATATCCGAACCTATCGGATACCTGTTCAAACGATTACCACAATACGATCGATTGACTTCATAGGGAAGTCAATCCCAACATCAACACAACACTAGGTCAGACAAAATCCGACCTCGTCAGACACCTACTCATCGGACAACTACTCAGGCGAGTAATAAGCCATATGGGATTTACCTCGAAAAGAAGTTCAGTCCCATCATGCTCCACTCAACATCCAAGTAAGAGTGATAAACTCTCCACCTATCTGGATCATCAAGATCACGATCCAGATCCACCACTACGTCAAACGACTATAGACGTCACGATCGAGACTGTGGGTCCTCCCCAATCACCTCGTATCGATCCTTGGCATTCCACCTAGGAAAATCCAAAGATGATCCAAGACGATGACATCAAAACTCGTCCTATGTGAATACAACCAAACTCGCTGCATTCACCACGTCACGTAAACCAACATCGTCTGCCACCAAGCAGAAAATGAGAAATCTCAGTCACCTAACTTCGATATACTCAACTCCTCCTGATGATTCAGAACAAATCCCGGGTCCACCAACCAATACACGATCAGTGTACTAGTGGCAACCAACAACACCTATATCATCAACGTCATCTACCACCATCAATTATGGTAGAACCTGAGAAGTCACCCAAAACGACTTCGACATACCCGTTACCAATGCGGAAAACCCGCATTCCTCTCGTCACCTCAACCACGTGTCCCCGTTAGACTGGTTATGGACACATGCCCATTTACGACCGTATATGTACATCCAAAAGGATGTCAATTCATCCTAATCTGATGTACCACTCTACTGAAAAGTCACAACAGACCCCTGCTGTGATCCGCAGTCAAATCTCTGCAACCCACCATCTCGAACCAATCCTGACTAATTCTGACCAACTGGTCGCTAAACCCCGCGACAGAACGAGTCTGACCAACCGGTCACTAATCCGTCATGATAATACTCGATCCTCACTCCTCAACTACCGCTGGATCCTATCCAGTCCGTCACTATCCGTGATTCACTCCCGAACCACAGATACCAATCATAAGCCCATCACGTCGGAGTAACATCCTGACTCGTAACTCACCGTCATCACAATCACCGGCACCAGCACCAGTACCACACACTATCACCAAAACTAGTGTCAGTATCAACACGCCGTGTGCAAAACTGACACCCTGGATCTCCGCTCATACCGAGCGACGATCCCGTACCTCTGCTCGAATAGGAGAAACTCTGCCTCCCTCGTACCCGACAACTCTGGGTACAGTCACCCTGACAACTCATACGAGAAAAGGAAAACGTTCCCCGAACGTCCCCGATTCCCAACAAGCGTAACTACGACCACTCTCGGTAGTAGTGCCTGCTACACACTCGTGCAGACCTAACTACCAGGCACCGCTATCGAGACCCCGCATCCAACGGAATCACTCGCCCGTACCAAATACTCCGTATCCCACTTAGGGATTCCATCGACAAGTACCAACCCTGGTAACCTGTCCAACCACACTCTAACCAGGCGCAACTCGACTATCCCAATGTCGTCTACCAGGTCACCCGCGACCTTAGTTGCACCAACCCACAACTGAAGTAGCACGACAACCAACTCGGTCTAACCGATACGTACAACCTCGACTGCGAAGTGCAGTCCCAATACAAGCTGACATGACTAGACCGACTAACGAATCCAAATCCGAATAGTCGTCCAAGTCAAACCACCAGTCAACTCCCATTTCCGAGCCATACACATACGGTAGGGTTCCACGCTCACACCTAGAGTTCCTCGGAACCCAACTGCGAAAAGCAGTAACATCAACAACCTGACCGACCGCAGTAACTCCATCTAACTCAACTAAATCCGATCATCCAACTCAACAATATTCGACCATCCGATGATCACAATTCCCAACTAGTCGTCGGAACCAATCCTACGACATCGTGAAAGACGATCCCAACTAACCGTCTCACGATCACACTCCAGAATACGAACACGTTAATCCTTCCGTAGGGTCCCACACTGTTCAACCTTGACAGAACTATGGCAACCCCGGCATCGAGTGCCGAACCAAGAAATCCATGATTCCATCCTACTAACTATCGTACTGGCACCCTAACTATCAGGTTGACCACGAACTGCAGCCCCTTGAGATATCACATCCTCGACCTGCGTACATACTCCAGGAGCTACACGGTTGCTCGAATAGAGACAACCCCGCTCTGATACCACGTTGACAGGACCCATCCCAATCCCCCCCGGGATTAGTGCGGGATGACCCTGCTCCCGTCTGACACGGGGTGTCAGACAAGGGATAATTTCGACCTTTGCCCTCCCAGGCTATCAGAGTACGCCAGGATCCGGAGGAGGCATGTGATATCTCGGTCCCTGCTACAGTCCACATCCGATGTCAACCTGAAGGGCAGTCAAAACATTAAAAACTGTGAGTGGACAAAACAAAGAGTTTATAAAAACATTTAATAAGGAAGACATTTGTACCCTCCACTAAAAAGCATGCATGCATTCGAAAACCATTGATCTAAAACAACCATATGTGGGACTAAGCCCAAAGCAGATATAAACTAAGGTCGAAAGGACCACAATAAAAACGACCATACGGGCCATTGCCCAAATCCATAAGGGACTCGGCCCCAAACCATAAAGAAACCAAGTACACGAGCCACTGCTCAAATCCTGTGCACACCTGTACACACCACATATCATATATCATATATACATCACATACATATATATAAGTCACACAACCAATCCTGTCACGGTATCCAAAGCCACGCGCGCGCTACCCGGGTCTCAATCCGAGTCATCTCAAAGTCAAGATCAATGTCCGCAGACCACTGACCCTACCCGAGGTAATGGTAATCATAGCCTTCCTGAGAGTAAGGAACCCAACTGGGGGGTGACTCCACTCAGTCGGTGCTCCGTGACTACTCCGGGGTCCACCCAGGCCAACGACCCTCCCCGGAGGAGATAGTAGAACATGTAAAGGAAGGTAGACGAACATATATATACATAACATAAACATTCATGACCGGTTCCCCTGAACCGTCATGATCCATAATATCCATAATCAGGTAACATGCCGGTTCCCATAAACCGTCATGTACCGTAATAACATAACTAGGTAACATGCCGGTTCCCATAAACCGTCATGTACCGTAATAACCAACAAGGGTTCATGCCGGTTCCCATAAACCGTCATGAACCATGATACCATATTAAGAGTTCATGCCGGTCCCCATAAACCGTCATGAACCGGGAAATCCATTTAAGGTTCCCTGACCTGAAATCAAAACCGTAACGTGACTGGGTCTCGTACCCGAACATAGGACACCAACTGGGCACCGTGCCCGGAATCTGAGGTCATATGCCCGAGACAAAACCAAATGGGTCTCATACCCGAGTTTATCATTTTGAAATCCAAATTCAGTTCATTTAAATCAATAAAGAAATACAGACCCGTATAAGCACCGTATAAGGCCGAAACCTCGAAATACGTGCTTATACGTAACCACATACAAATGCACCCATGGCATCATCAAACAAGTAATAAAACATATAATAAACATTTATGCATGCACCAATTTAGAAAACAAGGTCCACTCACAGACCGTCCGAGCTGCCGCCTCGATTTGCGTGTCATACGGCTCCCCGAGCCGATCACCGTCACCGGGACTCCCAAACCTGTCCAAATCGTAATAGAAGGTTACTAACTACTTAATTAACCTCCCACTAAAGCCCCGTAATTTTCCCATATTTTTAACTATTTTTAAAACCGAACCTAAACCTTCCGATGCCCCGAAACATATCGAGACGGTGTCCGATCGACACGAAACCAGTCCCAAAATGTTCGTTACATCGAATAGATGATTTCACATGTTGGAACCTTCCCCAGATTCCCTGCCACGCGCCCTCACGCGCCGCCTGAAGTGGCTGCGCGTGGGCTTCACGCGCCTGCTACAGTACCTGCTGACGTCATCGCTGACGTCAGCATGACGTCATCACTGACAGCCCCTGACAGTGACACGTGTCACGCTCCCATTGGCCCACTGTCTGACATGTCAGTCTGACATTGTCAGATCTGACATGATGACGTCATCCCTGACATGATGACGTCATCAGGATGACGTCATCAGTCATCCCCTACATCGGTCAGACCGGTCCGAACCGGTCCGGTCCGGTTTTTCCTGCAACTTGGACCGGCGTAACCGGTCCAGGTGTCCTTCTCCCTCATTTTTGGTCCGATTTCATCCATTCCAATTCCTAAATTCCTATTTCTTCATTTCCTATCTAACCCAATTAACAAAACAACTTAAAACCCCCTAAATCGATCCCTAAAAATTAACCCCCCCCACGACCCTGTTTTCCGATTTCGTCCCCAGGCTTCACAGCCGTCAACCCCCGTTCAAAACCATCTCTATACACCCTAAACAATCTAACAAACATTCCCTAATCAACCAAAACTATCCATAATGTAAAAATCGACAAAATGGGAGATTTGGGCCTAACCGGGTAACCGTTCGGGTTTGGGTCTCGGCCGTGCACGGTGGCTCCCTCTTGGCCGGCCACCATCATCCTCAGTCCTTCCCTCACGTCTGGTCTCCGTCCTGGCCGAATTGGGGTTGGGTTGGCTGGGTTTGGGTTGCACGAAGATGGAGAGAAAAGGGTGAGATCGGGTGGGTTTGTGTGTGGATGAAGAAATGAAAATGCACGGGGATGGGTTTGGTGCATGAGTAGGTGGGGTTGGCCAGTGGATGGGTGACAAGTGTCACTCATCCATTGGGCCTCCATTAAATATCTGGGCCCACTAAAGACAAACTGCACTTTTTGTCTCGTAAAACGTGCCATCGTGAATAGTAACTGGGAACTTCCGTGAACCGTAACTTCGCCGTCGAACGTCCGAATTCGACGTGCCACCTGTCTACGGATTCGTATCGTCCTTATCTACGTAACGGTATTCGGCCCTCGGCCATCGGACCTCCTGGTCAAAAAGTCAACTTTTGACCTACTATTCACCTAAATTACCAAAATGCCCCTAAACTTCCGAACGTCATAACTTCTTCCTCGAACGTCGGAATTGAACGTGCCACCTGTCTATGAACTCGTGACGTCACGAACTACGTCACGGTCATCGGTCAAAGTCCATTTGACCACCCGATTGAAAAGTCAACGTTTTGCCATCACCAGGGGCAAAACGGTCATTTCGCATCGTTCGTCCGATTTCGCTCTATTAATCACCGATTAACCTCACTAATCGTGATTAGTCATCTAATCATGGAATTTGGGACGGGTCGTTACAACGGAGTCCAAGGAGACATCGGTGAGGACCAAGGGGACATCGGGAAACCGACCGAGCAGGGAGTTCGAGGGGACATCGGGAGACCGACCGAGTAGGGAGTCCGAGGGGACATTGGTGGACCGATCGAGTAGGGAGTCCGAGGGGACATCAGGAGACCGATAAAGCAGGGAGTTCGAGGGGACATTGGTGGATCGACCGAGCAGGGAGTTCGAGGGGACATTGGGGGAGACCGACCGAGCAGGGAGTCCGAGGGGATATCGGGAGACCGACCGAGCAGGGAGTCCGACGGGATATCGGTGGACCGACCGAGCAGGGAATCTAAGGGGACATTGGGGAAACCGACCGACTGAGAGTCCAAAGGGACATCGGGAGACCGACCGAGTAGGGAGTTCGATGGGACATCAGGGAAACTCACCGAGTAAGGAGTCTGAAGGGATATCGGTGGAGACCGATTGAGCAGGGGGTGCTCGGTGAGATCGTATAGGGCTGCTCAGTTGATTCGCAGTGTAGGTCCCAATAACAAGATATATAAGGTTAGTGTTGTTAAATAAAGGGGATATGATATTTTGGTGTGCAAGTTGCCAAGCATGATTTGTATATGAATTTATTTGTGGTGGGTAGAGCCTACAGAAGGCTAAGTACAGAAGGCTAATTACAGACATTTGTTTGTGGTGGTGGAGTCTCTAGGTGGCCCAAGTGGGCTCTTGTTGGTCTGTCGAGCGAGTTTCCTTTGTTCTTTTGGCAGTTGCAAGACATTTTATAAGAAAGAAACACCCCATCACACACGAATCGATCTAGAAACAAAAATGGCATTTTCTGGGGGATTTTGGCTAGTTGTATTTTCTGGATTTTTTTTTTCTTGGTGTTCTTAGTGGCTATGGTGTTTCAACAGGTAAGAAAAATGGGAAAGAAAATGACATAATGCTTTCCACAGACGGCGCCAAACTGTTGATGAACAAAATGTACCAACGAGACTGTAAAGACACACATGCACACCAAGACACAAGAAAGTACGTAGTTCACCCAAATCGGGCTATGTCCACGGTGTTGCCTCACTCTCATTAATGATGTAATGTTTGTACAAGTATATGAGGCTTATGAGCCTTTGAGAGATAATAGTATATGTAGAGATAAGGTAGAGGGTGAGTCTAGGGAGAGAGAGTCTTTTTTAATGGGAGAGTGGAATCCCCCAAATAAGGGAGGGGCTCCCGATTTATAAAAGTTTTTAGGGTTTAAGTTATAGTAGTAATGATGGGTTTTAAGGCATATGCCTTGATGATGAGTTTGTATGATCTTTGAAGCCTTCTAGATGAGCTTACTTTGTGGTCCAATATAGTATTTTGGTAAGTCTGTTGTTTGGTCAGATATAGCGTCGACAGTATAAACTCGGGGTAATCTGGGTTCGGATAATTCAGGATTTTACCGACTTTGGATTATGAGTCATACTCCGATGAACTAGGAATTTCAACCCTCCCAAATCTGACATATGCTTAGATCAAAATCGAATTGAATTAGGACGAATTTATTCCTAACGTAAATCCGTACTACCAGATTAAAATTCAAATTGAATATGGACAAATTCGGTTAAATATGGACGTATTCGGATTAGCTTAATCCAGATAGCACTCCTAGTTCCTCTAATAATCTCATTATAAATACAATCGCATATGAATTAGGCTAATAAGTATACAAATAAGGAATAATTATAAATTGGTCCAATTTTTGAGTTCAATTTATAAGTTAATCGACTATGGTAAATGGAGATAGTGAAAAAATAAATAATGTTTTTTTTTATTGTTTGTCAAATTATACCATTTTTTTAGCTCATTATTTTTTAAACAATTACAGGTGTGTCATTACATATTATATTTATGTACCTACTAATATGTGATTATAGACATACAGATAAATTAAATAATATTACCTACTTAACTCTCCCGTATAAATAAGATATCTATATATATATATAAAAAAAATTTAATTGTATCATAATAGATATATATTTTTAATATACCTTTCTCAAAATAAAATAAAATAAGTAGGTTCTTATTAATTTACCTACGAAAAAATAAAGCACATGTAACTCTGACTCTTCAAAATTATCAGATGTTATCCGATAAAACAAATATAAAATAAATCTTCTGAAATTTAGTTTAAATTATCTTAATTTAATTAATTTTGAAAAATAAATATAAAATAATAATATTTAAAATTTAAAAGTTTCTTATCCGTATCTGAAAAAATAGTATAAACGGTATTTAAAAACTTAAAAAAAAAACCATAAAAAGAACATAGTAAAAATCTAAAAAAAAACAGTAAATGAACTATTTTATATATTAAGTGGACTAATTTATAAATTAGACTTAAAAATTGAACTAATTTATAATTAATTCTACAAATAATACAAAATGTCAAAAAACCACACATTCAACAAGCATTTTATTTTAAGCTGTGGAATGTACACTGGCTAGTACTAGATAGGGCCTGACATGTACAGGAGGATCTCAAAACTATGCAAGACCCAATAAAACTCCTTCCTCTCTAAAAATATGGCAAAACATGTAGAGCTCTAAAAAAAGAAAAACTTATGGACAATAACACCAGACTAAAATGCCTCATCATTGCTTAAAACTATACCCGGATTCGAAGAAATCTCAGTTCCTCAATCTCCCTTGGTTGGGGGCTTTATGCAGGCGCAGAAAGGCGCTTTCTTCTTGCGTTTCGAGGTGGCTGTTCTACTTGAACCATACAGGTAGTCGCGGAGGAGAACGCTTTTCTTCCTCTCTATGATTCTGGCTGATCCTCCTTTGATTTCTTTTTCACCATCAAGCTTCAGGAGAAGAAACTGTAGCTTCTGCACCTCCAACTGCAACCGCCCAATCTTTTCCGACCCTCGTTTTGCTTCTTCTGAAAGTCTCCTCCTTCTCACACTGCCACTTTCATTCAAGACTTCCCCAGAAGCTTCATCCGATGACTGAGGACCGTCTTCAACGTTCTTCATCAATTTTTGATTGACTTCGAACAACTTAGTGATGGCCTCCTCAGCTTCTTCCAGCTGCCCCTCCACATTATCAAGTTCAATGCCTTTGTCCTTTTTGCTTTTCTCAGTGATCTCCACCTTCGTCTTCAGGTCTTCCACGGTTATTTGAAGGTTTGTCAGCTTTTGCACATCAGAATCAAGTCTTTCTAGGATCCTCCTCTTGTTCCCGTCTTGACGGGGCTGCGTGAGTCTCTTAGAGAGCTTCAACTTGTCCACGCCCAATTCTTTCTCAAATAATGATTCCGAAGAAGGATATTTGTTCTTGTGTTCCTTTACTGCTTCAGTCTGACTCTGGTCAGTTGGTACGGTGCCTGCTTTCTGCGCTTTCACCATCAAATCAATGCTGCCATCCTGATCAGTAGCTTCCCATAACTCAAGCATCTGATCAGTGTTTTCTCTTCTTCCCATCCCATAAGACGAACACTCTGATATCTGATCAAGAACGATGTCTTTTGTGAGAATCTCATTCCCAGAACCAGATATCTCACGCTTTTTCATAGTGTTACCAACACCATCACCATCACCATCACCAAATTCCTTCTCTACTGGCATCACAGAAACACAGCTTTTCTTTTCCACCATAGCCTTTTCAATAGCTTTAATTCGCCTTTCTAAATCCTGCAAGTTGAAAACACCATCTGGTACCGTGGCCATTTGATCTCCATCCATTTGAGAGCTTTCAGCATGCAGAAGGGCATCCTGGGTAAACATGGAATACAAAGCTGTCAATTTCTAATGATATCAAAAATCACCTGCAGCATTGAGCTATAGAAAACAAAGTCATGAGATGAACAATACATGCCCAACCCTGTAGATTTTGGCAGAAACCAGCCTCCTTTCCAGAAAAGTTTCCAAAAATTATACAATCATATTTTTGTTGAATATGAAAAAGTAAGGCCCTAAAAAAAGCTTTTTTGCATAGAATAGCAGCAACCAGGAGCCAATAGTATTCTGATGATAAAAAACAAATGTTTAAAAGACCTTGCTCGAGGACAATGGTACAAATGGAACTCAACCAAAGGACATAATAGCATTAGTGAGAAGTCAAGGGTGCATGTACTGGTAAAGCTTCAAGAGTTCATAGATGTTTGCAGGACCAATTAAATATATCTAACCCTGATAGGGAAAATAAACAATGACTGAAGGGAAAAACCAAGGATTGAAGCTTTAATAAATGGATCATCCCCTCCAGTCTCGGGATAACTGAAACCTTCAATTGACAGTTGCAAAGGGAATGTATAAATAGACATAAAAATTACCTCTGATTCTTCAGTGTCAAGTTGATGAGGTCTAGTGTCTGCAAGCATATGCTTCTCAAGTGATGTTGTACACTCCGTCAGAGAAATGACAGCTGGTATATAGGCAGCCAATTGAGCTTGTAGCCCTACATTTTCGTATTCCAATGTGCTGACTCTTTCTTTCATAATTTTGCTCTCCATACCTCTGGAATTGCTTGTGTCTTCAAGGAACTGGCATGATTCAATGAGTTCGTGGATCTTTCCTTCAAACAATGTTTCACGAATGGCGGAGGTCTGTAGTTCACCAAAGAACGTAGCAGCCCGGGTCAACCACATTTCAATCTCTTTTTTTCCCTTTTCCAGTTCAAGGAGCAAACTTTCCTCTTTAATTTTGGATTTCTCTGCTTCTTCTTGCATTTTCCGCAGGTCTAACTCCAACTCCTGATTCACTCCACGGAGATAGCCAGTCTCTTTGGTATGATGATCATCATCTGCATTTAGTTTGACAATTTGCTGCTCTTGATCTTCCACTACCACCTTGGCCCTATCATACTTAGTATTCAGATCCTCTACTAATGTCTGTAACTCTTGCTTCTCATTCTTCAGCGCATTGAAGACATGGGCTGCTTCCAAAAGTCCATTTTCTTTATGTGATAACACATCCTTTGCATCTCCAATTTCTGCATTCAATCGATCATTGGCAGATTTTACTACTTCCAGCTCATTCTCTGCCTTATTTAACGAATCCTTGAGATGTAAGCTTTCAATTCGCGTAACATCCAACTCGCCCTCCAATATTCTCACCTTATCTTTCAGGTCATTATTGCCATGACGAATTTTATCTAAAGAGGCACTGAGCTCTTCCAGTTCCAGAAGCTTTCTGGAAATGACATCGTTGAAAACAAATGAAAGGTTGCTGTGATATATGGTTTCACCAAACATGACACATTGCTCCTCTTCTATGTTATGGTTTTCTTCCCCCAAATCAAAGACCTTCTTTGTCAAAGCTCCTTTATCTTCAAGAATCCTTCTATTCTCTTCTAATAAACTCTCGTACGCACTTTGCACATCCAAAAACTGCTCATGCAAATTCTCTATTTTGGTCCTCAATATTTCCTCTCTATGGTCTCCGTCCACTACTTTCAATTTTAATTCTTCATTCATCTCCTGAAGCTTTTGGGCCCCATTCTGCAAAACCAAGAACTTTTCAGACTGGCTCATGAGCTCTCCGTCCAGTGTGTTTCTTTCGCTAATAATATTTACCGCCTCTAGCTTCAGTTGGTCAATCATTTCTACTAGAACCGACTTCTCAATAACCAACTGCTGATTTTCATCACAAATTCCAGAGAGAGAATTTTGTGTTTCTTGAAGTTTGGCAAGTAGACGGTTAAGAAGAGTCTCATCTTGCTCAACCTCTTCTGCACACCCAAGGTCCGCATCAACATCGATAGTCTTCAATACTTGATGCAGCCCCGTTCTCAGTACTTCCATGTGCAAAAGGGAGGATTTAATCTCCCTTTCTTGTTCAAGATTTCCATGCTCTAGGTCAGAAATCAGTTTCTTGGACTTTTTGGATGCCTCCAAGAGCTCTTGACGCTCAACCATGAGGGATAAAGATCTCTCTTCCAAATCTTTTAAGAATTTCTGCAAGACAAAGATTTCGATCTGCGCATTCACACTTCTGTCTTGTTCCACTTCATATTCTTTCTTCCAGCAGATACCTTCTTCTTGGAGCTGACAGATCTGCAATTCCATATCAGCCATCCGGGCTTCACTTAACTGAACAAAACCAGAATGTTTTTGTTTCTCAGAATCTAAGAAAACATGTAGCTCTTCCATTTTATGAAGTGCAGATTCTCTTTCCTTCTCCACAACAGAAAGTTTCTCTTCTATTTCTGCATATCCTTGTCTCAGATCTTCCAGTCTTTGCCGAGCGGTGTCCAAGTCAGAAACTAAGATTCTTCTCTCAGTGATCAAACCAGATTTCTCATTATCAAGCAACATGTAGGACTCTTCTAAGCTCTTTGATTTTACCTTCAAGCCTTCAAGTTCAGCATTTGCATCAAAAAGGGAATTCTCCAAAAAGTTGTTTTTCTCTGATGATTTCTTCAAATTCTCAGTCATAATATGCAACTGGGAGATTAGGGTAGCATTTTCAACAAGAAGAGTGCCTTTTTCTTCCACTAGAGATTTACAAGATTCTTCTAACTCCTTTACCTTCCCGCTAACCCCTTCTAACTCCACGTTCAAATCCGAAAGGGAATTCTCCAAAAGAACATTTTTGTCCATAAGTTTCTGCATCATTTCCAACTTTTCTAACATTGCAAGTTTCTCAATTCTGTCAGCCTCACACATCTGTTTTAGCTGCAGATTTTCATCCTGCAAGTCCTTCACAGATGACCCAAGGGACTCAGGATCCAAGCCGACTGACTCCATCTGCTCTACCATAGCTTGGTGTTTCTTGTTCAGGTCATTGAATTCCTCTTTCAGACAGTATATCTCTTGCTGAAGAGCATTTCTTTGGTCCATGCGAAGCTCAATCTCCTCTTCAAGTATCCTAATTGTCTCCTTCAAGAGTACGATCTCACCTTGCAGATTTTTTATTGACATGGAAGAAGACAAATTAAGCTCATTCAGGCTCTTGTTTTCCTGCTTTACCTTCTGGACTTCATCCTGCAAGCCTCGATTACGTTTTTCCATGTCGTTGAGAATTAAAGCTCCATTCTGAAGCTCAGAAACCATTGACCTAAGCTCCTCCTGGGACTGAGAATGCAAATGCTGCAGAGTTTGGAAAGCAGTTTCAGCCTCCACAAACCGCAATCGTTCTTCTTGTATGCCAGTCCAAAGTCTACCTAACTCCTTCTGCTTCTCTGTAAGTTCTTCACTTTGAGATTCCATTTTCTGCATCAAAGATTCCAACTCAGACTGGAGAGTCTGATTTGATTTTTCCAGCAGAAGACTCTTTTCTTCAGAACCCTTCAACTTCGCAACCCCATCATCTATTTCTGAGTGCAGCCTTTGCACTTCCACTATGGCACAAGAGATCTTATGCTCCAGATTGGATATGGTTTCCAAGCACTGCTTGTACTGGAGAGCAGCAGCTTCCTTCTCTTCATTCAATTTGGAAATTGCTTGCTTCAAGGTTTCAACTTCAAGTTCAGCTTTGACAGCTCGCTCGTTGATCCTTCTGGCATCCTCCTCAACACGTAGTATATTTTCCTCCAAATTTGATATCATCTCCAGGCATTGTTTATATTCTGAAAGTGCAGTTTCTTTCTCAGCTGCTACCCTTGCAAGATTTTGCTTTAGGGCTATGGCTTCTGTTTCAGCATTACTAGCTCGATCATTGAGCTCGCCGGCATCTTTCTGGGCACAAGAGATACTGTTCTCCAGATTAGAGATTTTTTCCAAGCACTGCTGATACTGAAGAAGACTAGCATCCCTTTCAGCTTCAAACTTCGCAAGTGCTTCCTTCGATGTTTGGACTTCAGCTTCGGCTTTGCTGGCTCGTTCATTGAGTACCTCGGAATCCTCATGTGCACGAGAGACTTCAGACTCCAAATTATTTAATCTCTCTAAACACTGTTGGTATTGAAGTAAGCCAGCTTCCTTTTCAGCTTCTGACTTAGCAAGGGCTTTCTTCAAGTCCGAAATTTCTGTCTCTGCTTTACCCAATCGATCAGATTCAGACAATGATCGAGCCTTGAGGTCATGGGTCCCATTGTTCTGCATGCTGTGTTCCTTTTCTGCGGCGTCACGAAAATTGAGGCCTTTTTTGGCCCGCCCTTCTCCGGACCCAAATAGATCATTCAGCTGTTTCAAGCCCTTTCTGAGTTCTGCAGTGTCAGATTCTTCCGTAAAAGCTCCTCCATTCCTTTTGCCAGCAAGAAAATGGGATGAGGAGAGTCCTAGAGCATCTTTTTGCAATTCATCAAAGTCTAAAAAGGCCCGCATAGGAGGCGGCATCTCAGGTGTACGGGGGTCAGCCTCACTACCCGTGGAACCTGCTGGTGAATCATCTCCAGGTGCAAAGGGAACTTGGTTGGGAAATGCTTCTTGCATGGTCCTATGAGCCTGGCGCAGTGCCCCAGTTGCATGATCATATCTTTCAGCTAATGCACGGTATGCTCGGTAGAATTCTTCAACCAACTTCATTAATTCTGGGCGTTTTTTATAATACATCTCTGCCCTCCTAGCAAAGGAATCTGCATCTTCTTCAATGAGCTTGATCATATGTTTGACTTTGGCATCCATATCTGTTAAGAGTTAGAGCATAATCAATTTTACACATTTATACATACAGGAAATGAGAAGAGAGATAGAACAAATTGCTGCTACAAACAAAAAACCTGACAAACAAAAGAAAAAGAATAAAATAAGAACCAGAAAGATGCACGAGATGAAACTATATGAGGATAATCTTCTTAACAAATCAAGATGACATTTTACAAGCTGTCACCATTGAGCAATCAACAACAGAAACTGAAAATCCGCAAGCATATATACAGTTCTAAGTACATATCTAATAGCTAAGAAATAGAGAATTCATACAAAGAAGTAGAATAATGCCAAAATATGCAATGCAGCTTACATGATAAAAAAATATATGATGTCTGCCAAGAGAGCACCGCATTACTCCACATATATGAGAAATTGCAACAAAATTGCAAATAAAACCAGTTATACATATCTACCTGTAAGATTTTCTTGAAGCCATCTTGAATTCTTTGGGCTAATGTGGCTGTCCCACCACCAAGAATACTTTCGTCTAGAGTCTGCTTGTGACGCAGCCGCCATAGCACTGGCCAATAACAACACCAACTTCGATACTGATGCTGCAACAGTCTGATCCTCAGACCAACAACGGGACCGAATTCAATAGTTCTTGCTTATAATGACGATGTGTATTAATCTTGCTGCTCACACAGTCACACCTAATCACGAAAACAGACAATCTAATCTCAGATAAATTGTAACCATATGGGGAGTGGTAAGATCAGATTCATAACAGAGTTCACAGGAAAGTTAGAAAAGCAGAAATTACCTGATCAATAAAACTCAAGTCCAGGATCATTCATATGCTAAAATTCACTGATATCAACTAAGTGGCTACTAGCTACCTGATCAAATACACACCATCAGAAGCCAAATGATCAGATTTTGGTCAGAAATTAAACAAATTCACAGACATCAGAGGATTGCAAATCCACACGTATTTTTCAGTCAGCGTGACCATGACACAAGACAAACTGATCAACAAAACCCACATAAATTTTCTGTAAAAATCAAAACAAAATAAAAGAGCACACTTTTAGCTACCCAGAAGCCAAAAATGAAAAATTTAAACATACAGAGCCATGGGGAAGAGGATCAGCTTCAAATAAAGCAGAAAACACATTGTTCCATGAAGATTCACATAATGGCATCGATTTTTTCAATAAAAAGAGCAAAAACCAGAGGCAAAATGATCAAATAAACTTACCCAGAAAAATAAAATTGAAAGTATTTCTCTTTTTCGCCTTGTTTAGTGAACTGATTTGCAGCAGTCACAAAGCAAGCAACTTGGGCTGCTTTTTACTTTACTCTTTTCTCACCCCATGTTGTTAGATCGCCTCCGCAAGAGTCTCAAAATTGCCCTCCCTATTTTTCACACTGTATTTGCTTTTCCCTTTTATGTTGTGAATTCAGCTTTTTCCCTTATAAGAAAACAAAGAAAAAAAAAAAGTGGGTGGGAGACTCGAAAGAAAAAACAGCGACTTTAAAACAAACGGTAATTTAAGTTAATGCAATTTAATCCTTCATTTTCAGATTCTTATTTCCATCTTCGGTTTTAATTTTTTAAATTATTTTTAGTTTCATTTTTGGAATATCAGAACGTAATAATTGATTAATATAACAGATTCATTTTTGTTAAATAAAATGTAACAAAATGATATTAGATTCATTTTAGTTCAATGAATTTCAAGAAAATTAGCACGATAACTCATTCTCATTTATCCCTAATTTCAAGTTAATCTAATTTTTTTTTTTAAAAAAAAACTAATCTTAAGATGCTTAATTTTCAATAATTTCCTAACTAAATAGAATGATATTAGATTCATTTTCGTAAGATGAATTTTAAGAAAATTAATACAATAATTCATTCCTATGTGTCACCCACTTGACTCTAATCTAATTCAAAAAAAAAAAAAAATCAAACATACCTTAAGGTGGTAATTTTCAATAATTTCCTAATTTATTTTAGGAGAAAAATAAAACTATTGAAAACAAGAGAGGATTAAAATGACGATGTTGCCTTATGTTTAGGTCCTTTAGGATACCCAAAATGATCCCTTCCTTGGTTTTGTAGATGTTTGACTATGACTTTGTATTTTAATTATTGTTTTTTTTTTTTCATATCGCATATATCTTTGTTGTCTCTTGATAAAAAAAAGATTAATTTTAGATATGACTATAACCCTGGCTTGAGGATTTAATATGTAGATCAAGACAAAAAGATGGTTGGATGTGACATTGCCTATTAGCCTTTGTGGGATTATACAAAATGGAAAATTGAAAAAATTCCGACAAAAAAATAAACTATTTTGCCCATAATTACCATAATAATTTTCTTTGACAAAATATAAAAATAAGAATATATAACGTTTTTATTATAATCACTCCAATTAGGTTGGTTGATGAGAATATGAATTTCTTTTATATATATTCTTGACAAAAGTTACCCCACTTACATTGGTCCATGAGAATATTGGAATTTCTTTAATTAATTAAGAAGTATGATTGCTCACAATTCTATTAATTATATTTTCATAATTTTCATTTTTATTTTAATAATTTTAAATTTGTTTTCCAGCTATGTTTGTTTTTCTCTTTTGGTGAGCAAATTAGCCGTTGATTTTTGTAATGGTTACTTATTAATAAACAATAATTAGCATGTATTTGGTAATTTTGAGCAGTACCTTTACCTTCCTATTGGGCTCTAGAAAAGCAAAGGGCTTTATGGTAAATAGCGAGCCAACGCGCAAATTAAGAGAATCTTCATCGCGTGGCAGAAATGACAACGGTGTCAATGTTTACAAAAGATGGGCGGTGCGCCGTGGCTAAAAGGACGGTCGGCAGCATCGTCACGTGACTAGGAAATGCTCCATACGAATGCGACCACGTGTATTTCATGAAGATGCATACCCCACACTGCTTCTTATGTTGATGAAAATAAATAAATTTTAAATTAAACTAATGAATGAATTAACAATGATTAGAAAATGAATATCCAATATTTAGTTATTTCCCTTTTAAAAAAAAAAATGAGAAACAGTAATTTTTGAGTTAACCTGAGTAAGGATTAGTTATACTCTTCGAGTATAAGCAAGCACAAGCCACTATTAAGGGCTATGGTATTCTTAGTGCACTTAAAATGAATGATTTATGAGAAAATTTTATGTAATGTTAGATAAAATTTTATGTAAGGGCTATTGTATTTTTTGGACATAAATAAGAGGCATGATAAATTTTTTAGGACTTGTGTAATATCTTATCCATATAAAAAAAATGGTTTATATTGTATTTTTTCTTTGTATATGTATTTTTATTATGTATATTTTTTTTTTTATCAGTAACCATCATCTTGATAATGTCGAAAAGATAAAAAAAAAATTGACTCTAAAATTTAATCTATTTTATTAAATTTTAATTTATAAGTTAGTATCTAAATATAAAGACACCTCGTGATATTAAATTTTTGAACTTAATTTGCCGTCAGTAATCATAAATAAGGTCAAGTTGCATGCAAAACATTATATAAAGATAAATATCAACTTTTCTAATCTGATAATTGTCATGTTTAATTAGCAAAAAAAAAATCTTAATGGTCATGTTATGAGTTGAACTCTTCAGAGGTGATTGGTTGGTTTAAAAATTAAAATGAATAGGTGCAAAAATATAAATTGTCTTAAGGAAAAAAGGAAATATAAGAAATTCAATTTTTTTTATTTACCTAGAATTAAACAAAGTTCTAATTAAGTGTACATATAAAAATGTGAGACTTGCTTATAGAGTCTTTGGAATTTCTTGGATGGCAAGAGTCCTATAAAATTCTGTATCTTTGACACGTCACAAACTCATTCAAAAATTGTTTAGATGCTGAGAAGCATTGAAAAATGTGGAATGATTAACAAATAATTGACCGACTTTATGCTTTCATTGGTTCTTTTAATGCATAATCCAATTAGAAAATAGCATATGCCTCCACATTCACCAGTGCTCTATAAGTTGTTGAACTTTCTTTTTCCTTTAAAAAAAATATCCAAGATAAAGAAATTTACACAGACGCTTACCGTTATAAAAATGAAAAATACAATTTTAAAATTAATGAAAGATAAATGATGCCTCGAAACAAGTCACCAAACCACATGTGTTTAGTTTACATGCACAAATCAATAAGATAAAATGAAAGATAATTTAAAATTATTGATATTTTGTAAGCTGATTTTCACGGTTTATATATTTTATAAATTTAATTATAATCGTTAATATATTATTTAGAAAATAAGAATATTGTTATTAGAATGAAAATCTTTCTGTTAAAAACTGATTTATAGTCATATTTAGTCAGGACGAATCCTTCCCTTGGGCTGGGAGGGCTAAAGCCCCTCCCACTCAAATTTAGGTCCTTTAAAATTATGAATTTAATTTAGTGAAATTTAATTTTCTTTTGTCAAAAAAGTTTGATTTAATTAGCTCAATACTCTATTTAGGTTCAAAAAATAGTCCATTACCTATTTCAAATACAAATAAGTGTTTTTTTTTTTTTGCTAATTGTTGATATTGAATGTTTGATTAAATTTGGTGAAAGTATTTTTTTGTATGTATATTATTGCAATGGTGAAATAGAGTTGATTGATTTTCTTGATTAGTTAGCTAGTAGATGAAATCAGTCTTCTTATTCTTAATTTTTACTATTGTAAGAATTCTTATAATAATTTGTGTTGATAAATTTTACATATATGTATACTTATATACTTATATAAAATTTTAATCATCATCAATAGGATTTTGAGGAGTAAGACTTATTACGTCAGTAATCATAAATAAGGTCAAGTTGCAAGCAAAACATTATATAAAGATAAATATTAACTTTTCTAATCTGATAATTGTCATGTTTAATTAGCAAAAAAAAAAATTAATGCTCATGTTATGAGTTGAACTCTTCAGAGGTGATTGGTTGGTTTAAAAATTAAAATGAATAGGTGCAAAACTATAAATTTTCTTAAGGAAAAAAGGAAATATAAGAAATTCAATTTTTTTTTTATTTACCTAGAATTAAACAAAGTTCTAATTAAGTACATATAAAAATGTGAGACTTGTTTATAGAGTCTTGGAATTTCTTGGATGGCAAGAGTCCTATAAAATTCTATATCTTTGACACGTCACAAACTCATACAAAAATCGTTTAGATGCTGAGAAGCATTGAAAAATGTGGAATGATTAACAAATAATTGACCTACTTTATGCTTTCATTGGTTCTTTTGATGCATAGTCCAATTGGAAAATAGCAATGGTAAAAAAAAAATCAGAAAATAGTACACTCATAATTTAACACCCTATTATTAGAAAATACTAACAAAAGCTTGTTCTAAATAAAATCTTTACATTTTCATTCATATATGAAAGAGTGTTACAATATGGTTTAGTCATGACACTGGTTAAGAATAAGGACCCTGAAAAAGGGTCCTCCTCCCATCAATAGTTATAATTGATGCATATGCCTCCACATTCAACGGTGCTCTATAAGTTGTTGTTGAATTTTCTTTTTCTTTTTTAAAAAAAATATCGAAGATAAAGAAATTTACACTGACGCTTACTGTTATAAAAATGGAAGATATAGATAGTATTTGATAAATGAATATAAATGTGGGAAAATTGACATAAAGAAGATAATAGAATATGAGGTTTGATGCTGTTGTTCTTAGTATTAATGTTTGTTGAGAGTTTTTTCAAAGCCTATGTAAGTGGGAGGTGATTTTATTGAAGACTCTTATGCTGAAAAAGACATTTTGAAAATGAATAATTGGATAATTGCTGCTTGCTGGGCTTGTTGGGAGTGACACACATGTGATTATAAGGAAATTATTCAAAAACAGGTGTCTAAATTGGCAGCCCCGCCCCCAACCCCCCCAAAAAAGGCCACATATGGAGGCTTTGACTCCTTAGCTAACATAAGCTGACTAGAAAGGGTAGTCAATAATATTGAAGGTTAATAAGCAACTTTACTTTTGGTAAAGTGCGGTTAAATTAATATTGACCTTGAAGAAATACCGTTATATTATCATAGTTTAGTTTTCGATAACGATAATTAAGAAGAGAGAGATAATTGAGAAGTGGGATGTCTTCAAAGTTTGGACAGAGCTAGTGGCTTCCATATGCCTCAAGTCTCAAGTGGAATATTAATTAATGGAACTTACAATACACCAACGTCCAAATTAACCGAATTTACTATATGATTGGTAGCGTTGTGGGAGTGACAGGAAAAGAAATTGAGCTACCAACCCTACAAATGCAAAGTTTGTCAGCCACCTAAACAAGGCCCTACTTCCACCAACCTCTATCACTTACAAGATGCCTTGGTTCTTTTTTTTTTACTTTAACATTAAATGAATCTAAAGGAAAGAAATTGACATTTCATTTTAAAATTATATAAAAAGTATAATTTTTGTTCGACTTCACTAATAAGATAATTCACACTAATATCATAAATAAAATTGTTCTGACATAAAATTCAAAAACAAAACTCCACTAAAAAAATAATTGATAATAAAAAAATCTCCAGCTTCATACAAATATGATTTTTATTTTTCACATGCCTAACAGCAAAAGATGGAAAGTGGGCTCGCATAAAAGTAAATATGGTAGAAATATTTATGGATTGGATTCATATAATTTGCATCATGGTGTTGGGTTAAAGTGTGGACATGTGTGAGGGAGGACCAGGTGGGGCCCACTGTCCATCATGCCTATCAGTTGTGGATGATATATATGTTCATGTGCAGCATGCTTCATGCATGTGCTTGCTCCTTATAAAAATATAAAATATAATAATATACTCCATCCTAATAGGATGAGGCCAGCTTTAGTAGGGAGGGGCCGAAGACAAGTCCAGGGACCAGTTGGGTCTCTTTTTTGGTCAGGATTGGGCTCCTGGCTTACTATATTAATATTCACATGCAACCAATTAAATGGTGCCATGTGTCTTTTTTAAAGTAGTTATTTGACTTATTTTATATGTTTTTTATTTATCTAAATTCATTAAAAAAATTAATATTTTTTAAAGGGTAATGAACATCATTTAAAGAATAATATTCATCAAATAAATATTTTTACATTGTTTTATTTTTTATATAAAATAAAATTTGTATAAGATGTCTACATTATTATTATATTATATAAAAAATATTAAAATTTATACATTTGTATAAGAAAATATAATTACAAAAAAATTGAATTCTTACCCCTTACTCCTCTTCATTAGAAACACATCAAATGACATTGGGCAAAATACCACGAACAATGTCATTTGAATGGCTAAATCTTGCATTTAGCCCATTTTTCTTGCATCTAACACTAGAAATGCTCTAATCACATACCTAGCTTTAATAGATGACACAATTATCATGAGAGATGATGATGATAATAAATAGTAATAAAATATTGGTGGATTAGGGTTGTTGTTGCTTGTTGGGAGCCACGCCATGCATTTTGTCACTTATTCCTAAACCTTTGTTATTTTGTTCAACATACAAAGCTTAAATGACCCACTAATCTCATAAATGGCCCCTATACATATTATACATTACTATGTAGAAGATAATGTTTCCCCCTTTCAAATATATAACAACAACCTTAAGGTAATGTTTGGATATGAAATTCAAAAATACTAAGAAATTTAGATTAAATTAATTAAAATATAGCACAAGGGTTAGAGGTTTCCAGAGAATAATTCAGATGAAAATATGCTTTGATAATCCAAAGAATTTTGCTATTATTACAAATTAATGAGACATATAATGTTGTATCATACCGGTCTGGGTGCTTTAAATGATAATTTAATTTTAGTTACATTAGTCTTTATTTTATGGGAGGAAATTCGAATTTCGTATTTTATGAACAATCAATTGTTCGATCAAGACAGAGAAAGTAGGTTGCTCTCTATTTACACCCGAAATAATCCCCTTGGGCTAAAGTTAATGACTCACGAAAATTAAAGACTCAAGACTGACTGAAGTCCAGCCCAAGCAAGTCTTTAGCGTGGATAAAAAGCAAGTTTGGGTGATGCTAACACAAACAAAGAAAAATGAAGCATGAAGAGTATCCCAACAGAGAAAAACGACGAATTGGGACCCACACGAGACCCACCGTGGCAAGTTGAAAACTTCTCACCGCCTATTAAAGGAAAGCAGCCTAGTTTCTCAAAAAACAGCCAATCAACCAATCAAACTCAACAAATTGATCTCATACAATTTCTGAACATATGAACACCTTTAACCAATGTTTCATGGTTTAAAACAGCTCGTCCTTGGCAAAAACTGCATCTTTTGACCTAGGAAATCAAAATGCAGTTTCTCTCCTCATCCCTTCAAGGCATTTATATAACTGTCAAACTGTCTTTCTGACCAGCAGTGTTAGGACCCACCCCGGTTTCACCCCGAAACCCGAGGTAAATCCCGCTCCCGTCTGACTCCCCGACACAACCCCCAAATAAAACTCGCGCAACCTCAGTCAGACGCAGGAGTAATTAAACAAAATATCCCGAAGTTATTCTTTACAGAGCATAGTACGACAATACAAGGAACTAAAACCGATAAATTACACGCACACGGAAGACTTTAAACTATTCTGGGATCCCTCACGTCACTTCTATGCCTCGGACACTGCCTCGACGTCAAGACCCCGCGCTCGCTCCACAACCTGGAGGGCAAGTTAAAACCAAAAGTGTGAGTGGACCACAAAAAAAAAGAAAAGTTCTAAAACATTTATCAAAAAACCGCGTTTCACCCTCCGTTTTGAAAACCACATGCATAACCAATATTTATGAACACAGTTATAAATCAATTATCATAAAACATCATAAGAAATAGAAACACTATAAAACATCATAAGAAACCATAGCATAAATAGCAGAAACCGTATCATAAACCCTAAAGCTTAAATCCTCATTTCCCGATCGAACCTGCTGGACCTATCCGAGTCTTTAAACTCAATCCAGGCCTTAATCATATCCGAGTCTTTAAACTCCCGAGTCTTTAAACTCAAGGCCTACGGGGGAAAATCAATATATCCGAGTCTTTAAACTCCCGAGTCTTTAAACTCAAACCGGGTCTTTAAACCCAATCCGGCCGGTCCCCCGTCACATATATCCGGGTCTTTAAACCCAATATCCAGATCCAGCAAATCCAATCCCAAACCATTTGAAAACCATTTACCAATCCACATCCAAACCCGAATCCGAAATCACTGGTCTGATGCCCTTCCGGCATCCAGAACCGTCATTCCGAACCCAAATCCGGAATTTCACTTTTCAACTTTAAAACCAGAACTCGATTCTCAAAATCATCAAAATCATGTTCCAAAACTCCTTTAGAATCATTGAAAACCATTTATCATTTGAAATTCCAAATTATAGCATCGAAATCAGAATCCAAAACTTTCCTCGTAAAACGTGCCAAATACGTACTTTCTCGAAAACCGTGCAAATACGTAAAACCATCATAACATATTCAGTAAACAAAGATGTATGAGAAAAACCATCAAAAACGTATATAAAAACAGTTATGCATGATCGAGTTTAAGGAAAGGGTCCACTCACAGTACTGAGCCCTACTCGCGTCCCGAACGTCCAGCCCGTTCCTCGGCGTCCTCGAGAAATCCCGATCCTGTCAATCACCGTCAAAATACGTCACTACTACGTCTACGAACATTCTCCTAAATTTCCTTAAAATTCCCCGAACCGAAGACCTAGAACCCGGGACCCTAAACATTCACCCTCGCGGAGCTAAACTCAAACGACGTCCGATTGACCCGAAACCAACTCCACTGAACTCACCACAACTCCTAGACCAAAAGTCATGTTGATCGTTTTCCCCATCGCCGCCGCACGCGCCCCCACGCGCCACCCAAAGTGGCTGCACGTGGCCCTCACGCGCCAGCTACAGTGTCACCCCCAACCTCGAGTGCACTGTGCTGAACCGGCCGCTGCAACTGGACCGGCGAGAGGCATTCTCTGCCGTCCGACCACCATTTCCTTCCCTTCTTCCATCCACAGCTTCGTCCAGACACCACGAATCCATCCCTCAACTCCTCTAACCTCGACACAGTCCCGTCATCGTCGATTCAAGCTCGAACCAGACGGCCATCAAACCCCTGTTTCACGATCCTGCCACCCAGCTCACCTCCCTTCACGGTGGCAACACCAGACGTTTCCTAGGGTCTTACTGAACCTAGACCAACCTTCATAAACCGTCGGCTCACCCCCGAAGTCCACGACTTTGGGTTCGAAGTTCACGGCCGAAACAGAGTAACATAGTACTCATCTTCGCCTGAGCTCCGCCGTGTACGTCCCCGTCACGGCGACCATCACAAACCACTCCTAGGACCTTGCTGAACACCCCCTGACCTTCAATCCTCTCGACTCTAAGCCAAAACGCACGACTTCCCAAATGAAAATCACGGGAAAAACAGAGCAAAGATCTCACCTGTCGATTGCCACTCTGCCGTGCGCACCGCCGCGTGCCACGGTGTTCGTTGGCCTCCCTGCAGTCTCCTCAGCCTCCTACTGCCTTGGTTTGCCTCACCTCACAACGTAGCCACCACCTCGAACTCACGGTCTCCCTGGGGAACCCAAGCTTCCGCCGCACCACAGCCGTGCCGCCGTGCACGATCTCACTGCCAAAACCCGATCACCAGCTCACTCTTACCTTACTGTCACTCTCACAAACACTCTTCACTCCCCCCTTGCACAGAATCACTCAATTGCTCTCAAGCTCTCACCCTCTGTTTCTCTATTTTTGTCGAAGAACAGCCACGGGTAAGCACGAGTGCACCCCAATTATTTGGGCTGAGACCACACAGGATTCTCCCAGAATCCTCTAGCCCCCTGCCATGTGTCACCATCCACTCCACTCCTTATCCCACCTGGTTAAATCCCAGCCATCCATTCTGCTTTCTCTGCACAAATCCCCAGAAGTCGAAAAGACCAAAACACCCTCCTGTTTAACACATATTTACGGTTTAACCAAAACTTCCTAGACCCGTAACTCTCGCCTCGTAAGTCCGATGAATACGTGCCGCCTATCATCGAACTCAGGACGACAAGAACTATCTGACCATGCTAGGTCAACCTACCAAAACCCGATTATACAAAAAGTCAACTTTCCCCCTCTTTTACCAAAATTACGACAATACCCTCAGCCTTCCGAACATCACAACTTCCTCCTCGGATGTCGGAATCGAACGTACCTCATGTCTACGGGTTCGTGACGTCCTCAACTACGTCCTAGTCACTGGTCAATACCCAATTGACCACCCGAACTAAAAGTCAACTATTGTACCCGGACTAGGGGCAAAATCGTCATTCTACACGCAAGGACCTATCGGGATCACCTAACCGTCGATTAACCTCACTAATCACACCTTAATTAGTCTACTAATCCCGGCTTCCGGGACGGGTTGTTACAAGCAGTGTCACAATGCTTAGCTACATTTCCCTACATAAGCCTTTTTCTGACCAGTAAGGGTGATAAGGGTTGCTGATATGACCCCACCCGAAACAAACTAGAAAAGTACATTCGAACTCTGCTCCCGTCTGACAAGAATCAAGATATACATTTGAAACCTTGTTAGACAAGGGGTACATGCAAACCTCGCTAGTTCATGTCTCTCCCTCTCAAGCCTCAATTCTCGTGCAATACTCCTGGAGGGTCACAAAACCATGAAAACGTATGAGTGGACAAAAATAAATGTTTTAAAAACATACTTTGAAAACAACTGGCGTTTACCCTCCACTTTCCAAAATCATGCATGCATTGACAGGACCCGTCCCAACTGGACGTCAAAAACCGTACCCGGTCCTGCTCCCGTCTGACAAGTCAACTGAAAGTCCGAAACTACCCTTCAGCACCTGCCAGACAAGGGATATTTGCGCCTGTGCCCGCTCATACCTCCACCTCTGGAATAGCCTCGATCAATGCGCCACGACCTGAAGGGTTAATAAAACAGAAAAGGTGTGAGTGGACAAAAATGACCTCTTATAAAAACATTTATCAAAATACATTCTTACCCTCCAGTTTTCACAAACTTGCATGCATATCATAAAACATGAGTAATAATATGAAATCATTCAAGTATGAACAGTGGAACGGTAAAATCAAAATACGTTTTCCCATGGTCCACAAAACTCATGTTCATCAAATCCCGGCTCTCAGGCCAAAACATGTGAAAACATAATCACTGGCCACAAAGACCAAAAACACGTACTCAATACTAGTACGTCATCAAAATCAATACCAATCAGCACTAATCACCAGTGCACAAGAAATATAACAATCCAATCAATCCGCACTACTCACAAGTGCATAAAATATCACAAATCACGTCTGCACTACTCACAAGTGCACAATCAATCAAACTGCACTACTCACAAGTGCATAAAATATCACAAATCACATCTGCACTACTCACAAGTGCTGCACTACGCGTAGGCCAATATCCAGTCACTCTCTCGGGAACAGACACCTCTGGGCTCAACCCCCTCGGGCTCAGTCACCTCTGGGCGAACACATCCCCAGGTTCAGACACCTCCGAGTGGTACATCCAGGCTCAGTCTCATCCGAGAAGCTGACTACCATAGGATCAACTCCGGATCCTACAATCACATCCCCCAAGCTCCGGTCGTCTGGGAATATCACAATCACCATGAAAACCATCTCGGGAATTACATCCCAAAACATTTCAATCAAATCTTGTCTTCATACAAAGTCAAGATCATTCCCGACTGGGTCTCAAAGCCCAAAATACCATTTACACTTACTTCTTTAAAATCACCTTTTAAATCAATAAAATAATCCGCAAATCATCATTGACTCACCAACAAAGTCAAAATATCATTTTAGAAATCATTTAAACTCCGGGCCTAGCCCAAAACATCATTTGCACGTTCCTCGTAAAACGTATCCGAAAGACTGATTAAAATAATCATAAAATCACAATAAATCATTGATTTCACAATTTCACAAGTGACTCCAAATCCGAGTCAAAATTACTATTCACTTGGGTTCTCATGCCCAAAATAACATTATCACGCAAATCCATGCGTTGCAACCTCCGTTGCCATTTTCACGTAAATTCACGAAATTGACCATTGACTCATTCTCGAGTCACCACATCATTTTTCAATCCATGACTCAATAATCCGAGTCCAAACATTATTTTCAATCAATTTCAATCCCGGACTCATAAACCAAGTCAAAACATCATTTTTACCAAATTTCGTAATTTCTCGAAAATCACCCAAAATAATAATATAATAATCATAAAACCGAGAAATTACCGGATTGAAACATCAATCATGCCAAAGCATATAAAATCACATAATAAGGCATTTAAAATCATATATGCATGCAACACGGTTAGAAAACAAAGTCCACTCACACACACCGTCCAAAACGGTCCGTTTCCGAGCTGCACGTTTTTCTGTAAAATCTGGAAATCACAACTCCTGTCCAAAATCATTATAGAGGGTTACCAACATCTCAAAATATTTCATATAATTTTCCCCAATTTTTCCGGAATTTAAATACGTATTTTAAACGTAAAACAAAACTTCGGATACACGGAACATTATCGAAACAATATCCGATTTCATCGAAATCAACGTCAAAATGTTCGTTACACTGAGAGGATCAAAAGTCATGTTGACCTTACCTTGAGACTAGGCCGGACGCGCCCTCACGCGCCGCCGTGAGTGGCTGCGTGTGAAACCCACGCGCCAGCTACATTGCTGTCTCCCTCACCCGTTTGTCTGGTAAACGGGTCGTTTAACCCGCGATCAGACCCGGTTCCAATCCTATCAATTCGACACTGAATTCATCAATTGATCAATCAATTAGCTTCTACTTAAGTCCAATTAGAGTTCTGTAACAATAATTCCATGAAACATTACCTCAATCCTCTCGATCACAGATGATCAATCGAAGGACATCCGGCCACTGTTCATCATCAGAAATCCCTCAATTTCACACGATTTCCTTAAATTGATTCATCAACAAGCTTCAATGAACTCAGGTAAACCTTTTCCCCAACTCAATTGAATCGATTCATGGCTCAAACTCCACGACTCAAACTCGATTCTTCGAAGAACAGCCGTCACTGTGCAACCATGGAGTTCCGTCAATCTCAACCGTTTTCTTCCAATTGATGAACCCAGAAGCATCGTGGGATCCTCAGGAACATAATCCCCACATCAATTACACCGTTTGATTGCTCTAAGATCACGACTCGACCTTCAAACTCCATTACTGTCACCAAGTCCGTTCAGAGCCAAAACGACACCAATTCCGTTCAGAGCCAAAACGACACCAATTCCTCTCGTTTTTGATCTGGTTCCACTCGTCACAACCTCAGGAAGCTAAATGAAGCTTCAATTCCACTCCTCACGGCTCAATTCTTCCAATTCGATTTTCCCTCCCAAAACTCAAAATCCGAAATTCCAGTTCCCAGCTCACTCTCAATCTCCCGTGTTTACCCAGTTGAGTTAGTCTCAACAAGCACTCGATTTTGCCCTCAAAACCAGTTAGAGAAGGCAGCAAACTCTCTCCAATTTTCTCCCCAAATTTTACACGGTTTGAAGAACAAAGGAGATTAATGGAGGAATTAAAAATAATTAGGATTAATTAATTAATAAAACATCATCATTTGGTCTCCCCCAAAAACATGGATCCTGGTTTAATGCCTGATTTTAGGGGATGAGTGACACTTGTCACTCATCCAAGTATGTTCAGTCACCGGGTACTGTTCATATTAAAATATTATTTTAATCCCGGTTCGTTCGGTTAATCGAGCCCGATTCTGTGACCACAACTTCGTCGTCGAATCTCCGATTTCGGCATGCCGCCTGTCGTTGGATTCGTATCGACGGGACCTACGTAACGGTCCTTGGCCCTCGTCCATCGGACCTCCCAATCAAAAAGTCAACATTTGACCCCTAATATGCCAAATTACCAAAATACCCCTCAACTTCCGAACGTCATAACTTTCACCTCGAATGTGGGAATCGAACGTGCCACCTGTCTATGAACTCGTGACGTCCCGAACTACGTCACAGTCATCGGTCAAAGTCCGTTTGACCGCCCGAACTAAAAGTCAACATTTTGCCCACGCTAGGGGCAAAACGGTCATTTTGCACGTTTCGTCCGATTTCACTCAACTAATCCCCGATTAGTCATTCTAAATCATAATTAATTAATAATTAAGTCCCGATATTCGGGACGGGTCATTACATGCATACGAAAACCCCTTCACTTCAATTAAAACAAAACACAATTTATAATCTTAAAATACGTGAAAACATCTGTAAAAGCAATTAACCGAAAATTAACCTTTAACCACAAATCAGTTTAACCATGAAATACTAATATGTCATAACATATTTATCAATCACATTAATGCCACATAACTGAACCATATCCATTGTCACATAAATCCACACATATCACAATCAACTCTTCCTCGACTCACAATATCAGACATCAAACCACTGCCCATCTAGAAGGCACCCACAGATTCACTCGAAAACCGGAGTACAACTGACAGGACCGCCCCCGAAAGGGGCATCGATAACCGTGCCCGGTCCTGCTCCCGTCTGGCAAGATGATTGAAAATCCCAAGTTACCCTCAGTACTTTCCAAACCAGGGATAGCCACACGCACTTACTCATGCCTCCGCCCCTCGTACAGCCTCGAACAACGCGCCACGACCTGGAGGGTCAATAAAAACCAAAAGGTGTGAGTGGACAAAAAGAATTCAGTTTATAAAACAGTTACGGAAAGACGTTTTTACCCTCCAAGTAAAAACCAATGCATGCATACAAAAATCATTTCGCAATCCGTTACGTTCTCAACATAAGAAATCCGTATATGAAAAATCAAAATCGTTTTCCTTTTCTTAACCTTCGGGTCATAGCCCGCAATCATAAACACAGGGCCACAGCCCAAAACCACAAATCAGAGTCCAAGTATACGACGTCACCCAAATCCATCAACGTATAAACCGGGCCACTGCCCAACACACTCAATCATCAGAGAATATCAATGAATCACAATCAGTCAGTTTGCTGGATATCAAGTGCGCCCGAGTCTTTAAACTCAAAACCATGCGCATAATCAGGCCTTCCCGGGATTTCAACGAGTCTTTAAACTCAAATCATAATCAATAGGCCTCAGGGGTATCACAATAACCGAGTCTTTAAACTCACGAGTCATTAAACTCATTAAGGGCCCTCCCCCGTCATCAATTAACCGAGTCTTTAAACTCAAAACGTACTCCAGCAATAGCACCGGGTCTTTAAACCCAAAACAGTTTCCAACGGGTCTTTAAACCCAAAACATTTTTCAATCACAACAACGCGGGGTCCATCCTGAAATCAGATTTTTCACAACAGGACCCATGGTCCGAATTTCCACATTCATTTTCCCAAATCATACTTCACAAACATAATCAAATTATCATTAAACACGGGGCATGTAAAATCAGAACAAATCACTTTATTAAATCCTTTCCCTTTCCCGAATTCGAATTCACAACAATGATTCCGTAAGCTGGCATCCGGAAGCATCATCCCGAACCCAAACCAAGAATCAGCTTTAAATTTTCGAAAACCGAAATCTCGTAAATCAAAGTTACTTTTGTGTCCCAAGCATCAAGCCCGAAATCACCTTTTTCAAAATACATTTTAATTCTTAGAAATCTCTTCTTTCTCAAATCCCATTTTCAACACATCAAAACCACAATCATAATCACCAAAATCATGATCCAATCAAAACACACTCAAAACCCATTTTTAAAATCCTCAAAATCACAAGTCTCATTTCAATTCCCCGATTCAAACATCAACAGTGATCAAATCACAATAACTCGAAATCTCGTAAATCGTGCGAATCCGGAACGTTCTCGAAAAACGTGTCAAAATCGTAAGTCATACTCACATTCATATTCAAACCTTATTAAGACACGGCACGCGCAATTCATGCAAAACCATTCGTTAAACCATCATCAAGCATAAGAGTAACCATAATCTCGAAATACGAGTATTTCTACATGTATAGTAAAAATATGTATAAATACGGGAATCGAATACGTATAAATACGGAAATCGAAATCAATCACAACTTATAATCATAATCATAAAAATCATAGAAATAATTTATGCATGCATTAAATTTGAAAGCAACGTCCACTCACACACCGTTCAATAAGCTCGTTTTCCCGCGCTGCGCGCATTTCTGTAATTTCTGATATTTTCCAGAAATTTCAAATCCTGCCCGAAAACATACTTTAGTGTCACTAAGGGCTTACATAAAAACATACTAATTTCCCATAATTTTCCGAGAATTAATCGTTAATTACAAACGTAACGGAAATCTTCGGACCCTTGGAACCATATTGAAACAGTGTCCGATAAACTCGAAATCAACGCTAAAATGTTCGTCACATCGTGTAGGACAGAAGTCGTTTTGAACTCACCTTGAGAAACCGTCCTACGCGCCCTCACGCGCCGCCGCAAGCGGCTGCGCGTGAAAGCCACGCGCCTGCTACAGTGTGGTGTACAGTCGTCGTTCCAACCCGGATTACTGGTAAACAGGCCATTTCACCCGCGACTCGACCCGATCAAATTCTTGCGAGAAACCATCTAATTTCTTCAATTGATCCCACAACTAGACTCGCAATACACTCAATTAGGGGTCTGTAATACTCATTCAAATCGACACGGTCTAAAACCAACTCAACTGAACTCAAATCGTACTTGAAGTTCATCATCCCAATTCAACACGATGTCACTGATTCCTTCAATTGATTAGTGGGGAAGCATCGTAGACTCACCCTCACGATGGTTGTGAACTCAATTTCACAAGAGCTTACCTCCATGACCACGACTCCAAGCTCGGTTTTTCTGCAACTCAGTCGTGACTGTCCATGGCTCCCCAGGCTTCGAGCTTCGGTCCCCTTGATCTGGATCGACTAAGTGATGTCCCAGAAGACTGAATTGAGCCTCGAATTGGCTTGGGTTAGCCTACATTTCGAGTTCAGATTTTGAATTGCTCAAACACGGTTTCGGGTTCCAGAGCTCAATTTCCACTCAACTCATCAGTTTCTCCTCTCTAACTCCTCTCTCTAGTTCTCATTGCCTCTCCATCCCTCTCAACGTGACAGGACCCATCCCAGTCCCCCCGGAATTACCATGGAATGTGCCCTGCTCCCGTCCAACAAGGGTGTTAGACAAGGGATAACCAAGAATCACTGCCCAAACGGGCCATCCAGAGTGCGCAAAGATCGATGGAGGAGGTGTGCAATGTCCCAGTCTCTACTGCAATCGCATCCGTAATCAACCTGAAGGGTATTAAAACCAAAAGCTGTGAGTGGACAAAAACCAATAAGTTTATTAAACACATTTATAAGACATTTATGCCCTCCAGTTTTCACAAACTTCCATGCATATCATAAAACATGAGTAATAGTATGAACAGTGGACCGATAAAATCAAAACATATTTTCCCATGGTCCATAAAACTCATGTTCACCAAAACAGTTCATGTTATAAAACATCAAATCCCGGCTCTCAGGTCAAAACATGTGAAAACATGATCACTGGCCACAAAGACCAAAAACCCGTACTCAATACCAGTACGTAATCACAAACAACATGTTTCCATAAATCATTTTAACCGCTAAACCACGGTTTCCTCAAAATTATTTTTCATAATCCACGGGACTTATTTCCATATCCTGTTGCTTAGAGTCACGTTTATCCCTGCAACGCGTGCAAATCAATATGCTCAAGGACCGCTCAAAATCCGAGCATCCGCCGCTGTGAACACATCACCAGCCGGCAATCCAGATCTAGTGAACACATCACTTACCGATCTATGTATATCCAGCACATCTGATCTGAGTCAAGCCTCCCTCGGCTGCTCGACAAAGACCGTGCTACGTGACCTCTTCGGGGTAAACACTTCCATCCCGAAGGCGAGCGTTATCTCCAGGGTGCACTCCGGGGAAAAACATATTTTCTCCCGAAAGCCCTAAATATCCGCAACATATTATCATCACAAAAACCAGTGAAAAACAGTTGCATAGAAAATCAAATCACATATCGACACAGGGTCTCAGCCCCAAATTAACCAAAGTCCCGATTTACTTTATAAATCCGAAATCATCAATATCATCATATAATCACATGGAAATACAAATCCAATCAGAAACACAATTCCATTGGGTCCCAACCCCAAAATATCAATTTCACGTAGATCCGTGCAACCGTAAACCCGAGTTACCACAATCACGTAAATCCATAAAATCAATCACTGACTCATAATCCGAGTCCAAATATCATTTTCAACTTCCTAACTCATAACCCAAGTCAAAACATCATTTTCAATCCGGGCCTAGCCCAAAACATCATTTGCACGTTCCTCGTAAAACGTGCCCGAAAGACTGATTAAAATAATCACAAAATCACGAGAATACCAAAAATCATCAAATTCATCAAATTCACATATAACTCCAAATCCGAGTCAAAATCATTATTTACTTGGGTTCTCACGCCCACAATATCATTTTTAACCAATTTCATGATTTCTCAAAAATCGTGCCAAAATATAATAATATAATAATCATAAAACCAAGAAAATCGAGAAATCATCGAATCAAAGCATCAATCATGTCAAATCATGGAAAATCATATAAATAATCATTTTAAACCATATATGCATGCATCACAGTTAGGAAACCAAAAGTCCACTCACAGACCGTTTTAACGGTATGCCTCGATACGCGTGCCACCGGTCCTCCCGGGCCTCACCACTATCACCGGGACTCCCAATCATGTCCAAATCACATTAGAGGGTTACTAACCTCCACATTAACATCCTATCAAAGTCCCGTAATTTTTCCGAATTTTTAACTATTTTTAAATTTGATTTAAAACCTTCGGACATCCCGAACAATATCGAGACGGCGTCCGATCGACACGAAACCAATCCCAAAATGTCCGTTACATTAAATAGGACAGAAGTCATGTTGACCTCACCTCGAGATTCGTGCCCACGCGCCGCCGTGAGTGGCTGCGCGTGAAACCCACGCGCCTACTACAGTGTCACCATCTAACCCGTATCTCTGGTAAACGGGTCCAATTTGCCCGCGATACAACCCGGTTCCAATCTTATTAATTCAGCCTTAATTACATCAATTGATCATTCAATTAGCTTCGTTATTAGTTTAATTAAAGGTCTGCAATCACAATTACACGATTACATACTCCAAACCTCACGATTCGATGATGAACACCAAGAACACCTGGTTACTGTTTGTTCATGGAATTCCATCAATGGCTGCAGGTTTCTTCCAATTGATGCATCCAGAAGCATCACTGGACCATGAGAGACAGTTCCCCTCCATCAATTGCATCAATCGAAGCCCCAAACGCCACGACTCAAGCTCGATAGCCGTCACTGTGCAACCATGGAAGTCTGCCAATCTCCAACGTTTTCCTTCAATTGATGAACCCAGAAGCATCGTGGGATCATGAGAAGTAGTTTCCCCACCTCAATTGAATCAATCGAAGTCTCAAACTCCACGACTCGAGCTCGATTTTCCTCCTCTGTCACCAAGTGTGATCAGAGCCAAAACAACACCAATTCCCTTCGTTCTTTCAACGTTTCTGATCGTGGCATTCCCAGGAAGCTGAATGTAACCTCCAATTCGATCCTGCCTTAGGATTTGATTTCGAATTTTCCCTCTAATATTCTAATTTTTGAATTTTCTGTCTCACCACCCACACTTAGTCCCAGTGTTTCCCGAAATGAATCCAGTCTCCCTAGCCTCTCAATTTCCTCAATTCTGCCGTGAGAAGGCAGCCAAATCCTCCAGCCATCACACTCTCTGTTTTGAAATCGTCCACGGGTAAGAAAAACAAAGAAGAAGAAAATGGGGGAAAAAGATGGAGAAGGAATGATGGTGTAGGAATGATTGTGTTTGGAGGGAAACAAGGAGCTGGAAACAAGGGATGGGTGACACTTGTCACTCATCCGGATGTGCACAGTCATCGGTCACTATTCAATATTATATTATTATTCTAATCCGAGCCTCGGTTCGTAAATTCGTTCTCTTGACCATAACTTCGTCGTCGAATCTCCGATTTCGGCATGCCGCCTGTCGTTGGATTCGTATCGACGAGACCTACGTAACGGTCCTTGGCCCTCGTCCATCAGACCTCCCGATCAAAAAGTCAACATTTGGCCCCTAATCTGCCAAATTACCAAAATACCCCTCAACTTCCGAACATCATAACTTTCTCTACGAATGTCGAAGTCGAACGTGCCACCTGTCTATGAACTCGTGACGTCCCGAGCTACGTCACAGTCATCGTTCAAAGTCCGTTTGACCACCCGAACTAAAAGTCAACATTTTACCCACGCTAGGGGCAAAACGGTCATTTTGCACGTTTCGTCCGATTTCGTTCAACTAATCCCCGATTAGTCATTCTAATTCATAATTAATTAATATTCAATCCCGATATTCGGGACGGGTCATTACAACCTTCCCTCCTTAAAGAATTTCGTCCCCGAAATTCCAACTATCCGTATTCCACAACTACCTCGTGGAGAACAAATAGGCCTCACAACACGTGTACACCTGTACACCCACTAGCCAACGCAGAACTCGTCTGCACTCAGATGTCACATCACAGATGCACGTCGTACTGACTACACCCGACCACCCCGAGTGAAAATTAATCACCAGAAATTTGGAATGTCACCATTAAGCTGACTCTTTCAACTTGACGGCCCCACGTACTCACTAATGTGCCCTGACCTTCGCTCTCATAGAGAGTCACCAAAACTCACTTGTCAGTCCATGTCTACCCTACTAGCCAATCCGTCACCACTAAGCTTTACGGCCCTCGTAAAGCTCCAATCAGTGACAAATTAGTGACCACACAACGTATAACAACGTTCGACAATGTAGCACAAGATCAACAACATGATCTCCCCTCGCAGGGCAAACTCAATCCTGCGACAAATACCAACAGCAGTAACTACAATTGTCACCCCCTCAGCGATCACAGATGCTGGTAAGGTCACGACACAGCAACATCTCGCCGAAATGCAACTTGCGGTCACACTAACCACCAACTCACTCATCCTGAGTATACGCATACCGTCATCACACTCAATCAGACGATGCAATTGGAACACGTTGAACACAAGCCTAGCAGTGATCACACAACTCAATACTAGAGTTACACTAGCCAACCTTGGCTAAGAGCACCTGCTCAGACAATCACTGAATGCATCAGAATCACTCGGCCCAGTGCATCGTGTTCAATGTCTAGTTCACGTTCACATCCGAAACCCATGGTATTGGGACTAGGCCATGCGCCAACACGTTTATCGACACATCACTGGTACATCCCATGTACCGTCACTAGGTATCAAGTACCCTCGTCCATACGATACAACACATCGTACACCAAGCAAGATCCTACAGCTGGACCCCAGTACTCGACCCATAGACCAATATGGTCGATCCCAAACCAGGTAAGGAAGAAGTAAAAATCCTGAGTGTAACGCCCCGGATGTTCTGGAAATGTAATATTATAAATATTGAATAAAATGACGTTTTTACCCCTGTGTTTGTGTGGTCAATTTGTTGACTTTTTGATTTGGAGGTCGAACGGACGTTGAGTGATGACCGTGACGTAGTTCGGGATGTCATGAGTTCATAGACAGGTAGCACGTCCGATTCGGACGCTCGAAGTGAAAGTTATGATGTTCGGAAGTTCAGGGGCATTATCGTAATTTGGGCGTTATAAGGGGAAAAAGTTGACTTTTTGTTTGACAATTGATATTCATTTGACTCGAAGACCGTTATGTTCGTCTCGACGCCCCGAGTACTACGACAGGCGGCACGCTTGAAACGGACGTCGGATGACCGAGTTATGGGTCACGGATGTTGGAGGGCATTTTGGTAATTATTACACAGAGGGGCATTTTGGTCATTTCACGGTGGTTACTGTTCACCACCGTGAAAAACAGAGTGCACGGCCATGGGTCTTGTGCGTGCAATTGTTTATGGCTAGTGGAAGGGCTCAGACGATTTGTTTATGTGGATTTAGGCAGTGGAAGCAGGATTGAGTGACATTGGTGCACGTTTGGGCAGAGTTCAGAGCACGGGAGAGTGAGGAATGGCTGTGGTCTCTGTGCTTGCGGGAAACCGTTTTCAGAGACTTCAGAGTGTCTCCCACGAGTTGCTGGCCGTTTGAATCGATTACTCTGAATGCCTTTGGGCTGAGAGACTCATTTGCGTCCTTCCTGCTGTGGAAAATCTGAGAGAGATTGAGAGAACCAGTGAAGAACCATTTTCGGGTTTCTGGGGGGAAATCGCAGAGTTCAATTTCTAAGGGTCGAGGGATCAATCTAAACACACGGTGAGACTTCTTGGAGTGAAATAATCACTACGGTGCAAGAACTGAAGGGATTGGAGCCCGTTTCGCCCAGGAACCTGAGTTGCGGTTCAGAGGTGAACCAGTTGGAGGGAAAAATTGAATTCGATTTCTGAGGCTTGTTGATCGAAACCAGGGGCCATTCTAGTCTTCTGGGAGCAAAAGGAAACCAACCACGTCGAATTCGAAGGACGACACTCACGAATTGGCCAAGAACGGAGTTCCCTGGTTCTGAGTATTTTCGAGCTTGAGGACGACGACTTCCAGGTAACGGAGAGACCAATTGATGGTACCATTGTGTTCGTATAAGTCCCCTTAAGCTACTGGTGAAATTAATTTGAGAATGGAGTTAGTTTGGGTGAGTTCCAGAAGTCGATTTGTTCGACTGTTCGAGCTTGAGTTGGGTCGTTTGGGTACTAGTCGAGGTTAATCATCAATACAGACCTAAAATTAATGGATTAGAGAAGATAATAGGATCAAAAACGAGAGGAATTGATTGAGAATTGGGCTTGAACTGGTCGGGTTGAGTCGCGGGAATAGACCCGTTTATCAGTTGATTCGGGTAAGGACGAAGGTACTGTAGCTTGGCGCGTGGCTTTCACGCGCAGCCACTTTGGGCGGCGCGTGACGGCGCGTGTGACGTCAACTCCGATCACGGTCAACATGAGAATTAATCCTTTCAGTCTAACTAACATTTTATCTTTAGAGTTCGAATCGATCGGGAGTCATTCGGGATAATTTCGGGAGTCCGGAAGATTAAGTCTTTAAGTTTATTTTCGCCGAAAAATCCGGAAAAATTAGGAAAAATCCTACGAGTTATTTTGGGGATGTTTGTAACCTTTCTTGTACGTTTTCACAGGCCCGGACACTTCCGAAGCTACGGAGGAGCGCGTGGGACGCGATTGACGCGTCCTAAGACTGTGAGTGGACTTTTTGATTTCTAAATTGGGCATGCATGACTATTTTGCTTATTTATCTCATGGTTTTACATATGATTTTATGATGGTGAGATGGTATATCGGTTTTACATGTTTTCACGTTTTTCGAGATATTTATCGTATTTCACGCATTTCGAGATTACGGTTTTTGCTTATGCATGCGTGATGATTTTGATGAAGTACCTGGATATGAATATGCATGTTTCGGATTTATGATGTTTGATCATATTGTGAAGTAATTTTCGGAAATTGCATGTGTTGGAAATTGCATGTGACTTCGGACATAAGTCCTACTATGTTGTGATATGATTTCGGAATGATGTTGGAAAACGGTTGTGATGAATCATGGTTTATTGTGTTTTAAAAACGGTTTTGGGTTTAAAGACCCGGTTGATGGTTGGATCTGGTTTTGGGTTTAAAGACCCGGTATGTTGATGATGGGGGCGGGCCCGAAAATTGAGTTTAAAGACTCGTGAGTTTAAAGACTCGATTATTATGATACCCCCGAGGCCTACTAATCGTGTTTTGAGTTTAAAGACTCGTTGATATCCCGGGAAGGCCTAATGTTGAGTTTAAAGACTCGGATGGATCCAACGGCATAATCGTGATTATTGATTTACGTTTTACTTGATTTGGGCAAATAATGTTTCAACATGACGGTTTCTGGAATCCGGTATTATTAAATGGTTTTACATGAGTTATGACGATCCTTGTAACGTTTTTCATGTGTTTCGGAAAAAGAGTTTTCAAAAGTTTAATACACAAGTTTTGAATTTTTGGTTATGCATGCGGATTACAAAACTGGAGGGCGAACCCGATTTCGGAAAAACTGTTTTTCCTGTAAACTTATGTTTCGGTCCACTCACACTTTGTTGTTTTAAATTCCCTCCAGGTCGTGGTACAGGTGCGGGGGCAAGCGCCGAGGCAGAGGCGGAGGCATAAAGTTTTCCGTTGCGGAGTAGTTAGTTCACAGAGTAGGACTTGTTTCTTTAATTTGTTTTGTAATATTGCTCTGTGAAACTGTGGACTTGACGTCCAGTCGGATGTATTTGTTTAATCTCCCTGGTCTGACAATGGGCGTGTTGTAATTTTAACTAGTTTTCCGGTCTTTTGGGTTTGATTGTTAGACGGGAGCAGGATGCTTCCCGATTATCGAGGCGATAATCAGGGTGGGTCCTGTCAATTGGTATCAGAGCCTAGGTTTACGATTCGTGTCCGGCACTCGGGTGTACCTTGATTATTGTACTAACTTATGCCTCTTTCAGAGAAGGACGACCGGCCATGCCTCCGCGACGCGAACCCCCTCCACGACCTAATGGCGATGTCGAGAGCGCTTCGATCGAGTGAGCCCAGCGTCTTGGGGCTACGGTATTCAGTGGTGGAGCGGATCCCGAGGATGCTCACCGTTGGATTTCTCGGATTGAGCGAATTTTTACTGTGATGCACTGTCCTCTTGAGGAGCGTGTGGTGTTGGCTACATTTCTACTTGATGGATCTGCTTATGAGTGGTGGTACACTCTGGAGTTGTCGGGTTGGGATGCCCGTACAGTGACTTGGGAGACCTTTCGTGAACGGTTTCTGGATCAGTATTATCCCCGTTCATTCCGTGATGCTAGGGAGACCGAGTTTCTGCAGCTCCAGCAGGGGAGCATGTCCGTAGCTGAGTATGAACAGAAATTTCAGATGCTAGCTCGTTTTGCTCCTACCTTTGTATCAACTGAGGCTGAGAAATGTCGTAGGTTTGAGCTTGGCCTACGGGGTGAGATACGGGCCATTGTGACGGCCGGAGCTTTTGCTACTCTCAGGGAGTTGTCTGATGCCGCGGTGCGGGTTGAGGCTAGTCTCCCGACACGTCCACAGTATTCTTGTGGTGGACAACGTCGCAGGCGTTCATATTCTGGATCGTATGGTCAGGGAGCCTCGAAGAAGGGACGTTATGGTGGAGCCTCATCTGCAGGCAATGATCGTTATGGCAGGCCTGGTAACTATCAGGGTTCCGGATTCCGAGCGCCTAGGGCGCAGACTGCTCCGCAGGCGAGCGTGACTTCTGTTGCTTCCACGGGACGGCAGGGTGGTGGTTTTTCTAGTGATGCTTCCAGTGTTATCTGTTTCTTCTGTGGCGAGCGGGGCCACTATCGGAGGGAGTGTCCATCCTTGCCACAGGGTGGTGGCGCAGGTCGGGGTGGAGCAGAGCAGGGACGGAGCACAGCTGCAGTTTCTGGGACTGGGAGTACTCGAGGAGGTGGTACTGGAGCGGCTAATGGACAGAGGGGCTGGGGCCGTGGGCGAGCAGCTGGACCACATGCCCGAGTTTTTGCTGTTACGCAGCAGGAGGCCAGGGCAGCACCAGGTGTTGTGACAGGTACACTTACGATCTTTGGACATGATGTTTGTGTTTTAATTGATCCCGGAGCTACTCATTCGTTTATATCGCGGGATTGTGAGTTGTTGGCGGGTTGAGAGGTGTCCGCACTGGACTGTGACATGGGAGTGAGTACGCCCACCGGAGATGTGTTTGTGGTGAATCAAGTGTTGCGGGAGTGTCCCGTAATGGTAGGTGATGTTGGTCTGGTGGCAGATTTGATACTCTTGGACTTGCATGACTTTGATGTCATCTTGGGTATGGATTGGTTGACGCTCCGTCATGCCTCTATCGAATGTGTCGATAAGAGGGTTACTTTTCGGAGCCCGGGGTTACCAGAAACCACCTTTCAGGGAATACAGCGAGCAACTCCTGTCGGAGTGATTTCTGCCCTGAAGGCAAGTAAGTTGTTGAGGAAGGGGTGCCAGGGATACTTAGCCCGAGTGATGGATTCACGAGCTGCACCATTGAGGGTGGAGGATATACCGATTGTACGGGAGTTCCCGGATGTCTTTCCGGAGGATCTACAGGGATTGCCACCGCATCGAGATGTTGAGTTCACTATTGATCTGGTTCCAGGTACGCAACCTATCTCTCAGACTCCATATCGTATGGCGCCAGCCGAGTTGAAAGAACTGAAGGTGCAGTTACAAGAATTACATGAGATGGGATTTATTCGACCGAGCGTATCCCCCTGGGGAGCCCCAGTGTTGTTTGTGAAGAAAAAGGATGGGAGTATGAGACTCTGCATCGATTACAGGCAACTGAATAAAGTAACAGTCAGGAACAAATACCCGTTGCCTCGGATCGATGATTTGTTCGATCAGCTGCGAGGAGCGCAGCACTTCTCCAAAATTGATCTACGTTCTGGGTATCATCAGTTGCGGGTTAAGGATGAGGATGTGCCCAAGACAGCCTTTAGGACCCGTTATGGTCATTATGAGTTCCTTGTGATGCCGTTTGGCTTGACCAACGCACCCGCAGCGTTTATGGATTTGATGAACCGAGTGTTGCAGCCTTACTTGGATCACTTTGTCATCGTGTTCATCGATGATATCCTGGTCTACTCGAGGAGTGCGGAAGCGCACGAGGAGCACTTAAGGATAGTGCTAGGTACCTTGAGGGGAAACCAGTTGTATGCGAAGCTCAGCAAATGTCAGTTTTGGTTGACGAGCGCGAGTTTCTTGGGGCATGTGATCTCAACGGACGGGATCAGTGTGGATTCTCAGAAAATTGAGGCAGTGGCGAAGTGGGAACAACCGAGGACCGTCACTGAAGTCAGAAGTTTCTTGGGTTTGGCCGGTTACTACAGGAGGTTTGTAGAGGGTTTCTTTACCATTGCTGCCCCGTTGACGCGACTGACGCGGAAGGGAGTCAAGTTTGAGTGGGATGACAATTGCGAGCGTAGTTTTCGGGAGCTAAAGGAAAGGTTGACATCTGCTCCCATACTGACCCTTCCGGACGATAGTGGGGAATTTGAGGTGTACAGTGATGCATCCTTACAGGGTTTGGGATGTGTACTAATGCAGCATGGGAAAGTGATCGCCTATGCTTCGCGCCAGTTGAAACCGCATGAGCGCAATTACCCTACGCACGATTTGGAGTTAGCTGCTGTTGTGCATGCATTGAAGATTTGGAGACATCACCTGTATGGTGCGACTTGCAGAATGTTTACGGATCACAAGAGCCTGAAGTACTTGTTCACTCAGAAGGAGTTGAATGTGAGGCAGCGACGGTGGCTAGAGCTAATTAAGGACTATGATTGCACGATTGAGTACCACCCGGGAAAAGCCAATGTGGTGGCTGATGCTTTAAGCCGGAAGTCAACGCATTCTGTAGCACATCTACGGACGGTTCATTTACCACTTTTGGTTGAACTCCGTAAGAATAGCATTGATTTGGGTTTGGATGGCCAAGGTGTCTTGCTGGCTAATTTTCATGTGAGACCACTTCTGGTTGATCGGATCGTTGAGGCTCAATCTCAAGATCCTGTCTCATGTGTACTTCGGATTGAAGTGGAAGCCGGTGAACGGCTTGATTTTACAGTCAGGGAGGATGGAGCTTTGCTAAAAGAAGGACGGTTGTGTGTGCCCGGCGTTGAGGCACTGAAGAAGGAGATCTTGGACGAAGCTCATAGTTCGGCCTACGCGATGCATCCTGGTGGGACCAAGATGTATCGTACCTTGCGAGAGCACTACTGGTGGCCGGGGATGAAACGGGAGATTGCCGAGTTTGTCAGCAGGTGTCTGATTTGCCAGCAAGTGAAGGCTGAGAGACAACGACCTTATGGAGCCTTGCAACCACTACCTATTCCGGAATGGAAATGGGATCACTTAACGATGGATTTTGTGTTTGGACTTCCTAGGACACCCAGGGGTCACGATGGAGTTTGGGTGATTGTGGACAGGCTTACGAAATCAGCTCATTTCTTGCCGGTGCGAGAGAACTTCAGGATGACACAGTTGGCCCAGTTGTTTATCGACGAGATCATTCGTCTGCATGGTACACCGGAATCAATAGTTTCTGACCGAGACCCGAGGTTTACTTCTCGATTTTGGCAGAGTCTGCAGGAAGCATTTGGGACGAAACTTCGTTTCAGTACTGCATTTCCTCCTCAGACTGACGGCCAGTCTGAGCGGACCATCCAGACTTTGGAGGATATGATGCGAGCTTGCGTTTTGCAATTTCAGGACACTTGGGAGTCACATCTAGCCTTGATGGAATTTGCCTACAACAACAGCTATCAGGCGAGCATTGGGATGGCTCCGTACGAAGCCTTGTACGGACGGCAGTGCAGAACTCCGTTGTGTTGGACGGACGTGGGTGAAAGGAAACTGACTAAATCCGAATTGGTGGAACTGACGACCGAGAAGGTCAGACTCATCAGGGATCGGCTCAAGGCAGCCCAGGACAGACAAAAGAGCTATGTGGACCATCGGATTCGAGATCTAGAGTTTGCGGTCGGAGATCGGGTATTTCTGAAATTGTCCCCTTGGAAGGGTGTAGTGAGATTCAGCAGGCGAGGAAAGTTGAGCCCTCGTTATATTGGACCTTATGAGATTACCGAGAGGATTGGCCCGGTGGCCTACCGGCTGGCACTACCGCCAGAGCTTTCGAGGGTCCACGATGTTTTCCATGTGTCGATGTTGCGGAAATATGTGTTTGACGCATCTCATGTACTAGAGGAACAGCCCATTGAACTTCGAGATGATTTGAGCTTCGAGGAACAGCGGTACAGATTTTGGATCGAAAGGATAAAGTACTACGTCGGAAGACCGTTCCTCTGGTAAAGGTTCTCTGGAGGAACCAGAATGTGGAGGAAGCCACATGGGAACCCGAGGCGCAGATGCGAGACCAGTTCCCCTACTTGTTTCCTTGAAATTTCGGGACGAAATTTCTTAAGGGGGGGAGATTGTAACGCCCCGGACATTCTGGAAATGTAATATTATAAATATTGAATAAAATGACATTTTTACCCCTGTGTTTGTGTGGTCAATTTGTTGACTTTTTGATTTGGAGGTCGAACGGACGTTGAGTGATGACCGTGACGTAGTTCGGGATGTCACGAGTTCATAGACAGGTAGCACGTCCGATTCGGACGCTCGAAGTGAAAGTTATGATGTTCGGAAGTTCAGGGGCATTATCGTAATTTGGGCGTTATAAGGGGAAAAGTTGACTTTTTGTTTGACAATTGATATTCATTTGACTCGAAGACCGTTATGTTCGTCTCGACGCCCCGAGTACTACGACAGGCGGCATGCTTGAAACGGACGTCGGATGACCGAGTTATGGGTCACGGATGTTGGAGGGCATTTTGGTAATTATTGCACAGAGGGGCATTTTGGTCATTTCACGGTGGTTACTGTTCACCACCGTGAAAAACAGAGTGCACGGCCATGGGTCTTGTGCGTGCAATTGTTTATGGCTAGTGGAAGGGCTCAGACGATTTGTTTATGTGGATTTAGGCAGTGGAAGCAGGATTGAGTGACCTTGGTGCACGTTTGGGCAGAGTTCAGAGCACGGGAGAGTGAGGAATGGCTGTAGTCTCTGTGCTTGCGGGAAACCGTTTTCAGAGACTTCAGAGTGTCTCCCACGAGTTGCTGGCCGTTTGAATCGATTACTCTGAATGCCTTTGGGCTGAGAGACTCATTTGCGTCCTTCCTGCTGTGGAAAATCTGAGAGAGATTGAGAGAACCAGTGAAGAACCATTTTCGGGTTTCTGGGGGGAAATCGCAGAGTTCAATTTCTAAGGGTCGAGGGATCAATCTAAACACACGGTGAGACTTCTTGGAGTGAAATAATCACTACGGTGCAAGAACTGAAGGGATTGGAGCCCGTTTCGCCCAGGAACCTGAGTTGCGGTTCAGAGGTGAACTAGTTGGAGGGAAAAATTGAATTCGATTTCTGAGGCTTGTTGATCAAAACCAGGGGCCATTCTAGTCTTCTGGGAGCAAAAGGAAACCAACCACGTCGAATTCGAAGGACGACACTCACGAATTGGCCAAGAACGGAGTTCCCTGGTTCTGAGTATTTTCGAGCTTGAGGACGACGACTTCCAGGTAACGGCGAGACCAATTGATGGTACCATTGTGTTCGTATAAGTCCCCTTAAGCTACTGGTGAAATTAATTTGAGAATGGAGTTAGTTTGGGTGAGTTCCAGAAGTCGATTTGTTCGACTGTTCGAGCTTGAGTTGGGTCGTTTGGGTACTAGTCGAGGTTAATCATCAATACAGACCTAAAATTAATGGATTAGAGAAGATAATAGGATCAAAAACGAGAGGAATTGATTGAGAATTGGGCTTGAACTGGTCGGGTTGAGTCGCGGGTAATAGACCCGTTTATCAGTTGATTCGGGTAAGGACGAAGGTACTGTAGCTTGGCGCGTGGCTTTCACGCGCAGCCACTTTGGGCGGCGCGTGACGGCGCGTGTGACGTCAACTCCGATCACGGTCAACATGAGAATTAATCCTTTCAGTCTAACTAACATTTTATCTTTAGAGTTCGAATCGATCGGGAGTCATTCGGGATAATTTCGGGAGTCCGGAAGATTAAGTCTTTAAGTTTATTTTCGCCGAAAAATCCGGAAAAATTAGGAAAAATCCTACGAGTTATTTTGGGGATGTTTGTAACCTTTCTTGTACGTTTTCACAGGCCCGGACACTTCCGAAGCTACGGAGGAGCGCGTGGGACGCGATTGACGCGTCCTAAGACTGTGAGTGGACTTTTTGATTTCTAAATTGGGCATGCATGACTATTTTGCTTATTTATCTCATGGTTTTACATATGATTTTATGATGGTGAGATGGTATATCGGTTTTACATGTTTTCACGTTTTTCGAGATATTTATCGTATTTCACGCATTTCGAGATTACGGTTTTTGCTTATGCATGCGTGATGATTTTGATGAAGTACCTGGATATGAATATGCATGTTTCGGATTTATGATGTTTGATCATATTGTGAAGTAATTTTCGGAAATTGCATGTGTTGGAAATTGCATGTGACTTCGGACATAAGTCCTACTATGTTGTGATATGATTTCGGAATGATGTTGGAAAACGGTTGTGATGAATCATGGTTTATTGTGTTTTAAAAACGGTTTTGGGTTTAAAGACCCGGTTGATGGTTGGATCTGGTTTTGGGTTTAAAGACCCGGTATGTTGATGATGGGGGCGGGCCCGAAAATTGAGTTTAAAGACTCGTGAGTTTAAAGACTCGATTATTATGATACCCCCGAGGCCTACTAATCGTGTTTTGAGTTTAAAGACTCGTTGATATCCCGGGAAGGCCTAATGTTGAGTTTAAAGACTCGGATGGATCCAACGGCATAATCGTGATTATTGATTTACGTTTTACTTGATTTGGGCAAATAATGTTTCAACATGACGGTTTCTGGAATCCGGTATTATTAAATGGTTTTACATGAGTTATGACGATCCTTGTAACGTTTTTCATGTGTTTCGGAAAAAGAGTTTTCAAAAGTTTAATACACAAGTTTTGAATTTTTGGTTATGCATGCGGATTACAAAACTGGAGGGCGAACCCAATTTCGGAAAAACTGTTTTTCCTGTAAACTTATGTTTCGGTCCACTCACACTTTGTTGTTTTAAATTCCCTCCAGGTCGTGGTACAGGTGCGGGGGCAAGCGCCGAGGCAGAGGCGGAGGCATAAAGTTTTCCGTTGCGGAGTAGTTAGTTCACAGAGTAGGACTTGTTTCTTTAATTTGTTTTGTAATATTGCTCTGTGAAACTGTGGACTTGACGTCCAGTCGGATGTATTTGTTTAATCTCCCTGGTCTGACAATGGGCGTGTTGTAATTTTAACTAGTTTTCCGGTCTTTTGGGTTCGATTGTCAGACGGGAGCAGGATGCTTCCCGATTATCGAGGCGATAATCGGGGTGGGTCCTGTCACTGAGGGTTTAGCTAACATCGACAATCCTCGTCCTATGCTACCTAAAAACACCTCGCCATATGACAGCACTCAAAATGACACATCAACGTGTCCACAGGGAAGAATGCCTTGTTCTCCCGGGATTCACATCAACCCCGACCACCACAAGTCTGCAAAATATTGTACCCCCAAACCATGTACAAGTTACATACATCTATCCCTTGACCAGACTACAACCACCTAGGTCATAGCCAAACACGTTCCAATAATGGAGTCCATTTGCCCAAACCAGCAAGAGACAAATAGAAACTCCACCCACCATCTAGTTCCAATTCCAAATCCGAATCCGCAATTTCGTAAGAAATCCCGAATCCAAACCCATACATCACATTTTTAATTAATGTCCAAATCCGAATCCGAAATCATTATTCCGTAAGCTAGCATTTGGAATAATCATTCCGCACCCAAATCCAGTATTCCACTTTCAAGTTCTAAAATCGAATCCTGAATCGTCACCCAGAATTTCGATTCCAACACCCGAAATCTCGTTCATGTCCACTCGGACTCACCAAAACCGAACCTATCGGTTACCCGTTCATTATACTCGGTTGACTTCATAAGGAAGCCAATCCAACAACCACTCGGTTAAGGTTGACAAAATCCGACCACTTCGGAAACCTACTCACTTGAGTAATATACCACAAGGGGCTCCACTTCGAAAAGAAGTTCAGTCCCGTCATTTACGACTCACATACCGGAGTAAGAGTGATAAACTCTCACCCCATCTGGATCATCGAAATCACGACCCAGATCCATCACTACGTCAGTCGACCATGAACATCACGATCCTAGATCGTCACAATGCCCACAATTAAAAAGTTCAGTCAACGACGAGACACGCCGCGACTGTGGGTTTTCACAGATTACCTCGTATCTATCCTTGCCATCCCACCTAGGGAAAACCAAGGATGATCCAAAACAATGACACCAATACTCATCCTACGTGGATGCAAACAAAACTCACTGCACTCCCCACGCCATGTAACCCAACATCGTCTACCACCAAGCAGAAAATAAGAAGTCACCCCTGATGACTTCAGAATACCTAATCCCAATGCGGAAAACCCGCAATTCACCCCAAACACAACCTCTCACGATTCCGTAGGTCCAACCATGTTGGAACCATCGGACTCGGACACCAACCACGTGTCCCCTTTGGACTGGTTACTGACACATACCCAACTCGACGAAGGCACAACCCGACTCGTGACTCATTGTCGGCACAACACCGGCACCAACACCAGCACACAGACAACAGTATCAGTATGAGCACACCGTGTGCAAAACTGACAACCCTGGATCTCCGCTCATAACAAGCGACGACCCCGTACCTCACAACTATGGGTACCACTATTCTGACAACCCTCATCATGATAATGAACGTTCCCTGAACGTCCCCTGATTCCCAAGTGTTGTAACCACACTAATTACCTTCGATAGCCAGTCACCTACATATGACTACCGACTAACTGTCATTGCTATCGAGATCCGCATCCATACCTCACACTAATACCCGATCCAACTCGGGAATCCATAATTTATCTCAGAACCGTATCCGTAGATCGGATCCCATATTTCTGACTAGACTCACCTGGGCCATCCACATGGTCATCCATGACCTCAGCAAGTCATCGCAGCACAAGTTCTTATCCAGTAATCATTATTAAGGTTTACCCTTTTTAATCCATCATACACTAGGATTCCACAATTACACCCTATGGTTCCCCCGAACCAAACAGCTATCCGTAATATAAAACTCACAACCTGACCTGCCCGCGGTCCTGACATCGTATAGACGTCAAATCCAATCCTACCATCAACTCAATGTGGGTTCCACCACCAAGGTCATCGGCCAACTCCGATGTACCAACACCCCTCACACTAGAAACCACCACAAGGGTTCACATTTTTAAACCATTACTCACATGAGGTTCCCCGAACCTGGCTGCACCTAGCAGCACAACAATTTAATATTACATGACCAAACCGTCGGTCCCATAATACCAGTTCATCACAATCAACCCCACTTGGGTCGAATCACATTAATGCACGGCGTATCGGGCGAACCACACTCTATCCGCGATTTAAAACTCAAAGACTATCTATCAGGTTGATAACGAATTGCAGCCCAAAGAGACATCACACCCTCGACCTGCGCGCACAAAAGAGCAACCGTGCTCTGATACCAAGTTGACAGGACCCATCCCAGTCCCCCCGGAATTACCATGGAATGTGCCCTGCTCCCGTCCAACAAGGGTGTTAGACAAGGGATAACCAAGAATCACTGCCCAAACGGGCCATCCAGAGTGCGCAAGGATTGATGGAGAAGGTGTGCAATGTCCCACTCTCTACTGCAATCGCATCCGTAATCAACCTGAAGGGCATTAAAACCAAAAGCTGCGAGTGGACAAAAACCAATAAGTTTATTAAACACATTTATAAGACATTTATGCCCTCCAGTTTTCACAAACTTGCATGCATATCATAAAACATGAGTAATAGTATGAACAGTGGACCGATAAAATCAAAACATATTTTCCCATGGTCCATAAAACTCATGTTCACCAAAACAGTTCATGTTATAAAACATCAAATCCCGGCTCTCAGGCCAAAACATGTGAAAACATGATCACTGGCCACAAAGACCAAAAACCCGTACTCAATACCAGTACGTAATCACAAACAACATGTTTCCATAAATCATTTTAACCGCTAAACCACGGTTTCCTCAAAATTATTTTTCATAATCCACGGGACTTATTTCCATATCCTGTTGCTTAGAGTCACGTTTATCCCTGCAACGCGTGCAAATCAATATGCTCAAGGACCGCTCAAAATCCGAGCATCCGCCGCTGTGAACACATCACCAGCCGGCAATCCAGATCTAGTGAACATATCACTTACCGATCTATGTATATCCAGCACATCTGATCTGAGTCAAGCCTCCCTCAGCTGCTCGACAAAGACCGTGCTACGTGACCTCTTCGGGGTAAACACTTCCATCCCGAAGGCGAGCGTTATCTCCAGGGTGCACTCCGGGGAAAAACATATTTTCTCCCGAAAGCCCTAAATATCCGCAACATATTATCATCACAAAAACCAGTGAAAAACAGTTGCATAGAAAATCAAATCACATATCGACACAGGGTCTCAGCCCCAAATTAACCAAAGTCCCGATTTACTTTATAAATCCGAAATCATCAATATCATCATATAATCACATGGAAATACAAATCCAATCAGAAACACAATTCCATTAGGTCCCAACCCCAAAATATCAATTTCACGTAGATCCGTGCAACCGTAAACCCGAGTTGCCACGATCACGTAAATCCATAAAATCAATCACTGACTCATAATCCGAGTCCAAATATCATTTTCAACTTCCTGTGTAACGACCCGTCCCAAATACCTAGATTAGATTAGTGACTAATCACGATTAGTGAGGCTAATCCGTGATTAGTAGAGCGAAATCGGACGAACGATGCGAAATGACCGTTTTGCCCCTGATGGTGGCAAAACGTTGACTTTTCAATCGGGTGGTCAAATGGACTTTGACCGATGACCGTGACGTAGTTCGTGACGTCACGAGTTCATAGACAGGTGGCACGTTCAATTCCGACGTTCGGGGAGGAAGTTATGACGTTCGGAAGTGTAAGGGCATTTTGGTAATTTGGGTGAATAGGAGGTCAAAATTTGACTTTTTGACCGGGAGGTCCGATGGCCGAGGGCCGAAGACCGTTACGTAGATGAGGACGATACGAATCCGTAGACAGGCGGCACGTCGAATTCGGACGTTCGACGGCGAAGTTACGGTTCACAGAAGTTTTCAGTTACTATTCACGACGACACGTTTTACGAGGACAGTTTGTCTTTAGTGTGGACCCAGATATTTTGGCAGGCCAAGGGATGAGTGACAAGTGTCACCCATCCATTGCCCACCTTCCCACATACGTGCATCGATCATTCCTTCATTTCAAACACCCCAAAACCCATACCCGATCTCACCATTTCTCTCCCTCTTTGTGCAACCCAAACCCAACCAACCCACCCAACCCCATCTCGACCAGGACTGAGACCAGAGAGTGAGGGAGGATGTAGGACGCGGTGGCCGGCCCAGGAAGACGCCGTCGTGGGCGGCGGAGCCACAAACCCGTGCGGGTGCACGGTAAGGCCCAAATTTCCATTTTAATTGATTTTGACGTTATGGTTGATTTTTGACGATTAGGATGAGTTAGTTAGGTTTCTAGGACAGTTTTAAGGCGGTTTTGGTGGTGGTTGACGGCTGAGAAGCCGTGGGAGGAAAATGGAAAAACTGAACCGTGAGGATCAAAAATCAAACCTCGGGTTCTATGGGTTTTTTCCTTGTTTTGATAATCCAAACATGTTCCTAGGATCATATTAGGAAGTTTAGAATCGATTGGGAAGAAAACGGACGAGATTTGAGGGAGTAGGAACGCTGAACCGGTTCCGCCGGTTCAGCACAGTGCCTGGACCGGAAAACCAGGAAAAACCGGTTTTCCTGAGGATGCTGGTGATGAACAGTAACCAGGGTCTTCTAGGGGCCCGTGAGGGCACTTGGTCCATAATTTGGGGAAGTGTTCAACACGGGAAATCTTCTATTCGATGTAACGAACATTTTGGGACTGGTTTCGTGTCGATCGGACACCGTCTCGATATGTTTCGGGACATCGGAAGGTTTAGGGTAGGTTTAAAAATAGTTAAAAGTTCGGGAAAATTACGGGGCTTTGGTAGGAGGTTAATTAAGTAGTTAGTAACCTTCTATTAAAATTTGGACAGGTTTGGGAGTCCCGGTGATGGTGATCGGCTCGGGGAGCCGAATGGCACGCAAATCGAGGCGGCAGCTCGGACGGTCTGTGAGTGGACCTTGTTTTCTAAATTGGTGCATGCATAAATGTTTATTATATGTTTTATTACTTGTTTGATGATGCCATGGGTGCATTTGTATGTGGTTACGTATAAGCACGTATTTCGAGGTTTCGGCCTTATACGGTGCTTATACGGGTCTGTATTTCTTTATTGATTTAAATGAACTGAATTTGGATTTCAAAATGATAAACTCGGGTATGAGACCCATTTGGTTTTGTCTCGGGCATATGACCTCAGATTCCGGGCACGGTGCCCAGTTGGTGTCCTATGTTCGGGTACGAGACCCAGTCACTTTACGGTTTTGATTTCAGGTCAGAGACCTTAAATGGATTTCCCGGTTCATGACGGTTTATGGGAACCGACATGAACTCTTAATATGGTATCATGGTTCATGACGGTTTATGGGAACCGGCATGAACCCTTGTTGGTTATTACGGTACATGACGGTTTATGGGAACCGGCATGTTACCTGATTATGGATATTATGGATTCATGACGGTTCAGGGGAACCGGTCATGAATGTTTATGTTATGTATATATATGTTCGTCTACCTTCCTTTACATGTTCTACTATCTCCTCCGGGGAGGGTCGTTGGCCTGGGTGGACCCCGGAGTAGTCACGGAGCACCGATTGAGTGGAGTCACCCCCCAGTTGGGTTCCTTACTCTCAGGAAGGCTATGATTACTATTACCTCGGGTAGGGTCAGTGGTCTACGGACATTGATCTTGACTTTGAGAAGACTCGGATTGAGACCTGGGTAGCGCGCGCGTGGCTTTGGATACCGTGACAGGATTGGTTGTGTGACTTATATATATGTATGTGATGTATATATGATATATGATATGTGGTGTGTACAGGTGTGCACAGGATTTGAGCAGTGGCTCGTGTACTTGGTTTCTTATAGTTTAGGGCCGAGTCCTTTATGGATTTGGGCAGTGGCCCGTATGGTCGTTTTTATTGTGGTCTTTTCGACCTTAGTTTATATCTGCTTTGGGCTTAGTCCCACATATGGTTTGTTTTGAATAAATGGTTTTCGAATGCATGCATGCTTTTTAGTGGAGGGTACAAATGTCTTCCTTATTAAATGTTTTTATAAACTCTTGTTTTGTCCACTCACAGTTTTTAATGTTTTGACTGCCCTTCAGGTTGACATCGGATGTGGACTGTAGCAGAGACCGAGATATCACATACCTCCTCCGGATCCTGGCGTACTCTGATAGCCCGGGAGGGCAAAGGTCGGAAATATCCCTTGTCTGACACTTCGTGTCAGACGGGAGCAGGGTCATCCCGCACTAATCCCGGGGGGATTGGGATGGGTCCTGTCATCCTGACTCATAACCCGAGTCAAAACATCATTTTCAATCCGAGCCTAGCCCAAAACATCATTTGCACTTTCCTCGTAAAACGTACCCGAAAGACTGATTAAAATAATCACAAAATCACGAGAATACCAAAAATCATCAAATTCATCAAATTCACATATAACTCCAAATCCGAGTCAAAATCATTATTTACTTGGGTTCTCACGCCCACAATATCAGTTTTAACCAATTTCATGATTTCTCAAAAATCGTGCCAAAATATAATAATATAATAATCATAAAACCAAGAAAATCGAGAAATCACCGAATCAAAGCATCAATCATGTCAAATCATGGAAAATCATATAAATAATCATTTTAAACCATATATGCATGCATCACAGTTAGGAAACCAAAAGTCCACTCACAGACCGTTTTAACGGTATGCCTCGATACGCGTGCCACCGGCCCTCCCGGGCCTCACCACTATCACCGGGACTCTCAATCCTGTCCAAATCACATTAGAGGGTTACTAACCTCCACATTAACATCCTATCAAAGTCCCGTAATTTTTCCGAATTTTTAACTATTTTTAAATTTGATTTAAAACCTTCGGACATCCCGAACAATATCGAGACGACGCCCGATCGACACGAAACCAATCCCAAAATGTCCGTTACATTAAATAGGACAGAAGTCATGTTGACCTCACCTCGAGATTCGTGCCCACGCGCCGCCGTGAGTGGCTGCGCGTGAAACCCACGTGCCTGCTACAGTGTCACCATCTAACCCGTATCTCTGGTAAACGGGTACAATTTGCCCGCGATACAACCCGGTTCCAATCCTATTAATTCAGCCTTAATTACATCAATTGATCATTCAATTAGCTTCGTTATTAGTTTAACTAAAGGTCTGCAATCACAATTACACTATTACATACTCCAAACCTCACGATTCGATGATGAACACCAAGAACACCTCGTTACTGTTCGTTCATGGAATTCCATCAATGGCTGCAGGTTTCTTCCAATTGATGCATCCAGAAGCATCACTGGACCATGAGAGACAGTTCCCCTCCATCAATTGCATCAATCGAAGCCCCAAACGCCACGACTCAAGCTCGATATCCGTCACTGTGCAACCATGGAAGTCTGCCAATCTCCAACGTTTTCCTTCAATTGATGAACCCAGAAGCATCGTGGGATCATGAGAAGTAGTTTCCCCACCTCAATTGAATCAATCGAAGTCTCAAACTCCACAACTCGAGCTCGATTTTCCTCCTCGGTCACCAAGTGTGATCAGAGCCAAAACAGCACCAATTCCCTTCGTTCTTTCGACGTTTCTGATCGTGGCATTCCCAGGAAGCTGAATGTAACCTCCAATTCGATCCTCACGGCCTTAGGATTTGATTTCGAATTTTCCCTCTAATATTCTAATTTTTGAATTTTCTGTCTCACCACCCACACTCAGTCCCAGTGTTTCCCGAAATGAATCCAGTCTCCCTAGCCTCTCAATTCCCTCAATTCTGCCATGAGAAGGCAGCCAAATCCTCCAGCCATCACACTCTCTGTTTTGAAATCGTCCACGGGTAAGAAAAACAAAGAAGAAGAAAATGGGGGAAAAAGATGGAGAAGGAATGATGGTGTAGGAATGATTGTGTTTGGAGGGAAACAAGGAGCTGGAAACAAGGGATGGGTGACACTTGTCACTCATCCGGATGTGCACAGTCATCGGTCACTATTCAATATTATATTATTATTCTAATCCGAGCCTCGGTTCGTAAATTCGTTCTCTTGACCATAACTTCGTCGTCGAATCTCCGATTTCGGAATGCCGCCTGTCGTTGGGTTCTTATCGACGAGACCCACGTAACGGTCCTTGGCCCTCGTCCATCGGACCTCCCGATCAAAAAGTCAACATTTGGCCCCTAATCTGCCAAATTGCCAAAATACCCCTCCGAACATCATAACTTTCTCTACGAATGTCGGAATCGAACGTGCCACTTGTCTATGAACTCGTGACGTCCCGAGCTACGTCATAGTCATCGGTCAAAGTCCGTTTGACCACCCGAACTAAAAGTCAACATTTTACCCACGCCAGGGGCAAAACGGTCATTTTGCACGTTTCGTCCGATTTCGCTCAACTAATCCCCGATTAGTCATTCTAATTCATAATTAATTAATATTCAATCCCGATATTCGGGACGGGTCATTACACAACGTCTCAGAAAGGTTCAAACATGGCCAATTAATCCACTCAACCCGACCAGTGCTCTATTCAAAATTCTCGAAGGAAATAAACAATGGCCTGTGCACCGCGTGCTCAGTTCAACGCCACCACCCAGTTGCAAACTTCAACTCCACTCCACTCACAACTAAACTCACCCTTGCCTGAGCCCCTGTCTATGTCCCTCACACAACTGTATAAACAATCCCTGCACCGTGCACGCTCATGTCCAGGCTCTGCTTCTTTTTCAATTTCCCAGCACCTGCACTTGTTCCCCGCACACACACACACATGCTCTGTCTTTCACAACACACACAGTACACTCGCTCACACCCCAAATCCATTAACCAAAGAAAAAATAATCCCCTGGACAGACCACCCAAGCACGGTGGTTTCAGCCCCCTGCTTCCCGGTTTCAAAATAATGTCCCTGTGCGAATTTACAGATTTGCCCTCGGGCACAAAATTACGAAAATGCCCCTTACGCACCTAGACCCGTAACTCGGTCAATTGAACTCCGATCGACGCGTGCCGCCTGTCGTTGTACTCAAGGCATCGAGACCTTCCTAATGGTCATTGGCCCTCGGCCATCGGACCTCCCGATCAAAAAGTCAACATTTCCCCTTATTTCGTCCAAATTACGAAAATGCCCTTGGACATCCGAACGTCATAACTTTCACCACGAACGTCAGAATCGAATGTGCCACCGGTCTATGAACTCGTGACGTCCTAAACTACGTCACGGTCATTGGTCAAAGTACATTTGACCGCCCGAACAAAAAGTCAACGTTTTACCCATGACTAGGGGCAAAACGGTCATTTTGCATCGTTCGTCCGATTCCACCCAACTAATCACCGATTAACCCTTATTAATCATGATTAGTTACTAACCTAATCCCGAATTCCGGGACGGGTCGTTACAACAGCTCGGTGTTCAAGACTAACCAACCAACAGACATAACAACAACATACATAACACATCACAAATCATCACATCAATCCACACAATCAATCCATATCCAACGTCACCACATAACAGTCAATTCATCATCAATACACAAGTACCACATCAATCATCATATCATAAGTGCACTACCGGTAAGCATACCATATACTCACTCGAGAACCGAAGCCCTATGCTCGACGTCTGAGATATCACAAAATAGTCTTAGGAACCAGAGCCCCGAGCTCGATGTCTGAGACTCACATCCAATCAACACAATCACAATCGTACACAATACTAGTCTCAGGATACGGAGCCCCCATCTCTACGTCTGAAACTATAATCGATCCAAGTTCAATTCACAATCAACATCACAGTTCACATCATCAATACCAAGATACACATACTCATATCACACTTCATGACAACATATCACATCACGAATACCGAGAAACCACATATCCACATCATAACTCAAAATCATTGTCTTAACCTTGGGCATAAGCCCAAAACCAACATATACGTCATGCTTCGTAAAATGTGCATATAAAACATTTTCCAAGAAAATCATCTGGAAATATATTCGAGAAAATCTCGTAAAATGTGTCATCAAACTTCCGAAAAACCTTCCAAAACCATATAAAACCACCAACATTCCAACATCATCGTTATTGAAATCACAAGTCATAACAAATCCAAAATCACATTCGAATCGGAATCCAAAATAGAATTTACGAAAACCTCGTGAAACGTGCAATAAAATAATAATAAAATATTTATAAAATCATCGAAATTCATATGAAATCACAATCACATAGAAAACCATCTAAATCATATAAATATGCATGCATAACAGTTTAGGGAAAAAAAGTTCACTCACACACCTCCGTATCGTCGAATCTCACTTTACACGCCTTCCAGTAATTTCCGAGAACCTTAGGACCTATCAAAAATCATATCTTAAGGCCATTAACCATCCCAAATATCCACTATTTTAATCCCATAATTTCTAGGATTTTAAAATGAATTTAAAACAAACTTTAAATTTTCGGACAACTAAAACTACCTCGAAATGATGTTCGATCGACTCGAAGTTTGTGTCAAAATGTTCGCAATATTAAAAGGATGAAAAAAAATGTTTATCACGGCCCGACCTTCTCCAACATGATATTGTCCGCTTTGGACCCAACCCTTACGGTTGTGTTTCTGAGAACTCACGTGTAACTTCTCAGTAGGTCACCTATCTTGGGATTGCACTAACCTCTACTCGCTTAAATTTGGAGTTCCAACCAAACTCAAAGCCAGTGAGCTCCCAAAAGGCCTCTTGTTAGCAATCCCACATCCCCCAGATCCCCCGAGCGATGTGGGATTGCTAACCATGCCCCAAGGCACAGATCCTCACAATGTTGGCCGTAAACCCAAACTCCCTGCCACACGTCCCCACGTGCCACCAGGAGTAGCTGCTCGTGAAGCCCACACATTTGCTACATTCAAGTGTTGTTCATCGTCTCCTTCACTCGACTGTCTGGTTTTAGGGCCGCTCGACCCGACCCAATCCTAAAATGACGATTCCTCAACAATTTTCACTTCTATTTCGACCAACCTACTCAAAATTTTATTAAGAATGGATCTATGTGCTCAAAAACAAAGAAAACTACCTTAAAACCTGCTCGACCGATCGAAGACTCATGACCAATCTGCACTCCTCGGTTTTTGGGTGTCTCAGCGTCTAAAACCTCGTCCTCAGAGCTTGTTAAGGTCGTAGAACCTCAGGGAAAACATCTCTTAACTTGTTTCCCAAGTTCCCAGTCAAAACTGGGTCGAAACATTCCAAACCTGAAACTTTATTCTCGGGTCACCATGGGTTCTCAGTTTAGAGACCTCCTTCCACTCTCTTATTCATCTTCTCTCTTAGTTTTTCTTTCCCTTCCTCCACTTCGTCTCACTCTTTCTCTAGGTTTTCCTCATGCTCTTCCTCTCAGTTTTCTTGTGTTTTTCCTCATCAGCCGAGAGCACTACCTAACACACACACACACACCCACACCCCCCCCCCCCCCCCACACACACACACACACACACACATAGACACATACATAGGCCCACACACAATCACATGGACGGTGGCACAAAGATATAAGGGACACTTGTCCCAATCCCATTCACCCATAAGAAAAATCTCTAAATAAAATTACCAAAAATTCCCTTCAAACAAAATTACCAAAATGTCCCTACGTAATGTAGATTCGAAATGGAATCGTATGAACTCCGTTCAGCTGAGATTTATGGAAGATCAACCTTCTTTCTGACCATTTAGTGTCATAAAAATTGATATTATCGACTACTGGTTCACGAAAAGTCATTTCGACTACCGACTCACGAATAGTTTGCGGCCACCACTCGACAAAAAACTATTCCGACTACCGCTTGTATGGAAATGTCATTTTGACTACCACCTCATGGCATGACCAATGAGGGATTTGAACCTCCTCTTGACGATTAAGCGTTATATTTGAATGCTCTGCCATCCCATGACATGATTTTCGACTAATATTCATTTCAGTTGATGATTTTTGGAATTTTCTGCTTGATACAGACTTGAAATGCGAAGGAAATAGTTTACTCTATGCACTTGTAATTTCAGTTGTTATTCAATTTCAGTACTTTTACATTACCGTATTCGTACTCTAATTTCCATTTCCATATAAAACCAGATTTTCTCACGAATTGATTGATAATTGGAGGATACCCACCAAACGTGGTTCACGACTTATCAAGTTAGGATGCCATCTTTGTGCGTTGGTCCAAATATTTTGATCTCAACTTGGGAAAAATTGGGACCATTGTCCACTTAACTACTGAAATAACAACATCGCCAACATGAATATCATGGCGAAATAACCTTCTTACATTGGGCATCACTGGAAGAAAATATTAAGTCCTAAAAAAAGGCATAGAAAATAACAACACAGAAGAAGTCTTATCTGTCTGCCTCATAACCACATTGATCAGAAGAAAAGTTATTGGGCTGAAAACGAAACCCATTTTGACAGGACCGCCCCCGGAGGGACATTGATAACCGTGCCCGGTCCTGCTCTCGTCTGGCAAGTCGACTGGAAGTCCCAAACTGCCCTTAGTACTTACCAAACCAGGGATAGCCACACACGTACTCACTCATGCCTCCGCCTCTCGATCAGCCTCGATCAACGCGCCACGACCTGGAGGGTCAATAAAAACATAAAAGTGTGAGTGGACAAAAATAATCTGTTTATAAAACAGTTACGGAAAACGTTTCTACCCTCCACGTAAAACCAATGCATGCATTCGAAAATCATTTCACAATTCTTTTCATTTCCAACATACGAAAAACCATGTATGAAAATCAAAATCATTTTTCCTTTTCTTAATCTTCGGGTCTTAGCCCGCAATCACAACACAGGGCCTCAGCCCAAAACCATGAATCAAATCCAAGTACACAACATAATCCAATTCCATCAACCATATAAACCGAGCCACTGCCCAACACATCCGAAACATCAGAAATTAACAATAAATCACAAGTTAATCAGTTTGCTGGATATCAAGTGCGCCCGAGTCTTTAAACTCAAAACCATGCGCATAATCTGGCCTTCTCGGGATTTCAACGAATCTTTAAACTCAGAACATAATCAATAGGCCTCGGGGGGTATCTTACCGAGTCTTTAAACTCAAAACAGTCACCAAGTCTTTAAACTCATCAAGGGCCCTCCCCCGTCATCAATTAACCGAGTCTTTAAACTCAAAACGTGCACCAGCAATAACACCGGGTCTTTAACCCAAAACCATTTGTAAATCACAACAATCCAGGATCCCATCGTGATCCAAATTCCAAATCCAATTCGAAATCACATTTTGTCATAACAAGACTCATGTCCGAATTTCACATTCAAATCCCCAAAATCTTACTTCACAAAACATAATCAAATCATCATTAAAAACGGGACATGTATAATCATATCAAATCACCTTTTCAAACCATCATCCATTCCTGAATTCGAATTCGCAATAATGATTCCGTAAGTCGGCATCCGGAACCGTCATTCCGAACCCAAACCATAAATCCATTTTCAACTTCCGAAAACTGAAATCTCGTTCGTCAAAATTACTTTTATGCCCTGGGCATCAAGCCCGAAATCATCTTTTCCAAATCCGTTTTAAATCCTTGAAATCACATCATATTTCAAATCCCAAGGTCAAAACATCAAAACCATAATCAACTCACCAAAATCACGGTTAAACCACAACATGCTCGAAATCTCGTAAAACGTGCAAATCCGTGTCATTCTCGAAATCTGTGTCAACACCGTAACTCATACTCACAATCATAATCAAACATCCTTAAAACATCATACACACAAATCATGTGAAATCGTTCATCACACCACCAAAACATAAGAGAAACTATAGTCTCAAAATACGTGCAATTTCGTATGCATATAAAAAATACGTATAAATACGAAAATCAAAATCATCACAAGTCATAATCATAATCATAAAAATCATAGAAACATTTATGCATGCATTAAATTTTGAAAGCAAAGTCCATTCACACACTGTCCTTAATGCTCTGTTTCGCTGCTGCACACGTTTCCGTAATTTTCGGCATTTTTCAGAAATCTCGAATCCTGTCCGAAATCATTCCTCAGTGTTACTACGGACTCAAATAACAACATACTAATTTTCCATAATTTTCCGGGAATTAAACGTCAGTTAAAAACGTAACATAGACCTTCGAACCCTCGAAACAATATCGAAACGGTGTCCGATTAATTCAAAATCAACGCTAAAATGTTCGTTACAATGTATAGGACAAAAGTTGTGTTGAACTTACCTCGAGATTCGGGTTCACGCGCCCTCACACAGCGCCGTGAGTGGCTACGCGTGAAACTCACGCGCCTACTACAGTACCTGTAACACCCGTCTCGGGAATTAGGATTAAGACGGTGATTAGTGAAGGATTAGTGAGCTTAATCGGGGGGGGGGTTAGTTGGTCCCGATAAGGTCGTTAAGGTAGAATGACGATTTTGCCCCTAGCATGGGCAAATTGTTGACTTTTAGTTCGGAAGGCCAAGTGGGCTTTGACTGATGACCGTGATGTAGTCTGGGACATCACGAATCTGTAGTTAGGTGGCACGCCCGATTCCGACATCCGAGGAGGAAGTTATGATGTTCGGAAGGTTGAGGGCATAACCGTAAATTGGCTGAATTAGGGGGAAAAGTTGACTTTTTGGACGATCGGGTTTTGGCACGTTGACCTAGGACTGTTAGGTAGATCTCGTCGTCCTGAGTTCAACGACAAGCGGCACGTGTTTATCGGAGTTAGGATGTGTGAGTTACGGGTCTAGAAAGGTAGTGGCACAATTGTAATTTTGGGTTTAAGAAGGGGCATTTTGGTCTTTTGGCTGTGAGGCATGGTGCAACCGGATTTGGACACTTGTCCAGGGCAGAGAGGAGATTTTTGTGTGAGAAGGGAGAGGATGGTGACACGTGTAGGGGGTCTGGTTGGTTCTAGTGAGTGCACGGTCCAATTAATTGGGGTGTAACCGTGCAATGGATGTGTGTGTTTGTTCGAAGAGAGGAACAGAAAACAGAAAGGGAGATTGGGAGAAAATTTAGAGGTGGTCGTGAGTGTTGGTGTGTTCTGGTGAGGGAGTGAGTGACCAGAGAGTGGAAGAGAGCTAGGGAGGAGGCAGGGAGGTGCAGTGGTCGTGTGTGGGTGAGTTATGAGCCACGGGGAAACCAGAGAAAACAGAGTGAATAGAGAGATCGTGGTGGTGGTTGTGCCGTGTGTTGGCCTAATTCCAGCTGAGAGGGGATTTAGAAGGCTGCAGGGAACTCAGTGGACACCGTGGAGCACGGCTGTTCGAACAGCGGAGGACGAATCGAAGGTAAGCCTCAAATCCTCTGTTTTTCCGTTTTGTTCAGTTTGAAAGTCGTGGCTTTTGGGCGTGAGTCGACGGTTTTGGTGAGTTAGGTGAGCTTCAGTGAGGTCCTAGGAAGCTCTGGGTGTCGAAACCGTGACAGGGGAAGACTTGGGTCACTGCCCGAGGTATATGAACATGCCTTCCTGAGAGTAAACAGCCCAACGGGGGTCAACTCCACTCAGTCAGAGCCCCGTGACTACTCCAGGGTCCACCCAGGCCAACGACCCTCCCTGGAGGAGACAATATACACAGGTAGGAAAGTACAGTACAATAACAGTATAGTTTACCCTATGTCCCCCGGACATCCCAAACAAAATCCACATATAATCCAGACGGGTCTCATGCCCAAAACATTGTAATAACATATATAAGCAGTTTATAAGACTCATCAGTGGAAATAGTAAAACAGTTTATGCATGCAAGCCTTTTATAAATCAAACAGCCCACTCACACTCGGTCCTTGCTGCTCAACGATCGCTATAAACCTGTATTATTATTCCTGAGGGTTACCTAAGGACCCTATAATATCAATACCAAGACCCTAGAACAGATCCGCCTCAAAAACGCATCCCGGGCACTATTCCCGGTGCTTCAAACCCCATTTTGACCAACATAACGATCTCCGATCGACACGAAACCACCTCCATTGGATCCGTATCGTCGAAACCTTGAAAATGGTACCGGCCCCACCAAAATCACTGTTCACACGCGCCCCCACGCGCCTGGTCAACGCGTGGGTCAACGCTGCTACAGTACCGCTGACGTCAGCAGTGACGTCAGCATGACGTCATCACTGACACTTGTCAGGTGACACGTGGCATGTTCTGATTGGTCCCTGGTCTGACAATATCTGACAGGATGACGTCATCATGACGTCAGAAGTGACGTCAGCATGATGACGTCATCATGCTACAGTATCGGGTCAGACCCGTTTGACTGGAACCGGGTCGCCGTCGACCCGCGGCTTGACCCGATTCAACCGTACGATTCCGGCCACCATTTTCGACGGGGTTCATCCCTATAGGGTCGTCTAGGTCTGTTCTATGGTTCTACAACCTCAAAATGGAAATAAAATGGAAGAAAACTCACCAGTTCTTCTCTGAAACTCACGGCCAAAGTCCGATCGCCTTCTCCGGTGATCCACGCCGTCCCCGTCGTCCAAACCAGTCGTGATTGACTCGTCTCTCACCCTAGAGCATTCCTAACATCACACAATCAATTTCCTAGCACTAAAACACGATGGTTCGAAACAGGGGATCAAAACGGGTTTTCGGGTTTTCGACCTTACCGCCGCCGTGACGCCGCCGCAGGTCGTGCCGTCGTCCAGTTAAGCTCCTGGGGTCCTCACGGTGTAGACTGGAGCTTCCCCTGCGTCGAGATGGTGTGGTTGTCGAGGTTTGCTTCTTGGACCCGTTTCCGTCGTGTTTCGGGTCTGAGTTTTTGGACGGGATTTCGGACGGGAAAATGGGCTGGTGGTGGCTGGTGGTTGCACGGGTTGTGAAGACCAGATGATGGTGGTGCTGTGGGTGGTCGTTTGGTGCGAAGAGGATGGCTGGTTCGTGTGTTTGGATGGAGAGAAAATGGAAGAAATGCACGGGTTTGTGAGGGGATGAATGTGTGTGTTTGTAAGCAAAGGCAGACAGAGATCGTGCATGAACAAGGGAAATCAGAAGAAATGAAGGGCCAAGATTCAATCTGGCCAGAAATCCAAGGGCTAGAAACAATTGGAGGGAAAATAATTAATATAAAAATGAGCTAAATAGTGTAAATTGCTTTATTGGAATAGTAAGGCTTGGATGGGTGACACTTGTCACCAATCCATCGGTTTGATTTAAATATTAGGTTGGCACGGATTCCCGTAATAAATTAATATTTTATTCCGTTGTTCTCGGTTCGTAAATTCCGCTAAAACGCTTCCTTGACCATAACTTCTTCATACGAACTCCGATTTCGGCGTGCCGCCTGTCTACGGATTCGTGACGTCCCGACCTACGTCATAGTCATGGGTCAAAGTCCAAATTGTTTCCCGGGCCAAAAGTCAAAGTTTCCCCCCCTTCAGGGGCAAAATAGTCTTTTTACATTAAAATATTATTATTCTCGGTTCGGGTCGTTACACTTTGGGCGGCGCGTGGGGGCACGTGCGGCGGCGGTTGGGAAAACGGTCAACATGGTTTTTGGTCTAGGTGTTGTGACGAGTCCATTAGAATTGGTTTCGGGTTGTTCGGACGTCGTTTGAGGTTAGTTCCGCGAGGGTGAAGGTTTAGGGTTCCGGTTCGTTACGTTTAGGACCCGGGGATTTTTGGGAAAATTAGGAGAGTCTTGGTAGACATGTTAGTGACGTACTTTGGTGGTTTTTGACAGGATCGGGGTTGCCCGAGGAAGCTGAGGAACGTACGAGAAGTTCGGGACACGATTAAGGGCTCAGTACTGTGAGTGGACCCTTTCTTTAAACTTGAGCATGCATAACTGTTTTTCTATAATTGTTTTGTGGTTTTATATGTGATTTTATGATTGTTGGATTTATGATGTTAGTTTTACATCATTGCACGGTTTTCAACAAATAACGTAATTGACACGTTTTACGATAAAAGATTGATTTCTGAGTATAATGCCATGGTTTTGGGGTTTTCAAATGATAGCTGGTTTTGAATGCTTATAAATGGATTTTGAAGCGTGATTTCGATGATCAAGGTTTTCAGTTTGAGAATCGGATTTCGGAAAGCGGAATTTGGTTTTAAAGTTGAAAAGTGGATTTCCGGATTTGGGTTCGGAATGACGGTTCTGGATGCCGGAAGGGCATCAGACCGGTGATTTCGAATTCGGGTTTGGATGTGGATTGATAAATGGTTTTCAAATGGTTTTGATTGGATTTGCTGGATCTGGTTATTGGGTTTAAAGACCCGGATTATATTTGACGGGGGACGGGCCCAGATTGGGTTTAAAGACCCGGATTGAGTTTAAAGACTCGGGAGTTTAAAGACTCGGATATATTGATATTTCCCCCGTAGGCCTGTTGAGTTTAAAGACTCGGGATGACAGGACCCATCCCAATCCCCCCGGGATTAGTGCGGGATGACCCTGCTCCCGTCTGACACGAAGTGTCAGACAAGGGATATTTTCGTCCTTTGCCCTCCCGGGCTATCAGAGTACGCCAGGATCCGGAGGAGGCATGTGATATCTCGGTCTCTGCTACAGCCCACATCCGATGTCAACCTGAAGGGCAGTCAAAACATTAAAAACTGTGAGTGGACAAAACAAAAGTTTATAAAAACATTTAATAAGGAAGACATTTGTACCCTCCACTAAAAAGCATGCATGCATTCGAAAACCATTTATCCAAAACAAACCATATGTGGGACTAAGCCCAAAGCAGATATAAACTAAGGTCGAAAGGACCACAATAAAAACGACCATACGGGCCACTGCCCAAATCCTGTGCACACCTGTACACACCACATATCATATATCATATATCCATCACATACATATATATAAGTCACACAACCAATCATGTCACGGTATCCAAAGCCACGCGCACGCTACCCGGGTCTCAATCCGAGTCATCTCAAAGTCAAGGTCAATGTCCGCAGACCACTGACGCTACCCGAGGTAATAGTAACCATAGCCTTCCTGAGAGTAAGGAACCCAACTGGGGGGTGACTCCACTCAGTCGGTGCTCCGTGACTACTCCGGGGTCCACCCAGGCCAACGACCCTCCCCGGAGGAGATAATAGAAGTAAAGGAAGGTAGATGAACATATATATACATAACATAAACATTCATGACCGGTTCCCCTGAACCGTCATGATCCATAATATCCATAATCAGGTAACATGCCGGTTCCCATAAACCGTCATGTACCGTAATAACATAACCAGGGTTCATGCCGGTCCCCATAAACCGTCAAGAACCAGAATGACCTGACAAAAGTTCATGTCGGTTCCCACAAACCGTCATGAACTTGGAAATCCATCTAGGGTCCCTGACCCAAAATCATCAGTGTAAAACAACTGGGTCTCGTGCCCGAACATATGACTCAACTGGGCACCGTGCCCGATATCCAAGGGTCAGTCACGACTCCGATCATAGTGATGCGTGCAACCATCCATCCAGGACTGCCCTCAATCCTGGTATGTCGCCGTGAACGAATCAACCGATGCGACCATCGCAAGATCATGGTGCACTCATCACCGATCGCTATTCTGAACCGTCAGCACTCCGAAGTCGAGCCTCTCCAGGCTGCCCGACCACGAATCGTGCATCGTGACCTCTCCGGAAGGAACACATCCCAATCCGGAGGCGAGCGTCGTATCGTCGATCGACGTGCACCTAGCACCCGTCGCGACCACGATTTAGACCCGAAGGTCGTAAATAGCGTCATATGCCCGAGACAAAACCAAATGGGTCTCATACCCGAGTTGATCCTTTTAGAAATCCAAAACCAAATCATTTAAGTCAATAACGAAATACAGACCCGTATAAGCATCGTATAAGGCCGAAACCTCGAAATACGTGCTTATACGTAACCACATACAAATGCACCCATGGCATCCTCAAACAAGTAATAAAACATATAATAAACATTTATGCATGCACCAATTTAGAAAGCAAAGTCCACTCACAGACCGTCCGAGCTGCCGCCTCGATTTGCGTGCCGTACGGCTTCCCGAGCCGATCACCGTCACCGGGACTCCCAAACCTATCCAAATCGTAATAGAAGGTTACTAACTAGTTAATTAACCTCCCACTAAAGCCCCGTAATTTTCCCGTATTTTTAACTATTTTTAATCCCGAACCTAAACCTTCCGATGCCCCGAAACATATCGAGACGGTGTCCGATCGACACGAAACCAGTCCCAAAATGTTCGTTACATCGAATAGAAGATTTCACATGTTGGAACCTTCCCCAGATTCCCTGCCACGCGCCCTCACGCGCCGCCTGAAGTGGCTGCGCGTGGGAGCCACGCGCCTGTGAACAGTGCTTCTCCTACCTCGATCAGACCGGTCCGAACCGACCGGTCCGGTCCGACCCCTGCAACTGGACCGGCGTAACCAGTCCAGGCCTCCTTCTCCCTCATTTTCGGTCTGATTTCTTCCATTCCAATTTCTAAATTTCTATTTTCAAGTTTCCTATCTAACCCAATTAACAAAACAACCTAAAACCCCCTAAATCGATCCCTAAAAATTAACCCCCCACGGCCCTGTTTTCCGATTTCGTCCCCAGGCTTCACAGCCGTCAACCCCCGTTCAAAACCATCTCTATACACCCTAAACAATCTAACAAACATTCCCTAATCAACCAAAACTATCCATAATGTAAAAATCGACAAAATGGGAGATTTGGGCCTAACCGGGTAACCGTTCGGGTTTGGGTCTCCACCGCGCACGGTGGCTTCGTCCTGGCCGGCCACCACACTTCACCGGTCCTCCTCTCCCCCTCTGGTCTCTCTGTCATGATCATAGGGTGAGGGTTGGATGTTTGGGTCGCACAGATGAGAGGAATGGGATCGGGAAAATGGTTTGAAAATGAAGAATGATCGATGAAGAGGCAGGTGAGATGCATGAAGGAGAAATGATGTCCATTGGATGGGTGACACTTGTCACTCATCCATTGGGCATCAGGACAAATATCTGGGCCTACTAGAGACAAAACTGCACTTTTGTCTCGTAAAACGTGCCATCGTGAATAGTAATCGGGAACCTCCGTGAACCGTAACTTCGCCGTCGAACGTCCGAATTCGACGTGCCACCTGTCTACGGATTCGTATCGTCCTTATCTACGTAACGGTCTTCGGCCCTCGGCCATCGGACCTCCCGGTCAAAAAGTCAACATTTGACCCCTTTTATCCAAAATTACCAAAATGCCCTTAACCTTCCGAACGTCATAACTTCTTCCTCGAACGTCGGAATTGAACGTGTCACCTGTCTATGAACTCGTGACGTCACGAACTACGTCACGGTCATCAATCAAAGTCCATTTGACCGCCCGATCGAAAAGTCAACGTTTTGCCACCATCAGGGGCAAAACGGTCATTTTGCATCGTTCGTCCGATTTCGCTCTACAAATCACGGATTAGCCTCACTAATCGTGATTAGTCACTAATCTAATCTAGGAATTTGGGACGGGTCGTTACACCCTTCCCTCCTTAATTAATTTCGTCCTCGAAATTCCAACCGACCTAATCTAACCGTTCTTCCCTCCTTAATTAGTTTCATTCTCGAAACTCCAACTATCTTGATTCCACATCCACCTCGTGGAAATAATTCGATCTCCTGACACGTGTACACTAGTACACCCACTAACCAGAATAATACTCGTCTGCAATCAGACGTACCACTAACACCCATGTTGTATCGACTACATTCGACCACGTCGAATGACCGTAGTCGTACGCTCCGAACTGACACCACCTGTCAGTATCAGAGTAGCCCAAGTATCCTATGATCAACCCACTTGTCAAATCTACCCTTTCGCTGACATAAACAACTCTACGGTTCCTTTCTCAATCTCTAACCTATCCTGACGTCTGCTCCCACTGGAAGTTACCAATCCCTCAACGATCCACGCTGACACCTCCGACAAACTGTCAGCACTTGACAGTCGTCAGTCGCAAACTGATATGACACACACTCGTGGTTACACTAACCACCAACTCACTCAACCTGAGTAAACACTAACCAACAAATCACCCGACCTGTGTGTAACTAGACCCATCAGAAATACCATGACCCAGTGCACAGTATCCAATATCCAGTCCACGACCTCAACTGATCCAATGGTATCGGAACCAATCCGACTACCAACACGTTCACCAACGTACTACCGGTATAACCTATATACCGTCACTAGGCACCACAAGTATGCCCAGTATTGTACCTCGAATTATGTACCAGGTACGTACACCTACCCATCAATTAGCTTACAACCACCTAGGTCATAGCCAATCACGTTTCAATTATGGAGTTCATTCGTCCAATCCAGCATTAGACAAATCGAAACTCCAACCCATCATCTATTTCCCAAATCCGAATCCGAATCTGCAATTTTGTAAGAAATCCCGAATCCAAACCCAGAAATCATATCCCTAATCATGTCCAAATTCGAATCCAAAATTATTATTCCGTAAGCTAGCATTTGGATTAACCATTCCGAACCCAAATCCATAAAAGAAAATCTACAGTCAAGCTCTAGACTCAAATCCTGAATCGTCACCCAGAATCCGATTCCAAAACCCAAATCTAGAAATCCAATTTCAAGTTCCAAAATCAAATCCTGAATCGTCATCCAGAAATCTGATTACAAAACTCGAAATATCGTTCACGTCTACCGAGACATACCAAAACCAAACCTATCGGTTACCTGCTAAATCGATTACCCTATTACAATCGATTGACTTCATAGGGAAGCCAATCCCAACACCAACACAACACTAGGTCTGATAAAATCCGACCTCGTCAGACACCTACTCGCTCGAGTAACAAGCCATATGAGATTTACCTCAAAAAGAAGTTCAGTCCCATCATGCTCCACTCCACATCCAAGTAAGAGTAATAAACTCTCCACCTATCTGGATCATCAAGATCACGATCCAGATCCATCGCAATACCCAAAGTCCTAAACCAATTCCCACATCTAAACAGATCAGTCAACGACGAGACACGCCGAGACTGTGGGTTCTCACTGATTACCTCGTATTGATCCTTATCATTCCACCGAGGAAAACCCAAGAATGATACAAGATAATGACAACAAAATTCATCTTACGTGAATGCAAACAACACTCGCTGTACTCACCACGTCATGTAACCCAACATCGTCTGCCACCAAGCAGAAAATGAGAAATTTCAGTCACCCGACTTCGATATACTCAATACCAATGCGGAAAACCCGTGTTCCATTCGTCACCTCAATCGCAACCTCTCGCGATTTCGAAGTTCCAACAAGATTGGAAACAACGTACTTGGACATCATCTACGTGTCCATTACCAGTTTAACTTTATCCGTGATCCACTCTCGAACCACAGATGCCGAACATATGCCCATCACGACGGATGTCACATCCCGATACGTAATTCATCGTCATCACGATCACCGGCACCAGCGCTAGTATCAGCGCCAGCCCACAATACTATCGGTACACGTAACCAGCATCAGTATCGGCACACCATGTGCAAAACTGAGAACCCTGGATCTCCGCTCATACCGAGCGACGATCCCGTACCTCTGCTCGAATAGGAGAAACTCTGCCTCCCTCGTACCCAACACCTTTGGGTACAATCACCCTGACAACTCATACGAGAAAAGGAAAACGTCCCCGATTCCCAACAACCGTACTACAACCACTCCGTATCCCGATCAGGGATTCCATCGACAAGTAACAACCCTGGTAACTTGTCCAACAATCTCTAACCTGTCGTAACTCGACTAAACCATTTTCGTCTACCAAGTCATCCACGACCTTAGTTGCACCAAACCACAACTAAGTAGCACGACAACCAAATAGGTTTAACCGATAAGTACAACCTCGATTGCGAAGTGCAGTCCCAACACAAGCTGACATGACTAGACCGACTAACGAATCCAAATCCGAATAGTCGTCAAAGTCACACCACTCGCCAACTTACCTTTCCGAACCATACCCATCCTACCGTAAATTAACTAGGATTCCCCGAATCCGGCTGCTCCCAAGAGCATAGCCACCAAACACAACAAGATCCGACCATCGAATGATCACAACTCCCAACCAGTCATCGGAACCGATCCAACGACATTGTGAAAGACGATCCCAACTAACCGTCTCACGATCCAAACGCTAACGTACGAATATGTTCACCCTTCGTAGGGTTCCACACTGTCATCCACGATAGAACTATGGCAACCCCGGCATCAAATGCCGAACCAAGTCGTTTCTCGATTCAAGCCTACTAACTACCGTACCGACGTCCCAATAATCAAGTTGACCATGAACTGTAGCCCATTGAGATATCACATCCTCGACCTGCGTACGGAGTATCGCGCAAAATACGCTCCAAGAGCTCCGCGGTTGCTCGAATAGAGACAACCCCGCTCTGATACCACGTTGACAGGACCCATCCCAATCCCCCCGGGATTAGTGCGGGATGACCCTGCTCCCGTCTGACATGAAGTGTCAGACAAGGGATATTTTCGTCCTTTGCCCTCCCGGGCTATCAGAGTACGCCAGGATCCGGAGGAGGCATGTGATATCTCGGTCTCTGCTACAGCCCACATCCAATGTCAACCTGAAGGGCAGTCAAAACATTAAAAACTGTGAGTGGACAAAACAAAAGTTTATAAAAACATTTAATAAGGAAGACATTTGTACCCTCCACTAAAAAGCATGCATGCATTCGAAAACCATTTATCCAAAACAAACCATATGTGGGACTAAGCCCAAAGCAGATATAAACTAAGGTCGAAAGGACCACAATAAAAAAGACCATACGGGCCACTGCCCAAATCCTGTGCACACCTGTACACACCACATATCATATATCATATATCCATCACATACATATATATAAGTCACACAACCAATCCTGTCACGGTATCCAAAGCCACGCGCGCGCTACCCGGGTCTCAATCCGAGTCATCTCAAAGGCAAGGTCAATGTCCGCAGACCACTGACCCTACCCGAGGTAATAGTAACCATAGCCTTCCTGAGAGTAAGGAACCCAACTGGGGGGTGACTCCACTCAGTCGGTGCTCCGTGACTACTCCGGGGTCCACCCAGGCCAACGACCCTCCCCGGAGGAGATAATAGAAGTAAGGGAAGGTAGATGAACATATATATACATAACATAAACATTCATGACCGGTTCCCCTGAACCGTCATGATCCATAATATCCATAATCAGGTAACATGCCGGTTCCCATAAACCGTCATGTACCGTAATAACATAACCAGGGTTCATGCCGGTCCCCATAAACCGTCAAGAACCAGAATGACCTGACAAAAGTTCATGCCGGTTCCCACAAACCGTCATGAACTTGGAAATCCATCTAGGGTCCCTGACCCAAAATCATTAGTGTAAAACAACTAGGTCTCGTGCCCGAACATATGACTCAACTGGGCACCGTGCCCGATATCCAAGGGTCAGTCACGACTCCGATCATAGTGATTCGTGCAACCATCCATCCAGGACCGCCCTCAATCCTGGTATGTCGCCGTGAACGAATCAACCGATGCGACCATCGCAAGATCATGGTGCACTCATCACCGATCGCTATTCTGAACCTTCAGCACTCCGAAGTCGAGCCTCTCCAGGCTGCCCGACCACGAATCGTGCATCGTGACCTCTCCGGAAGGAACACATCCCAATCCGGAGGCGAGCGTCGTATCGTCGATCGCCGTGCACCTAGCACCCGTCGCGACCACGATTTAGACCCGAAGGTCGGAAATAGCGTCATATGCCCGAGACAAAACCAAATGAGTCTCATACCCGAGTTGATCCTTTTAGAAATCCAAAACCAAATCATTTAAGTCAATAACGAAATACAGACCCGTATAAGCATCGTATAAGGCCGAAACCTCGAAATACGTGCTTATACGTAACCACATACAAATGCACCCATGGCATCCTCAAACAAGTAATAAAACATATAATAAACATTTATGCATGCACCAATTTAGAAAGCAAAGTCCACTCACAGACCGTCCGAGCTGCCGCCTCGATTTGCGTGCCGTACGGCTTCCCGAGCCGATCACCGTCACCGGGACTCCCAAACCTGTCCAAATCGTAATAGAAGGTTACTAACTACTTAATTAACCTCCCACTAAAGCCCCGTAATTTTCCCGTATTTTTAACTATTTTTAATCCCGAACCTAAACCTTCCGATGCCCCGAAACATATCGAGACGGTGTCCGATCGACACGAAACCAGTCCCAAAATGTTTGTTATATCGAATAGAAGATTTCACATGTTGGAACCTTCCCCAGATTCCCTGCCACGCGCCCTCACGCGCCGCCTGAAGTGGCTGCGCGTGGGAGCCACGCGCCTGTGAACAGTGCTTCTCCTACCTCGATCAGACCGGTCTGAACCGACCGGTCCGGTCCGACCCCTGCAACTGGACCGGCGTAACCGGTCCAGGCCTCCTTTTCCCTCATTTTCGGTCTGATTTCTTCCATTCCAATTTCTAAATTTCTATTTTCAAGTTTCCTATCTAACCCAATTAACAAAACAACCTAAAACCCCCTAAATCGATCCCTAAAAATTAACCCCCCACGGCCCTGTTTTCCGATTTCGTCCCCAGGCTTCACAGCCGTCAACCCCCGTTCAAAACCATCTCTATACACCCTAAACAATCTAACAAACATTCCCTAATCAACCAAAACTATCCATAATGTAAAAATCGACAAAATGGGAGATTTGGGCCTAACCGGGTAACCGTTCGGGTTTGGGTCTCCACCGCGCACGGTGGCTTCATCCTGGCCGGCCACCACGCTTCACCGGTCCTCCTCTCCCCCTCTGGTCTCTCTGTCATGATCATAGGGTGAGGGTTGGATGTTTGGGTCGCACAGATGAGAGGAATGGGATCGGGAAAATGGTTTGAAAATGAAGAATGATCGATGAAGAGGCAGGTGAGATGCATGAAGGAGAAATGATGTCCATTGGATGGGTGACACTTGTCACTCATCCATTGGGCATCAGGACAAATATCTGGGCCTACTAGAGACAAAACTGCACTTTTGTCTCGTAAAACGTGCCATCGTGAATAGTAATCGGGAACTTCCGTGAGCCGTAACTTCGCCGTCGAACGTCCGAATTCGACGTGCCGCCTGTCTACGGATTCGTATCGTCCTTATCTACGTAACGGTCTTCGGCCCTCGGCCATCGGACCTCCCGGTCAAAAAGTCAACATTTGACCCCTTTTATCCAAAATTACCAAAATGCCCTTAACCTTCCGAACGTCATAACTTCTTCCTCGAACGTTGGAATTGAACGTGTCACCTGTCTATGAACTCGTGACGTCACGAACTACGTCACGGTCATCAGTCAAAGTCCATTTGACCGCCCGATCGAAAAGTCAACGTTTTGCCACCATCAGGGGCAAAACGGTCATTTTGCATCGTTCGTCCGATTTCGCTCTACAAATCACGGATTAGCCTCACTAATCGTGATTAGTCACTAATCTAATCTAGGAATTTGGGACGGGTCGTTACACGGGAGTTTAAAGACTCGGGAGTTTAAAGACTCGGATATTATTGAAGCCTGGATTGAGTTTAAAGACTCGGATAGGTCCAGCAGGTTTGATCGGATAATGATTGGCTTGGTACTTATGTTTTCTGATACGGATTTTATGATGCTTATGATATGATTTCTATAACTGTTTTTATAATGATTCTGCAAATGTTTTATGATGATATTTATGTGAATTAGAATTGTTTTCAATAACTGGGTTATGCATGTGGTTTCAAAACGGAGGGCTAAACCCGGTTTTCTTATAAATGTTTTTCGGAAATTCTTTTCTTATTTATGGTCCACTCACACCTTCTGTTTTAAATTTCCCTCCAGGTCGTGGAGCTAGCGCGGGGTTTCGACGTCGAGGAAGCGTCTGAGGCATAGAAGTTACGAGAGCGACCCCAGAGTGTTTAAATTTTCCGTGTGCGTGTACTGTTCTTCGGTTTTTCTTTCTTTTGTATTTAGTACTATGCTCTGTAAACTTTGACTTCGGAATGTTTTGTATAGTTTCTCCTGCGTCTGACTGGGTTACTTTAGTAGTTGACGTTTGTGTTGTGTCGGGGTGTCAGACGGGAGCAGTGTTTACCTCGGTTTTCGGGGTGAAACCGGGGTGAGTCCTGACAGTACCCACACTGTTCATTGTTCTCACCCGGCCGGCAGCTAAACGGGTCATTTAACCCGCGTATTGACTCGGTTCAATCCCTGCGAATCTAAAATTGTTTTCTTCAATTGTTTCAGTCTAAAGCATCGTCATGAATCTAATTATGGGTCTATGATTTTAATTTCACTATACTTTACCTTAATCCGTCAAACCCAGCTTGAGTTTCTGATGAACCTACGACCACTGTTCATACCTGGAGGTTCACCAATCCTCCTCGTTTTCCTTTAATTGCTCGAACCAAAAGCTTCGCAGTACTACCAGAAACCTGCCTCCGATCTCAATTGCAAGCTCGAAACCCTCGAAGCATTCCAACTCAACTGGAAACTCTCAAGCTGAACTCAAGTGTCGTCTGGGCTCCTTTCTTCACCATTTTCTTCCCTGTCGATCCCGTTCGACTCGTTTGGACGTCCAGAAGATCAAACTCACCTCTGATTCCATCAATTTTCCGCCCAAATCAAAATTTGATTTTGAGTTCGTAATTGTGATTTTCGGGCGGGTTCGATGTTCCTGGGGTCTTCCTCCCTGTTTTTCCTTACCATTTTAATCCCTCTGCTTCTCTCATTCTTCCCCAGCTCTCATTTTCTCCCAAAACCATTTTTGGGGAGGTCGAATTAGCAATGGTTCAACAGTCTCTGTTTTTCCATTTCAAAAGTCTCAGCACAGTTCACTGTGCATTTTGTTCTCCGCACTCCACCTCTACCAACACAACCGTGCTCTGTCTTCTGTCTATGTTCCCTCACTAACTGCATAAACAATTAGACCACAACAGTGCTCCAATTCCAACCTCACCCGTGCACACTCAAACTCCTGCCCAACACTGTTTTTCTCACCTCAAAAACGCCAGCCCGTTTTAAAAATATTACCCACACACTGTGCACTTGTTTCAAGCACACCCACTCACTCAAGCCACTAACCAGAAAAAAATAATCCCCTGGACAGACCACCCAAGCACGGTGGTTAAGCCCCATGCTTCCCGGTTTTCAAAACAATGCCCCTGTGCGAATTTACTAATTTTCCCTTGTGCACAAAATTACGAAAATGCCCCTTCACTTTCTAGACCCGTAACTCGTCCGTCCGACGTCCGTTTTCAGCGTGCCGCCCGTCTACGAACTTAGGGCATTGAGACCTACCCATCGGTCCTCGAATTACGTGAAAAAAAAGTTGTCAAACAAAAAGTCAACATTTTTCCCCTTTTTGTCCGAATTACGAAAATGCCCTTGAACTTTCGAACGTCATAACTTCCTCCTCGAATGTCGGAATCGGGTGTGCCACCTGTCTATGAACTCGTGACGTCCTGAATTACATCACGGTCATTGGTCAAAGTTTGTTTGACCGCCCGAGCAAAAAGTCAACTGTTCGCCCATAACCTAGGGGTAAAATCGTCTTTTTCTTCAAAATTTCCATATTTCCCTTTTTGAACGTCCGAGTCGTTACACATTTACAGTGACTAGTAGCAGTCTTCTACTAGTGTCACACATGCATTCTGAGTCGAGAAACCCATTTGCTTCCTGGTCCGTCCATCTAGGGATCAACCGTAGCTCAAAACCCATCACACTCAAACCAATCCAGCATCTCTACATCATCAACCGCAAGAAGAGTTCCCCATGAGTGGTCTGCCCCTCACTCCGCAAGCCAAGTTCCCGCGCGGAGATTTAGCGAGTGTTGTCTAGGGACACTCGACTCCTAAAACGAGAAAAATATTTAGAACAGGATCACTCTCGTTTTTAAAATAGCGGACTTAGAAGAGGTAAGTTAAAATTTCGTACAACCGTACCTAAAAAATTAAAAATAACCGATTGCATTACTGACCGAAATTTTATTTTTTATCAATATTTTATGGATTGGCTAGGAGCCCAATATATCCCAATCCAACAAGGAATTTACTAGTAAACTAGCCCAATCCAAAATGAATCTCTAGTTAGACCAATTTAGCCCAAAACCACTGGCAGCCCAAGATTCTAAGGCATCAGATGGATAGTTGTGCCAGGTAAGCATCACATCAGTACGTCCGATCCACAAGATATGGGTTGCCATTACGGCATTACCATGATAAGACAAACAATTTTATCCAAAAATAAAATATATAAAAAAATGCAGTGAATCAGAGACGGGGCACAGTTATGGGCTGGGGGGGCTGTAGCCCATCCCACTTAACTGATACCCATTAAAAATAGCCCTATCCAATTATTTTTTTTTTTTAAAAAAGTAGTTTGAATTTTAAAGTAAAACTGCAGGTTGCAACTCTCACACTCACGGGAAAGAAGAAAAAAAATCAAGAACAAAAGGTATGCAGCAGCCCCATTTTAATTCATTTTTTCTTCAAGCTTTATCCATCATTTTAATTCAATTTTTCTTCAAGCCTTATTCAAAACATAAAGTATTACTCTCTAATTTTAGTTTTAAATCTAAATTGAATGTAGGGTTTTGGTTTGGGAATATAAGGATTAGAGATTTTTTTTTAGGTTTGATAATTTGAATGTTGAAATTGGGCTTTATGTAGGAGTAATTTAAACATTGACTTATTAAGTGAAGATTATGGCTATGAAGATTCAATTCACATGCTAGTTGCTATTGTGGGAAGCAAGGTTAGTAAATCAATTTTTTTTCCCTAGTTGTTGATATTAAATGTTTGATTTAATTAGATAAAGCTGGTTTATTTTTTAAATGTATATTGTTGCAATTGTGAAATTGATTTATTTTGCTTTTCTTGATTAGTTGGCTAGTAAAACTTCTTATTCTTAGTTTTTTCTTTGTGGCTTTGTGTTTGTGAATTTTTACATAACAATTTGTGTGGATAGATTTTGTTATGTGTATGAAGAGATAATTGAGGATTTTGATGTTATTAAGACTCGGATGGTACAATTTAAAATTAGAAAGTAATAATTTGTACTTGAATTGCATATTTAATTATGGTTTTTGTTGTAATTTGTTTATTTTTACTATCAAATTTTTATTTACGACATACATAGATGTATTTAAGGGTAAAACTTATTACGTCCCTCTGATTAAGTGTATCCTTTTATGTTTATTAATGAAGTTCATTTGTACCATGGAATTTCTTCAAAATTTAGTATATAAATTTAGCCCATCCGAAATTTAGATTCAGCAACCGTCACTGCAGTGAATTATACTTATAAGTTACTGTTGCAGTGAGGGGGAGTCCACAACTCGTCCCACTCGCAGAGCTGAAAACAATGGCGTCCGTGGCCACCATCCTCCGTCGGAAGCTTTCCCATAAACCATTCCATCTCCGATTAGTAACCGGAAGAACATTCTCTGCCTCTGAGTCGCAGAGAATAAAGAAGGTTTTGATAGCAAACAGAGGCGAAATAGCTTGTAGGATCATGAGGACAGCCAAGAGACTCGGGATACAAACCGTCGCCGTTTACAGTGACGCCGATAGGCATTCACTTCACGTTAAATCGGCTGACGAGGCCATACATATCGGGCCCCCACCGGCTCGGCTCAGCTACCTCAACGCCTCGTTGATTCTTGACGCTGCCATTCGAACTGGGTCACAGGTTCGAATTGTCGCTAATGTTGTGCTAAACCAATTCGATGTGATTGTTATAATAGGCGAAAAAGAAGCTCAGCTACAGCTCAGTAGCTTAGTAGCTTAGCTGCTTAATAGCTCATTGCATTTGGTTATTTGTTTTGCAAATTAAGTTTGGAGATGGATAAATGGTTTGATTGTGTAAAATTTAAAATCATGGATTGCTTTTTTTTTTTTTTGGTAATCGTTTGTTTGCTTTTGTATTAGCAACATGCTCTTTTGTTTTGCCAAATTTTATATTTGTTTGGAGAATTGCAAAATGGTTTGACTGTGAAAATTCAAAATCTTCCTTATTTTATTGGACATCTTTCTGTTTCTATAATTAGGCTATCCATCCTGGCTATGGATTTCTGTCAGAGAGTGCTGACTTTGCCCAGCTTTGCGAAGATACGGGTCTTACATTTATCGGACCTCCAGCATCTGCCATCCGCGAGATGGGTGATAAAAGGTAACAATAACTGTCTTCTTATTCATATTTATCAGGGTTTATGAGCTACGAAGGTACTAAGAAAATGCTATGTCTATTCTTTTTAACAATTCTTTGGTGCTATTTTTTCCCTATTTTCTGTGATTTCAATCCATTCTTTATAGTCTTGTCCACTGAGGAGTCATTTCATTCCTATAAATGTTGAATATGGTCATCAGTGCGTCAAAGAGAATAATGGGTGCCGCAGGGGTGCCTCTTGTGCCTGGATATCATGGTAATGACCAGGATATTGAGCTAATGAAGTTAGAAGCCGAAAAGATTGGATATCCAATATTAATCAAGCTAACTCATGGAGGTGACGGGAAGGTATGCCACTTATTAGCTTTACTGGCAATCTCGATAGACAATTTAGATGTTTTTATTTTCCTCACAAGTTCTAATAAGTTAGATTTGTTTTCACCCAAAGTGCTCATAGTTTAGATGTTTCTAGGGTATGAGGATTGTGCAAAGTCCAAAAGAATTTGTTGAATCTTTCCTGGGAGCGCAACGTGAGGCTGCTGCTTCTTTTGGTGTAAGCACAATTTTGCTGGAGAAGTATATTACACGGCCTAGGCACATAGAAGTTCAGGTGCTGTTATTTGTTTGTGTAATTCTTAATAGTATATAGTCTTAATTATTACATAGTTGATATGAAATCGTTTTATCAAATCTGTATTAATAGTAGATATTATATTTATAAAAGTTAGCTAGTTTTCTCATAAATTTTACTGATAATCATATATTTTGATTTTTGGTGATTTTTTGATATTGTAGATATTTGGGGACAAACACGGGAATGTTCTACATTTAAATGAGAGAGATTGCAGCGTACAGAGAAGACACCAGAAAATAGTCGAAGAAGCCCCAGCTGTAATGATCATTCCCTAATTTCCCTGTATTACTAGTGTAGATTTTCCATAGTTCTAGTAGATTTGTAATAGAAATCCATTCATGCAGCCAAATATTTCCAATGAATTCCGATCCCACTTGGGCCAAGCTGCCGTATCTGCTGCCAAGGTGAGGTATTTTTAGTAATCATCACTTTTATACCTAATTTTTCAAATGGCCCCTGATTAGACGAAGAAGGGTGAACTTGCTGATCACTATTCTTGTTGGATAGTTCTTAGCCGAACTGTGTTCTATCTAATTGTGGGTCATTACTTTGGTAATCATCACTTTTATACCTAATTTTTCAAATTGCCCCTGATTAGACGGAGAAGGGTGAACTTGCTGATCACTATTCTTGTTGGATAGTTCTTAGCCGAACTGTGTTCTATCTAATCGTGGGTCATTACTTTGGTGCATGGAGGGTTTTTGGCCCTTCAAAAGTTACAAGCCATTGACATTGACCTAACCTGTAATTTCAATCTCTCTATATCCTCATGATCTACAATATTTTGGCTCACAGTTTAGGGAAGTAATAGTTTCCAGATTATGTAAATGCGTTTCTCTCAATTTTCAGGCTACAAATAAAAAGCTTACAAACTCTATATTCCTAAATTTGAAGTCTCTGTCTGATAAATGAAGGCAGTTGGTTATAACAATGCTGTCACCGTGGAGTTTATAGTTGATACAGTCTCAAGCCAATTTTTTTTCATGGAGATGAACACCCGTCTTCAGGTGCTTTAACCATTCTGTTCTGTTGTATTTCATTCAATGAACTTATCAGCATCTAATATGTTTATTGATGTGAATGTAGGTTGAGCATCCTGTGACTGAGATGATTGTTGGCCAAGATCTTGTAGAGTGGCAAATCCGTGTTGCAAATGGAGAACAGCTTCCCATTAGTCAGTCACAAGTCCCCTTATCAGGTGAATTTTTCTTCCTTTAATCAGGAAAAAAAATCATGAAAGGGGTCTTAGCCAAACGTATGCTTGCTTCGATATTCAATGCCACTTTTAAGATGAGTCTTGGATAGTTTTAAGCTGAATGCCGGGTGGTTCTATGACTAGTTTACCTAAAGGCCGTTCTGGTAAAGTTATGAGAGTGTTACCAAGATGGCAATTTTTTTTTGGTGAGTTTCATCAGGCAAAGAATAAGCTCATTTATAAGATAAAATGAATACCTCATAGTACCTTGGATGTCAGAAATCCCAGGACTACTATGAGTTTGCTTGTTCTATATGTTCAATGCACGACTTGTTGAGTGACTGAATTTTCATAGTTATTCATTTTGTTGAAAGGTCATTCTTTTGAAGCTCGAATATATGCGGAAAATGTACCGAAAGGATTCCTTCCAGCAACTGGAGTCCTGCATCACTATCATCCTGTTCCAGTCTCACCAACAGGTTAGTTACATTCGGATAACCATATGACTCAGGATTAGTACTTGAAGGATTTGTCCCCGAAAACTTGAGTTGGGATAAATTTTTATGCACCACTTGGTTATTTGGATATCATACCTAACAGATTGTGCGAGTTATTTTCATCTCCTGTCCTTTGATTATTCTGTTGGTTGCTTATGTTGAATCCATCCTTGAGCAGTTCGAGTTGAGACTGGAGTTGAACATGGGGACACTGTTACCATGCATTATGATCCTATGATTGCTAAGCTTGTGGTGTGGGGAGACAATCGTGCTGCAGCATTGGTGAAACTGAAGGATTGCTTGTCAAAGTTTCAGGTACCCCTAATTATAGAGTTGCATCCTCCACACACTAAAGCACATTTTCCAATCATTTCATGGCATATGTTATCTTTTAGATGAATTAGATATCTGATGTCCATGAGTCAGCAATATTTAAATGGCTTCAAAAAATGCATACTATGTGGAAGGAAGATTTCAATTTCATATTAATCCTGCTGTTCTAATTTCTTTATGGTCCTTGTGTTTTAAAGTTAATTTATCTTAGACAGGTTGCAGGTTTACCAACAAACATCAATTTTCTTCTAAAACTTGTAAACCATCAAGCATTTGAAAATGGTGATGTGGAAACCCATTTTATTGAACGCTTTAAATATGATTTATTTTCCGACCCTAGTAATTCCGTATTAGTGGACAAAGCGGTTAATGCTGCTAGATTTAGTGCTACACTGGCAGCTGTGTGTCTGAATGAAAAGGAGAATTCTGCATTCAGAGAAACTCTTCCTCGTAAGTTGAAGGTCCTATTCTTCAAACGTACGCCAGTTCTTAAGTGGCCTTATAATATTAATGTGTCCTAATATTTTCAGGTGGCAACAGTACAATCTCCATTTGGTATTCTTCTCCTCCTTTCAGAGTCCATCATTGTGCTAAGCACACAATGGAACTTGAGTGGGAGAATGAATTTGATAACGGTGGCTCAAAGTTATTGAAACTTTCAACCACTTATAAAACAGATGGGAGCTATCTTATTGAGGTAGTCTTATGCTGATTGTTCATATTGTTAACTTTGCAATTATAGTATCTTATTTGCAGAGTTCCTTGCTTGTTTTCGCTCCATTGATTCTTCACACCAGCAACATTTCTATATGTTTGTGCAGGCAGAAGAAAACAGTTTCCCAAGTTTGGAGGTCAAGGCAACTTGTTTAGGCAACAATGATTTCAGAGTCGAAGCTGATGGCATAATCATGGATGTTAGCTTGGCTGTTTACTCCAAGGTGTCTTCCTCAGCATTCATTTGTGATGGTCTATGTAGAATATCTTATCAGCATTGTTGAATATGGTTCACCTTGTTATTTCTGCTCATTTACTATCATTAATTTGTTGATTCCAATTTGGACTTCCAGGATCAGACCAAGCACATTCATATATGGTATGGGTCACATCATCATCATTTCACGCAGAAAATCGGCCTTGAATTGTCTGATGAAGATGAAACTGAACATAAGCCCTGGCTTGAGAAATCATCATATCCTCCGGGGACCGTTATTGCTCCCATGGCTGGTTTGGTGGTCAAGCTTCTGGTCAGGGGCGGATCTATGAAGGGGCAACAGGGGTCAATTGACCCCTTGAAGGTTGTAAATTCTCCAACGGAAGTTCTATTTTGACCCTTTAGAGTCGTTGCTATTGGCCAAAATAATACCCAAATCTATAGGAAAAATGCCTCAGGAAAGTATAAAAGCACTATAATTGAGTTTCTCGTTGCTCTCAATCTGCTATGGACGGCGAAGAACAATACGGTACAGCCACATCAGCGTTAAAGTTTCTCACGAAGAATACGACTGAAACTTCTCCTTTTTCAATTTCAAGAAGTGATGGTGGCCGGTTGGGGTATCTGTTCTTAATCTTCTTTGAGTGAAGAAGATGAACAGAGGAGAGGGAGGGTATGCGAGAGATTAAGAGAGAAAAAGTACAAGATGGTGACTTGCTTGATTCTCGAGGTTTTGGTGTAGGTGGGTTTCGATGCTCGCCATCGAAAGAGAAGAGAGATCACATGAGGGGGAATGGTTCAAGAGCCGTGAGGGAGAATGATGGAAGGAAGATGAATATGAATAATGATGGTCCTGGGCTTGGGCTTAGGCTTCTAAGGTAGGTTTTTAGTTTTGGATATATGGGCTTCAATTATTAGGCTCAACTAAATCTAACTGATTAAACCGAAAAAGTCCAACAATCCCTAGTATGGCTTTATAGTCGAATAATTTCGGGTTTTTTCGAGTTTATAGGACGCAATGTAACAATTTTTCATATTGACCCCTTAGAAAAAAAAAATCTGGATCCGCCACTGCTTCTGGTTAAAGATGGGACAAGGGTGGAGGAAGGACAACCTATACTAGTTCTAGAGGCAATGAAGATGGAGGTTCGTCTGCTACTATTTTATCATTGTGCGCTTACATGTTCTTTACCCGGTCAAAATTTAAATCACATTTGTTTCTTTTATCTTTCCTGAAGCATGTTGTAAAGGCACCATCAGCAGGCTATGTCCGAGGGCTCCAACTAGCGGCTGGCCAGCAGGTTTCCGATGGTAGTAGTCTCTTCAGTATCAAGGTTAGCCATCTAATAACTTGAAATGAGTTATTGAAGCTTTCTAAATTCGAAATCTACATATACAAACATAAAAGCTAGTAGCAAATAACCATCAAAACATGGTAACTATTCTTTTATCTTCCTCTTATTGAGGACGGCTTAACGTCCTGAAGTGCGAGCCATTTCTGTTTAAAAACTGCCATGTCATTATCAGGTACACATGGACATGGTACTGGGGTCCACTTGTGTCTGTTTCTTGTTTAGAGACTCACAAGAGTTCACTTTCATAACTTGCCAGACATGCATGTTTGCTTAAATTAAATGAATACTATGCTTGTGCAGGAGGAGTGATCAGTCACCATCAGATGTTTTATTTCTAAATAATTTTTGCTAGAGCTGACCTCAGGCTGACACTGCGCTTGGACAGCGCGAGTTACCAGAACTGTGACAAGATTTCTGTTGTAAGAAACTATTCACAGCCTTGTTTACTACATAGTCATTCCATATAATAAAATCTCATCTTTATGTTGTAACGATAGAACCTCATGTCATTTATTTTACTACGAAAAGGGAAAAAAGTGTTTCTTTCCTTCTATTTTAATTTTTATGTTCCAGCTAATGCCTCCGTAGTACCAGATGGTCCAGATCACCATAAGTTGGATACAAAGCCAAGATGCATTGGAAATATTCTCTTGCATAAGATTCATCGTCTGCAGTTTTTCTTGGTGAGACCAATGACCTTTTTACCCTTAAGGATCAATCAATGGTAGATCAAATATGCTAGTTACAAATTTACATGAATTCTATATGTTTTTAGTCATTCGAATGACCGAAAGGCACCATTAGTCATTTGAATGACCGAAAGGCACCATTCAGTAGCTTCTAAGAATAACCCTGTCATTTCAAGTTTGGTTCGTATGCTGATCATATTCAAAGTGCTATGGACTAATTTTCTCTTTCTCTTTTATTCTTTTTGTAAGTCAATGTTATAAATTAGAGCCAAGACTACAGAAGATTTTTTTTTTTTGAGGGTGTGGGGTGGTGGTAGAGGGGAAGGCATATGTTGGCCGCCGAATATACTTTGGACTTTAGGTACCAACGAACTTGACATGGAATGTATGTCATGACGCATGGGGCAGTACGAAAATTCAACTGGTTTTATTATTATTATTTTTCTCCTTTTAACAAACTTGTCTTTTCATTTATGGACTAAAACGGTTGACCTTGAGCAAACATTGATTCATTCAACAATTTCTCATGGGTCATTTCTTTAGGTGTTAATGGAGTTTTAGTTAAATTTATAAGAGCATCGATAGATGAGTTGTAACTCAAGACTTAGTTGAACTTATTTTGGTTCTGCAAACTTTGATTTATTCATTGCACGAGTTGTGAGGTTAATTTGTTATGTGTGAGTGTAAATTTTCCATTTTTAATAATCCGAGATTGATTTATCTATTGGATGAATTGTGAGGTTATTTTGGGTGATCGAAGTTTTGTCCTTTTATACATGTATGCCCATTTTTTTTTGGCTTATTACATTAAAATTTTGGGTGATCCAAATTTCAAGCTTGGTTTGACATTTACTAGGAAAATTTTGGAGTTTAAAATTGAAATAAAAATGATTTTATAACATGATGTGAAGATTAGGTGGCATTGATCGCATGATTAAGATTAACAAAATGTACTTCCGTGATTTAAACGAGGTCTTATATTGTCGGACGAAGCATCTTAAGTACGTCTAAATCTTAGAATACCGGTAATCCATTTAAAAAGGAAGCTAAATCCGGTAAATAAACATCGTATCATGTTGGGATACTTTATTTATTTAATTTTTTTTTCGCTTGGGGTCTTCTGATCGTCTCAGCCATTAAATTACGGCTATAACTCTCTTCGCGTAAATTTTTCTATATATGTTTTGTTTTTATTTTTTTAGCTTATTATTCATTTTGTGTCCTTAATCGGACATTAAATATCACATTGCTTTCCGAAACGGATTTAGTTTCAATGTACTACCACAACTGCACTTCTAGTATCACCGTTGCTCCATTTCGTTATCAAGATTAGTAATACTCTTAATAATACTTATGTATAAAGCAGTGATTGATAGTTTAATTATTTTGTAAAAAAATATTAAAATTGAAAGTGTTAAAAATTAAAATTGAACAAGGAAGAACATGATGAACCGTAAATTTGAATTTCATCTCCTACTTTTTCACCTAATTGAAATGGCAATCTGAGTTTATGAGAGAGAGTGAGTGGTGGACTGAGCCCTTTCATCTCCTTCCTTCTTGCGCTGACAAGCTTCTTCATTGACAGGTCCAAACCAGTGACATTAACATTGTCAGAATTTCCCCCGCCGAGTGATATCAAGAGAACATTAACATTGTTGTCGATGGCCTAGTCTATGGCAGTGAGAATGTCGAAGCTGAAACAACCACTGATCCAGCAGACCTTGTAAGCAGCGATTCGGGTGCGAGGCGCCATCCCATGGGCTGCTCTATGGGCGTAGCTGAGGAGACTTGCACCATAGACGACGGATCTAGCAGCGGTGGTGGCAATGTGGGTCCCATGGCCGTCATCGTCGTGTAGAGATTTGGATTCTTTGGATTACTCAATGGGCCCCAGCGTGGCCTCGTAGCCTTTGGAGAAGAAGCGCGCGCCGATTAGTTGTCAATTGCAGTTGAAGGCATTGAGTTCTGGATTTGCAGGCACCATTCCAGGATCTCGTTACGGGTCCGAGTCTGGTATCATCGAAGCCCTTGCTTTCCAGTGAGTGTGGTGCTCGAAACTCGTCGACATTTTCGGATTTAGCCATGTGGACGATGTAAGTTGTGCTGGTAGACGTCGTTTCCGATTGTGCGACGTCATTTTGGTCCACCATAGAGAAATGGCAGAGACCCGAGAGGAAAAGAAGCGTGAAAAAAAGTAGACATACTAGCCATTTTTGTTAAGCTTTTAGCTTCTAAAATCTGAGCATATATAAGGAAGGTGAAAAGAGATTGGACTTGTAGTGAAAATGTGAAAGATGAGGAGGAGGAGGAGAGGGAGTGAGACTGGGTTAAGACAATTGAACAGTTGGTAGTTGTTGGGTTGTTTGAATAATTGAGTTTGGACAAAAATGTGAGTAAGATTAGGTTTTGCCTTCTGGAAAGAACCCATATGGGAAAATTTATGCATGTTCTTGGTCCGATGTCAAATGTAGCAAAAACTCCAATGTCACTGGTTTGGACCTGTCAATGAAGAGGCTTGCCAATGCAAAAAGGAAGGAGATGAAATGGTTCGGTTCAGTTGACCACTCACTTTCTCTCATAAACCGAAATTGCCATTTCAATTAGGTGAAGAAGGAAAGAAAGGAAACTCATATTCAATGTTTTTTTTATCAAACTCAGATTAACTGCTCATTATCTTCTTCCTTCTTCAATTTTAGTTTTTAACATTTTTAATTTTATTAATTTTTACAAAATAATTAAACCACCCATCTGTATTTGACACATAAGCATTCTTAACAGTATTACTAACTTTGCTAATGGGATGGAGCAACGATTATACCAAAAGTGCAATTGTCGTAACACATTGAAATTAAATACATTTCAAAAAATAAAATGATATTTAATATCTTGTTGGAAGAATCAAGTGAGTAATAAATACATTTCAAATACATTTTGTTAATGGAATGGAGCAACGGTTGTACTAAAAGTGCAATTGTCGTAACACATTAAAACTAAATACATTTCAAAAAATAAAATGATATTTAATAAACCTATTTTTTATTCTTTTACGATTCTATCCACTTTCTTTCTATTGGCTCACTTGTTTCTCCACCAAATTTGCGTCCATAAAAGCGAGACCTTTTCTCCAGAATCAATCTTTTGAAACCTTTTCATTTTTTACTTTCTTTTTCCAACTTTTTTTTCCCTCTTCTACATCGTTTTTCTTTTTCCTGGGTTGGCTGGCTTTGAGTTCCCAGATTTGTGGGGGCGTCGTTTATATTTCAGCTTCTTTTCTCAAAGCTCAATTGAGCAGGAGGGTTTAAGTAAATTTTGATTTTTCAGCATATTGTAAACTAGGAAGAAGAGAAGTTCTTAGACCCCTTGTGCTTGTGTTTTGAATTTGATTAGCACACATAAGCTCATCTTAGGTTTATTTTTGATTCATGGGTTTTGTTCAAATTGTCGGTTGTTTGTTGGGTTTGTGGTTTTGAAGTTTGATTCTTGAGCTAGAGTTGGGACTTGGAGTTCATCAATATGGATACAAGCAATGGTATTGAGGGGGTTGAGAACTCTAACACAGAAGACAAGGGTTTGGGTTTGAAGAGGAATGATGTGGGAGGAGGTGTTGAGAAAGATGTGTTCTTTCGAGCTGATAAGATTGATTTTAAGAGCTGGGATATTCAGCTAGAAAAGCACTTGAGTAAGGGGTGGTCGAGGGAGAGGGAAGCCAGCGCGCAGATGAAAGAGTGGGAGATTGATTTGTCAAAATTGGATATAAGACATGTCATTGCTCATGGAACGTATGGGACTGTGTACCGTGGTGCCTATGACGGCCATGATGTTGCAGGTAATTTGCTTTGTCCTTCGGGTTCAATGTTTAGTCCTTTTGTTTAGTTTATTGCAATTTTAGTGAAGGGTTTTGTTGCTAATACCTAATTCTCCATGTTATGGTTTAGTGGTTGGAAATGAACTGGTAGATAATAGGCTACCATCTATATAATCGCTTGGTATGTTAGAGGATTATTTTGTTGCTTGAGATTTCTTAGCCATCCATACTAGGAAGTGTTACTATGCTGGAGTTCTGTTTTCATTTTATGAGAAATTGGTGTTATTTAAAATTTAAAATTGTGAATCGACCCCAAACCCTAGCTTGCAGTGTTCCTGTTTTGTTTTTCATCCTTATTGTTCCGATGGCCTGATGTTATTCTTGATATTATAGTGAAAATTTTGGATTGGGGGGAGGATGGTATTGCCACAGCTGCTGAAACTGCGGCTCTTCGGGCATCGTTTGAGCAAGAGGTTGCTGTTTGGCATAAGCTTGACCATCCAAAATATTCCGAAGGTAAATGCTATTTCTTTTTATTCTCATATTAGTTGCATGATGAGCGTTGTGAAAAAATCTCAGCACGATGTCTCAGTTTCCGGCGCAAGAATGTAACGCCGTTTGTTGTAACCTTTAGTTTACCTTGTCCTTGGTACCTAACAAAAATATTAAAATGTTCTTTTTCGGGGTTACATGAAGTATGTATGGTCTCGTAAGTTTTGGATTTGTCTTCTTATTCTGTAACCCACTGTGTAGTTTGTTGGAGCTTCAATGGGAACTTCCAATCTTAGAATCCCAACCAAATCAAGTGATAGTCATAATTCTCCTCCTTCGAGAGCGTGTTGCGTTGTTGTTGAGTATGTTGCAGGTGGGGCGCTAAAGAATTTTTTGATCAGGAATAGAAGAAAGAAACTTGCCTTTAAGGTTGTGGTTCAACTTGCTTTGGATCTCTCTGAAGGGTGAGTCAGGTTCATTTTGTTGTTGAGCTGGAGTTAAGTTGTTCTTGTTGGTTCCTAGACTAATGGCCTTTGTGCTTTGCTGCTTTTTAGTTTGAGTTATCTTCACTCAAAGAAAATTGTGCACCGTGATGTCAAAACAGAGAACATGCTGCTAGATACTCATAGAACTTTGAAAATTGCTGATTTTGGCGTTGCTCGAGTAGAAGCTCAGAACCCAAGGGACATGACTGGGGAGACTGGCACGCTTGGATACATGGCCCCAGAGGTACCCCTTCCTTCACCTATCATAATAAATGTAGTTTTATAATTGAACATTTATGGTAATAGAGCGCCGATTATGTTACTGATACAAAGACGGATTGATTTTAGAGTAAATAATTATTACATCCTTAATAATTTTTATTTTTATTTAAAACCTTTAATACTCGTATATTAAACAAAATAAGACCTTACCTCAAATTTTTTTTATTCAAAAGTCCCTAAATATAATTTGTAAGCAATAAATTCCAATCCTGATAAAAAAAAAAAGCAATAAAAGTATAGAATTTTGGCAACGGTAGGGTATAGAATTTTTTAACGGTAGGGTATAGAATTATTTAACGGTAGGGTATATAATTTTTTTTTAAAAGCAACAAAAGTCCCTAAACATAATTTTTTTTATTCAACGGTAGGGTATAGATTTTTTTTTTAGAGGGGGAGTTGAGATGGTGATGGAAAATCGTACGACATAGGGTTTAATTATTGAATTTTGGCACCAAATTCAAGAATTAAACTCTAAACTATACAAAATTAACCAAATTATTTAATATCGGAAGATAAAGAATTTTAAAATTTTAAATTTAAAAGTATTTTGGAAGAATTATTGCTTTTAATTATTTTACTTTTTATTAGATTAGATACTCATATTACTTTTAAAATGAGCAAGTGAAAAAATATATATAAATATTAGTAATGTTTTCATAATCCTCAATATAATTTTATAATAAAAAAAATTAATGTTGAAATCATGATAGATTTTGGTAAGTATTTTTAAAATTGTTATTGGACTAGTTTACAATTAGATGACATTAGTTGTAATTTGTACGAAAACTATGGCCTATTTTAAATTGTATAGTCTTTTAACTAGCCAAAAGACCTATGAATTTAATTTTTCTATATGCAAGTTTTTTAATAAACTTAAACGTTAGTAAGGACCTATGAATTAATTGTCCTTCATTCTATGCTAAAGGTTTGAAACAAGTGACATTGTTGATTGTTCTTCCTAACTTGAAAAAATTGCTGTAGGTCCTTGATGGTAAGCCCTACAACAGGAAATGCGACGTCTATAGTTTTGGTATTTGCTTATGGGAAATCTATTGCTGTGACATGCCTTACCCTAATCTCAGTTTTGCTGATGTCTCATCCGCTGTAGTCCGGCAGGTTGGTCTTTGCACGCAGTGCTTTAGATTCTGACGGCATTTGATGCTAATAATGACTCTGAATGCTTGGATTGCAGAACTTACGACCGGAGGCCCCAAGATGTTGTCCAGGTGCATTCGCTAGCGTGATGCGGAAATGTTGGGATGCAAGCCCGGATAAACGCCCGGAAATGGAAGATGTGATGAAGTTGTTATATGCAATAGATACAAGCAAGGGAGGTGGCATGATCCCTGAAGACCAGACTTCTGCGTGTTTCTGTTTTGGCACACCTCGTGGCCCTTGAATTTTCTGTGTTTTATGATATATATATATGTGCAGTGCAGTGCAGGCAACATGGACAGGCAGTGTCTTTGAATCACCAGATCATCTCATCTCTGGAATCACGCATAAAAACATGTTTGAAAAAGCCCTACTGTTGTTGTCTCTGTTCCTTTTCATCTTCAATGTAAAAACTTTCGCTTCAATTTGCTTGATTGTTTTTTTTTTTTTTTTTTTAACTTGTACGTGAAGGAAAGTAGTCTAGATCGGCCTCTAAAAAAAAGTTATTTTGTACTTTTTTCAAATGCAAAAAATAAAAATAGACGAAGTTCATGAGAACTTTTTTGGTGTAGTATAATTAATGAACAGTATGTAGATTTGTGCATTTGTTTTGGACTAATATAATAATGTTAAAACCTACTGATAATATATTGATGCATTTACAATGGAGTTTACACTAATGCATAATCTACATCGTTTCCACTGGAATCATGTTTGACATGAAATTCGCTCGATAATTTGACAACTATACCATCTCATATAATTGATATTATAATATATGAATGAAACAATAGGAGGATTTATAAATTATAATTAATCCCATACCGCACACGCATGGAAATTAGAACAATGTAGGGGACAGTGTGATATTATTGAAATCTTCAAGGGTCAACCTGATAAATTCGAAAATTTGTTCTATTTTCTCAGTAACCGAATGCTATATAGAGAGAAAACAAAGCAGCGAGCCATCGAGGCGTCTGGGTTGTGGGTTTAGTCAGTTTTTCGGTTACTACAGATTGAAATTACAAAGGCGGACAACGGATTGGAGATTGGGTGTGTGTGTGTGTTTGAGGACGGGATGGGCAGCGCCGAAACGCCGTCATTGATGAAGGACTTGCTCAAGCAGGCCGGCGGCGTTGCGGTGGTCGATGGTGGACTTGCCACCGAGCTCGAACGCCACGGTGCTGACCTCAATGATCCTCTCTGGAGCGCCAAATGCCTCCTAACTTCCCCTCACCTCATTCGAAAGGTGCTAACCCTCCTCCTCTCTTTCTAGAAAGTAGAAAGTACTTGAAATGAAATGGCTTTATTGTGCAATAATGGGCTTTCCCAAGTTTTTTTAGTACAAATTTGATGTGTAATTATGGAGTAAGACCACTTTTTTTGTATCCTTCTGAGCTTTCCGTCTGAAATTAGCATTCTATTTTTGTTGGTTTTTATTTTACTTTTATACAGTTGTTATTTAACTTTAACTAACCGAGAAAGGGATTCAAATTGAGTGCATAGGCCGGGCACGTTCATTTACCAATGTATCGATGATCAAGTTTGCATTTTTTTTTTGTGGGGAGGGGTGGGGGGTTTAGATTTTACGATGAATTTGGGCCACCCAGTATCAGAGTTTCAGATTTGTCTTTGTGAGAGAAAAATTCTTTGTTATGGTTTGATTGTGAGGAGATTCATGGACCCTATAAGCTAATTACAACTTCATGGATTCCTACAAGCTAATTACAACTTGTTTTAAAAAAAGGATGGGGATAACTTCAAGTAGTTTGTTTTTTTCACTCTCTTTGGTCTTTTCTTGTAATTAATTTTTAGAATTGATTAAGGCCTATCTGACCTTTGTGTTTCATTGCTTGATGGAGCAGGTACATCTTGATTACCTTGAAGCTGGTGCAGATATCATAATTACGGCATCTTACCAGGTAAGGCTGGTTACGAAATGATGTCAAATTCGGTTCCTTTCCCCCTGAAATTGAATTTTTTTTTTTTGGGGTCCAGGCGACGATTCAGGGTTTTGAGGCTAAAGGCTTTTCTACACGAGATAGTGAAGATTTGCTTAGGAAGAGTGTTGAAATTGCCCGTGAGGCACGAGATGTATATTATGACAGATGTACTGAAGGCTCTTGTGTTGAAGTTGGGAATGGTAGAATTCTCAAGCATCGGCCAATCTTAGTTGCAGCCTCTGTGGGAAGCTACGGTGCATATCTGGCTGATGGGTCTGAATACAGGTGAGTCAACATGCCTGCTGTTATTCATATTTGCATCATCTGTTATTTCTGTTGGCCTTGGTTTTTACCTTTTGGAGACTGTGATCCTTTGTTCCGGGCAAAGTTTTGAAAAATGAAGATATATACTGCCTACTGTTATTTGCATGAAAAGGGGAATATTGAACTTTCACATGGATTTAAGTATTTATTTTTGGGTTAATCGCTTCACAGTGGTGATTACGGTGAGGCTATGACAGTAGGAGCATTAAAAGATTTTCATCGGAGAAGGGTCCAAGTTTTAGCAGAATCTGGTCCTGACCTGCTTGCATTTGAAACGGTTCCAAATAAGCTCGAAGCTCAGGTAATGATCACAAGCTAGTCAACAACATTTAATTTGTTCTCCTTGGTGGCTGAAAATTAAGAAAGGCTTACACTTTTTCATTCTTGGCTTCCTACTACACTTTCTTATTAATTCCTTAGACTGTTGAATAGGTGAAAAAACAAAAATTTGATTGGGGCACTCTATTTTGTGACTGAAAATGAATGCTAGAAAATTTAGAAACTGGGGGTAACACTTAAAAGAGATGTTGACATAATTTTGGTTTGCACTTTTGACTTGGTCTTTTCCCATTGACCCAACTCGGTGTTCAATTGTTCATGCAGGCTTATGCTGAGCTTTTGGAAGAGGAAAGCATGCAACTTCCTGCATGGTTTTCTTTCAACTCTAAAGATGGCGTCAATGTTGTTAGTGGCGACTCTCTCCTGGATTGTGTCTCAATTGCTGAATCATGCAAGAATGTTGTTGCAGTTGGAATTAACTGCACTCCTCCTAGATTTATTCATGGGCTGCTAACCTCAATTACACAGGTACGATCATGTGTACTATTTTGTTTCATTTTTTAGATAAATCTAGTTTAGTGTTACCTTATAATGATCAAATCATAGATTGTTTCAACTGGACCAGCTAGCTTTTTGATGACCATAGATTGTTTCAACTGGACCAGCTAGCTTTTTGATGACCAGTTCTTGGCTCAGCAATCATGTCGCCTTTGGTGACTCTAAAATTGCCGCACCAAATTTCTAAGTTTTTAACTTTTAATGCAACCAGCAATTTATCATATTCTTTTCCTTTTGATAATGCAATTGTCCTACTTCGCGGAGAACCTGCATAATTACAATTGCAGTTTGTGTTTCCTGCACTTATTTTCATGTATAATTCCTTCAGGTGGCTACAAAACCAATAATTGTGTACCCAAATAGCGGTGAAAGTTATGATGCTGATATAAAGATGTGGGTGGTAAGTTAAAACTTCTTCCGTCCTACATTGGACATTACATTGCATCATGATGTGGATAAACTTATCTGTCAAAAAAAATCAAAGATGGAATTATTGATACACTGTCTACCCAAACTTTTCTTCTTCCCGTTGCAGCAAAATACCGGTGTTTCAGATGAAGATTTTGTCTCTTATGTAAACAAATGGTGTGAGGTAGGGGCTTCCCTGGTTGGGGGCTGTTGCAGAACAACCCCAAATACTATCAGAGCCATATACCGGACCCTTCCCAATCGGTCAACATCTCCAACCGAGCAATAAGTACCACATCGACTTCATAGCTAGAGAGCTGTCGGCATCTATCGACCAAGACTCTAAGAAGGTTCGTACTGTAGTTCAAAAATGGCTCTTCCTGTCAAAATTTGAGGGAGAACGTCGGTTTTTTGGGTTTGGGTTTGGTTTTGGTTTAGCTGCGATCTATCAGATGCATATGGATGAAGATATATCCATGACCTAGAGTGTCAGTTGTTTTTATGCAACTCTACTTGTGCTTGATCAGAGCAGACTGATTCGTTGAACACTTGTACATAATCATAAGCCAATTTTATTGCAACTCTTCCATTCTTTTGCACTCTATAGGTAATTTTTTTTTCTGCTAAAAGAAAGAACTTATAGCTACTATAATTCGTTGTCTAATGACGCCCCTTGTCTAATTTATATTCATATAAGTCAATTGGGTATCGAAGAGTTAATTGCAATTCAAGAAACCCAGAATTTTTCATTGGAACTGATCCATGAGATGCAGCACATTACAAAGAGTTTGTAATTTTTTTTCTAAGTATCAAAACCAGAGTAAACACCACTATCCCTCAACAGTCTCTTCTCTTCTTCAACATAGTTCTTTCCTCTGCTTGCTTGCCCAAGTTCTCTTTTCCTCTTCTCCTTCTGCGAAAACGACATGTTCAGGTTCTTCTTGTCGTTCCTGGTCAGCACATTTTCGAGCTTCTCACCGGAGGCTAATGCCGTCCTTGTCTTCTGTCGTTGTTCATAGGATTCCCCTTCTTCTTCCTCGCTCTTCTTGCTTCCGCTTCTACCGGCGCTCTTCTTTTCGTCCTCCCTTCCGGTAGACCATGACCAGTTCGGCTCCTTCTCCGCCTCTTTTGACGGCGGCTCCCTCAGCACCGACGGTCCGCCTTTATATCCGCACGCCTTCAATGCCTCATAGTCCACAACTTTGCTCTTTGCTTTCGGCTTCCCAGATTTCACTGCAAAAATTCAAATGGAATAATTCCATATACCATATATATGACTGAATTTTTTGTTATAGGATTTGGGCATAGCTTTACCTTGTGCTTGCTTCTTTCTCTGGCTAACTCCATGATCGCCTTCAGAATCTGACTGTGAATCCGAAGACCCAGAATCAGCCTCCTCATCGCTCCACGGCATTGTCCTCTTCATACTGAACAAAAATCGAATCTGCCTCCTCCTGATTCGGGTTTAGGGCTATGGAAATTTGGAGATTGGAAACCCCGGAGTTTCATAAGCGGGGTTCAGACTCAGGGGGGCATCTATTAAGAGGCACCTCTTAAGTGCTTCAATGAGTAATTGCTTAGCTTTGTGTCCCCTCTAATTCCCCTTTCTTTTGCCCCGAGTTCTGCTCGCCCACTGCCTCTGCGCTCCACCTTTGAGGCAATTACAACGATGAGCTAAAGAAATTAACTGTCAAAGAAACTAAAAAAAGGGAGGAAGAAGAAAAACCTAACAGCTGAGAAGAAAGAGCGATCAGAAGAACCGGTGAAACCAACGCCCTTCACGGCTGCAGGTGAATTCGATGCCGGCGAAATCGCGAGAACGATGATATGAGAGAGGGAGAGACAGAGGGTAGGACAACTACGCTAGGGTTTGTTGCTCTCAAACCTCAACAGTCGACTCAAACCTTGAAAGCTGGTTCGGGTCTAAGTTTGGGCTTTAGGCGGGTATAACGAGGCCCATTTTAACTAATAATAAATTAATAATCAACATCTAACATGTCACATATGATGATATTGGTTTAAACTTGAAGTATCTGAATTTTATTTCATAATATTTTATTAGATGGATTTGGTGTAAATTGCATAATTCATTTTTCAAAATTTAATATCAAACTCATTAAATTAATACATCACAATCTTCATTCATATCATATGAGTTCAAAAATATCTTTTAAAATTAACAAAGTTAATTAATAGGAATAAGTTAATTTAATGACTATTAATTATTATTCAGAATACTTCTATTTGAATACACTTAATTGATTATTTTATTTAATCTACTTAATGTGATATTTTCTTTGCTAAAAGAATTCTTTTTTAACTAGATTATATATAATGTAATTTAATTTATTAACATGTCATAACATATTAAGTATCATATCAAATGTGACAAATTATTATGGTTGAACATCGTAAGTCTAGTATTATTTAAGGTCTTCTTGTTGAGGCGGAAAATTTGAGTTTGAACACATATTTGTTGGATTATGAATTAGGTTAGGTTCCAAAATTAAAATTAATTCATCAATGAATATCTAGCAAGTATCTTTTTTTATTGACCATTTATTATATGACACATCTACATTGGCGAATACATCGGCGCATATGCTATGAAACATGCCTTAATTAAACTAGCCCTAATCAAACATAATAATAGGTGTACCAAATTTTATATTACATGCTTACAAATAATAGCAAAGTAGGTAGTCAATGAAAGAATACATGTTTACTTACAACTAATGGTGAAGTAGGTAATCAATGAAAATGTAATTGAGGAAATAGATAAGTATTTTCATTGATACATACATTTAATAACCATATAATATTAGAACATTTACTAATTATTTTTTACCCTAGCAAGTGTCTTTTTTTCACCTTTGTTAAATGACACATGTACTTGGCGGTCTAATAATGAACATGTCAATTAACATATTCATCGATGAATCCACTAATGTAGATGCGTAAGGTGAAAATATCGAAAATATCGCTGATATATCGCAATTTTCGACCGGAAACACCCCCAAAATCGACGGTTTCCTTCAATGTTTTGCACCAAACCACTGCAAGTCGCAGCCAACAAAAACCCAGATGAACAGAAATTGAAACACCATGAACATAAATCGAACAAAACGCGAAAATCGTGAACAAAAATCGAACAAAACGCGAAAACCGTGAATAGAAATTGAAAGAATCACTGATAAACAAAAATTGGCCTAATTATTCAATCCTACACAAACATTCAAACATGCAATCCTTCACGGATTAATAGAAATTAGAAAGAAAAAAATAGACAACAATCACGCAATCAATAAAATTTAGAGTATTAGGCTACAATTTTGAAAAAAAAACAAAAAAAAATACTCAATCACTCACTCACGGATGCGTACAAATTACATCCACAGAAGCATCCTTGAAGCAACATACCTTCGAGAGAGCACAAATTGGGGCAAAACCCTCACCAAGTTCACAGTCTCCCTCCCTCTTTAATTCACTCAACTACATCGAGAATATCACCTCTCGAACCAGTTGAAGGCCTCACGAAGTCACGATCGTCGCTGGAACCTCTCAAATCTGTCGACGACCGAACGAACCTCTCGAAGCACTAGAGCCTCGCGAATCTCTCGACAACCTCGCGAACCTCTCGATAACCTCTCTATTTCTTCGCTACTCTCAGCTCCTCCTCGACGGCCTCTCTGTTTCAGTCGAGACTCGAGAAATACTCTCGCCCTCACTAGAGAGTTCTAGACTTATCTCTCAGTCTCCACACCGATCTAACCTCTCTTTTTTAGTGTAAAAGATGCAAGTGCAGCAACACTGCGTTTTAATATTTTTTTAAAGTTTTTTTCTTAATTTTTTTTTCTTGCTTAACCTTTTTTTTTTCAAAGTCCCAAATTTATTAGTTGGTAAAATATGTTTTAATGTAAAATATGACTTAACTCACATATTTTGTAATAAATATTTTAATTTAGAATATATTTATTTTTGCTCCTTAACTTTTTATTATTGTCAAAATCTAACTTCGAATATATGTTTTAATTGAAATAATTTAAATAGCGTGATAATAATAATAATAATAATTTATTATTATTATTATTATTATTATTATTATTATTTATCGTCGTTATCAAAGTCTAATATAATTTTTATGTATATTAGACTTCGTAATATGGCGAGTGAAAGTGTGAGTGAAAGCCATCCAAAACATAGAAGAATTGACCCAGTCTGGAAATATACCATTGCAATTCCCGAAAATAAAAACGGTGTCATATGTGGAGGAAGAGTAGACCATTAAAAGGAGATATATGAATATTATGTCTAACAATACATCAAAATTTTTATGTCTTGATAGATGTAGATCAATCTAATTTTCAATTTGATAGACACTCTATGCTCGGCCCCTCTGTTTTTTTTTACAAATTTATTTTTAATCAGTGCGTATTATAATCAAAATTTGGAAAGACGAGGATGAATCCACGAATTGACAAAAAAATAGACATGAAGGCAATTGAAGAGGGAAATTGTCTTTTGATTCTTTGAATAATTTGGCTTGGAATCAGCTCGGCTTGATGATGGACTTTGGCAAAGTCACTCCATGATTTCATCTTGTCTGGTCACCTCCAAAAGTCCTGATCACAAAATACTCCTTTCATCATTGTTATTTGGCGTACACTATGATTATGAAGACTCGTTTTTGCATCTTTTGGCTTAGAATCTAGGGATTCTAATCTTTAAAGCACCAAAATTTTAAATTCGTTTCGAAAATTGATATTAAATTTGTTCGAAATATGAGAATACTCATATCCGTATTGGTAAAATTTTGAAATTTCAGAATCCTCCTATCGTATGGCCATTTATGTGCTTCATATATTGCAGACGATTTCTATATTACATATTTACATATGCCTATCGGGCCATCGGCCCATAATAGAAAACACTTGCTCTTTAGTCTTTACTGATGGAGCATCCACTGTACAACACTCACGTGAAACTCTTGGCTTTCGACCTCCTCGCTCTCACTCAAACCCCATCCTCCTCTTCCGACCCAAGCTCCTTCTCTCGCAACGGCGCTCTCCTTTCCCGCGCCGAGGCCGTCGGAACAGTCACCTACCGCGACCTCAAACCCAACAAATTTCTACGGTTCATCATCGACGACGGCACCGGCTCCGTCAACTGCATCCTCTGGCTCAACCACCTCTCCTCCCCCTACTTCTCGCGGCGTAGCCCACCAGATGTTCGACTTATTGTTCAAACCGCAATGCGATTCGCGGCGGAGATTAAGATAGGAGCGGTGGCCAGGGTGCGCGGGAAGATATCGTACTACAGGGGTGTTACGCAGATCACGGTGGCGGATGTGGTGGTTGAGAGGGACCCCAATGTGGAGATTTTGCACTGGTTGGATTGCATGAGGTTGGCTCGAAAGGTTTACAATGTTGCTCCTCCGTGCAAATAGAAAGACTCCAATTTAGAAAATTGGGTTTTGAATTTGGACTGTAAAATCTTTGAAATTGTCATCAACTGAACTTTTCAATGAATAAAAATCCGCATTTTGGGGCATAATTGGTGATTGCAATGAATAATAAGTTATCAAATTCAATCGAATCAGTGATGGCGTGTGCAGATTATGGCTGCAAGAATATTTTTCCTGTGACTGATTCTAAAGTACTCGTGCACTATGTGAGGACTGGTATAGGTGTGGATGCCCATATTGAGGGCCTGGTGTATGATATCTAGGATTTGCAGCCTTTTTCTATATGGTGTACCTGCACTTTGTTCCAAGCTCTGCTAATGCAGCGGCCCAGCGGCCCACGGGGTGGCTGCGCTGCTGTATGTAACCGCTCTAAGCCATACTATAGATGGGAGGGCGTAGAACTCTCATGGTTGTTTAATATTTTTGTAAAGGATATAAATTTATTTATTCGTATTTAATAAATTTGTTCACTTTCTGATCAAAAATAAAAAATAAATCGAATCATTGGTATCACATAAAGTCGAGGATGTTATTACTACGTCATTAAAGGGTGACTGTTATTGGAGTCAATCTGGTGAAATTGACAAGTCGTCTAACATTATCATATTTGGCAAATTGGCAGTTCGCTTGCTACATTGCTTAGAGATATGAAGGTCTTATTATATGTTAAAGTCTTTCAACACCAGTTTGAGCTTTTATAGTTATTATAGTTAGCAACCCAACTTATGATTGACCAAGAACCAGAAAGTGATGTATGCCTTATCACAAAGATGGTCAACTAAATTGGAATTTGCAATGATTGGTTTTCTAGCTTGTAATGTTGTAAAAATAAATGCCTCTAGCTTGTAAAACGATGTAGGTGGGCGAATATTGTATTTGCTCAACTTTTGAGTAGTGAAGTAATTAGAGAGTATTTATTTCCGTGTATTTTATAAATCGTGAATTTGATCTTCTTTTTTTTGTAATATTGAACTAACCAACTTTTCGAAAGTCATAATCTGGTGGTAATAGATTGTTAGTAAATAATTTGAAGGGTTGAATTTCACTGAGGTTGGGAGGAGGACAAAAATGAACGAATAGTGAAAAAGACAAAGAGCTCAAAGAAGATTTGATGGACAGGGATGAAATGAAACAGCAATAGACGGGTGATAAAAGCCAGGAAATTGGAACTGCCAAGAAAGACAGTGACATGATCTTGGACAGGAGGACACTAAAGTTGATGAAAAATTAAATACAGAGCATGTGGGATTTTGTTTCCCTTATTTTCTTTTTTCACCCTAAGAGTAAAAAACTTCACATCAAATATCAAAACAAGTCAATTTCTATTTAATTCATCATAATTTTTTTTTCAGTGAAATATTTATTAATATTCCCTTGTGGGTATTGTACGGGTATTGTACTACATCAACCATGTATCACACTTTGTTATCAACTTTTTAATTTGACAAGCAATAGATGTGACAAAGGCTGGAAAATGATGATTGGGTCATTCGAGTTTATAATTGGATACATTTTGGATTTGATTGTCTGATTAAAACGATCTTTTACCTATTCACCTAATAACTTAGTGAAATATCTCGTATTATAATTTTACCTAAGTTCACATTGAATCTAAACTCGAATATCGATAAAAAGAATCGTCCTAAATAATTTAGGTCAACAAAACCTTCAAGCATCCAAGATATGCTGAGGTTGTAAATCATATAGTGTTCACGATAGAAAATGAACAACTACTTTGTAAAAACTTGTATTATTTAGAGTTTTATTAAGTGTGAAAAATGAGTAGACTGGATGGCTAACGTGATCCGATTAAGGGGAAAATCTACAAAAACTTGGGCCTTAAGATGCTGCTAGTGAGAGGTTGTGGGCTTGGCATCAGGCCTTTATGTACATGATATGTTCTGCTCTTTACCCATAAATATTTTTACACAATACATATGCGGTAATTTTTTAGAGCATCAGCAGTGAAAAACCAAGTTTTAATTTTGGTAGACGTCTTTATGTGGTATACTTACTCTCTGTGTGTACGTATACATGTCCTTATGTGGTATGTTTACTGTGTGTGTACGTGTACATGTCGGAGAATCGAAGGACACAGAGAGAGTCTACATCAGAAGCCACATCAGCGGGTACTTCAAGCCCAAACCCAGAGGTGCGTGTGTGCTTTGGAAATACCTTCTTTCTTGGCAGAAAAGGAGGACAAAAATGACAATAGAACCATTACAAAGATACCAACAACTGAAAATTAAAATACAGAAAAATAAAAATAAAGAAAATTATAAAAAAAAAAAAGATTCAATTTTCCGAGTTCAAATTTCGCCCTTTTTCGTTATGCATTTTTTTTTCTTCTACCAGCGGTCAAAATTGGCAACTACAAAAATTCTGTGGGTAAAAGATGTGAGGGAGGGGGTGGATTAAGAAGGGAGTTTTAAAGCTGAAAAAGCAAAAGAAACAGAAAGAAAATCATACATGTTCTCACTAACTAATTAGAGATGTTGATACTCTCCCAAAAAGTACAAATCAAAGATCACCCCTTTGACTGCCTCGTTTATCTATGTAGAATAGTTTGGTAAAACCCTACTACAACAAATTTCTCGATTCTTTTCCTTTGATCCATTGATCCATTGAGTATCCAAATTTATGATGTGTTAGTAAGTATGAGAAGTTATTTTGTACATAATAAGATTTATAACTTTATTGATAGAACATTTATCACATTCATACTAAAATTTGGACTCTTATCAATATATAGATATCAGTAAATTAAGGAGTTATACTGATTACATTTTTAACACCCTCTTTAATAATATAGGTAATTTTCATATACAAGGAAATGTAACTCTACTAGAAAGCGCATCAGCAAGGTGATATACCAGTCAACTTACTGTTATTCTTTGATTAACGAAATTTACCCTAGTAATACGAAGTTGGAATCTTGAGTCCGACGCGTGGTGTTTTGATAGAGGATAAGGTACAATTCATGTAAAAGAAACGGGAGGGAGGAGGACTGGGGAATCATATATATATATATATATATATATATACATCCACAACTCTTGAGGATAATATGATAACTGAATCCAATTATATGGTGTCTTCTTTGATCCCACTTTGATGAAAATTTTGTGTGGGAATAGTTCTCACTAGTAAAAAGAGAGTACTCGATCGAGTTTGTAGGGTAGACGACTGGTCTCTTGCTATGGCCTTTAGCCCATAACTCTTTCATAAATTTGACCTAGCTCTTTCTCATGGTATTTGAACCATTCCAGGCCGGGTGCTGCCATTGTAACATGCATTACCCTAACTCACGGTCCTACCCTCACCAGAGTGAATTAACTAACATATATCCAATAAGCATCGTTGTATAATATTTGGTAAGTTGATTCTCAAGTGTATAATTTATTGCCATCTAATTATATTATTCAAATACTTGTCATTATAAATCAAACTATTATAATCAATCCTCTATATAAACTTAGTTAATTAACTAGATATTTTTTAATTTTTTTTTTTTTGCTGTGAAAATCACCATACGTCAATGAGAGAATCCGAGTCTCAAACTAGGTTACAAAGGTGTACATATGATGAAAGACATTTTGCCAAATGCCATGTTGGTAGAAAAGTAGTGAGCCTTTTGTATGACAGCTACGTATGTATATGTCTTCGATTGACATATAATGGTAGTGGAAACTTCACTAGGGTAGTGGATTTTGATATCAATGGGGTTTGTGAGGGATTCCCATTTGGCATTTGGGGGATGAAGGAGACTAGTTTTGGGTGTATAATTTAATCCTTTAACATATAAACAATATGCTAATTGATTGCAACGAGCATTGAAATAGGAAGAATTGAGGGAAGCAAACAGTCCCCCACATGCAGCATGTGTGTGTTAAGATTAATCCATTAAAGAAATCAAGACTAGAGAGCTTAATCCAAGAAATTACTTTAATCAAGTTTAGGCATTATACAATGTTTAATTAATCCGTACTTAAGGGTGAAAACCTAGGAGATCGGGTGAGTTGTGTGTGTGTGTATTGAGTTAAGTTGGGAGTAGAGGCCCTCAATGGCCTAACAAGATCCTATATTTGTGTGTAAGCCTAAGAGAGATGTGGAGTGGAATTTGGATTATGTCTTGTATCCCTTTTGCTTAATCTCATCTTTTGGGTTGTTTGATTTATGTTTCCTTTATTTGGTAAGTTGTCACCTTGTAAATTCTGATAATTTATATAAACATATTAGTAGATATATTTTCGAAAAGGGTATTTTTCCAGACACAAGTTTCACATTCATCCATGTATGGGGAGTATGATTGTGAGCTTCAATGTAGCAAATGAAACTACCCAAATTGAGACCCTAAAAAATGGGGCAAATGCCTAGGTCCTCATGGACACAAGTCTTGATGGAGTCAAAAAGGCCTCTATTTTGCATAGCAAGAGTGAACATACATGTTAATACAAAAGCAGCCATTGAAGGTTTTGAGGAGATTATATGAAAATACCATGCTTCTCAAGTTGGACCACAAACATTCTTCCAATCTCCCAGACCTCAGCAATGAACATGTATTGGAGCACAACTCCCTTTTGCTTATACTAAAATCATCCTCTCTATCAAAACTCAGAACCCTATAAAAACCCTATGCCTATGTTCCTATGAATAAGAACCTCTCAAAGCAAGCACAAAAACCCACATTGGGGAGGGAACAGTCTTCACCTATACAAAATAAATTTCCTTCAAACATTCTTACCCATTATCCAAAACCCAATGACATATTTCAAAATTTATTTTAGGAACTAATTAAGTTATCCATTTTGAGAATGACCTAAGCTTTTCTCAAGAGAGAGACTCTCTCTTTTGTCATATACAAAACGTAGAAAGGGAAACAAATTCCCAAGTGCATCATTCCCTTGAATTTTTATTTTTCATTTTTGTTTTGGAGGTTTCTTTTAACTGCATGCTTGGGTACATGAGGAAACCTAATTAGCTGACCGTGGGCAGAGAGTTTAGAGAGAGAAAGGGTGGCCGGGCAGTGGTTGTGTTAGAGAGAAAAAGTGGTGGGTGCGTGTGAGAAGTGTGAGTGGGTGACCAATACAATCCAAAGCCCTGAGTGCCCCTCCCCAAGTCCCCAAGCAAAGGAAAGGAGGGCTGGGTCGGCCTTGGATTTTGGGGTAAAAAGCCCTCTCGACACACACAGCCAAGCAACCTCCTCTTGCTTCCTCACTTTATTCTCTTCAAATTCGATACTTTGCTCTGTACCCATAACGAGGTTTTTTTCTCACAGGAACAAACACAAACGCCTTACGCTCCCTCTTCTTCTTCCTCCTCCTCTCTCTCTCTCTCTCTCTCTCTCTCTGAATCCTACATTGCCTTGTTGGTTCCTCAGAATCTCATCATAGTCTTCTACCAATATAGGGTTCTTCTTCTCTGTTCATTTCAGTTTGAGTTTCCTCTGTTTTCTCTCTGCAAAACCCAGAAGAGGAAGTGCAAGAGAAAAATACACAAATACCCAGTTGTGTATTTTGAATTTGATCTTTGTATTTGGAAGCTTGGAAAGTAAAACGTGGAATTTTTCTTGTTTTCTTCATTACTTGAGGAAACAAGGGATTTCCCAGTTACCCATTTGTCTGTGTTTTCTCATAACTAAATCAGCGAGCTTTTCCGATTGTTTTTAGCACAAAATCTGAGCTTGGTCCTCCTTTTCACGGGTTCTTCTTGGTTCCTGGGTTTTAATTTTGTTCTTATTCTTCATCTTCATTAATTTTCAAAATAAAACCCAGAAAGCGTGAACAAGGAGCTGAAATTATTTGCTGAGAGTCAAGATAGCCTTATGAAGCCGTGAAACAATGAGAGATGAAAATTTCAAGAAAAGCAAGGTTTGATAAATGCCAGAACTTGTCTAATTTTTTGTGCAATTTTGTTCTGAGATTGCCGACTGTTTCCTGTTTTGAAGCTTTCATGGCCCAAGACACTGGTCAAGAAGTGGTTCAACATTAAGAGCAAAGCCGAGGACTTTGAAGCTGACGACGCCGTTTATGGAGGTCATTGGCTTCTCTCTTGGTCTCATTTAAACCCGATTTGTGTCTCAATTTGGGATTCTGGATTTAAAAAAATTTGCATTTTAAAGCAAGGATAAAAAATTGGTTTTATTTTTTTCTGCAATTTGAGTTGAACTGTTTTAGATTCTTCTAGGTCCTGAATACAATAATAGCATGGTTCTTCACTGCATCACTGCTATTTTGGTACAGAAAATTCAGTTTTAATGGAAGTCTGCTGCTTCTGTCTCTATTTGCAGTTCAAGATCTGTCATTCGTATTCTTCCTCTTTTTGAATTTCTGAAATCTTTTGTTTTATTAATTTTTGTAACTTGTAAATGTTCTTATTGTTTTGTTTTTGTTTTGTTGTGGTGTTCGAATGTGTGTTACTGATGCATCAACAGTGGAAAGAACCTACCTTTAACAACTTTATGGTTTTTCTTTTACAGGTGATGATGGAGAGTGGAGGAACCCTTATTCAGAGAGGGAGGCATGCACAATCAAGAAAAGCAAAACAGGTTCAGTATCATCGGGCATCTCTGTTTTTTTTTTTTTTTTTTTTTTTTTTGGCTTTGGACCACAACATTCATTCTTAACATATGAAGACAACAATTATGCTTTTTCTATAGTCTTCTAATTTATGGCCAATTTTTAAATTTTTGACTAATAATTCTAATACAACAACTAAAATGAGCAGAAAGATTAAGCAAGAGAAACTCCGAAAGAGTCCAGCGGGGCAAAATTGACATGGATGCATCACAAGTTACAGATGTACATAATTATAGGTATTTAACTATTTAACTATGAATAGATTTAGACCAAAAAAATTTGGCAAATCCTTGTCTTTCGTGTAACAAGTGTTCTTATTTTTATGATTCTTTCCATGTTGGAATAGGGTCTTTGTAGCTACATGGAATGTGGCTGGAAAATCTCCTCCAAGTTGTCTGAATCTTGAAGATTGGCTTCACACCTCTCCTCCGGCCGATATTTATGTTCTTGGGTATGTTCTGCAGATCAAAATATGTTCCCTCCAATTTTTGAAACATTTTCTTCATGGTAACAGAATCTAAAATAATCTCATTTTTTTTGTTTCCAGGTTTCAAGAAATAGTTCCTTTGAATGCTGGCAATGTTTTGGGCACAGAAGACAATGGTCCAGCTAAAAAATGGCTAGCTCTTATAAGGAAGACTCTAAATAATCTTCCAGGCTCAGGTGGTGGTTTCCAAACACCTTCACCAGTTCCTGATCCGATTGTAGAATTAGATGCAGACTTTGAGGGATCAACTAGGCAGAAGGCCTCCTCTTTTTTTCACCGCAGGTCCTTTCAATCCTTGAGCCGCAGCATGAGAATGGACAATGACATGTCAATGCCACAACCTAGGCTTGATCGACGATTTAGTGTTTGTGATCGGGTTATGTTTGGAAACAGACCAAGTGATTATGATCCCAATTACAGATGGGGTTCGTCTGATGATGAGAATGGAGCTGGTGATTCTTCACCTGTTGTCACACGCTATTCACCAATGTCCAGCAGTGGGTCATTCTCAATGGAGGATAAAGATAGACAGCCAGGGAACTCAAGATACTGCTTGGTTGCCAGCAAGCAAATGGTTGGTATATTTTTGACTGTCTGGGTAAAAAGTGATCTTAGAGATGATGTTCGCAATATGAAAGTGTCTTGTGTTGGAAGAGGTTTAATGGGCTATCTTGGAAATAAGGTACAAATTATATGTGTAGAATGTATATAGACCTTGTAGTAGAAGCAGCAATCTTATTCTCTTGAGTTTTCCAGGGTTCAATTTCCATTAGCATGTCTTTGCACCAAACAAGCTTTTGCTTCATCTGTAGTCATCTGACCTCTGGGCAGAAGGAAGGAGACGAACTTCGAAGAAATTCTGATGTCATGGAGATCCTTAGAAAGACAAGGTTTCCCAGGGTTCAAGGAATGGGAGATGAAAACTCTCCTCAGACTGTACTAGAACATGAGTAAGTACTCTTTTGTCCAATTTTTTTTATTCATATTGCTTTCGAGCATTTTTTTTTGGCAACTTGGTTAAAATGCACAAGTTTATTCTTATTTTCCTTTTGCAGTCGAATCATTTGGCTTGGGGATTTGAATTATCGCATTGCCCTTTCTTACCGCTCTGCGAAAGCTCTTGTTGAGATGCGCAACTGGAGGGAATTGTTAGAGAATGACCAGGTATGTTACCTATTCCACTACAAGCATTATGCTTTTCTTTCAACTGTGTCACGCTCATGTTCCTACATGGGGCCAAAGGGAACAAAAGGAAAGGAAAAAAAAAAGAAGAGTCGTGGTCTTTTCTTTTGACTTGCTTTGGCATTGTTTGTATCTGAGATATTTTGATGGTTTATACTTTCAGCTGAGGATAGAGCAAAGGCGAGGACGTGTCTTTGAGGGATGGATTGAAGGGAAGATATACTTCCCTCCAACATACAAGTATTTAAACAATTCAGACAGATATGCCGGTGATGATCGACGCGCCAAAGAGAAGCGAAGAACTCCAGCATGGTAAAAACAAACCCTTACATCAATAGACTGTTTAGTATTTATAAAAATCTGAACTTGCTGTCTTCATGTGAAGGTGTGATCGTATTCTATGGAACGGAAGGGGGCTGCATCAATTGTCTTATGTTCGTGGGGAGTCAAGGTTCTCAGATCATAGACCAGTTTACAGCGTGTTCCTGGCAGAGGTTGAGTCTATTAACCGTACCCGAATTAAGAAAAGCACGAGTTGTTCAAGTTCCAGAATTGAGGTAGAGGAGCTGTTGCCACACCCACATGGATACAATAACTTCAATTTCTATTGAAGTGGGGTTGGCATTTCCTTTATGATAACTCACTCTCCAGTATGCTCATCTCAGGACAACTGATGCAGCATTTTTGATGCACAATTACATCTGGTAATATTCAATGATCCCGAAATGAGCCTTTGTCTTCTAATTTCTCTGTTTATAATCAATTCAAAATTCATGTTCTCTAAACAGGAATTCTTTTGAACACAAAATGCTACTCAATGAAATACAAACATTCATGTCCACGATCTCTCGGGTAATTTCTTCACATCCTCAATTCAAATTATCCAAATTTCATGAAATCGTTTAACTATATTAATAAAGTTGCTATCATGAAAAAGATGGATCCTTTGGTCCATTGAGCTCAGTTGACTTACTCCTCATTGATGAAGATAGAATATCTTGTACCGTGCATAATTTAAGAAAGCATGGCCATAAAACATGCCTTCTTTCCCATTAAAGCTATTATCGGTATGAAGCTCTCTTGGCTTGTTCTTGCTCTTATCAGTGAATTTTTTGGTCCCCAAAATTTTGAAAGTGGGCACAACTGCTACAAAGAAAATTCTGGCATCATGGTTTTGATAAAGACAGTCCGAGCCTGTGTTGCCCACAATCTAAAAGAAGGTTGGCCTCTCGCTTTCTTTCCTTTTTCTCCATTTGTCTGCAATGCATCGTCCTACATTCTTTTGTTTAATTCTTCTTCCCATACTTTTTTTTTCCCCTCATCACACAGCAAGGAAGCAGGTACAAGTTCTGTGTCATTTTGTTGATAACTTGTAACCCCACCACCTTTGAAGGTTTCAATTCTTTTCATCCCAATTGGAAAAACTTGGAAGTTTCTGGCTTTGAGTCATCTTGGTGGTAATCAGGTAAGATTATGGAAATGAATGATCTATCTTAAAATAATATGTGTGGGGTTTCACATGGCTGAGCTGCCCTACCGAAGATTTTCTTGTCAAAAAAGAACCCTAAACATATCAACCCATAAGAATCATTACTAAATTATTTGTGTTTTTTCTTTTCTTTGTAGGATCAGCTTACCGAGTTCGGAGGCCCCAAGTTGGTTTGACATCTAATTTGATTAACAATTCTTTTTCAATAGAAAAAAAAAATAATAAGATTAAAACCAGTGGAAAAAGCAGAGGAGAAAATCAAATGGCTTGCCTCGTTTTTCTTCCCCAAAAAGAAGTTTTTATTTTTAATTTTGCATTGTTTAGTTTGTTGTACTAACAAAGAGAAAAGAAATGAAGATGTAAAGGATACTCATTAACCATTATTGGTGTACATCCGAGTGATACAAAGTTTTTTTCACGCTGTTGCTGCCAATGATTTTGATCTGCCTACACAAATAAATAAACAAATTTAGCATGTTTCTTCTTTTTGGCCGAGGTCTTGTTTGTTGTTACACCAAAATGGAAACAAACAAATTTGATTCGTGAGGGAAAACCCTATACACCTCCACTCATGGTATGCAATATTCCTTAGTCTTTTGACAAAGTCTTGATTAGTATATTTGGGATGACACATCTTACAATGAAACAAAATCTTTATTTCAATTCTGGTATCATCATCGATATGACACTTCTCACAACTAAATTGAAATTAAACAAATCCGATTGCATTAAACTAATTCAAAAAAAAAAACGATATCAAACTAGCTAATTGAGAAAAAATTAAAATAAAAACAGGAATATCAAACTGTAAAATAAATTAAGAAATGATTGCTTGTTAGAATTTAGTAAGCCGAGATTTGAGATGTCAAGTGAAACATGTTTATAGGGAAAGTAATCGAGTTGCTGATTTTTCGGCTGGATTATGATTGAGGATGAAGATAGGGATGCATCGGTTTAAACAGTCAGTTTTTCTTCTACGGACGATGTCCATGGTCTAGCTGCTTTGCTTTTCCTGGGTGCTGTTGTTCTCCTTCTAGTCACCAAAAAAAAAAAAAAGAAAGGATGGAAAAGTCCCTACAAATTGCACTGGCGATAGTATTGTGGTAGAGCCTTGTGTATGCAGAGATTGGGTGCAATTTATTGACCAACTAGGCAACAACCCATATGCCATGCTAGTACAAATTCATAATACAATTCAAATTTGTGCAAGTTGCAAATTTAATTTCATCAACACAAAGGGAAACCAAATCAAACCCAATTCATTATCATTCGACTTAGTATAACTATATTATAAAGGTCTCTAATTTTAGCTGTTCTTATAATTTACAAATATGAATCGATTCCGGTAAAATTAACTTGTATATTTTAGAATTTTAGGTCTTAGACGGATAATTAAATAAAAAAGAAATTTAGCCCAATCTGGAATATTGAAAGAGCAATAAGAATAAAAAACATTTATGATTCATTTCTCAAGATATCTAGTGATTTTTTGTGTACGTATACAAATATATATGATTCATTTCTCAAAACAAAACAATTAGTGTTTTTTTTCACGTATGCTAATAGTTAGATGATAACAAGAGTTTTATTTTGATTTGTTAATATTATTTTACTTTCAATCTTCTTGGTCTTCTTCTAATTCTAATTTTTTGGGGTTAAAATTTAGATAAAGTTGTTCTTCATAATTATAGCCTAGAAGCTATTTAAAAAAACATAACAAAAAACCTAAGTTAGGTCTAAATACAATTAATTTTAATATAAAAAAATTAACTCAGACTTATATATATATATATATATATTTCTGACTCTAAAATTGCTACGATGTCAAAATTTTCCAAAATAAAAAATAATTTCATGGGTGAGTGTGGGCAAACACTCACTGAAAAGTGATTCAGAGCCCAAAAAAAAAAAAGGAGACCAAAGAAATTAGTAGCAACAGTGCCATTTTGTTGAAAGTCTGCTCCATTTTTACCGAGAGGCGAAAAAGGCTGAAAATTTCAACAGAAATACGCGCGATTGAAGTCGCCCTTTGTTTCCACGGACCAAAGACCCGTCTCCGTCACACTGTTTTCCGTGCTCAAAATGACCCAGTCTCAATTCAGACGCTCTCTCTTCGCTCGTGGATCTCACTCCCATGGCTCCATATTGGCATATGATACTATGATCCACTGATGGATGCAGATCCTACCATTGGCGTGACTTCATTACCCGACCCGAGGGTACGTGAGTGTGTAAATTTTTTCCTACGGTTAACGCAGTAGGTGACGGTGACGGGGTCCGTTAGAAAAACGGTGGACACGTATCTGGAGTGGGGACGGTCCTTCCAGGTGACAAAAATGTGGCCTACAATCTCTGGCCAGGTGGCAATTGAAAGCCCCACAGGAATTGCCGACATGGACACATCATTCAAGTAATGGAGAGAGATTCCCTGCCGCTGCATGCATGCTATGATTCTCATTTTTTTTTTGTTGCATTTAAAGAAAAAAAAAAAATAACATTTTTGAGCTATATCTTTTTTTTCTTCCCCAGATATAAAGTGGTGCGAAATTGAAAGGAATCAGAATCATATACTTAACATAAGAGGATTTTAAATTTTTAATAATACGATAATTCATTTTTAACTTTAATTAAACTCAAAATTTTAATAGAGCCAAAATATTTGTTTATAATATTTTTATCAACCTTTTAGATCAATAAAAGATCGTACTTACTAGTAAAAAAAAATTTCTTTTCTTTTTATTTTCTTCAATTTAATATGTAGGTTAAGGAAAAAAAACTATAATATGCACTTGTAAAAACTTATGTGGGTAAAAAATTTAGCCCACTCTATATGAAATTTCTGGATCAATCCAAGTCATTGCCGGTGGTAATAAGAATTCGTATAAAATGAATCTACTTAATTTGTATGTACGTACATGCAACAACCATCCACTTTTCATCTCTATATATCTTCAACTTTGAAGGATGGTCAACAAAATATCACATCTATAAATACACACACTAAAATTAATTCAATTTTCATATATGTTTTCATTTGATTCCACTCTCAAAAGCATCATCTTAATTAAGAGACTCCAGTAGTTATGACTCATGTTTTTTGCAGCATCATGATGATGATTATGATGATGATGATGTGTATATGTATATGATGTATATATATATATATATAGTTCAGTGATGTGTCATGGTCAATGAAGCTGGTGCAACAATTTTTCAATGATTTTTGTTGCTCATGCATGCGACTGCTGTAGCATGTGTGGTCCTAGCTTATAGCTTTTTTATTTATACATACATTAATAATGATTACACATACTCAAATATCTATTATATGTATATATTATATACCATCACTACCAATTTCATTTGAATCACAATGTATCGATATCAGAATTCACATCGACGATGAAAGTGGCACTTGAATAGTCTTCCTTTTATCGCCTTTTGATCGATGATCAGAGTTTTTTTCTAAACCCTAAAGGGGTTTTTGGGTGTCGATTGATTCAAAACCCTAATAAAAAAAACTGACATTGCCGCACGCTTGAAGATGGCACGACCATATGTATGAGCTAAGCATGAGTTTTTTTTTTTTTAGAAGGCCCCGCCGTGGCCATTCAAAGCTGCTGCTGCTGCTGTGACGACGATGACCTCAAAAACCTTCTCACAATCTCATCCATCCCCACGCCATCATCAAAACTATGCATCATTTGTGATCACAGAGCAAAATTTCACTTTTCCCACTTCTCAAAAAACCAATTCAAACATAATGGTCCCTCCTCGTCTCTTAAAATTTGAGTTTTCATTAACTTAAGATTATGTTTGGATTGAGAAATTCAGGATATTATTCTAGATGTTTTGTTAGAGGCCAGGAGTGATACATGTTTGAAAAATTCTTTAAGATATGATTGGACGAAAATTTCAAAATTCTATGAAACTTATGCAAAATTAGTTAAAAATGAGGAACTTCAAAGTTCCAATGAATTTGTAAATGATTAGATACAAGATATATATGTGAGATTTGTAAGTTCGACATATGGAACTGTTATATATTTTGGAAATTTCTTGTTTAGTGGATTTTTATACTCATGTGATTCACGTGCTTCCTTACGACTTGTTTAACTATATACTTATGATGCTCATATTTTTTGTTTTTAAGTGTATTTCTGTGTAATATAGAATAAATTCTATGCAATTTTGAACATACCCTTATTGCTGCGATGGAGTTCAAAGTTTCCAAAAAAAAAAAAATTAACGAGCCACTGTGTCTGTTTTATACGCTATTCAGGTCATAGGTATTTCAAAATTGGATGAATTCTGTAGTTATTACATTATAGATTGATTAGCTTGTGTTGTGATAACTAAGGGTGGCAATTTTTGACACGACCCGATACACGACTCGAAACCCGCACGAAATTTATGCGGGTCAACCCGCACGATTAAAATTTCGGGTCATTTTCGGGTCAACCTGTTAACCCGTTTAATAACCTGTCAACCCGTTTAATAAATGGGTAGATTTCGGGTTAACAGGTTAACCCGTATATTGGCTTATATATTGACCCATTTAATAAATATGTCATTACTAACCCATATATCTACCCATTTATTACATAAATATCTATTAAATTTTATAATTTAAATAGGTTAAACATGTTAAATGGGTTAAACGGGTCAAACGAGTCATAGGTTAATTGAGTTTTGAGTATGACCTGTTTATTAAATGGGTTAAACGGGTTAAACGGGTTACACGGGTCATTAACAGGTCGGGTTCGGGTTGGACATTCTTGACACGATTATTAAACGGGTCGGGTTCGGGTTGGGCATAAATGGGTAAAACAGAATTCATGACACGACACGAACCCGACACGACACGACCCATTGCCACCCCTAGTGATAACGTGATATAATGTGTAATATGAATTTCTGTTGGGATTTGAACTGAAAGATATTAAAAAACAAAGTGTATAACTAAACACTATGCAAAAATCATACTGCAGTTCAGGACAACAAAATGACAAAAATACTTGAGGGTTGAAAATGAGGTGTTGTGACGTGTTAGAAATTTGGAATTTTGAGGATGAAGCTCGAGGAAAAGATTAGGGTTTTACATGAAATTGGAAATGGTCAGTGAAAGGGCAGAGGTAACTTATAGAAGGTAAAAAAATCTAAAGCTAGAGATAGGAAGGATAAAAGGGAACTTCTGAAATTTACTGTTTCTTGTCCAGACAGCTTGGTAGAAAACTAATTATGAGTTTTCATTTTTTTAATGGAGGTGTGACTGATGTCACGGTTCTACACTTAATTAGGTTTTAGTTAAAGGCATTGCTTGTTGTTTGTTGTTCGTTGCTTGCTGTACAAGGCATCAGTGGGTGAGGCATACGAGGGCTCCGAGTCATTTAACCTCAGGTTAAAAAGAAACAGTCAACAAAAATAGCAGAGGCTAATCAATTGCTGTCATGGTTAGTGTCTAGTTTGATGGATAATTATTAAATTAAGTTAAATGGCATCTTCTCTGTCTTCGAGGCTTTAGCTCACTAGACCAGGCCTCGTGTTTCTCAATTTTCCCATCTGATCTGAAGGCATCCATGTGCTGATGTACATCGTATTTGAAAGGCGTCACTCATAATTTTTTTTTGTTTTTTGTTTTTGTTTTTGGACTTGATTTGATTTGAAATTTCTAAGTAGGTGTTTAATTATTATTTCTATTCGTGATATAGATTTTTTTTTTTGTTGGTAGAATAGTATTAAAGAAATAAAGATTATACGTAAATTTTTTTTTTTTTCGCGAAAATTATTATACGTCCGTCGAAAATGAGAATTAGATGCTTCCCTAAACTAAACTTATTACCAAATCATAACCATACAATGGTAATTTTTCACTTACTTATTTCTCTGCAATTATAATTAGTGTGATATAACAATATTGAAAAGGGAATATTTACATACGGGGGTGTCAAAATTGTGTATTTACGACTATCAAATCTGATACCTGAAAGTTTCTACTTACTCGGTACGAAGAGTCCAACCAACCAGTACTAATATTGGCTATTTTGTAAAAAGATTGTGTATATCTTCATGCCCACTAGTGTGGTTTGGTGATTGTTTAGCTTCTTTTCCTTAGGATGCATTTTCTATTTCTGTGGATTCAATGGATCGAATCCAATTGTTTACGGATTGAGTTGGGCTGGATTTTAATATGATAAATCCAATTGAAGAGGCCTCTTCAACCCATGGATTGCCTGGATAGGTATAGCCAATCGCATTCCTGGCCCAAACATTCGGATTATAAAGTGTCTTCAAACCAAAACTGAGCGTGGGCTACAAGGAGATTAGGCAATGGATCGACGAAAAATGCAAACACAGTCGTCCAGTGCTTCAATGGACAACTCTCTCGAAAGCTCATCCAGCCCGGCCAGTGCTTTTAGATATCAGGTGTCAAAAGCAAAGGTGGAAGGGACTGATGGAGTGATGGGCGATCTATCACTAGATATACGAGTACAGATTGTCCAGCATGGAAAAAATCTGAGTTTGTACAGATTGTCATGCTTCGAAAAAATTAGAGTCCTACTTCAACTCCTTTAAGCCCACACATGAAATTCAAGAAATACTCAAAATCCGTTGTTCAATTTAGGATTATCAAACCGCCTAACTAATTGCTACCGTAACCAGAAAGAACTACAGTAGTAACAAGATCTAAGCATACCAGTGAATATCAATAGAATCCACAATATAGTCCAGGTCCAAGTCCTTCAAGGGAGAATTAGAGTGAAATCATTTTAAAAGACCAGGTTTCACAGATTCAATCATCTTCAGTAACACGTTCTTTCAGATGGAATCGTACGCGCCTATTTCGAGTTGTAACATTACATTTTCTATCTACAATCTTGAGGAATTTTACGGGTGGAAACTCAGAAGTTGAGTAAGAAGGCAGGGAAACACTCATAGGAAGGAAGGCTTCAAGGACAAATTTGGTGTGCACCTTGCGCATCTCATTTATGCATTCAGAGTTCAAACATGTAAGTTGAAAACTACTCACAGGGTCCTGAGACCAAATGAGAAATGATGCTATGAAGAATTTTGATCTTAGGATTAAAAGGACAAGCAAAAGGGTCTCAATATGTCAAATAAGTTCGATAAGTTACTGAATTCAATGTCTACTTTCTTGTGAGTGCAAGATAAGGGTAGTGAGCCAAAATGTTAGTCAGAAGACCTAGCTATACTAAAAACAGTGGAATAAACAAACAGCAAGTGCACCAATCGATTTATCCAATTCCAGATAATATATCCCAAAAATTACTTCCAAGACAATGAAAACTAAAAACAAACATTAAAAATAGTACGGAGTTAAACTTGTAGATGAGAAAGAAGTTCAGTACCTTCAAATCTTCAGGATTTTGAGTTGAAGATGGGTAAAAATATAGGTAGCTTCAATCAACAACAGAAGTATACTGGAGGCAGATGAAGTTTAGCATATGTAGAACTCTGCACTATTTTGGCAAAGCCCATTATGTTTCATCATACCAACAAAACACAATATAGAAATAAGTTCAATCCTTTCAGCCCAAAATCTTTGAAAAGATAAAATAAGTATTTTCATTACGATCCTAAGAGAAACTAGAGAAATTTTACAAAATCTATTTGATGAGCCAAATGTGATGGTCTAAACACAAAAACACAAAACATTTTCTAAGCATAAGCGCATGCCAATCTCAAAAACATGACAGCCACGCGCCGCCAAGTTAGTCTCTAACTAGCTGCTTAGGATCCATTCACATTGCTGTACATGGTTTGAACTGGTAAACTCCGAGGCTGCTCTGATATCTTGTCCATATCTACTTGCTGGTCACGGCACTCAGGCGAACAAAATGCGCGAAAGGGACTGCATAGCACCGTTTTACAAGTCAAAACACAACAAAAAAATCACATTAAAATTTGATGACTCAGCAAATAAAAACAGCTGTGCAATAATATACAAATTCAAATGGAACAACACAGGAATTCGCAATTACATCGCATTTTTATTTATACTTGAAACTAAGAATAACCATAAATTACAATAATTTTCCTTTCTTTTAAATATAGTTTTTCTAGGCAAACAAGCAGACAGCTAAAAATTACATAATTGGTACTGCAATAATAATTCATAATTAAAAACAAATCCGAGAGATGAATAACAGAATAACTGAATAAGTGACAAAAGCTTACCCGCACATGAACACGTCCGCACTGTGAGGAAGCCTCTTGCGACAGAAGTAGCAGTGGTCAAGGACCGAATCGGCCTGCACAGCGTGCCCCGTCCACGCAGCCTCCGGCGAAGACATCGTGAGAACTGACGACGGGGGCTTCTCGGCCTCCGGCGATGGCTTCAGAACCTTAGCGCCATTACAAAAAGCCATGCGGATATGAAGCCGGGAATTGGAGGAATCGGCCGACGCCGGCGGAAGGAGCCGGTTAAAGATGCCGGAATCGCTGAAACTAGACGATCGGCCGGTCCGCGAGCGCTTCCCGGACATTGAATATGAAGATGGATCTCCGGCTAGGGATTTGGAGGAGGAGAAATAAGAAGAGAGAGAAGCGAATTGGGGTTTTTGGGAGGTTCGGGAGTGTAAGTAAATACGAAACAAACAACTGAGAAAAGGGAGTGAGGAGGAAAACGAGTCAAATACGTTCTTCATAGAATCCTTATATTTATACGATTGCAAAATTTCACGAATAACGATCTCAATTTTTTAATTAACGCGTTTCATTTGTCTTTTACTTTTACTCGCAAGAAACAAATGTAAAATTAACAAAACACAAAAATGGTTATAAGGGCGTGGAATTTTTTTAGTGCATTGAATTGAGCGCAAAGTTTATATTGCGTTCACTCCCAAGTCACAAGTGTAATGCTTAACATTTGGGTTTATTTAGAAAGGGATTTGGTGGTGGGTGTGTAATGCATGAGTCATCTTATGCATAATTGGGGAAAATTATTTATGTGGAATTTTTTATTTATTATATTTTTTTACTTGGTAGTAATATATAGTCGTTTACAGATCATATTCAAAAAAATTCTTTGTTCGTGATGTTGTCATTAGCGGTGGGATCAGGACAGAAACGAATAGTTATAACAGAAAATTGAAGTCCAATTTCGTCACGGGAATTGTCTAGATCCCGATAGTTAGATAAGCTGACCACCCATAATGTGAGATCGAAATGTTGAAAAAAAATAGGATCTTGATGGATATGGATCTGAGCAGAATGAGGCCAAAAACGAGGCGTATGATGCAGAAGGAGAGAGAATAGAGGAAAAGGAGCTGTTGACAGAAACCAGAGGAGAGGGATAGAGAAAGAGGAAGCGGCACGACTAATGGACTGAGACCTGGTGAAGGATATAGGAGGGAGAAAGATGCAAAGGTCAACAACGTGTTAACATCAACAACATGAACTTCCCAAAATAATTTGAATTTATAAAGTTCATTGGATCAAAGATGAGGCAAGTATAAAACAGTCATGACCCTAAACACACTCCTACCCAATTCTTAAAAGCTAATGCTGCTTCTCTTTTTTTAGCTTGGGATTCTGTTTGAAACTTGGGAGCCTTGCCCTTGTAACTCGTCTTATGGTACTTCAAGAACAGCGTCCGGTACTTGTACTTGTCCACGAACACCTTCCCTTTCTCCATCATCTCGACAACTTCATTTGCCCGGCTAAAAAATCCGCCCCTCACAAACGTGTAAAGAACCGAATCCAGGAGTTCTTGATCAAATTTCATTGAGGTGGAAGAAGCTATAGACTTCATCTCCCCCCACAACTCAGTCACTTGTATATATTTCCCCCCTAAAGCCGCATACCCTGTGACCATAGAATGGAAAGTTCGAGCATTTGGGGCATGCCCGTGACTTCTCATCTTCGTTAGAGCCTTCTCAGCTTCTTCCATCAATCTCTTCTTGCAGAAAAGATGAATTACATTGTTCCAATCGTGAACCCCTGAATCCAATACCTGCTGCCCTTCCTTGATTTCCTGCAAGAACTTTACCATCAACCTGGGATCACCACCCCCGGCGCACTCCTCAACCAGCCTCTCAAACTCCGGATGCCCAGCTTTCGGTATCTTACCCTTTTTCATCTCTTTGTACAAATGGAGGGCTCCCTTTACATCGTTTTGAAGCACCCTGGATTTGATCAACGCCTCATAAGAGCTCGAGTCTAGCTGGATCCCAGCCTTTCGAGCATCTCTTACGAGTGATGCCGCATTGCCCGCTTGGTTTGCTTCACAATATGCTTTCAAAAGAGAGGGGTATAGAGAAGAACCATTTCTTACACCAGCCAAGCACATTTCATCTAGAAGGTCATGTGCCTTATCTAACCATCCAAGCGATATGCATGAATTAATGACATTAACTAAGGACGAATCGTCATTGGAAGCTTGTGAATCTTGTTTATCTGCCTTAATAAGAAACTCTGCCAAATCCTTGGAGTCCGCTTCCAGAAAGGCCTTCACTAATTTCACAAATATTTTTTCAGTTGGCTGGAGGATACCACGGTCAGTCGTTATCAATTGAACCGGGCTCTGCAACTTAGCTAACATGACACCAAACACTTCCTTTGCTTCAGCCTCAAGTCTTGAGAAATTTCTGTCCCTACAAAACTCTTCATAAGAAACTAGAGAGCTATTCACCAATCTATTATCTTTATCACCATAAGGTTCTCTAAATTTGAACTCTTACCGGATACAGAACCAAGTCCAAGAGGGGACTTGGTTCCCCTTCCAGCGGCATCAAATACCAGTGTTGCTAAAGAAAGAGAACTTTTTGCTTCTTTTGCTTTTCGTACCATTTCTAAAAACCATGTTGGATGCAGAATCAATATCTCCGAATTTGAAGTGACATGTCGGTAAGCAATTGTAAAACTGCCGAAACTGGATATCACATAGGTGGCATTCCTCTATGTATCTTTGAAGATTCCTAAGCTCATTTCTTCGTCCATTTCTCTCGTATATTTGTGCCATAATTACCAATAACTTAGCATCAGTTTTGACGCCAACTCGAGGCATCATCTCAAGGAGCTGCTCTGCTTTCCTAATTGTCTCAAACATGAGACATCCCGCCAAAGCAATATTGAAAGCAAAAGTATTAGGCTTCATGGCAATCAAAGGCGCGTTGCACTTCTTACGTGGGTCAATCCGGTTATCTTGGAATAAGTAGCCTATCTCAAGAAGCAACTCAGTAGGAACAAAAATTTCCATTGCCGGGAATCGAACCCGGGTCTCCTGGGTGAAAGCCAGATATCCTAACCGCTGGACGACAATGGATTTTTGTTTTGATTACACAAGGGTAATAAATAAAGAAGTATTTCACCAACTACTCATAGAGATAAAAATGATTTGGTACAGTTGAACAGATTTTTAAAATGTAAAATAAAAATCTATCATTACTCATTGATGCCAGTTTCCCAAATTTTTTATTTTTATACAAAAGTAAATTATTATTATTTATGATTATTTATGACGTTGACTTCCAAATAAAATAAATAGTAAAATATATACAATATTCTTAGGATTCTCTCTTGCTTGATTTGATCGTGATTTAACTATACTTAATCATCAACAATCTTAAAAATAAACTTATTTTGAAGAAAGGAAACTTCTAAAAAGGAAATAAACTTTACACCAAAATGAAAGAGGTGAGCATGGAATGATGTGATTATGGGTAAGAATAATCATTAGGACAAGTCCTACTTTTTTTACATGGAATAATGACATTAAGAGGAAATTTGCATCATTTCTTCTCAATTTGTTAAGAAATGAAGGAGAACTCCATTTCGCTAACCACGATGAGCTTCAAATTTCAGGCCATGAAATCATTATTTTTTCTCTTTTCCTTCAGTGACATCCTACTATCTCGATCTGTTTCCCTTTTCTCTCTTTTGTTGCTCCCTTCTCATTTCCTTCAGTGACATTAATGCAAAAACATCATATATATGTATGTATATATCAGATTTCTCAGCAAATAGGCGAGAACTAACTTTCAAGCCGCGTAAAACCCCGAGTTATCTTTCACAAATCAAGGTATCTCCCTAATGTTTGTTATTCCATTCACAAGGCTCGAACTCGAGACCTTATTTAAGGGGAACAAGGTATTTTCCACTTGAATCACCAATTATAAATAAATAAAGACACTATCATAGGCACATATGTCAGGACTCATTCCAATCCCCCTGAATTATCGTGGGATGTGCTCTGCTCCCGTCTAACAAACAAACTCAAAATACCGAAAATGACCATTTTTTGTTTTTAAAGAACAATTCAAACTACAACATTGTCAGACCAGGGATAAATATCTACACATAACCGTTGAGACAAAAAGTCAACTAATCAATGGTATTACAGAGCATAAATACCAGTACAATAAAAGTACCAAATCCTACCCCGAAAGGTATTCAGATGCGCAACGGTACTTTTTATGCCTCAGCCTCAGCCTCAGTATCAACCTCGGTATTTGTGCCACGGTCTTGAGGGTCAATAAAACAATCAAAGTGTGAGTGGACGAAAATAAATATTTTTGAAAATACTATTTATGAAACAATCACAGTTTTCCCTTCCGTTTTATAAATATGCATGCATAGAAATCAAATCGTATGAAAGTAATTAAAATCATATATAAATATCTAAATTTGGACACACACATATCAGTAAAACACAATATAACCAATCCTCGATATCCACGATATCCATAACCAATAACTGTCACGATTTCTAATGCTACGCGTGCAACTCGGGTTCTCATCTCCGAGTACATCCCTAAGATCTGCGATGTAACGACCCATCCCGGAATTCGGGACTAGGTTAGTAACTAATCATGATTAATGAGGGTTAATCGGTGGTTAGTTGGGTGGAATCGGACGAACGATGCCAAATGACCGTTTTGCCCCTGGTCGTGGGTAAAACGTTGACTTTCAATTCGGGGGGTCAAATGTACTTTGACCAACGACCGTGACATAGTTTGGGACGTCACGAGTTCATAGACAGGTGGCACGTTCGATTCCGACATCCGTGGTGAAAGTTATGACGTTCGGAAGCCCAGGGGCATTTCCGTAATTTGAACGAAATGGGGGGAAATGTTGACTTTTCGATCGGGAGGTCCGATAGCCGAGGACCGAGGACCGTTAGGAAGGTCTCGATGCCCTGAGTCCGTGGGCAGGCGGCACGCGTCGATCGGAGTTCGAATGATCAAGTTGCGGGTCTAGATTTGCATGGGGGCATTTTGGTAAATTGTCATTGGAGGGTAAAATTGTAATTTTGGCTGCTGTTTGTGCGACAGCCGTGCGCGGCGTGGTTTCCCCTCCCAGAAACAGAGCATGGGCTGAGGGAGTTGTTTTGTCTGCCCAATGAATTGATTATTAACGGGTAGTGGCATTGGGAGAAGGATGTTTCGCACTACAGACTTAGTGCTAGGCGTGCTGGGTTGTTTGTACAGTGGGGTGTTCTGGGCAGTGCACGGGTGATTTCAATTCCGGAGGGGTTCTGTTTACGGGAAGCAATTCCCAGTGGGTCTGAGAATGTACCCACGGGTTGTCGTCCTCAGGGGGGGGTGATTAGCTGAGTTGTGAGCTGAGTGGAGTCACTTTGGGGGTAAGGTTTGAGTGAGAGAAGTGGAGGGATGGTTGCCTGCGTCTGAACTGAAAAACAGAGAGATGGGAACCGTGAGCAATTGATCGTCCCTGTGAGTATGTGAGTTTTGTGAGGTTCTGTGATCAAGGTGAGTGATCGGATAGACTGGTGAGTGATTCTGGCTGAGAATCGTGTGAGGGCAAGCCTCTGTGTGTGAGTGAGCTCTCAGGGAAAACAGAGACTAGATCACTTTGAGCGATCGACCTTCCCCAGATCAAGTGAGAGGCAATGCGTACTGGAAGTGATTTCTGAGGGAGGATTTCGAGTAGGAGAAAAGGGAGAAGCGGGAAGGAGGCCCCAGGAACACTGAACCCGCCCGAAATCCTCAGTTGCAAGCGTGAAATCAAACTTCGAAATGGGGCGGCCCATCGATGGATTCAGAGGTGAGGATGAGCTTCCAGACATCCAAACGCGTCGATTGGAATTGGAAGCGAAGCAAATGGTGCAGAGAGGAGCCCAGGCGACTTCGGGGTTCTGTTCTGGAAATCTCAGTTGAGTTAGTGGGGGTAGTGGAGCTGGAGCTTGCAATTGAGATCGAATAACAGTTTCTGGTGATCCTGCGAAGCTCCTGAGTAAGTCAATTTAAAGGAATCGCTGTGAATCGACGGAATCGAGCGTGGAACGGTAATCGGTGTTCTTCGATGTCCATCGTCGAGTCGTGAGGTACAAGGTAAGTTCTTACAAATCTGATGTTACAGAACCGTAATTGGACTTGAACCGATGATTATTGAATGCTCAATTGAAGGGATAGAGGTTGTTTTGGCAGGAATTGGGACGGGTTATCGCGCGGGTTGCCGGACCCGTCTTACAGTGGAAGCGGGTGAGAGAGGTGAACAGTGCCTGTCACTGTAGAAGCGCGTGAGTGTCACGCGCAACCGCTTGCGGCGGCGCGTGACGGCGCGTGGGACTGATTTTCAAGGTAGGTCCAACATGACTTTTGTCCTATCTGTTGTAACGAACATGTTAGCGTTGGTTTCGAAATTATCGGACACCGTTTCGATATTGTTTCGAGGGTCCGAAGATTTCTATTACGTTTGTAATTAATGATTAATTCCCGGAAAATTATGGGAAATTTATGTGGTTGATTGAGACCTTAATGACCCTGGGATGTAATTTCGGACAGGATTCGGGTTTTCTGGAAAATGCCGGAAATTACGAAACCGCGGGCGGCGCGAAACCGAGCCTTAAGAACGGTGTGTGAGTGGACGTTTCTTTCAAAATTTAATGCATGCATAAATTATTTCTATGATTTTTATGATTATGATTATAAGTTGTGATTGATTTCGGTTCCCGTATTTATCCGTATTCGATTTCCGTATTTATACATATTTTTACTATATATGTGAAATTACACGTATTTCGAGACTATGGTTACTTTTGTGCTTAAAAATGGTTTAATGAAAGAGTTTATATGAAATGGGCGTATGGTGATTTAAGAATGTTCTTTATGATTATGAGGGCGATTCACGGTGTTTTCACGGTTTTCGAGGTTTTTGCGGTTTTACACGTTTTACGAGATTTGAGGTTATTGTGATTTGATCACTGTTTGATGTTTGATTTTGGAATGTGAATTGAGGTTTGCGATTTCGAGGATTTTAAATTGGATTTTGAGTATGCTTGACTAGACCGGGATTTTTGTGATTATGGTCGTGGTTTTGATGCCCGGATAATGTGAATTGAGAAATGAAGTGATTTCAAGGAATTAAAATAGATTTTGAAAAAGATGATTTCTAGTTTGGCGCTTGGGGCATAAAAGTAACTTGGATTAACGAGTTTTCAGTTTTCGGAAATTTAATGTAGATTCTTGGTTTGGGTTCGGGATGATGCTTCCGGATGCCGGCTTACGAAATCATTATTGCGAATTCAGATTCGGGAATGAAAAAGGATTTAACAAATGATTTGGTCTGATTTTGCGTGCCTCGTGTCAAATGATAATTTGATTATGTTTGTGAAGTATGATTTGGGGACTTGAATGTGGAAATTCGGACCACGGGTCCTGTTGTGAAAAAAATGATTTCGGGATGGATCTCGCGTTGTTGTGATTGAAAAATGTTTTGGGTTTAAAGACCCGTTGGAAACTGTCTTGGGTTTAAAGACCCGGTGCTATTGCTGGAGCACGTTTTGAGTTTAAAGACTCGGTTAATTGATGACGGGGAAGGGCCCTTAATGAGTTTAGAGACTCGTGAGTTTAAAGACTCGGTTATTGTGATACCCCCGAGGCCTATTGATTATGTTTTGAGTTTAAAGACTCGTTGATATCCCGGGAAGGCCTGATTATGCGCATGATTTTGAGTTTAAAGACTCGGGCGCACTTAATATCCAGCAAACTGATTGATTGTGATTCATTGGTATTCTATGATGTTCAGATGTGTTGGGCGGTGGCCCGGTTTATGTGGTTGACGAATTTGGTGCATGATGTGTACTAGGTTTTGATTTCGTGGTTTTGGGCTGAGGCCCTGTGTTTATGACGTGCGGGCTATGACCCGAAGATTAAGAAAAGGAAAATGTTTGATTGTCATATACTGATTTCTTATGTGGAAATTGTAACGGATTGCAAAATGATTTTTGTATGCATGCATTGGTTTTTACTTGGAGGGTAAAAACGTCTTTCCGTAACTATTTTATTAACTGAATTCCTTTTGTCCACTCACACCTTTTTGGTTTTTGTTGACCCTCCAGGTCGTGGCGCGTTGTTCGAGGCTGTACGAGGGGCGGAGGCATGAGTAAGTACGTGTGGCTATCCCTGGTTTGGCAAGCACTGAGGGCAACTTGGGGTTTTCAGTCATCTTGCCAGACGGGAGCAGGACCGGGCACGGTTACCGATGCCCCTTACGGGGGCGGTCCTGTCATACGACGTCCGAAGTGATATTATAATAGAGTGCTTCTCCAGGATCTACGACGTCCAGGGTAATATCATAATCTCACACTCCTGAGTCTGAGCCTCTCCTCGAAGTTACTTATCCCAGGTAGTGTACCGTGACTACTCTAAGATCTACGACGTCTGGAGGAGACAATCCAATTCACACACAATGGTATATGTGGGACAGTCACCAAATCCAATAAAAACCATTTTAAAACCATATATGTCTCAAAACGAATCAAAACATTGTTTAGTTGGGCATATGCCCGAGACATAACTTTCACAAACCTTTTCCACAACACCATCAGAAAACATTATCCATAACTCATTTTATAAATCCCAATTTATCCAAATCGATCCTACCAAATAGGTTATTCAAATCACAATCTTTCTTTCAAATTCCCGTTTGACTCTAAATCTAAGTCAAAACTGTAATCCAATGAGATCTTAAGCCCAAAACACAATTTTCACGCAAATCCGTAAAATCATTCATAAATCGATAATTTAATCAATAATATTATCAAGTAATGATATCAAATCATTTCAACTCAAATCATGTAATAAAACATTTAAAACATTTATGCATGCATTTCAGTTATAAAACAAAAGTCCACTCACACACTATCCAAGCTGCGCTCTCAATATCTGCACCGTAAATCGCACCGAAACTAGCCCAAAGTCTCTGGGCCTGTCCAAATCGTATCCAAGGGTCACTAATGTTCTATACAAGTCTATACGGCAAACCCTCACAAAGCCTGGTACTGGAAACGTGTCCTAAACACGCTTCTTGAGACTAAAAACCTCCAAATTACCTATCAAACAGTCTCCAATCGACCTGGTACCACCACCATTGGATTCAGATTGTCAATGACAGGACCCATCCCAATCCCCCCGGGATTACCGTGGAATGTGCCCTGCTCCCGTCCAACAAGGGGTGTCGGACAAGGGATAACCAAGAGCCACTGCCCAAACGGGGCATCCAGAGTGCGCAAGGATCGATGAAGGAGGTGTGCAATGTCCCAGTCTCTGCTGCAATCGCATCCGTAGTCAACCTGAAGGGCATTAAAACCAAAAGCTGTGAGTGGACAAAAACCAATAAATTTACCAAATACATTTATAAGACATTTATGCCCTCCAATAAAAACGTATGCATGCCACAAAAACCAGTAACCAAAACGTTTGCTCAGCCGAGCCATTAGGGCCTTAGCCCAAAAACCGTTAACCGTTAACCAAAAACCAAGTGTGGGAACTCAGCCCAAAACCGTGGAATACCACCACCATACATATTAAAACCATGTGGGTCACCACCCACGACCATAATTGAACATCAATTTAAAATCCGAAACCATTTAGGGTCCCTGACCCGACATACCATTTCATAACCAATAATCCATTTTTACCACATAACACATATCCAACCAATAAGCCATTTTATTCATTAATCCATATTTTACCATTACCATCACCAGCATCCCAGATGCTTAGCGTCCCAGACGCTAGACGTCCCTGACGTCATATCTCACGGTTTCATAAGCTACGCGTGCTGCCCGGGGTCTCTCCGGGTCCATATATCTGACATCCCTGATGTCTGACGTCCCTGACGTCAATCATAGCAATCCTGCTCCTGAGTCATCATACGGTCCGGCTGCTCCGTATAATGACCCCTCGCAGGCAATGCACCGTGACTTCCCCAGTGTCCCAGACATCTGGAGGAGACCATCATATATCCTTGTATCCAGATGGTATATGGAAAACAGTTTTATTAAATCCTTTTATCACATCATTACCATTGGGCCCTGCCCGAAATTTCCATAAAACCACATAATTCAATTTAGGGTCCTTGACCCAAAATCACAATTATTAAATATAGGGTCCCTGACCCGAAATCACATTTATTATCCAATTGGGCCTCATGCCCGATTTTATGAACCACTGGGCCCACGGCCCGATTTGTAAACCAACTGGGCCTGCAGCCCGACTTATAAACCAACTGGGCCCACGGCCCGAATTCGTAAATCAACTGGGCCCCTGGCCCGATAATATAACTCAAATGGGTCTCAGCCCGATTTCATACCAACTGGGCCCCTGGCCCGATTTCATTAACCAACTGGGCCCCCGGCCCGATTCTCAAATGGACTCCAAGTCTGAAATTTCCAAAACAAGTGGGCCTCAAGCCCGAGTTTATATTTCCAATTTCAAAACCATTTCATCACATTATATCCAAAACATCAATATGGAAAATCCATGTAAAACCGGAAACCTCGATTTACGTGCAAGCACGTAAATCGCCTCGAAATACGTGAAACCGTACAATTTACCATCAACCAAATCAACACCACACAATCACAACCATAATCCATATAAAACATTTAAGCATGCATAGAATTTATAAAACCAAAGTCCACTCACAGACCGTTTTAACCGTGTGCCTCGATACGCGTGCCACCGGCCCTCCCGGGCCACACCACTATCACCGGGACTCCCAATCCTGTCAAAATCACATTAGAGGGTTACTAACCTCAACATTAACATCCTATCAAAGTCCCGTAATTTTCCCGAATTTTTACTTATTTTTAAACTTAATTTAAAACCTTCGGACATCCCGAACAATATCGAGACGGTGTCTGATCGACACGAAACCAATTCCAAAATGTCCGTTACATCGAATGGATTAAAAGTCATGTTGACCTCACCTCGAGATTCATGCCCACGCGCCGCCACGCGCCGCCGTGAGTGGCTGCGCGTGAAACTCACGCGCCTGCTACAGTGTCACCGTTCAAACCCGTTTCTCTGATAAACGGGTCACCGTGACCCGCGGCCCAACCCGACTGGTTCTCAGTCAATTCTCAACCATTCTCAGTTCCGTTTGTTCCTACAAGATCGTCCAAGTTAGACTAAGGGTTCTGTGGGATTAAAAACTAGAAAACACGTCTAGATCGTACCTCCATGATCGAGAAGCTCACGGCCAAAACTCCACCGTCGACTGCTCCCAGCTCCGACCACCATTCCCTTCGAAAACGATCCCTACAGACTCGTTTCAACCCCTAGATCATCATCCTGGTCACTAGATCGATCGAAGTACGTTAAAACCCAACCTGCCATTTTTACCCGAAAACAGACTCACGGGTTCGAGGCTTACCTCGCCGCCGTGGCTCCCGCCGTGGCCACCAGCACGCCTAGTTCGACTCCAGGAACATCATTCACCTCTCCAAAACGATCAAACACCATCCCACAACGATTTCCAATTTCTGAGTTTCGGACCTCCCCTGTTTTTCCTCTCCGCCGCCAGCCTCGCCGTCTACCGTCGTCTCCTGTCATCTCCCGTCATCTCTCAAGCCTCACCGTGCAGCTAACTGTCACCCACACCAACACAGAGGAGATTGGTGAGGTAGTTTGGACGTTTGGATGTTTTGGGCCGATTTGGTTCCTCTCGGGTCTGGGGGGTTTGTGGGCTGCGCCGCCGCCCGTGGTGGTTGTTGCCGGCGTCTGGGGGTGGCTGGTGAGTACCTGGTGCCGTCTGGTGTGTGAGGCTGGGCTGTGAGGTGATGATGTGCATGATCAAGGAAGGAAACCGTGCTCACGGTTTTGAGGGAGAATGAAAATGGGTGTGTGAGTTGTCTGATCAAATACCAGGGAAGGAAATGAATCAACGGCCCAGATTCAATCTCAGTTTAAAATGAAGGGTGAGGATTCCATGAGAGGAAATGATTACCTACACCAATGGCCAACAAGAACCCCTGATTTAGGGAATGTAAGGGATGGTGACACATGGCATATATCCAAGGGTCCAGATTCGTTTTGATTAAAGTAATCAGATATTATTATTATATTATTATTTTATTCCGAGTCTCGGTTAATCGCGTTTTACGTCCTTGACCATAACTTCGTCGTCGGATCTCCGATTTCGGCATGCCGCCTGTCGTTGGATTCGTATCGACGATACCTACGTAACGGTCCTTGGCCTTTGTCCATCGGACCTCCCGATCAAAAAGTCAACATTTGGCCCCTAACAAGCCAAATTACCAAAATACCCCTCAACTTCCGAACACCATAACTTTCTCTACGAATGTCGGAATCGAACGTGCCACCTGTCTATGAACTCGTGACGTCCCAAACTACGTCACGGTCATCGGTCAAAGTCCATTTGACCACCCGAACAAAAAGTCAACATTTTGCCCACGACCAGGGGCAAAACGGTCATTTTGCACAATTTGTCCGATTCCGCCCTACTAACCACCGTTCAACCTCACTAATCAAGATTAATCACTAAACTAATCCCGGAATTCGGGACGGGTCGTTACAGTCAAAACCTTTCAAATAATACCAGTTTGACTTCGAAATTCGTGACCACGCGCTGGTCAAAGTTTGGTCAACGCCAGTCAACACTAGTCCACGACGGTCAATGCTGACGTCAGTCTGACATCTGACAGGTCTGACAGCCTGCCATGTCAACTTTGACATCTCTAGCACCCTACCACGTGGCACCACCCCACTGGTCCATGTGGTTTTATAGGTTGATGTGAACTAACACGTCACCTGCCACGTCACTTTGACACTCTCTGACAGGTTGCCATGTGGCACCACCCCACTAGTCCATATGGTCTTACATGTTTGATGTGGCACTTCCACATCACTACTAACTGGACCTGACAGCCTGCCACGTGGCATCACCTAATTTTCCACGTGGACTAACAGTGATGACGTGGATTGCCACGACATCGTCTCCTACCTTTAGATAGGTCGACCTGCGACCCTGACCCAGCCGTATTTCAACCGTCCAGCCACCGTTTTTCTCCATTTTTCTTCCTACACACTCGTCTCACTCCCAGGAACCTATCTATGGTGTTAAAATCACGAGAAAATGCCTAGAAATTACTTATGAAGCTTGTTGATTTTCGGCCAATTTTCAAACTTGAACCCAATCTATTCCAGTTATCTTTTCCCTTTGTTTTTCGATCCTGTGGACTCGTCCAATCCCAAAGAACCATTCCCAATCATCAGAACAGTCTAACAACTCATCTAAACCTAAATTCGACAATCAACCCAAACAGGGCTTTCGGGTTTACCTGGGTTCTTGGATTCCAGTGTGTTCCTCCGTGGGCTGCCGTCGTCCACCATCACCTCCAGTCTCTCCTCATTCTCAATCTCTCTCAAAAAACATAAGGGATGAAGAATGATGTTTGTGGGTGAGTTTTGGGGTGTTCGAGTAAGGGAAGAAAAAAATGAAGTAGATGCATAAATCATGGGGACAAGGGCCAATGTGATAAGTTACACTTGTCACTCATCCATTGGTCCAGATCAGTATATTTTGAACCAATAGGAAATTGCCAATAGTCACTGTAACACCCCGGAAATTCGAGGATTTTAATAATGTAATTTATTGTATGAATTGCCGTTTTTACCCTTGTGAATGGTATGGCCAAATTGTTGACTTTTTGATTGGAGGGTCAAATGGACTTTGACCAATGACCGTGACGTAGTTCGGGACGTCACGAGTCCATAGACAGGTGGCATGTCCAATTCGGACGATCAGGGAAAAAGTTATGGCTATTGGAAGCTCAGGGGCATTACCGTAATTTGGACATTTGGAGCGAAAATGTTGACTTTTCGTTTGCAACTAATTTTCACATGAATCAAGGACCGTTAGGTAGGTCTCGATGCCTTGAGTCCGTAGACAAGCGGCACGCCGAAATCGGACTTCGTACGAGTAAGTTATGGGATTAAATAGCATGTGGGAGACTCACTGGTGACAAGTGACAAGTGATTAGAGGACACTTGGATGAGTGACAAGTGTCACTCATCCATTGGCTAGATTGGATCAGATCCACTATGGGATTAAATAGCATTAAAACCAACTTTTAATCCAAGCCACTCATCAAAAGTTCCCAGATTTCCTCTCAGCCATTGATCTCATTTCTGAGATTGAATTTGGACCCTCCATTTCATGTATCAGATTCACTCTCCATCTTTATATTTTCCTACCCGATTCCACACACGGTCCATTTTGAACAAACACCCCAGCTCATCACCCATTCTCTGTGTCTGCGTGTGGGAGACTCACTGGTGAGGGCTGAGGGACGGCGGTGAACGGCGGCAGACGGCGGTGAGGTGAGCGGGTTCAAACCCGAAAACTTTCTAAAAACTCAGAAATGGAAGCTTGATGGTTCAACGTTATCTTCGATTCCTTTTGATTCTGTTCACTTATAGGGACTGATAGGAACCCATTTGACTCGATTTCGTGACCAGTGGTGGCCTGAACAGAGTGTAAACGGCGACGGGAGAACCGGGTCTGTTCATCGAGGTAAGCCTTCGATCCAGTCTCTGTGTGATGATTTTAATTAGATAGAACCTTTTCTGGGATTGAGACGAGCATTTAGGAACAAACTAGAACGAAAATGGTTGAGAATTGAAGAAATGGTGACCGGGTCAGATCGCGGGTCTGATCGACCCAGTTGCAGAAATACGGGTCGACCCGTTAGGAGGACAGGGGTAATGACGTGGCACCTTGTCAAACCTATCAGGTGACGTGGACCACTCTTCGGACAACACGTGTCACATGTCAGTGCACAGTCAGCACTGACATGTCAGTGACGTGGCCCAATCAGGGACTGCCACGTGTCACTGCCATGTCAGTGACGTGGACCAGTGCCTTGCTGACACGTGGCACATGTCAGATCTGACACGTGGCTTGACAGATCAGTGAGGTGGACCAATCGTGTGTTGACACATGGCACCTGTCAGAGTTTGACATGTCAGACCTGACAGCTGTCAGATGACATCAGCATGACGTCATGCTGACGTCAGCAGGAACTGTTCCTGCATTGACCAGTGCGTTGACCGGCGCGTGTGGGCGCGTGTGAACAGTACTTTTGGTGGGACCACCACCATTCTTTAGGTTTCGACGATCCGGATCCAATGGCGGTGGTTTCGGGTCGATCGGAGATCATTAAGTTGGTCAAAATGAGGTTTATTGCCTCGGGAAGCGCGTTCGGGCGGCTTTTCCGGGCCGGTTTCAGTCTAGGGTTTCATGGTTGAATGTTAGGGGTTTATATTGACCTTTACGTATACTTTGGATATGACAGGGATTGTACAATAGTACTAGGACGAGGGTATACGTTCGGTTTTCAGTAGGATTGTACTGTGAGTGGGTCCGATTTCATTAAACACTTGCATGCTTAAATGTTTTCCGACTTACTTATATGTTCACATGCTGGAATCAAGAAATGGTTTTGATGATATTGAAATTATGGATATGGCACGTTTCACGGTATTTGGGTTTGAACCCCGTCTGATGAAACGTAACGATCGGTTTATGTATACATATATGTTTTACATGTGGATATCAATAAAATGTATTTGGTACTGCACTGTATAGATCCATTCTTATGATACTGTCTCCTCCGGATGTGGTACCCCGGAGTGGTCATGGAGCATTGCCTGCGAGGGGTCATTCTACGGAGGAACCGGACCGTAAAATGACTCAGGAGCAGGATTGCTTATTTGACGTCAGGGACGTCGAGCGTCTAGGACGCTAGGCATTTGAGATGCCATACCCGGACAGGGTTCGGGGATTGGATTCGGAATTGAGACCCGAGTGGCACGCGTAGCCTTGAGACTGTGACCTTATTGGACGTCAGGGACGTCAGACATCGGGGATGTCAGGATTGGAGTGTATAGTGCAGTGGCTAAAACTATCTTATGATTTTATTACATGCCTTATGGTTCATACTATATGATTTATGGTTTTAAATTCTGATGCATGCATGTTTGGAAAACGGAGGGGTAAATTATATGTTTTACTTATTAAACGGTTTTAATAACTTTGAGTTTAGGCCCACTCACCCTTATTGTTTTGGTAACCCCTCCAGGCGGTGCTACTGAGGTAGAGGAGGATCCTGAGGCTGAGGCATAGATCTACTTCTGCGTACCTGAACCCCTGTTGGGTGGTTTACCCGCAGGTTTATTTTAGAGCCGTGCTCGCAATTTGTAATCTTGGTTTTCATCCCTTGTCTGACATCTGTTTAATTCGGATTTGATGTATGACTTTAATTTGGTTATTTATGCATTTGAACTTTTTAAGGTTAAAATTGGAACATAATTTTGGGTGTCAGACGGGAGCAGGGCACGTCCCCTTGTGGTCCCGGTGGGATCGGGGCGGGTCCTGTCAGTCACCATCTCGTGAAACATGATTAGTTCGTAAATTCGTCCGTGACCCGTAACTTCCTCGTCCGACGTCCGATCTCGACGTGCCTTCTATTTACGGACTCGTAATGTCTCGATCTACATAACGGGCCTTGGTTAAATTCCCAATAATCACTCGGGTCAAAAGTCAACATTTTTCCTGCCAATGGCAAAATGGTCATTTCACATTTAATTTTCGAATTTACTTTTCTTAAAATGTTTGAGTTGTTACAACATAACCTACAACTTTCTCCACCACCAAAATCTCAATCTTGATGGCAAGAAAGCCAATTTGTGGAAAGTTTATATATGGGTTTAAAATTGAAAATCCAACATAGAAAAGGGAAAGATAGAGGAGGATAATGATGCATATTCAATAAATTTAAGTGTGCACTGGGAAGATGAAATTATTATATGCCTTTTATAGTTATAACTATGACCTTCAAATTCACTTGAATTCATTGTTTAATGATTTTTTTTAATTTATTGTTTTCCGATATACTTGCATTTATATAGATTTTTAATATGTTCATCTAAATTTGAATTAAATACATTTACATTTTTATGGATTTCTAAAAAGTATTTATATGAACTTTTGATATGTTCATCTAAATTCAAATTAAATTCACTTATATTTTGAACAACATGATTTAAAAGTTTAGTGTTACTCAATTATGATTTTTAAGTAATCAATACAAATCTGATAGTATTCAATTAGAATTTTTAAATTATCAATGCAAATCTGGTGGTATTCAATTAGGACTTTCAACGATGATATTCAAAAGCTAACTAATTTTGAAGTATTTCATTAAATAATACCAGCCCTATAAAAAATCACACATTATTACATCTGATTCTCATAGTTGGTTTGTTTTGGGAGAAGATGATTAGAAGCTGAGAATGTCCTGCAATGGCTACTGCAAGTACTCGTGCGAAACTGCAAGGGAGACCCTGGAATGGATCAACGCCATCGTCGACTTCATAAGACCGTACTATTTCTTGACGGACGCTCATATTGTCAATTTCTTCAAGGTTCGTTTTTTATTTTTTATATTTATTCTTCTCAGTCATCAATCAATTTGTTTGGAGGTCGAGAAAACACTAGACAGAAAAAAGAAATATTTTATATATATCTGGATAAGTAAAATGCTTTTCAGGATCGACTGTGGGAAGCTATCAACAAGTAATGGATGGAGTGCTTACAAAACGAAGCAGTGGAAAATCTTCTCCAAATCCCTTGTGGAGTGGTCCAGTTATTCTTTTCTGTGCATTGCAATGAATGCATTGATTGCCATTCTATTTTGCTTGCCATGATCATTGGCCTGCTTCTCTTAAGAATTTTATTGTTACTTTGAGCTTTCTTGCGCTTCCTCGACAACAAGCCACGTTGCAGACGGTATGCATTCGATTCTTTCTTTCCTTCATGCATTTGAATTAGAATTTGAAATTGGATGATCAAATGTCGTAGTAAGGAAACAAGAAAAGTTCAACAGCTCCCTTATCGTTATTTGACAATGTAGATACAGAATCACTGAGTAAGAGTAGGATGAAAATTGTCGTGGTCTACTTGTTAAAGGTTAAACGATTGTAGGAAATCAGAGTCGTGAAGAATTCATATCAGTACTACAACATATCATTTCCTTCGTGCCAGGTATTACCTCGCATCAACAGGACTTCACTCAATAGCGTTCTCTCTACTGGCATGAATTTGAAGAAAAACATGAAGTTAGTTGTTAAGCATTTACTAGTGATGAATCAGTTAGTTGACGCTATCTTTTGAAACATTGGAATCAGAGAAGCTAGATAGGATTCTCTTATTCGAAGCTTTGTTTTTTCCTATTTGGACAATGCATGGTGATATCCCATCAAAATATGGACTTGTATGTGCAGGTAGAAGTCATTTCTGCTGTTGTTGATTCGATTGCTAACAGTGTGAGAGCGAATGTAATAGTTAATGTTGGCTCTGGTCAGGAAGTCCTTTCTTTCCTTCCATTTGTATTCAGTTTTTCCCACATCTGCATTGTTTTCAGTTTTTTTTTTTGGTTCATGTTCATTCTCTTTCACTAATATCCACATTTTCAATTATTTTTTTTAATTCATATTCATTCGATCTCTTTCACTAATATCCACATTTGCACAGCTGACTTGCATTTTAAGAATTGATCCTTCACTCTGCTCCTCCATTTCTATTTGCAACACAAGCAGAGCTAGTATTGGCATCTGCATCATTATATAACTTTCTTCGTAAGGAGGGTCGTTTTGATGAATTTCCTATTGAGCCAATTGATGAATCTTCATCATCTTCATCCTCGTCAATACCAATTGATGAAGAGGACAATTTTGAACAGATTTATCAAACCCAAGATCTACAAAAAGAAAATACTAACACATGGAGAACTAGTATAACTTCAATTATGTGTAGAGATAACAAGATAAAGTTCCAATAAATATTTCTTTTGAATAACTTTTAATTTCCTTAAACATTGTTATTACTTTTATCATTTAGTTATTTATCGCATAATTAATTTATGTTATTATATAATTTTTATTTCATATTAAATGCTAAACCAAATATTTTAATTTTTTGAAGAATATAAAAAAAATCCTAAATGAAACATAAAAGAATTATGTAATTACAAATAAAATTAAATTTTGTAATTACAAAATCATACTAAAATCATGTAATTACAATCTAACGATGTGATCACAATTTATTAAAATCCTAATTGAATATCCACTTCATTCAAAATCCTAATTGAATATCCACTTCATTCAAAAGAGATTTTGTAATCAAAAAGGCGCATTAGAATTGCAGACGGTATAACCGGACATTAAAATTGTAAATACCATTCTCTTATTCGTGGTTAAAACCCAACATTTACATTGGTTGACTTCACGGACAAGATTAATATACATATTTATGATCAAAACCACAGGGCGTTTCATTTGGTCCCTCAAAAAAGAACTCTTCATTTTGTTTATTGAAAATACGCTCCACCTCCCTCGTAGGCGCGTTGAACGCTAACTCCTTGGCTTCCCGGTCGAACTGGCTCACCACATTCTTCTTCCCTGTCAGTGGGAATCTAATATTGTCACGAGCGTCAATCTCGAAACAAACCATTTGCAGGTTGCTGTTCCTGGAGGCTATGGATGTGACGGGGTGTCCGGCTGGCGCCACAAACACCGTGCCGCGGCGCAAGTCGCCGGTGATCCTCTGGTAACCTGGGCTGCTCTTCTTCTGTCTCTGCTGTGAGGAGCTTCCACTGTGGCGGCTTTCGGCGGAGGCGGCCAGATGAGGGCATGCCATCTCGAAGTAGCCTTCACCATCTACCACAAGAGATCTTTGTGGCTTTTGAGTTGAAGTATGGACCCACCATCGATCCCTACAAAATCATACAATTTCTCAATTGGGTTTGTGTCAAATGATACGAAAATATGGCTATTTTAGAGAGCTAATAATAATTACTTGGGTGATGTTAGCAAAGGAGACGTCGAGGTCGAGGTCCTTGAGCTGTTTGAAGTCGTTGAAATCGGCTTCGAAGAGCTGGCCAAATTGGTTTGATTGAGAAGGGTTTGTTTTGAAAAGATTGAATGCATCTTTTGACGAGGATTTCCCCTGGAAAGGCCAGAAGCCTTCACTTTGACCGTGGTGTTTGCTAATCCCCTGGATTTGTTCTTTCGAGGCCTTGAGTATGCTGCCGTGCCTCTGTTGTCCAAATAGCTTCTCCAGCCTGTTCATGTCGATCTGTTTAATGACGGTAAATTAAAATCGTCATAAAAAATACGACCAAATTAGTTAAAACTGAAAGTAAGCACAAATAATATGTACTCTGAAAGCTGCTTGAAGGACTTCAGGGCTGAAAGCTCTGAAGAAAGATTCTGGGTCTTGACCACCAGCTGCGGAAAAGGCCTCGTACTCGCCAGGAGTTGACTGTCTTCATGAGTTTGACAATGAAGAGCTTTTGATTCTCATCTCTGTTGACCGCATAAAATGGGGTACCTGCCGGAATTCTGAAGAGATCTCCAGGTTTAAGATTGTGGCTTTCTCTCTTCTCTTCCGTCGCCACAGTAACGGTTGATAGACCTTAAACAGAAGGAAAACAAAACTGATCCAATTAAAACCAAAAACAAAAAAATTGACAGAGGACTTTTATCAAACATTTAACCGGCACACCCTGGAAGACAAAGAGGACAATGTCAGCTTCAAGATGGGACGGAGCTATGAATGCGTGAGGGTTAGCGACAAGAAACCCAATTCGATAATTCTCAAGCCCTTTCAAAAGTTTGGACGTTCGTTGAATTTCTGCAAAATCTGAACCCTGCCTTCATCTGTTTGAACTTTGGTCTCGAAATGCTCATCTTCAAAGAAGTAAGGATTCTGATCACGGCGGTGTTGTTGTCGCTGCCGTTGTTGTTGGCGCTCAAACTCCTCACCCTCCCCCTCCTCTTGTTCACGGCCCCTCTCAGACCTTCTATAAAATATTCCTCCGCCTTCTTCCGATCTCCTCCTCCTCCTCTGTTTCTCTACCTCCTCCTTCTCCTTGATGTACTCGTCGCACCGCTGCTCGCACTGCAGTTTTTCTTTTTCCCCGAAGCCTATCTGGTGTTTGCATTGGTGCCTGCACTGCTTCAGCTCCGGGTCCTCCTCCTCCGACTCTTCACAAGCACTCAAAACAAGAGCAGACAACACAAAAAGAATCACAAACAGCTTGCTTTTCAACGCCATGATTATCGTTCACTTTCGATTTCAGGATGAAGAAGAAGAATGCAGAGTCGCTATATAAAAGGCCGAGATCGTGAAGATAAGAAAGTGGGTTCGAATGCATGCATGGCGACGAGTGTCCGAGGTGCATGGCGACGAGTGTCCGAGGTACGTGTCGATCTTGGGACCAAAGTGACTTATAATACCTCATGGTCTCAAATTGTTCTATAGAGAACGTCAGAATCGAAGACTTGTAGCTGAATTTTTTGGCTTTGGCCTTACGTCGTACGTGTCTTTTAACACGTGTCTCTGATCTACACAAGACAATCGACCTTTAATTGTTTTCAAAACGAGATATTCATCCTTTAGGGGGTGTATTGAATATGTGATTTTAGATGATTTTAATAGAGTTTAAAATTGAGGTGTATTCAATCAAGATTTTAAATGATTTGTTGAAAATTTTGGTGTATTCAATTTGTGTTTTAATAGGTTGATTTAAAATCCATCCAAATGAGGGTGTATTCAAAACCAATTATTTAAAAATCCTTTACAATTCACCTGTATTCAAAACTTCATATATTTTAGATAATTTTAACATATCCTGGATTTGAAAGGGTTTTTTAGTGGATGGTATAAATACCAAAGCACAAACACAAATCTAATGTCTCCCCCAAAGATTTGACCTTTTTTTCTTCTCTGTGTTTGGAACATGAACAGACAAGACCAGATTATAAGTTTCTCTCTATCTCTTTGAGCACTATGATTCGTTGATGTCTCTATTAACATCAGGTGTCCATCGTGCATTTTTGCTTCTGGGTTCGTTAAGGTTGTGAAATTTATAGAACTCATTTTCCATTATCTTCAAATTTTGGTTCGATCTTTGATAATCTGCTAAACCCTTGTGGATTCTGTTTGGTTATCATAAGTTGATTATTATGATTATTCTTTTCATCTGGGGTTTGTACTGACATAAAAAAACTCCATCTTTTATTTTTATGTCTTGTTTTGCAAACAAATCTTTTCTCGCAGTGGCCCAGCCGTCTTTTCCTTTTAGCTTTCCAATTCCATTCACATCGCAGCTTGTACATCAATCGGCTCCCCTACACCAGGTTTGCTTAATTTGGGGTTTTCTTTCTGAATTTTATGTACGCTATAATTCTTCGTTTCTTTAATTTCTGTCTGATTTGCTTCTCTTTTTTTTCCCATTTTTTTTAAAGTTGAGAATTCTGCTCTAAAGTGCCGGCCTTTAATTTTATTTTATTTTTATTTTTGGCTACGAATCCGACTACAAATTCGGGTTTTCTGCTAGCATTGTTGATTTTATGAATTTTGGTTTAATTAGTGTTCTTCTGTTGGACTAGTTAGGGTTTAACAATTCTAACGTGACGTGTTCATGAATCAAACTAATTTTCTGGACTTGCTAGTTGAGGTTTCTGTAGGGTGCTTTTGTCCGTTTAATTAAAGTTCAAATCAAGCTGAGTTGCTGTGTTCTTTAATTAAATTAATCTTCATGCACTAGCAGTTTTGTTAGGGTTAACTTGTTGCGGAGTTGAGCGTAGTAAAATTCAAATGAGACTAGCTTTTTTTTGGGTCAATATGCAAAGAAAGCTAGTCTTATTTGAATGCTGCCTTTGAAAAGCTCCTTCTATGACACAAGCTTGAATGCTCCTTCTGAAAAGCTCCTTCATCGAAAGAAACCGAGAATTGATTATGAAGCAACTAGTAGCTTGGTTAACACCACCCCTAGAGCAAGTCTTATAGAGAAAGTTGGTGTTGGCATGGACTCAATTGTAACAATCGCCACTGAAATTCAAGGGATGCGCAACTTGTTGGAGAAAAGAGAAAAAGAGAGAGAGAACAAAGAAAAAGAGAAGAAGCAAATGGAGAAAACCACCAACATTTGGGAAGCAATCAAGGAAGCTCCAAACTTGGATAAACTTGCTCGTTTCAAAGCGCTTGATAAGATCCATAAGTTGGGGATGAAAGATGCATTCTTAAAAATGTCACCTGAAGAACGCTCAGAATGGATACAATATACTACTTTGGATTGAACTAACAAGAAATGGTAAAGAGTTTTGGTTTAGTATTTTGCTTAAATTAGGGGTGGTTAATGTTATGACTTTATAAGTATTATGTTTTAAAAATTTCAGGTTAATTTTAAGACATTAATTTGACATTATGTTTAAAGTTTTTGGTTAATGTTTAGACCTTATTTTTGAATTATTGGTTTAATAGTTGTTGTCATCTCATCATATTTTACAGTATATTTTGTTGGAGTATATTTTTGTTTTAATTATTGGTTACATTTATCATTCTCTAGGAAGAAGAAATCGTTGGATATGGTAAAAGCAGCATAGACTTCATTTTGGTAATATTGGTACCTTGGGAGATACCATAAACAAGAGTTAGAATAAAAAGAAAAGATAGTTGTTATTTGTAAATTGTAATGTAAAAACATATGACATGGATGACAACAAATCTTTTAAAATCATAACAAATATTTTAAAATCATAACAAATCAATAAACAAATCATTTAAAATTCATATGAAAACACTTTGAAATCAACAAAAAAAATTTAAAATCTGTTGAACTCCATCAGATTTGAAACCTATTAAAATCTATTAAAATCTATTAAATCCAAATTGAATACACCCCCTTAGTTCTTCAGATTTTTTTAATAAGACGTCCATCTTTTATGTTACGGGATACTCCCGTAATGAGACACCCATCTTTTAGTTCTTTAAGCCGGTCGTTCAGTTTTGCCCAGTAGAAACATCCGCTCTTTATTATGAACGAAAATATCACACGGGAGCTTTTCTACAAATTATCGACAAGTACAGAAAATTTCTGCCGTTCATACTTTGCAGGAGCGTGTATTTTCAGTTTCATATATACATACACAACGTAACAAGATCATCGAAATCACTAAACATAATCCAGTGCTTGAGAACCGTGATCAATGCGTTTACTATTGGCAATTCATGTGGGATTAAGTAAATTAATATATAACCTTCAACTTAAAGATCCTATTGCAACAAGAAATTCTTAAAAACATTTTGCACCAAACATATGGGAACCAATGTGCTCCCATTTTTCCTGCAAACTCTTCAATCTAACACAGAGAATGACTATGAAAATTGATCTCACTCAAAGTTGGGGCACGCCCTTCCCTGTTTTAGCATCGTAAGTCTTCTCCCTCACCACATCCATAGGAGTATCCTTTGGACCAGCTGCAACCAAAGTTTATCGAATGATCAGACCAAGATATGCCAAACAAATATTACTTCCCCCCCTTCATTTACAAGCACCAACGTGAAGTTTATAGTTCTCAGGAGTTGAGATAAGTACCAACGGTAGGTCTTGGAGTAGTCCTTATCTTCAAGATCTCAGGGCGAGGGATTATAGATCCCGATGCTCCTGTGCCTCTAGCGACTCGAACTTTTGTTCCATCCTCAAGATATCTAACACCAACCTTACAAGGCCTACTGCGCAATGACAAATTGAATCAGCACAATTGAAGAGTGAAACAAAAAACAGAAGACTAACAAATGTTAACAATAATCATGGTAGGAGTGCATTCATACCCTGTCACTGGATCAACTACTTGCACATTCGACGCATGAAGAGGGGCTTCGACAGAAAAAATCCCTCCTTCATGACCTTGGCCTTGCTTGATGTGTTTCTTTACCTGCAAGGGCAAGGTACTTGTTCAATGGCAATCACAATCTGTATGATATATTGGCATATATCCAAAAGTCCTCAGAGTTGAAAGAAGTCATATTAGAACTTTAAGGTCCAAATATATAAAAGAATTTCATGTGGTTCATGGATTGTCATACCATATATTATGTCTATAGGCTGTCAACCCTTATGTAAGGATCCTGGATTTATGCTTAATACAAGATTGAACCATTACATATGCAACGAGATTAGATAACTTCATTGATTATATGAAGATTAGAAAAATTCCAACCATTAAAGGTGTCGGTCATAGATAACCAAACTTTTTAGAGACTATAGTCAACCACGCACAATGACCAACTTCACTTGCTGAATGGTACATTTTGAAATGACCACAATCCAAAAAACATGATAAATCATCACTTGTTATAATCATCTAAAACAAGCAATCTCATAATCAGCCAAAGTTACAGGATTTCTCAGCAAGGAAAATGAAATAAAGTGTAAAGCTACTCAGAATTGGAAGACAAAATCAGATAAATGGAATAGTATACCAACAATGGGTCTAGACTGGTACCAGATTTTTGCCTTCCACAATAACGCGATTCTGAGAACGAATGACTCGCTTGATGATACCGGTCTCGCCCTTGTCTTTTCCTCTTGTTATCATCACCTGTGGGATTGGAAAACAGTTCATTACAAAAATTGATAGAGAAAGAGGCAGGGTGGAAATGACCTCCATCGCACTTACATTATCTCCTCTGAGAACCTTCCAGTGCCTAATGAGTTTCTCAGCGGCTTTCCAACCCATTTCAATTAAGGACAGATATCTGCAAAAGCCATCATAAGCTATCAACACCAACATGTGTGGTATTTCAACAGCTGATTAGATCACACTCACCCCAATTCAATGCATTGAAAACAAGAAAAGGCACTTCCTTTACACTTCTATAATAACTCCATTGGCTAGTTCTCCAAGTGGGTTCCTCAATTTGTAAGATTACCATCAAAGAGGGAAAGACCTAGAGATCAGACTACCTGTTTTGGTTGTCAGGAATTCTCATTTCTGTTCAGTATTAATATGGATTTTGGTTTCCTACCTTATCACTATCGAGATTTTGTCTATTGTCAATAAAATCTACAAAAAGCCTACCTCTTTTCTATGTGCCATTATAAAAAATAAACATAAAAAAATAAACATAAAAAAATAAAAAAAACCAACTTCAATTTAAACCATAGATATAATTTTCCATAATAGCATTGCTTGCCAAGTGAAGAAGCTAGCAACCCACACACGAATCCAGGATACAAAAAGGAGTGGGAACTGGGATGAATTGATTTTCCTCGGTCGAAATTTCAGCAACGCTTCTTTATATAATGACGTTTCCCCAGTTTTACAGAACCTCTACTCACAACTCACAATGCCCAATGCATTCGGATAAATCATTCTAAAACCAAGGCACAAGCAAGAAGCAATTCTTCTTCCCATATATTTACACCGCACAAGTCTGTTAAATGCCAAAATCCCTAAATCCTAAATCCCAAAATCCATGAACATTTGAAAGGAGAAGAAAAATAGAATCTAAGGGCTTAGAAGGAGTAGAATAAAACAAAAAGGAAGAATTTCGAGCAACTGCTAAGAATAAAGAGACAGTAATAAGCAAATGTTTTTTTATCTAACTCATCAACATCGTTGACACGTTTTATCAAACAGTTGGTGATCATACCAAGCTTCGCACAAAATTAATAAAAATGAAAGGTTGTACTAAACGAGCAGAAAAAGTTCAGGCCGGATCTAAAGACAAAGTGGAAATAGTTACTAACTGTTCAGTTGGCGTCGATGCCGTTCGTGAAGGTCGCCGGAAGTGCTCCGCTGTTAAAGAGGAAAGTCAGAATTATCCAAGGTTTGAGAGGGGGGGGGGGGGGGGGGGGGGGGGGCGTGGGAGCAAGAGAGTGGTTTTCCTAATGGATTATGGGCCTTTACGTAAGGCCCAGCTCAATCGTTCGGTCCAAACTTTTTTTGGGTCAAAATTCGGTCCAAGTTTTTGGACCCATAATAAAGGAAGAGTGAAAAAAAATTACTAAAGTTTTAGGGCAATTTCAATTTAGTGCAAAACATCATTTTACATCTCAAAATTTGGAGGTCAACATTAGACTTATTAGACTTCAATTTCATCCATTATTATATGTAGTTTTAAGATCATATTAATTCACTTCATCTGTATATTTCAATAATTAAATCATTAATTAAAAAATAAATTATTGTTACACTCTTAATAACTTTTATTTTTATTTAAAACCTTTAGCTTGTATATTAAACAAAATAAGACCTTATCTCAAACTTTTTTTATTCAAAAGTCCCTAAACACAGTATTTGTAAGCAATAAATTTTATAACTTACTAAAGAGGATGAGTGAATTATTGAGAATTCCTTTAAACAATTAAAAATAACATTGTTTTTTTTTTGTCCTCTTTACCCATGTGCCCCTTAGTGTTTGGTTTATTTGGCCTCTTGGGGCCTTTATTATATTATGCATATAATAAATATTATATATGTATATAGTTACAATTGAATTTTTTCTATAAAATAAAAAATAAAGTTCGTATTGTCTAGGGTTCAACGGTAGGGTATAGATTTTGGGGGGAGGGGGGAAGATGGTGGTGGAAAATCGTATGATATAGGGTTTAATTCTTGAATTTTGGCACAAAATTCAAGAATTAAACCCTAAACTATAAGAAATTAACCATATTATTTAATATCGGAAGATAAATGTTTTTAAAATTTAAAATTAAAATTATTTTTGAAGAATTATTGTTTTTAATTATCTTACTTTAAGTTAGATTATATACTCATATTACTTTTAACATGAGCAAGTGAAAACAAAATTATAAATATGAGTAATATTTTTATAATTCTTAATATAATTTTATAATAAAAAATAAAAATAAAAAGTAATGTTGAAATCATGATAAATTTTGGTAAGTACTTTTTAAATGGTCGACTAGTTTACAATTGAATGACATTAGTTGTAATTTATATAAAAATTATAGTCTATTTTAAATTGTATAGTCATTTGACTAGTCAAAGGACCTATGAGTTTAATTTTTCTAGATGGAAGTTTTTGAATAAACTTATATTTTAGTAAGGACCTATAATTTAATTGCCCTTAATTAAATTAATGGTATTCTTGGTATTAATTAAAAATTATTACTAATTTAATTTTTTTATTAAGTGACTAATTATTTTGATTTAATTACTCTCTCAATTAAGTGTCTTTAAACAAGTTATAAGAGCATTTAATTAAACTAATGTAAATGTAACTGTAAATATAATGCCATTGTAATTGTAGTTTGTTAAATGGGTTAATTTGAAGAAAAAAATAGTTAAATTAAAATAATTAGTGACTTAATTAAAAATAAAATGGGTAAAAATTTGTACTGAATATAAAAAAAAAGTTCTTAATTTAATTGATGATTTAATAATGAAATAGACAGATAAAGTAAATTGATGTGATCTCAAAATCATATAGAGTAAAATGCTGAAAATGAAACTTAATGGTTCATTTTGATGTTGATACCTAAACTATAAGGTGTAAGATGATGTTTGCCCTTCAATTTATTACCATAGTTTACATCAAGTAACAGTTTTATATCTATACTTTCAAATGTTACAATTACAACATTATATGTAACGACCCGTCCCGAATTTCATGATTAGATTAGTGACTAATCACGATTAGTGAGGCTAATCTGTGATTAGTAGAGCGAAATCGGAACGAACGATGCGAAATGACCGTTTTGCCCCTGGTGATGGCAAAATGTTGACTTTTCAATCGGGTGGTCAAATGGACTTTGACCGATGACCGTGACGTAGTTCGTGACGTCACGAGTTCATAGACAGGTGGCACGTTCAATTCCGACGTTCGAGGAAGAAGTTATGACGTTCGGAAGTTTAGGGGCATTTTGGTAATTTGGGTGAATAGGAGGTCAAAAGTTGACTTTTTGATCGGGAGGTCCGATGGCCGAGGGCCGAAGACCATTACGTAGATAAGGACGATACGAATCCGTAGACAGGTGGCACGTCAAATTCGGACGTTCGACGGCGAAGTTACGGTTCACGGAAGTTCCCAGTTACTATTCACGACGGCACGTTTTACGAGACAAAAAGTGCAGTTTTGTCTCTAGTGGGCCCAGATATTTAATGGAGGCCCAATGGATGAGTGACACTTGTCACCCATCCACTGGCCAACCCCACCTACTCATGCACCAAACCCATCCCCGTGCATTTTCATTTCTTCATCCACACACAAACCCACCCGACCTCACCATTTTCTCTCATTCCCGTGCAACCCAAACCCAGCCAACCATCACCCGTGACCAGGCAGAGGACCATGAAGATCGAGGGAGCCGAGGTGGCCGGCTTGGAGGCCTGAACCGGCGCCCACGGCGGCGAGAGGAGGAGAAACCCGAACGGGTACCCGGTTAGCCCATTTTGATCCATTTTTCCATTTTCGTTGTTATGGTTAGTTTTTAATGGTTTTAATGAGTCCATTAGGTTGCTAGGGACATTTTAGGAAGGTTTTGGTGGTGGTTGACGGCCGAGAAGCCGTGTAGACTGATCGGGAAAAATTGAACCGTGAGGTTCAAATTGGATCGGTCGGATTTCGTAGGTTTTAGGTTGTTTAGTTAATTAGGATTGATAGGAAATGAAGAAATAGGAATTTAGGAGTTGGAATGGAAGCAAACGGACCGAAAATGAGGGAGAAGGAGACCTGGACCGGTTACGCCGGTCCAAGTTGCAGGAAAAACCGGACCGGACCGGTTCGGACCGGTCTGACCGATGTAGGGGATGACTGATGACGTCATCCTGATGACGTCATCATGTCAGGGATGACGTCATCATGTCAGATCTGACAATGTCAGACTGACATGTCAGACAGTGGGCCAATGGGAGCGTGACACGTGTCACTGTCAGGGGCTGTCAGTGATGACGTCAGCAGGTACTGTAGCAGCCGCGTGAAGCCCACGCGCAGCCACTTCGGGCGGCGCGTGAAGGCGCGTGGCAGGGAATCTGGGGAAGGTTCCAACATACGAAATCATCTATTCGATGTAACGAACATTTTGGGACTGGTTTCGTGTCGATCGGACACCGTCTCGAGATGTTTCGGGGCATCAGAAGGTTTAGGTTCGGGATTAAAAATAGTTAAAAATACGGGAAAATTACGGGCCTTTAGTGGGAGGTTAATTAAGTAGTTAGTAACCTTCTATTACGATTTGGACAGGTTTGGGAGTCCCGGTGACGGTGATCGGCTCGGGGAGCCGTATGGCACGCAAATCGAGGCGGCAGCTCGGACGGTCTGTGAGTGGACCTTGTTTTCTAAATTGGTGCATGCATAAATGTTTATTATATGTTTTATTACTTGTTTGATGATGCCATGGGTGCATTTGTATGTGGTTACGTATAAGCACGTATTTTGAGGTTTCGGCCTTATACGGTGCTTATACGGGTCTGTATTTCTTTGTTGATTTAAATGAATTGAATTTGGATTTCAAAATGATAAACTCGGGTATGAGACCCATTTGGTTTTGTCTCGGGCATATGACCTCAGATTCCGGGCACGGTGCCCAGTTGGTGTCCTATGTTCGGGTACGAGACCCAGTCACTTTACGGTTTTGATTTCAGGTCAGGGAACCTTAAATGGTATCATGGTTCATGACGGTTTATGGGAACCGGCATGAACCCTTGTTGGTTATTACGGTACATGACGGTTTATGGGAACCGGCATGTTACCTGGTTATGTTATTACAGTACATGACGGTTTACGGGAACCGGCATGTTACCTAATTATGGATATTATGGATCATGACGGTTCAGGGGAACCGGTCATGAATGTTTATGTTATGTATATATATGTTCGTCTACCTTCCTTTACTTCTATTATCTCCTCCGGGGAGGGTCGTTGGCCTGGGTGGACCCCGGAGTAGTCACGGAGCACCGACTGAGTGGAGTCACCCCCCAGTTGGGTTCCTTACTCTCAGGAAGGCTATGATTACTATTACCTCGGGTAGGGTCAGTGGTCTGCGGACATTGATCTTGACTTTGAGAAGACTCGGATTGAGACCTGGGTAGCACGCGCGTGGCTTTGGATACCGTGACGGGATTGGTTGTGTGACTTATATATATGTATGTGATGGATATATGATATATGATATGTGGTGTGTACAGGTGTGCACAGGATTTGGGCAGTGGCCCGTATGGTCGTTTTTATTGTGGTCCTTTCGACCTTAGTTTATATCTGCTTTGGGCTTAGTCCCACATATGGTTGTTTTGGATAAATGGTTTTCGAATGCATGCATGCTTTTTAGTGGAGGGTACAAATGTCTTCCTTATTAAATGTTTTTATAAACTCTTTGTTTTGTCCACTCACAGTTTTTAATGTTTTGACTGCCCTTCAGGTTGACATCGGATGTGGACTGTAGCAGGGACCGAGATATCACATGCCTCCTCCGGATCCTGGCATACTCTGATAGCCCGGGAGGGCAAAGGTCGGAAATATCCCTTGTCTGACACTCCGTGTCAGACGGGAGCAGGGTCATCTCGCACTAATCCCCGGGGGATTGGGATGGGTCCTGTCAACGTGGTATCAGAGCGGGGTTGTCTCTATTCGAGCAACCGCGGAGCTCTTGGAGTATGTATGCTGGTCGAGGATGTGATGTCTCATTGGGCTGCAGTCCGTGGTCAACCTGATTGTCGGGGTGCAGGTACGATAGTTAGTAGGATTGGCAAGCCTTGGTTCGGCACTCGATGCCGGGGTTACCATGGTTCTGTCAGGGTTGGCAGTGTGGAACCCTACGGAAGGCTTAACGTAGTATTACGTTAGAGTTTTGGATCGTGAGACGGTTAGTTGGGATCGTCTTCACGATGTCGTAGGATCGATTCCGACGACTGGTTAGGAGTTGTGACCATTAGATGGTCAGATTATGTTGAGTTAAATGGATTTACTGCAGTTGGCAGTTAGCAACCGGATTCGAGGAATCCGAGTTGGAGTGTTGGTAGGATTGGATTGACGTCTTTATGATGTCGGACCGCAGGGTCAGTCCGATTGTTGATTTTACTGCTTTTCGCAGGTGGGTTCAGGGGAACTCTAGGTGTGATCGTGGAACCCTACCGTATGTGTATGGTTCGGAAATGGGAGTTGACTGGTGGTTTGACTTGGACGACTATTCGGATTTGGATTCGTTAGTCGGTCTAGTCATGTCAGCTTGTATTAGGACTGCACTTCGCAGTCAGGGTTGTACGTATCGGTTAGACCGAGTTGGTTGTCGTGCTACTTCAGTTGTGGGTTGGTGCAACTAAGGTCGTGGATGACCTGGTAGACGACAATGGTTTAGTCAAGTTACGACAGGATAGAGATTGTTGGACAAGTTACCAGGGTTGGTACTTGTCGATGGAATCCCTGAGTGGGATACAAAGTAGTTAGTACGGGCGATTGATTCCGTTGGATACGGAGTCTGGATATAGCGATGTCTGGTAGTTAGGTCTGCACGAGTCTGTGGAAGGCACTACTACCGAGAGTGGTTGTAGCTGTGGTTGTTGGGAATCGAGGACGTTCGGGGAACGTTTTCATTTTCTCGTATGAGTTGTCAGGGTGACTGTACCCAGAGTTGTTGGGTACGAGGGAGACAGAGTTTCTCCTATTCGAGCAGAGGTACGGGATCGTCGCTCGGTATGAGCGGAGATCCAGGGTGTCAGTTTTGCACACGGCGTGTTGATACTGACGCTAGTTTTGGTGATAGTGCGTGGTGCTGGTACTAGCGCTGGTACTGGTGCCGGTGATCGTGATGACGATGAGTTACGGATCGGGGTGTGACTCCGTCGTAATGGGCATATGTTCGGTATCTGTGGTTCAGGAGTGGAACTCAGATAGAGTTAAACTGGTTAGGGGACACGTGGTTGATGTCCGGGTATGTTGTTTTCAATCTTGTTGGAACTTCGGAATCGCGAGAGGTTGCGAATGAGGTGACGAGTGGAATGCGGGTTTTCCGCATTGGTAACGGGTATGTCGAAGTCGTTTTGGTGACTTCTCAGGTTTCTACCATAATTGATGGTGGTAGAGGATGTAGATGTTATTGATGTTGTTGGTTGCCACTAGTACACTAATCGTGTATTGGTGGTGGACCCGTGATTGTCTTGGGTCATCAGGTGGAGTGAGTATATCGAAGTTAGGTGACTGAGATTTATCATTTTCTACTTGGTGGCAGACGATGTTAGGTTACATGACGTGGTGAGTGCAGCGAGTGTTGTTTGCATTCACGTAGGATGGATTATTCGATCATTCTTGGTTTTCCACGGTGGAATGCCAAGGATCAATACGAGGTACTCAGTGAGAACCCACAGTCTCGGCGTGTCTCATCGTAGACTAATCTATTTAAGATGTGGGAAATGGTCTAGGACTTTGGTTGGCGAGACGATCCTCGATCGTGACGTCTATGGTCGGTTGACGTAGTGTTGGATCTGGATCGTGATTTGGGTATCCAGATAGGTGGAGAGTTTATTACTCTTACCTGGATGTTGAGTGAAGCATGATGGGACTGAACTTCTTTCCGAGGTAAATCCCATATGACTTATTACTCACCTGAGTAGTTGTCCGATGAGTAGATTTCCGACGTGGTCGGATATGGTCAGCCTTAGAGCTGTGTGGGTGTGGGGATTGATTTCTCTATGAGGTCAATCTAATGTATGGTGTGTAATCGGTTGATCAGGTAACCGATAGGTTTGGTTTTGATACGTCTCGGTAGACGCGAACGATATTTCGAGTTTTGGAATCAGATTTCTAGATGACAATTTAGGATTTGATTTAGAACTTGAAAAAGGATTTCTAGATTTGGGTTTTGGAATCGGATTCTGGGTGACGATTCAGGATTTGAGTCTAGAGCTTGACTGTAGATTTTCCTTTATGGATTTGGGTTCGGAATGGTTATTCCAAATGCTAGCTTACGGAATGATGATTTCGGATTCGAATTTGGACATGATATGGATATGATTTCTGGGTTTGGATTCGGGATTTCTTACGAAATTGCGGATTCGGATTCGGATTTGGAATAGATAATGGGTGGAGTTTCGATTTGTCTAGATCGGACAGATGGACTCCATAATTGAAACGTGATTTACTACAACCTTGGTTGGTTGTAGGCTGATTGATGGGTAGATTGTACGTACTTTGTACGTTGTTCAAGGTACGATACTGGGTTGTACTTGTCGTGCCTGTGACGGTATATAGGTGATACCGGTGGTACGTTGGAGAGCGTGTTGGTAGTCGGCTTGGTTCCGATACCATTGGATTAGTCGGGGTCGTGGACTGGACGTTGGATACTGTGCATTGGGTCATGGTATTTCTGATGGGTCTAGTTACACACAGATTGAGTGAAAGGCTTTGTGGGTAAGTGTTTACTCCTGGTTGGTCCGTTGGTGGTTAGTGTAACCACGAGTGAGTATAGTGTCAGTTTTCGACTAACGACTGTCAAGTGGTGACGGTCTGTCGGAGGTGTCAGCGTGGATCGTTGAGTGAGGTCTGATGGCTCCCAGTGGGAGCAGACGTCAGGATAGATTAGTGATTGAGAAGGGAACCGTCTAGTTGTTGTATCAACAAGATGGTAGATTTGACAAGTAGTGTCAATTCGGACCGTGTGGCTACTGTTCTTCGACGTGGTCGAGTGTAGTCGATACGACGAGAGCGTTAGTGGCACGTCGGGCTGTAGACGAGTAAGGATTATTCTGTTTAGTGGGTGTACGAGTGTACACGTGTCGTGAGATCGAATTATTTACACGAGGTGGAGGTTGTGGAATCAGGATAGTTGGAGTTTCGAGAACGGAACTAAATTAAGGAGGGAAGAACAGTTGGGTTTAGGTCGGTTGGAATTTCGAGGACGAAATTAATTAAGGAGGGAAGGTTGTAACGACCCGTCCCGAATTTCATGATTATATTAGTGACTAATCACGATTAGTGAGGCTAATCTGTGATTAGTAGAGCGAAATCGGACGAACGATGCGAAATGACCGTTTTGCCCCTAGTGATGGCAAAACGTTGACTTTTCAATCGGGTGGTCAAATGGACTTTGACCGATGACCGTGACGTAGTTCGTGACGTCACGAGTTCATAGACAGGTGGCACGTTCAATTTCGACGTTCGAGGAAGAAGTTATGACGTTCGGAAGTTTAGAGGCATTTTGGTAATTTGGGTGAATAGGAGGTCAAAAGTTAACTTTTTGACCGGGAGGTCCGATGGCCGAGGGCCGAAGACCATTACGTAGATAAGGACGATACGAATCCGTAGACAGGCGGCACGTCGAATTCGGACGTTCGACGGCGAAGTTACGGTTCACGGAAGTTCCGGTTACTATTCACGACGGCACGTTTTACGAGACAAAAAGTGCAATTTTGTCTCTAGTGGGCCCAGATATTTAATGGAGGCCCAATGGATGAGTGACACTTGTCACCCATCCACTGGCCAACCCCACCTACTCATGCACCAAACCCATCCCCGTGCATTTTCATTTCTTCATCCACACACAAACCCACCCGACCTCACCATTTTCTCTCATTCCCGTGCAACCCAAACCCAGCCAACCATCACCCGTGATCAGGCAGAGGACCAGGGAGATCGAGGGAGCCGAGGTGGCCGGCTTGGAGGCCTGAACCGCCGCCCACGGCGGCGAGAGGAGGAGAAACCCGAACGGGTACCCGGTTAGCCCATTTTGATCCATTTTTCCATTTTCGTTGTTATGGTTAGTTTTTAATGGTTTTAATGAGTCCATTAGGTTGCTAGGGACATTTTAGGAAGGTTTTGGTGGTGGTTGACGGCCGAGAAGCCGTGTAGACTGATCGGGAAAAATTGAACCGTGAGGTTCAAATTGGACCGGTCGGATTTCGTAGGTTTTAGGTTGTTTAGTTAATTAGGATTGATAGGAAATGAAGAAATAGGAATTTAGGAGTTGGAATGGAAGCAAACGGACCGAAAATGAGGGAGAAGGAGACCTGGACCGGTTACGCCGGTCCAAGTTGCAGGAAAAACCGGACCGGACCGGTTCGGACCGGTCTGATCGATGTAGGGGATGACTGATGACGTCATGATGACGTCATCATGTCAGATCTGACAATGTCAGACTGACATGTCAGACAGTGGGCCAATGGGAGCGTGACACGTGTCACTGTCAGGGGCTGTCAGTGATGACGTCATGCTGACGTCAGCGATGACGTCAGCAGGTACTGTAGCTGGCGCGTGAAGCCCACGCGCAGCCACTTCGGGCGGCGCGTGAGGGCGCGTGACAGGGAATCTGGGGAAGGTTCCAACATAAGAAATCATCTATTCGATGTAACGAACATTTTGGGACTGGTTTCGTGTCGATCGGACACCGTCTCGAGATGTTTCGGGGCATCGGAAGGTTTAGGTTCGGGATTAAAAATAGTTAAAAATACGGGAAAATTACGGGGCTTTAGTGGGAGGTTAATTAAGTAGTTAGTAACCTTCTATTACGATTTGGACAGGTTTGGGAGTCCCGGTGACGGTGATCGGCTCGGGGAGCCGTATGGCACGCAAATCGAGGCGGCAGCTCGGACGGTCTGTGAGTGGACCTTGTTTTCTAAATTGGTGCATGCATAAATGTTTATTATATGTTTTATTACTTGTTTGATGATGCCATGGGTGCATTTGTATGTGGTTACGTATAAGCACGTATTTTGAGGTTTCGGCCTTATACGGTGCTTATACGGGTCTGTATTTCTTTGTTGATTTAAATGAATTGAATTTGGATTTCAAAATGATAAACTCGGGTATGAGACCCATTTGGTTTTGTCTCGGGCATATGACCTCAGATTCCGGGCACGGTGCCCAGTTGGTGTCCTATGTTCGGGTACGAGACCCAGTCACTTTACGGTTTTGATTTCAGGTCAGGGAACCTTAAATGGTATCATGGTTCATGACGGTTTATGGGAACCGGCATGAACCCTTGTTGGTTATTACGGTACATGACGGTTTATGGGAACCGGCATGTTACCTGGTTATGTTATTACAGTACATGACGGTTTACGGGAACCGGCATGTTACCTAATTATGGATATTATGGATCATGACGGTTCAGGGGAACCGGTCATGAATGTTTATGTTATGTATATATATGTTCGTCTACCTTCCTTTACTTCTATTATCTCCTCCGGGGAGGGTCGTTGGCCTGGGTGGACCCCGGAGTAGTCACGGAGCACCGACTGAGTGGAGTCACCCCCCAGTTGGGTTCCTTACTCTCAGGAAGGCTATGATTACTATTACCTCGGGTAGGGTCAGTGGTCTGCGGACATTGATCTTGACTTTGAGAAGACTCGGATTGAGACCTGGGTAGCACGCGCGTGGCTTTGGATACCGTGACGGGATTGGTTGTGTGACTTATATATATGTATGTGATGGATATATGATATATGATATGTGGTGTGTACAGGTGTGCACAGGATTTGGGCAGTGGCCCGTATGGTCGTTTTTATTGTGGTCCTTTCGACCTTAGTTTATATCTGCTTTGGGCTTAGTCCCACATATGGTTGTTTTGGATAAATGGTTTTCGAATGCATGCATGCTTTTTAGTGGAGGGTACAAATGTCTTCCTTATTAAATGTTTTTATAAACTCTTTGTTTTGTCCACTCACAGTTTTTAATGTTTTGACTGCCCTTCAGGTTGACATCGGATGTGGACTGTAGCAGGGACCGAGATATCACATGCCTCCTCCGGATCCTGGCGTACTCTGATAGCCCGGGAGGGCAAAGGTCGGAAATATCCCTTGTCTGACACTCCGTGTCAGACGGGAGCAGGGTCATCTCGCACTAATCCCCGGGGGATTGGGATGGGTCCTGTCATTATACTTTTTAAAACGTTAAAATACATCCATTGCAGGACATGCTTGGACTACTATCTCTTTCTATTATTTTATACCCTAATAATGGAATGCACCGAGCCAGAGACGGATCTAGGAATTCAAAGTTAGGTGTACTAAATTTATAAGTTTTTTTTTTAAAAAAAATTGAAGGGTAAACTAAATTTATCAACTTTTATTCAAAAAATGAAGAAAATGATAAAATATGGCCAATTTTATTCAAAGATAGAAAGATTTTATAGAGCCAATCTTATCTGATATGAACATTTTGGTAAGGAAAAATATGGCAATTGTTCGTGTGAAGATAGGAAGAAAAATTATAAAATAAAGTCAAGTTTATTCAAAAATTGAAAAATTATTAAATTCATTAAGTTTTTAAAAAAAATTTCAAGGTAAAATAAATTCATCAATATTTCTTCAAAAATTGAAGAAAATGATAAAATGTAACTAAATTTTATTCAAAGATTGGAAGGGAAATGATAAAATAAGTCTAAATATATTCATAATTGAAAAAACAAATTGATCAAATAGGATTAAATGGGAAGAAATTAGTAAAACATGAATTATTGCACATAATTAAGAACAACCAGAGGTTAAGAACACAGGCCCCTGGTAAGGGGGCCAATCACCAAGCCAATTGGGTTAAGCCAACTTTCATGTAAATTTCAGCTCGTATAATATATAACTATAAATATTGACCTGGGCTACAGCCCAAATTGCCCCTTCAACAAGTCCGGCACTGCACCGAGCTACCATTTTGCTCCATTTTCAGATATTTCGAAAATATATATATATATATATATATATATATATATCAATGCACATTGAGTTTCAAAATATTTGATACTAGAAAACACAAAATATGCAGTAAAATTAATAGTAAATTAATTTTAAAAACTAGTTTATTTATAAAATAAAGGCTTTTTATTCGAGATTTTCTCTCAATTTTAACTCTTATATCAAAATGCACCATAAACTCAATTTTATACTAAAATACCCCCTCAATTCCCATATTCGTGGTAAATTTTTCTCTTTAGAAAAAAAAATTAAAACCAAATCTTGAAAAAAAACCCCCAAAAACCACCCCGTTCCGAAAATTTGGCAGCTGATTCATTTGCTTCACATGCCCAACGATTGATGCACTGGGAGATCTGAAATGATTGCCCCCATCTTCCCTACTGCATGTGTTATCTCGTGACACCCTCCCATGCCCTCCACCCACAAACGACTACTAGTTGCCTCCTTCAATGGGAGCCGGTCTTTCCTTTCTTTTTTTCTGCTATACTTCTGTTTTTTTTTCCTGAAGCTATACTTGACAGGACCCATCCCAATCCCTCCGGGATTAGTGCGGGATGACCCTGCTCCCGTCTGACACGAAGTGTCAAACAAGGGATATTTCCGACCTTTGCCTTCCCGGGCTATCAAAGTACGCCAGGATCCGGAGGAGGTATGTGATATCTCGGTCTCTGCTACAGTCCACATCTGATGTCAACCTGAAGGGCAGTCAAAACATTAAAAACTGTGAGTGGACAAAAAAAAAGTTTATAAAACAGTTCATAAGGAAGACATTTGTACCCTTCACTAAAAAGTATGCATGCATTCGAAAACCATTTAACCAAATGGACCACATGTGGGAACTAAGCCCAAATCAGAAATAAACCAAGGTCGAAAGGACCACAATGAAATCGACCATACGGTCCACTGCCCAAATCCTGTGCACACCTGTGCACACCACATATCAAATCTCATATATCATATCATATATCATATATACATATAAGTTACACAACCAATCCTGTCACGGTATCCAAAGCTACGTGCATGCTACACAGGTCTCAATCCGAGTCTTCTCAAAGTCAAGATCAATGTCCCCAGACTACTGACCCTACCCGAAGTAATAGTAATCATAGCCTTCCTGAGAGTAAGGAACCCAAATGGGGGGTGACTCCACTCAGTCGGTGCTCCGTGACTACTCCGGGGTCCACCCAGGCCAACGACCCTCCCCGGAGGAGATAATAGAAGTAAAGGAAGGTAGATGAAGATATATATACATAACATAATATCCATGCCCGGTTCCCCTGAACCGTCAAGATCCATAATATCCATAACCAAGGTAACATGCCGGTTCCCATAAACCTTCATGTACCGTAATAACCAACAAGGGTTCATGCCGGTTCCCATAAACCGTCATGAACCACGATACCATAACAAGGGTTCATATCGGTTCCCATAAACCGTCATGAACCGGGAAATCCATTTAAGGTTCCCTGACCTGAAATCAAAACCGTAAAGTAACCTGGGTCTCGTGCCCGAACATAGGACATCAGCTGGGCACCGTGCACGATATCTGAGGTCATATGCCCGAGACAAAACCAAATGGGTCTCATACCCGAGTTTATCCTTTTAGAAATCCAAAACCATTTCATTAAAACCAATAAAGAAATACAGACCCGTATAAGCACCGTATAAGACCGAAACCTTGAAATACGTGCTTATACGTAACCACATACAAATGCACCCATGGCATCATCAAACAAGTAATAAAACATATAATAAACATTTATGCATGCACCAATTTAGAAAACAAGGTCCACTCACAGACCGTCCGAGCTGCCGCCTCGATTTGCATGCCATACGGCTCCCCGAGCCGATCACCATCACCGGGACTCCCAAACCTGTCCAAATTTTAATAGAAGGTTACTAACTACTTAATTAACCTCCTACCAAAGCCCCGTAATTTTCCCGAACTTTTAACTATTTTTAAACCGACCCTAAACCTTCCGACACCCCGAAAATTATCGAAACGATGTCCGATTGACACGAGACTAGTCCCAAAATCTTCGTTACATTGAATAGAAGATTTCCGGTGTTGAACACTTTCCCAAATTATGGCCCACGGGCCCTCACGAGCCCCTAGAAAGTCAAAAACACTGTTCATTGTCATCAACCTCAGAACTGAACCAGTTTTACTGTAGCAAAACACTGTTCATACGTCGGTTTTCTCTCCGGTTTTCGGGCTGATTTTAGGTCCATTTCATCCCATTTTAATCCTAATATAATCCTAATCCTATTTCCTATCTTTTAGACATTAAAAACTGAAGGAAAACCACAAAAAACCGAGCTTCCATCCGCCATCAATGGTGGCCGGATTTTCTCCGGCCGTTCACGGCCATTTCCGGCCATCAGAAGCCCCAAAACTAATCCTATTAGCTTCCTAGAGTCCCCAGAAATGTTTCCCAATCCTTAGAATCGAACAAAAACTAACGAAACCCAAATTTGAATTTTTGGGCATTTTCTTACCTCACGGGTTCACCCGCCGTCCACCACCACCGTGAGCCACCATGGCCGGCCGTCGTGTCCTCTCACAGTCCTCATCCTCACGGTCACACACGGGCACAGTAGATTTATGGTGGTGAGGTGTGTTGTGTGTTTGAAAAATAAAGAACAAAGAAGAAAAATGAAGAAAATGGATACATGGGGAGTTCGGGTTTCGGGTGTGAAGAAACAAAGAAGAAGGAGGATGGCTGATGAGAGAAGAGAGGATTAATTGAATGGCTAGGATTTGAGGGATTAAGTGAAATGGATGGCTAAGATTGAATGATGGAAAGTTTAATTATAAAATAATAATAATATTAATATTTAATTAAGTGAGATCCCCTTTTTAGGGGAATTGACCAATAGGATGAGTGACACTTGTCACTCATCCATGGGACCCACTAAAATATCTGGCCCAATCAGAAATCGCCAAATCATCTCGCCTCGAAGTACGTGCATAGTGAAATCGAACTTCCGTGACCTATAACTTCCCCGTTGGAAGTCCGATTTCAGCGTGCCGCCTGTCTATAGATTCGTATCGTCCTTATCTACGTAACGGTCTTCGGCCCTTGGCCATCGGACCTTTCGGTCAAAAAGTCAACATTTCGCTCCTTTTAACTAAACTTACCAAAATGCCCCTAAACTTCTGAACGTCATAACTTCCTCCTCGAACGTCGGAATTGAACGTGCCACCTGTCTATGAACTCATGACGTCACGAACTACGTCGCGGTCATCGGTCAAAGTCCATTTGACCGCCCGAATGAAAAGTCAACGTTTTGCCCACGCCTAGGGGCAAAACGGTCATTTTGCATCGTTCGTCCGAGTTCGCTAAACTAATCACAGATTAGCCTCACTAATCGTGATTAGTCACTAATCTAATCTAGATATTTGGGACGGGTCGTTACAACCTTCCCTCCTTAATTAATTTCGTCCTCGAAATTCCAACCGTTCTTCCCTCCTTAATTTAGTTCCGTTCTCGAAACTTCAACTATCTCGATTCCACATCCACCTCGTGGAAAGTAGAATCGACCTCGAAACACATGTACACTCGTACACCCACTAACCAGAATAAAACTCGTTTGCACACAGACGTACCACTAACACTCTCGTCGTATCAACTACGTTCGACCACGTCAAATGACAGTAATCGTACGTTCCGAATTGACACTACTTGTCAAACCTACCATTTCGTTGACACAACCAACTAGACGGTTCCTTGCTCAACCACTAACTATCCTGACGTCTGCTCCCACTGGGAGTCATCAGACCTCACACCACGATCCACACTGACACCTCCTACAACTGTCACCACTTGACAGTCGTCAATCGAAAACTGTCACTATACTCACTCGTGGTTACACTAACCACGAACTCACTCAACCTGAGTATACATTACCACAAAACACTCGACCTGTGTGTAACTGGACCCACCAGAAATACTATGACCCAGTGCACAGTATCCAACGTCCAGTCCACGTTCTCGACTAATCCAATGGTATCGGAACTAAGTCGACTACCAACACGCTCACCCACGTACCACTGGTATAACCTATATACCGTCACCAGGCACGACAAGTCTGCCCAGTATCGTACCTCGAACAACGTACAAGGTACATACATCTACCCATCAATCAGCCTACAACCATCCAGGTCGTAGCCAATCATGTTTCTATAATGGAGTCCATTTGTCCAATCCCGGGCTAGACAAATCAAAAACTCCGACTCATCATCTATTTCCAAATCCGAATCCGAATCCCCAACTTCGTAAGAAATCCCGAATCCAGACCCAGAAATCATATCCATAACCATGTCCAAATCCGAATCCGAAATCATTAGTTCGTAACTAGCATTTGGAATAACCATTCCGAACCCAAATCCATAGAAGAAAATCCATTGTCAAGCTCTAGAATCAAATACTGAATCGTCACCCAGAAATCCGATTCCAAAACCCAAATACAGAAATCCTCTTTCAAGTTCCAAAATCAAATCCTGAATCGTCATCCAGAAATCTAATTCCAAAACCCGAAATATCGTTCACGTCTACCGAGACACACCAGATTCTGAACCTATCGGATACCTGTTCAATTGATTTACACTATTACCATCGATTGACTTCATAGGGAAGCCAATCCCAACATCAACACATCTAGGTTGACCATATCCGACCACGTCGGAAAACTACTCACCCGAGTAATATACCATACGGGATTCACTTCGAAAAGAAGTTCAGTCCCAATATCCTCAACTCAACACTCAAGTAAGAGTGATAAATTCTCCACCTATCTGGATCATCAAAATCACGATCCAGATCCATCACTACGTCAACCGACCATAGACGTCACGATCGAGGATCGTCACAACGCCCAAAGTCCTAGACCATTTCCCACATCTAAATAGATTAGTCAACGACGAGACACGCCGAGACTATGGGTTCTCACTGATTACCTTGTATCGATCCTTGTCATTCCACCGAGGAAAATCAAAGATGGTACAAGACTATGACATCAAAACTCATCCTATGTGAATACAACCAAACTCGCTGCATTCACCACGTCATGTAAACTAACATCGTCTGCCACCAAGCAGGAAATGAGAAATCTCAGTCACCTAACTTCGATATACTCGATTCCTCTTGATGACCCAAAACAAATCCCGGGTTCACCAACCAATACACGATCAGCGTACTGGTGACGCAACCATCCTCTACCGTCATCTACCATCATCTACCACGGTAGAAACTGAGAAGTCACCCAAAATGACTTCGAAATACCCATTACCAATGCTGAAAACCCGCATTCCTCGTGTCACCACAATCGCAACCTCTCGCGATTCCGATGTTCCAACAAGATTAGAAACAACATACCCGGACATCAACCACGTGTCCCCTGACCAATTTAACTCTATCTGAGATTCACTCTGGAACCACAGATACCGAACATATGCCCATCACGACGGATGTGACTCAACGTCATCACAATCACCGGCACCAGCACCAGCGCTAGTACCAGCGCCAACGCACTATCATCAACACTAGTATCAATATCAGCATCGGCACACCATGTGCAAAACTAACAACCCTGGATCTCCGCTCATACTGAACGACGATCTCGTACCTCTACTCATATTGGAGAAACTCTGCCTCCCTCGTACCCAACAACTCTGGGTACAGTCACCCTGACATCTCATACGAGATAAGGAAACGTCCCCTGAACATCCCCGATTCCCAACAACCGTAACTACAACCACTCTCGGTAGTAGCGCCTGCCCCACACTCGTGCAGACCTAACTACCAGACATCACGATCTTGACTCCGCATCCAACAGAATCAATCGCCCGTACTAATTACTCCGTATCCCAACTCTGGGATTCCATCGACAAGTACCAATCCTGATAACTTGTCCAACTAATCACTAACCAGTCGTAACTCGACTCAACCAATGTCATCTACCAGGTCGCCCACGACCTACGCTGCACCAACAGTCGATCACAACTGAAGTAGCACGACAACCAACTAGGTCTACCCGATAAATACAACCTCGACTGCAGAGCGCAGTCCCATCACTAGAGCTGGCATGACTAGACCGACTAACGAATCCAAATCCGAATAGTCGTCCAAGTCAAATAACTCCTCAACTCACATTTCCGAACCATACACCTAAGGTAGGGTTCCAAGATCACACCTAGAGTTCCTCAGAACCCAACTGCAGAAGACAGTGTATCCCACGATCTGACCGACCCCGCGGTCCCGACATCGTAAAGACGTCGATCCAACTAGGATTCCTCGAATCCATCTGCCAACTGCCATAAGTTCAACTAGTGTTCCCCGAACTCGACTGCTCACAGCAGCAAAATCGATCTAACACAACCAAATCTGATCATCCAACTCAACAATATTCGACCATCCGATGATCACAATTCCCAACCAATCGTCAGAACTGATCCTACGACATCGTGAAGACGATCCCAACTAATCGTCTCACGATCCAAAACTCTAACGTAATACTATGTTCATCCTTTCATAGGGTCCCATACTGTCAGCCTTGATAGAACTATGGCAACCCCGACATCCAGTACCGAACCAAGATATTTCTCGATCCAATCCTACTAACTATCGTATCGGCACCCCAACTATCAGGTTGATCACGAACTGTAGCCCATTGAGATATCACATCCTCGACCTGCGTAAGGAGTAGTACGTAAAACACGCTCTGGAATTCAGAGTAACATGAGCAACCATGCTCTGATACCACGTTGACAGGACCCATCCCAATCCCTCCGGGATTAGTGCGGGATGACCCTGCTCCCGTCTGACACGAAGTGTCAAACAAGGGATATTTCCGACCTTTGCCCTCCCGGGCTATCAGAGTACGCCAGGATCCGGAGGAGGTATGTGATATCTCGGTCTCTGCTACAGTCCACATCCGATGTCAACCTGAAGGGCAGTCAAAACATTAAAAACTGTGAGTGGACAAAACAAAAGTTTATAAAACAGTTCATAAGGAAGACATTTGTACCCTTCACTAAAAAGCATGCATGCATTTGAAAACCATTTAACCAAATGGACCACATGTGGGAACTAAGCCCAAATCAGAAATAAACCAAGGTCGAAAGGACCACAATGAAATCGACCATACGGGCCACTGCCCAAATCCTGTGCACACCTGTGCACACCACATATCAAATGTAACACCCCGGAAATTCGAGGATTTCCATATTGTAATTTTTTTGTGTGAATTGACGATTTTACCCCTGTGAATGGTATGGTCAAATTGTTGACTTTTTGATTGAGGAACTAAATGGACTTTGACCTATGACCGTGACGTAGTTCGGGACGTCACGAGTTCATAGACAGGTGGCACGTCCATTTCGGACGATCAAGGAAAAAGTTATGGCTATCGGAAGTTCAGGGGCATTACCGTAATTTGGACTCTCGGGGGAAAATGTTGACTTTTCTTTTGACAACTAATTTTCAGTTGACTCAAGGACCGTTGGGTAGGCCTCGACGTCCTGAGTCCGTAGACAGGCGGCACGCCGAAATCGGACTTCGTACGAGGAAGTTATGGTCAGAAGCGTGAATTCGGGAAGTTCGTGTCTCGGTTTTCGTGTCGAATATTATATTCAGAAATTCTGATTGAAGGACACCTGGGGAGTGACAAGTGTCACTCACCCATTGGCTAGATTGGATCAGATCCACTATTGGATTAATTAAACATTTGAACCAGCTTTAAATGTCAGCCTTTGGATTGAAAACCCCAGATCAGATCTCAGCCCTTGATCTAATCTGGAGATTCAATCTGAGCCATCCATTTCCTTCCCTCCATTTCTTTATAATTCATACCCGCAGAGCACATTCTGCCATTTCGATCCAACCTTTCCAGCAAACCATCCACTCTCTGTGTCTGTGTACTGGGGACTTGCCGGCGAGGCTGAACGGTGGCAGTGAGCACGGCGGAGGACGGCGGCGTGGGGGGAAAACCGGGAAACCCGAAACGGTTTCTAAAACTCAGATTTTGGTAACTCGAATTCCCACGTTTAGTTTTGTTTCCTATTAATCCTGATCGACTCTAGGGACTTATAGGAACCTTCTGGGCTTGAGTTCACGACCGGAGGTAGCCTGAACGGAGTGCAAACGGCGACGGGAACCCGGGTCTGTTCATCGAGGTAAGCCTTTGTTTCAGCCCTTGTTTATTGATTTTAATTAGCTAGAACTGTTCCTGGGTATAAGACGAACATCTAGGAACAAACCAGAGTGAAAATGGTTGGGTGTAGAAGAAATGGTGACCGGGTCGTGATCGCGGGTCTGTTCGACCCAAGTTGCAGAGAAACGGGTCAACCCGTCTGAGGACAGTGGTGCTGACGTGGCACCCTGTCAGCCTGTCAGATGACGTGGACCAACCGTGAGTCGACACGTGTCACATGTCAGTGCACAGTCAGCACTGACATGTCAGTGACGTGGACCAGTCAGGGACTGCCACGTGTCACTGACATGTCAGTGACGTGGACCAGTGCCGTGCTGACACGTGGCACATGTCAGATCTGACACGTGGTCTGACAGATCAGTGAGGTGGACCAATTGGATGTTGACACGTGGCACCTGTCAGAGTCTGACACGTCAGACCTGACAGCTGTCAGATGACGTCAGCATGACGTCATGCTGACGTCAGCAGTGACGTCAGCGATGACGTCAGCAGGAACTGTTCCTGCGTTGACCGCCACGTTGACCGGCGCGTGGGGGCGCGTGTGAACAGTGTTTCTGGTGGGACCACCACCATTCTTTAGGTTTCGACGATCCGGATCCAATGGCGGTGGTTTCGGGTCGATCGGAGATCATTAAGTTGGTCAAAATAAGGTTTATTGCCTTGGGAAGCGCGTTCGGGCGGCTTTCCCGGGTCGGTTTCGACCTAGGCTTTCATGGTTGAATGTTGGGGGTTTAATTTGACCTTTACGAATACTTGGATTTGACAGGGATTGTACTTTTGTACCAGGACGAGGGTATACGTTCGGTTTCTAGCAGGATTGTACTGTGAGTGGGCCATTTTCTTAAACCCTTGTGTGCATAAATGTTTTCTGGTTTTATTATACTTATTCACATGCTAAAACAATGATGGTTTGATGATATGGAAAATATGGTTATGGCACGTTTCACGGTATTTGGGCTTGAGACCCGTCCGATGAAACTGAATGATTGGTTCGGATTCTACCTATGTATATATATGTTTGCATGTGGATATCAATAAAATGTATTTGTTACTGCACTGTATAGATCCTTCCATATTATATTGTCTCCTCCGGATGAGGTACCCCGGAGAGGTCACGGACGTCTAGTACGTCCAGCGTCTATGACGCTAAGCATCGGGGATGCTGTACCCGAACGGGGTTCGGGGATTGAACTCGGAAATTGAGACCCGAGTGGCACGCGTAGCCTTGTGATTGTGACCTATTGGACGTCAGGGACGTCAGACATCAGGGATGTCGGGATTGGAGTGTATAGTGCAGCAACTAAAATTATGGTTATGGTTTTGCTATATGCCTTATGGTTCATATTCTATGATTTATGATTTTGGAATTATGGTGCACGCATATTTGGAAAACGGAGGGGTAAATTATATGTTTTACTTATCAAACGATTTCATAAACTTGTGTTTCGGTCCACTCACCCTTACTGTTTGATAACCCCTCCAGGTCGGGAAACTGAGGTAGAGGAGGAGCCAGAGGCTGAGGCATAGATCTACTTCTGCGTACCTGAACCCCTGCTGGGCGGTGTACCCGCAGGATTTCTTTAGAGTCGTGCTCGCAAATTTGTAATTTTGGATTATATCCCTTGTCTGACATTCGTTTAATTCGGATTTTATGTATGACTTTAATTTGGTTATTTATGCTTTTAAATGTTTTGAGGTTAAAATTGGTATGAATTATTGGGTGTCAGACGGGAGCAGGGCACGTCCCCTTGTGGTCCCTGTGGGATCGGGGCGGGTCCTGTCAGCTTGGTATCAGAGCACTAGGTTGTGGTCAGTACTAGGGTATTGGTCTGCATGCTAGACTAGCGATTAGTACTAGTTACTTTTCGACTTTTAAGAATATTGTTTTCTGATCTATGCCTCTTGACAGTTGGTTATGCCTCCTAGGAGAATTCCGCATACTCGAACGGACGAGGATCTAGAAAGAGAGATGGAATGCGCGAGCATCGAAAGGGCTCAACGTTTGGGAGCCACTCCTTTCTGCGGGGGATCAAACCCCGAGGATGCTCACGACTGGATCACCAAGTGGGAGAGGATCTTCTCGGTGATGCACTGCCCTCCGGGCGAACGAGTGACTCTGGCGGCCTTCTTACTGGAGGGAGGAGCCTACCAGTGGTGGCATGGACTCGAAATGTCCGGGTGGTCTGTCCATACCACTACCTGGGAAGCTTTTCGTTCCAGGTTTCTGGACCAGTACTACCCGCGATCTTTTCGCGCGGCGCGGGAGGCGGAATTCCTGCGGCTGGAGCAGGGTGACATGTCTGTTTCAGACTACGAGCAAACATTCGGGAGACTTTCCCGGTTCGCTGCCTCATTCGTAAGCACGGAGGAGGACAAATGCCAGCGGTTTGAGCTTGGACTCCGAGGGGAGATCCGGGCCAGTGTGACTGCTACCACTCATGCTTCTCTGAGGGATATGGTCGACGCAGCGGTGCGTGTCGAGGCCAGTCTGGCGGCACACCAATCACGACAACCTTCGGGGGAGGGGCGACGTCAGGATCGCCCACACCATGGGCCATCAGGCCGGAAGAACAACAGGGGAGGGAGCTACAGAGGAGCACCCTCATCCTTCAAGGGTCGTGGCTGGTCGGGTCGACGTGGAGGCTCTCAGGGCAGAGGATCTGGACACAACTCTGGGCAGCACTCATCTTGGAGTGGTGCATCTGGTGGGCATTCGGGCAGGCCAAGGCCAGTAACTTGTTTTGCTTGCGGAGAGGAAGGCCACTATGCCTGCGATTGTCCGCAATTGTCCAAAAACAACGACGCTGGGGGCTCGAGTGTGGTGCAGAGCACGGCGTCCCACACTAACGGAGGTCGCGGTCAGGGAGGTGACCGTGGTGCTGGACGTGGCGCGCGCGGGCGCGGACGGAACGGAGGGCCGAGGGCCCAAGTGTTTGCAATGACCCAGCAGCAGGCGAGGACTGCTCCAGGCGTGGTCACAGGTACACTACATATCCTTAATTTTCTTGTACGTGTATTAATGGATGCGGGGGCTACACATTCTTTTATTTCGAGGAGTTGTGCTGGTTTGCTTGATTGTGTGGTATCAGCCTTAGATTGCGAAATGGGTGTTGGCACCCCGATGGGTACCGTGTACCTTGTGAATCAGGTGATTCAGAGGTGCCCGGTAAGAATTGAGGATGTGGATTTACCAGCAGACTTAATTATTCTGGATATCCACGACTTCGATATAATTCTAGGGATGGATTGGCTGTCGGAGCACGGATCGCTCATCGACTGCTGTAGCAAGCAAGTAATTTTGCGGAGCCCGGGTTTGCCGGAAGTTATCTTTCAGGGGGAACGTGATGGTTCGCCTCCTGAAGTGATTTCGTCACTTACTGCTAACAAACTTCTACGGAAGGGATGCCAGGGTTATCTGGCGCATGTCGTGTCGGAACGGGTCGATTCTCCGGTTATCGACGAAATACCGGTGGTCTGTGAGTTTCCGGACGTATTCCCGGAAGACTTACCTGGATTGCCACCATCGCGGGAGATTGAGTTTACTATTGAACTACTCCCGGGTACCCGACCTATATCCCAGGCACCATACCGGATGGCGCCGGCCGAGTTACGAGAACTCAAGACTCAATTGCAGGAGTTGGTAGATTTGGGATATGTCCGACCGAGTACTTCACCGTGGGGAGCACCGGTGTTGTTCGTGAAGAAGAAGGAAGGAAGTCTCCGTTTATGTATTGATTATCGACAACTCAACAAGGTGACATTGAGGAACCAGTATCCTCTACCCAGGATTGATGACCTTTTCGACCAGTTGCGGGGAGCTCAGTGCTTCTCGAAAATTGATTTGCGATCTGGGTATCACCAACTGAGGATTTCGGAGGAGGATATTCCGAAAACTGCTTTTCGAACCCGTTACGGGCACTACGAGTTCCTTGTTATGCCATTTGGTTTGACGAATGCTCCAGCAGCATTCATGGATCTGATGAACCGGGTCTTCCGACCCTACCTGGATAAGTTCGTGATTGTGTTCATCGATGATATTTTGGTATACTCGAGGAGTGCCCGTGCACATGAAGAACATCTACGGCTGGTCTTGGAGAAACTGAGACAAGAACAATTGTATGCCAAGCTGAGTAAGTGTCAGTTTTGGCTGAGCAGTATTGGTTTTCTGGGACACGTGATATCAACGGATGGGATTTGCGTGGATCCCCAGAAAACAGAAGCGGTGACCAACTGGGCTAGACCGACAACGGTGACCGAGGTGCGGAGTTTCGTCGGATTGGCAGGTTACTACCGGAGATTCGTGGAGGGTTTCTCCAAAATTGCTGCACCATTGACTCGTTTGAATCGAAAGGGAGTAAAGTTTATCTGGGACGAGCAGTGCGATCGGAGCTTTCAAGAGTTGAAAGATCGATTGACCACTGCACCTGTCCTTGCATTGCCGGATGACAGTGGAGAGTTTGTGGTCTTCAGTGATGCATCGCTGCAAGGTCTAGGCTGCGTGTTGATGCAAACTGGCAAGGTTATCGCCTATGCATCCCGGCAGCTGAAGACCCATGAGTTGAACTACCCTACCCATGATTTGGAGTTGGCAGCGGTGGTTCATGCTCTCAAGATCTGGAGACATTATCTGTTCGGCGCAACGTGTCGAATATACACCGACCACCAGAGTCTTAAATATTTATTCACTCAGAAGGAGCTCAACATGAGACAACGGAGATGGTTGGAGCTACTGAAGGACTATGACTGTACGATCGAGTACCATCCGGGTAAGGCCAATGTGGTGGCGGATGCACTCAGCAGGAAATCAGCAGGAACTATTGCACACCTTGGGGTGGTGTATCTTCCCTTGCTGGTGGAACTCCGGAAGGCGGGAGTTATTTTGGGTACTGACGAGCATGGAGCTTTGTTGGCCAGCTTCCATGTGCGACCGGTACTGATTGATCGGATCATTGAAGCACAACTGCAGGATCCGATACTCTGTATTTACAGAATTGAGGTCGATGCGGATGGGAGACAGGATTTTACCATCCGGGACGATGGAGCACTGGTGAAATTGGGCCGTTTGTGCGTACCTGCAGTGGCAGAGTTACGGGCCGAGATACTTGAAGAGGCCCACAGTTCGGCCTATGCTATGCATCCGGGAGGTACAAAGATGTACCGTACCCTCCGGAACCATTATTGGTGGCCAGGAATGAAGAAGGATATTGCTGAGTTCGTGAGCAAATGCTTAACCTGTCAGCAGGTTAAGGCGGAACGGCAGAGACCGTATGGGGCTATGCAGCCACTTCCGATTCCTGAGTGGAAGTGGGATCACATCACCATGGACTTCGTCTTTAAGTTACCGAGGACTCAGAGTGGAGTGGACGGAGTATGGGTGATCGTGGATCGGTTAACCAAATCAGCCCATTTTCTGCCAGTTCAGGAAACCTATAAACCTAACCGACTGGCTCAGTTGTTTGTGAAGGAAATCATACGACTTCATGGTACGCCGGAATCGATAGTGTCCGATCGTGATCCGCGTTTCACTTCCAGGTTCTGGCGGAGTTTGCAAGCTACTTTGGGAACAAACCTACGTTTCAGTACTGCTTTCCATCCACAGACCGATGGACAGTCTGAGAGAACCATTCAAACCCTGGAGGACATGATGAGGTCATGTGTACTACAGTTTCAAGACTCTTGGGATACTCATTTGCCATTGATGGAATTCGCTTACAACAACAGCTATCAGGCAAGCATCGGGATGGCACCTTATGAGGCACTGTATGGCCGACAGTGCAGGACACCTATCTGCTGGACGGAGGTAGGGGAGCGAGCGGCTGTAGGGCCGGAGATAATGGACTTAACCATGGAAACTGTTCGCGTGATCAAGGAAAGATTGAAGGTGGCACAGGATCGCCAGAAGAGTTATGCCGACCGACGGATTCGAGACTTGGAGTTTGAAGTGGGAGATTTTGTCTTCCTGAAGTTGTCTCCGTGGAGGGGGATTATCCGTTTTGGCCGACGGGGGAAACTGAGTCCGCGTTTTATCGGACCTTATGAAATCGTGGAGAGAATTGGCAAAGTTGCATACAGATTGGCACTACCCCCAGAACTATCAAGAGTTCACGATGTTTTCCACGTATCGATGTTGCGGATGTACGTACGTGATGCTTCTCATGTACTTAGGGAACAACCTGTCGAACTACGGGAGGATTTGAGCTTTGAAGAACAACCAGTACAGATCTTGGATCGGAAGGACAAGGTACTACGTCGAAAGACGATCCCTCTCGTGAAAATTCTCTGGAGAAACCAGGATGTGGAAGAAGCCACATGGGAGCCTGAGGCTCAGATGCGAGAACAATTTCCTCATTTGTTTCTTTGAAATTTCGGGACGAAATTTCTTAAGGGGGGAAGGTTGTAACACCCCGGAAATTCGAGGATTTCCATATTGTAATTTTTTTGTGTGAATTGACGATTTTACCCCTGTGAATGGTATGGTCAAATTGTTGACTTTTTGATTGAGGAACTAAATGGACTTTGACCTATGACCGTGACGTAGTTCGGGACGTCACGAGTTCATAGACAGGTGGCACGTCCATTTCGGACGATCAGGGAAAAAGTTATGGCTATCGGAAGTTCAGGGGCATTACCGTAATTTGGACTCTCGGGGGAAAATGTTGACTTTCTTTTGACAACTAATTTTCAGTTGACTCAAGGACCGTTGGGTAGGCCTCGACGTCCTGAGTCCGTAGACAGGCGGCACGCCGAAATCGGACTTCGTACGAGGAAGTTATGGTCAGAAGCGTGAATTCGGGAAGTTCGTGTCTCGGTTTTCGTGTCGAATATTATATTCAGAAATTCTGATTGAAGGACACCTGGGGAGTGACAAGTGTCACTCACCCATTGGCTAGATTGGATCAGATCCACTATTGGATTAATTAAACATTTGAACCAGCTTTAAATGTCAGCCTTTGGATTGAAAACCCCAGATCAGATCTCAGCCCTTGATCTAATCTGGAGATTCAATCTGAGCCATCCATTTCCTTCCCTCCATTTCTTTATAATTCATACCCGCAGAGCACATTCTGCCATTTCGATCCAACCTTTCCAGCAAACCATCCACTCTCTGTGTCTGTGTACTGGGGACTTGCCGGCGAGGCTGAACGGTGGCAGTGAGCACGGCGGAGGACGGCGGCGTGGGGGGAAAACCGGGAAACCCGAAACGGTTTCTAAAACTCAGATTTTGGTAACTCGAATTCCCACGTTTAGTTTTGTTTCCTATTAATCCTGATCGACTCTAGGGACTTATAGGAACCTTCTGGGCTTGAGTTCACGACCGGAGGTAGCCTGAACGGAGTGCAAACGGCGACGGGAACCCGGGTCTGTTCATCGAGGTAAGCCTTTGTTTCAGCCCTTGTTTATTGATTTTAATTAGCTAGAACTGTTCCTGGGTATAAGACGAACATCTAGGAACAAACCAGAGTGAAAATGGTTGGGTGTAGAAGAAATGGTGACCGGGTCGTGATCGCGGGTCTGTTCGACCCAAGTTGCAGAGAAACGGGTCAACCCGTCTGAGGACAGTGGTGCTGACGTGGCACCCTGTCAGCCTGTCAGATGACGTGGACCAACCGTGAGTCGACACGTGTCACATGTCAGTGCACAGTCAGCACTGACATGTCAGTGACGTGGACCAGTCAGGGACTGCCACGTGTCACTGACATGTCAGTGACGTGGACCAGTGCCGTGCTGACACGTGGCACATGTCAGATCTGACACGTGGTCTGACAGATCAGTGAGGTGGACCAATTGGATGTTGACACGTGGCACCTGTCAGAGTCTGACACGTCAGACCTGACAGCTGTCAGATGACGTCAGCATGACGTCATGCTGACGTCAGTAGTGACGTCAGCGATGACGTCAGCAGGAACTGTTCCTGCGTTGACCGCCACGTTGACCGGCGCGTGGGGGCGCGTGTGAACAGTGTTTCTGGTGGGACCACCACCATTCTTTAGGTTTCGACGATCCGGATCCAATGGCGGTGGTTTCGGGTCGATCGGAGATCATTAAGTTGGTCAAAATAAGGTTTATTGCCTTGGGAAGCGCGTTCGGGCGGCTTTCCCGGGTCGGTTTCGACCTAGGCTTTCATGGTTGAATGTTGGGGGTTTAATTTGACCTTTACGAATACTTGGATTTGACAGGGATTGTACTTTTGTACCAGGACAAGGGTATACGTTCGGTTTCTAGCAGGATTGTACTGTGAGTGGGCCATTTTCTTAAACCCTTGTGTGCATAAATGTTTTCTGGTTTTATTATACTTATTCACATGCTAAAACAATGATGGTTTGATGATATGGAAAATATGGTTATGGCACGTTTCACGGTATTTGGGCTTGAGACCCGTCCGATGAAACTGAATGATTGGTTCGGATTCTACCTATGTATATATATGTTTGCATGTGGATATCAATAAAATGTATTTGTTACTGCACTGTATAGATCCTTCCATATTATATTGTCTCCTCCGGATGAGGTACCCCGGAGAGGTCACGGACGTCTAGTACGTCCAGCGTCTATGACGCTAAGCATCGGGGATGCTGTACCCGAACGGGGTTCGGGGATTGAACTCGGAAATTGAGACCCGAGTGGCACGCGTAGCCTTGTGATTGTGACCTATTGGACGTCAGGGACGTCAGACATCAGGGATGTCGGGATTGGAGTGTATAGTGCAGCAACTAAAATTATGGTTATGGTTTTGCTATATGCCTTATGGTTCATATTCTATGATTTATGATTTTGGAATTATGGTGCACGCATATTTGGAAAACGGAGGGGTAAATTATATGTTTTACTTATCAAACGATTTCATAAACTTGTGTTTCGGTCCACTCACCCTTACTGTTTGATAACCCCTCCAGGTCGGGAAACTGAGGTAGAGGAGGAGCCAGAGGCTGAGGCATAGATCTACTTCTGCGTACCTGAACCCCTGCTGGGCGGTGTACCCGCAGGATTTCTTTAGAGTCGTGCTCGCAAATTTGTAATTTTGGATTATATCCCTTGTCTGACATTCGTTTAATTCGGATTTTATGTATGACTTTAATTTGGTTATTTATGCTTTTAAATGTTTTGAGGTTAAAATTGGTATGAATTATTGGGTGTCAGACGGGAGCAGGGCACGTCCCCTTGTGGTCCCTGTGGGATCGGGGCGGGTCCTGTCATCAAATCTCATATATCATATCATATATCATATATACATATAAGTCACACAACCAATCCTGTCACGGTATCCAAAGCTACGCGCGTGCTACCCAGGTCTCAATCCGAGTCTTCTCAAAGTCAAGATCAATGTCCGCAGACTACTGACCCTACCCGAGGTAATAGTAATCATAGCCTTCCTGAGAGTAAGGAACCCAACTGGGGGGTGACTCCACTCAGTCGGTGCTCCATGACAACTCCGGGGTCCACCCAGGCCAACGACCCTCCCCGGAGAAGATAATAGAAGTAAAGGAAGGTAGATGAACATATATATACATAACATAATATCCATGCCTGGTTCCCATGAACCGTCATGATCCATAATATCCATAACCAAGGTAACATGCCGGTTCCCATAAACCTTCATGTACCGTAATAACCAACAAGGGTTCATGCCGGTTCCCATAAACCATCATGAACCACGATACCATAACAAGGGTTCATGCCGGTTCCCATAAACCGTCATGAACCGGGAAATCCATTTAAGTTTCCCTGACCTGAAATCAAAACCGTAAAGTAACCTGGGTCTCGTGCCCGAACATAGGACATCAGCTGGGCACCGTGCCCGATATCTGAGGTCATATGCCCGAGAAAAAACCAAATGGGTCTCATACCCGAGTTTATCCTTTTAGAAATCCAAAACCATTTCATTAAAACCAATAAAGAAATACAGACCCGTATAAGCACCGTATAAGGCCGAAACCTCGAAATACGTGCTTATACGTAACCACATACAAATGCACCCATGGCATCATCAAACAAGTAATAAAAAATATAATAAACATTTATGCATGCACCAATTTAGAAAACAAGGTCCACTCACAGACCGTCCGAGCTGCCGCCTCGATTTGCGTGCCATACGGCTCCCCGAGCCGATCACCATCACCGGGACTCCCAAACCTGTCCAAATTTTAGTATAAGGTTACTAACTACTTAATTAACCTCCTACCAAAGCCCCGTAATTTTCCCGAACTTTTAACTATTTTTAAACCGATCCTAAACCTTCCGATAACCCGAAAACTATTGAAACGATGTCCGATTGACACGAGACTAGTCCCAAAATCTTCGTTACATCGAATAGAAGATTTACCGTGTTGAACACTTTCCCAAATTATGGCCCACGGGCCCTCACGAGCCCCTAGAAAATAAAAAACACTGTTCACCAGCATCAACCTCAGAACTGAACCAGTTTTACTGTGGCAAAACATTGTTCATACGTCGGGTTTTCTCCGGTTTTCGGGCTGATTTTAGGTCCATTTCATCCCATTTTAATCCTAATATAATCCTAATCCTATTTCCTATCTTTTAGACATTAAAAACCGAAGGAAAACCACCAAAAACCGAGCTTCCATCCGCCATCAATGGTGGCCGGATTTTCTCCGGCCGTTCGCGGCCATTTCCGGCCATCAGAAGCCCCAAAACTAATCCTATTAGCTTCCTAGAGTCCCCAGAAATGTTTCCCAATCCTTAGAATCGAACAAAAACTAACGAAACCGAAATTTGAATTTTTGGGCATTTTCTTACCTCACGGGTTCACCCGCCGTCCACCACCACCGTGAGCCACCATGGCCGGCCGTCGTGTCCTCTCACCGTCCTCATCCTCACGGTCACACACGGGCACAGCAGATTTATGGTGGTGAGGTGTGTTGTGTGTTTGAAAAATAAAGAACAAAGAAGAAAAATGAAGAAAATGGATACATGGGGGGTTCGGGTTTCGGGTGTGAAGAAACAAAGAAGAAGGAGGATGGCTGATGAGAGAAGAGATGATTAATTGAATGGCTAGGATTTGAGGGATTAAGTGAAATGGATGGCCAAGATTGAATGATGGAAAGTTTAATTATAAAATAATAATAATATTAATATTTAATTAAGTGAGATCCCCTTTTTAGGGGAATTGACCAATAGGATGAGTGACACTTGTCACTCATCCATGGGACCCACTAAAATATCTGGCCCAATCAGAAATAGCCAACTCATCCCACCTCGAAGAACGTGCATAGTGAAATCGAACTTCCGTGACCTATAAATCCCCGTTCGAAGTCCGATTTCAGCGTGCCGCCTGTTTATGGATTCGTATCGTCCTTATCTACGTAATGGTCTTCGGCCCTCGGCCATCGGACTTTTCGGTCAAAAAGTCAACATTTCGCTCCTTTTAACTAAACTTACCAAAATGCCCCTAAACTTCCGAACGTCATAACTTCCTCCTCGAACGTCGGAATTGAACGTGCCACCTGTCTATGAACTCATGACGTCACGAACTACGTCACGGTCATCGGTCAAAGTCCATTTGAACGCCCGAATGAAAAGTCAACGTTTTGCCCATGCCTAGGGGCAAAACGGTCATTTTGCATCGTTCGTCCGATTTCGCTAAACTAATCACGGATTAGCCTCACTAATCGTGATTAGTCACTAATCTAATCTAGGTATTTGGGACGGGTCATTACAATACTTCTGTTGCCTTACCTTTGTTTTGTGTTCTCTTGTTCTTTGTGTTTCCCTGCTCTTTTAAGCACAAATTAAAAAAAAAAAAAAAAATCTCCAACAGTCCTGCAATTGGGGCAATGTGTTTAACTTCTCCAGTAGTTGCAGATCCAAGTGCATCCAATTGTGAAAAATATATGCTCTTGGTTTTTTTCTCGTATCCATTTTAGGGTACATGGATGTGCTAATTTTTTTTCATTTTAGGGTCGTCCAAGAATACAGTATCTAGACGTAACCCAATAATCCGAGGAGAGTTGTCCATGTTAACATCACAATCCATAACCACATCCATATATATCCAGAATCACATAATCATATCACATATCAATTTCATATCCAAAATCCAGTTCAGAAACCAAAACCAAAACCAAATCTCAAAACTCGGGTCTAAGCCCAAATCAGAAGTAGGCTAAAACCTCGTAAAATGAGCCATTAAAATATTACATAAAATTATATAAAAATCTCAATCCATCTAACATCACCAAAATCATATAGGAAAATCATATCAAGTGTAAAACCACTTGTAACGTCCCAAAAATTCAAGGAATGTAAAATATTAAAATAATATGAAAAATGACGTTTTTACCCCTGGAGAGACATGGCTAAAAGTTGACTTTTTTATTTGGAATACTTTTTGAACATTTTTCTAGTGCCATTATGTAGGTCTCGGAACACTGAATCCATGGACAGGCGGCACGTCGAAAATGGAGCTCGGATGAAGAAGTTATGGGGTTGCGAAATGTAGGGGAAAAATGGTAATTGTGCTTAAGGGGTAAAATGGTAATTGTGATCAGGACTAATTAAATTAGATAATTAGTAGCTGAGTCATGATCTCAGCCCGTGAGGAAGGACAATTGTCACTTTGAATCCATACTTAGTGACAACAAAGCACCGTTTGCCGCTAAACAACCATAAACAATATCCATTACTCGTCCATGTGCATCCATGTTAGTTTGATTGATCATGATCCTAAACCAACTGATACCATTGTGACAGAGAGAAAAACAGAGAGAATTAGACGAGGGAAACTGAGTGAAAACCAAAACAAATCGACTGCCATTACACTGAAAATACCCGAAAAACCATTGAAGAACACAAATTCGATTTTGGGTTTATAAACCGTTTCGAGTGAAATAGATTAGCCATTTAGCTTTCTAGGAGCTAAACGACTCAAACCAGGTCGATTAGGAGGTCAATTGAGGGTGAATTGACGACGAACAGACTCTGTGATTGCTTGGAAATTTGGAGCTTGAGTTCGATTACTTGGAGGTAATGATTCTTGAAATTGATTTTGATTTCGTGTTTAGAATGAATGTTAGATGCTTCTGGTGTAATCAATTGAATGATATAGGTCGATTTTGGGTAGAACCTGAGTTAGGACCCGTCGGGTTTCGAGGTCGAGTCGAGAGGTTTAGGGCCTTGTTTTATGAAATTGAATTCACAGATCCAAAATATACCTAGAATAGATAAAAATGAGTGAAAGAACTGGAAGAATTGGGTTCAAATTGATCGAAACCGAATCGGGTTGCATCGCGGGTCCACGACCCGTTTATCAGGTAAACGGGCGAGAAAGATGAACAGTAGCGGTTACTGTTCACGGCGCGTGGCTTTCACGCGCAGCAGCTTGCGGCGGCGCGTGAGGGCGCGTGACCGGGAATCTAATGGTGGGTTCAACACACTTTTTGATGTTCTCGATGATACGGACCTATTGGCATTAGTTTCGGGTCAATCGGATGTTAATTGAGGGTAGTTTTGTGTATCCGAAGTGTATAGGTTACGTTTAAAAAATATTATTTTATTCCGACGACTAGGAAATTCGTACATAAGATTATGTGATACTCTAGTAACCCTATATTACGTGTTTGACAGGCCGAAATATTCTCGGGACATCGGACGAGAACGAACAACTCGAATCTGAGCAATGTGGACGGTGCGTGAGTGGGCTTTTGTTTTCTACCCTAAATGCATGCATATATGTTTTAACTGCTTTATGATATGATTTAAATTGATTTGCTACGATTGATGATGTGATATGATGATTTCCGAATTTTGGGAATATTATATTATTTTATATTGCTTTTGGGCACGATTTTCGAGAAAATCATGAAAGTGTTATTTCGGGCGAAGGCCCATGATTTGAGATGGATTTTGACTCGGAATTGAATTTACGTGAGTTAATTGATGAAATTGATTTATAAATTATATTTTAAACATTGTGTTATAAATGGATTTATGGAACGTACTTATGGGTTGTAAAAGCTATGTTTCGGGCAGAGGCCTTATTGCAATATTTATTTGATTTTGAGATTGAAATGCTTTTGAAAGGAGATTATTGGTTATTGGTGACTGTTCCACATGTACCATCCTCTGTGATTTGATGGTCTCCTCCAGACGTCGTAGATCCTGGAGTAGTCACGATCCACTGCCTGGAGATGAGTAGCTCTGAGGGGAGGCTCAGTCTCAGGAGTGTGAGTTTATGATGATATCCTCTAGACGTCGTTGATCCTGGAGATGATATCACCCCAGACGTCGTTGATCCTGGGGGAGGTACTCGGACGTGAAACACCCGAGTTGCACGCGTTGCATTGATATCGTGACGGGTTATTGGATATTGAGATTGGATGTTGAGGATGGTGGTATCATGATTGATTTTGAATGGTATTAGCTGTTTTATTTTACCTTTGATTTATATGACTCATGTTTTATGATATGCATGCATGTTTACAAAACTGGAGGGCAAGACTATTTTTGATAAATGCATTTCTAAAACTTTATTTTTGTCCACTCACACCCTTAATGTTTTATGTACCCTCCAGGCCCGTGCACAGGTACTGAGGCTCGTATCGAGGCAGAGGAATAAACAGACCGTTGCGTACTCAAGTATCTGACCGCGTAGGATTTTGATCTTTGTTTGTAAATATTTCCTATGCTCTGTAAATCGGTTGACAACTGATGCAGTCAACGGTCCTAAAAGACGTACTTATCCCTTGTCTGACTATGTTTGTCGTTTGTTATGTTGTGTATGTATATATATATGGAATACTTTTTGTATTTTAAGGTTATGGTCAGACGGGAGCAGGATCTTTCACGATTGTCGAGGAATAATCGGGATGGGTCCTATCACCACTTCCCAAACTCAGTAATAAAGCAGAACACAACATAGCAATTTTCTCGTAAAACGTGCAATATAATAGTCACAGTAAAATCACCAAAAACCACATAAAATCATGTGAAATCGTACTTAAATCATCATCAAGCAAAACACGTCTTAAATCATGGAAAATCACATCAAAATGCATGCATAGGGTTTCAGAAAAAGAAAGTTCACTCACACGTACCATACACGTTGTAAAACCACATTGCACACATTTCCATAAAATTTGAGAAGGTCACCTCCTGTAAAAAACCACCTCTAAGGGTTATAACTACCCCAATTGACTCACATGTTAATTCCATAATTTTTTGGGATTTTTAAACGAATTAAAAATTATACATAAACCTTCGGACAATCAAAATTGCCTTGAGACGATATCGGATAGCCTCGAAAATCATACCGTTGGATTCGTAACATCGATTACATTAAAAACCATATTGACCCCACCTTAAACACCAACCCCCCCACGTGCCACTAGAAGAGCTTACGAGTGGGACTCACGTGCCAGAAACAGTAATCTTCAACCTCTGGCCGGGTCTACATGGACAACCCTCCTCGGATTTATAGGTTATGTGTTTTTTATCGATTTTTTCCTATGGTTTGGTTTCTGAACCTTGAACGCTACCCTACTAGTAATGTAATGCAGTGTGATATACGCGATTGGACACTCAGATACTGTATCCCTGAGTGGGCCCTCAGATGTTGTATCCCTTAGTGACTTTGTGATGTGCTATGTTGGTTGCAGACATCGAGGATGGGTATGTTGGTATGATGATGATGTTAACTTGGTATGATTGGCCAGTTCAGTGGATGATTTTGTGTGCTTGGTATGATTACATATTGGTATGTTTATACGTGTGTTGGTATCTGCATATAGTTCTATATGATTCTATTTCCTAGTAATTACACGTATTTTGAATTTACCTGTTTTCTCGTTGTTTTCCCGAGATTTGAGAACTATTCTGATGCATGTATAGTTTTTATAAAACTGAGGGTAAATAGTATATTTTCAAACTATATTTTAAAACTATTTATTTTTGTCTACTCACACATTTTTATTGGTTTTGAATTCTTCAAGCGTCGTTACACAAGAATCGAGAATTTTTCCTGAACAAAAGCATGAACTCACATGTAACGACCTGTCCCAAATTTCTAGATTAGATTAGTGACTATTCACGATTAGTGAGGCTAATCCGTGATTAGTTGGGCGAAATCGGACGAACGATGCGAAATGACCATTTTGCCCTTGGTCGTGGGCAAAATGTTGACTTTTCAATCGGGCGGTCAAATGGACTTTGATCGATGACCGTGACTTATTTTAGGACGTCACGAGTTCATAGATAGGTGGCATGTTTAATTACCACGTTCGAGGAGGAAGTTATGACGTTTGGAAGTTTAGGAGCAATTTGGTAATTTTGGTTAAATGGGTCAAATGTTGACTTTTTGACCGGAATGTCCGATGGCCGAGGGCCAAGGACCTTTACGTAGTTAAGGACGATACGAATCCATAGACAGGTGGAACGTCGAATTCGGACGTTCGACGGCGAAGTTACGGTTCACGGAAGTTCGAGTGCACTATTGCACGAATTACGAGACGAGTTCACTTTTGGACTCTAGTGGGCCCATATATTTGTCCTGATGCCCAATGGATGAGTGAAAAGTGTCACCCATCCAATGGACACCATATTTCCTTCATGTACCGTGCAAACCATTCCATTTTCCTCATTCAAAACCATTCCCCCGATCTCACCATTTCTCCATCTTTGTGCAACCCAAAACCGATCCCACCTTAACCCATGACCAGCCGTGAGGACCAGAGAGACTGAGGGAGCTGAGGTGGCCGGCCTGGAGGCCTGAACCGCCGCCCACGGCGGCGTGGAGGCAAGAACCCGTGAGGTACCCGATTATGCCCATTTTAATCCATTTTCCATTTTTGATGTTTTGGGTCAGTTTTAATGGTTTTAATGAATCAAATAGGTTGCTAGGATAGTTTTAGGAAGGTTTCTATGGTGGTTGGACGGCTGGGCAGCTGTGGGTGAGTTTTGGAAATATTGAATCGTTTGGTTCAAAATCAAACCATATGATTTAGGCGTTTTTAGGTTGTTTTAAGGATTAGAATATATAGGAAACATGAAAATAGGAATTATAGGATTGATGTAACGACCCGTCCCGAATATCAGAATTTAATAATATTTAATTATGATTTACTAATATGGGATTAGTTGAGTGATTTCGGACGAATTGTGCAAAATGACCGTTTTGCCCCTAGGCGTGGGCAAAATGTTGACTTTTAATTCGGATGGTCAAACGGACTTTGACCGATGACCGTGACGTAGTTCGGGACGTCACGAGTTCATAGACAGGTGGCACGTTCGATTCCGACGTTCGTGGAAGAAGTTATGATGTACGGAAGCCCAAGGGCATTTTCGTAATTTGACTTAAATGGGGCCAAATGTTGACTTTTTGACCGGGATGTCCGATGGCCGAGGGCCAAGGACCATTATGTAGAGCAGGTCGATACGAATCCATTGACAGGCGGCACGCCGAAATCGGACTTCGTACGAGAAAGTTATGGTCTGAATCGTGAAATCGGGGAAGTTACGTCTCGGTAACTGTGTTGATTATTTTATTCTGAAATGGTTGCTGAAGGACACTTGGATGAGTGACAAGTGTCACTCATCCGACGGCTAGATTGGATCTTGTTCCACTAATCATAATTTATATGCTAAAGTTCCCACTATAGAATTATTTAGGAATTAAATCTCTGCTTAAATCTGAGCCATCCATCTCACTCCCCAGATTTCATCACATCCGTCCATCTCATCTCTCCCTTCTATTTCTGATCATTCCTCCCTCACCCGTGAACAAGCAAAACAGAGAATTGGGTTCTGGCCATTGTCAATCTCCCTTCCACAATTGATTGCACAAATGGAAATTTAGTGATTTGGGGAAGGATTTGGCTGAGGGAGAGCACGGGGGACTGAGAGGGGAGGTGTAATTCGGGAATCGAAATTTCGGAGAATTGGAGGGAATTTCGAATTGGAATAATTGGGCCGTGACGATCAAAATGGAGTTTAGTTTGAGTCTGCTGAGATCAAAACGATCATCTTTGCTGCAAGAACGAAGAGAAACCGTGGCGGATTGAGGAAAAACTGAGCTTTCATGGCAGCTCAAAATCGAGCTTGGGTTCAATGGGTTTGAGGTAAGTAATTCTCAAATTGATCTTGTAGAAATGTCCCTTACACTCTCACGATGCTAACTGAATGAATTAATTTGGAAACCAGGGACGATATCGTGAAACCCGAATTGAAAACCCGTCGAGGATCGATCGTGAGTCGTGGAGATATATACCCTATTTTGTGTAATTCGATTTACAGAACTTAAATGGTGATTGATTACAAGGGATCAGTTGAAGATTGGATTAAATTGATGTCGAATTGGGTGAGTTTGAACCGGGTCAGATCGCGGGTAATCAGACCCGTTTACCAGTCATTCGGGTGAAGGTGGTGACTGTAGCAGTCACTGTAGCAGGCGCGTGGCTTTCACGCGCAGCCACTCACGGCGGCGCGTGACGGCGTGTGGGCATGAATCTCGAGGTGAGGTCAACATGACTTTTATCCTATACAATGTAACGAACATTTTGGCGTTGGTTTCGTGTCGATCGGATCCCGTTTCGATATTGTTCGGGATGTCCGAAGGTTTTAAATCCAGTTTAAAAATACTTAAAAATTTGGGAAAATTACGGGACTTGAATAGGATGTTAATGATGAGGTTAGTAATCCACTAATGTGATTTGGACAGGATTGGAAGTCCCGGTGATAGTGGTGTGGCCCGGGAAGGCCTATGGCACGCGTATCGAGGCGCTCGGTTAAACGGTCTGTGAGTGGACATTGGTTTTATAAATTCGATGCATGCATAACTGTTTCATGATTGTTATAAATGTGATTAAATGACTTATTTTGGATATCGGTGAATTTAAAATGATTTCACGTATTTCGAGGTGAATTACGTATTTGCACGTAAACCGAGGTTTTCTGGATTTGCACCGATTTCCATAAATGTAGTTGGATATGATTTCATGAAACGGTTACGAACTTGAATAAAGTAAAATCGGGCCAGGGGCCCAGTTGAACTATGAAATCGGGCCAGGGGCCTAGTTAACATGTGGATCGGGCCAGGGGCCCAATTAACTTGTGAAATCGGGCCAGGGGCCCAGTTAACTTGTGAAATCGGGCCAGGGGCCCAGTTGATTTCTACATGTGATTGCGGGTCGGGGACCCTAAAATGGAATTGAATAAATGTTTTCTGGTTTACATTTTATATATGTTCACATGCTGGAATCAATAAATGGTTTTGATGATATTTTGGTTATGGCACGTTTCACGGTATTTGGGCATGAGACCCGTTTGATGAAACGTAAAGATCAGTTCGGATTTTACCTATGTATACCTATATGTTTTGCATGTGGATATCAATAAAATGTATTTAGTACTGCACTGTATAGATCCTTCCATATTATATTGTCTCCTCCGGATGAGGTACCCCGGAGAGGTCACGGACGTCTAGTACGTCCAGCGTCTATGACGCTAAGCATCGGGGATGCTGTACCCGAACGGGGTTCAGGGATTGAACTCGGAAATTGAGACCCGAGTGGCACACGTAGCCTTGTGATTATGACCTTATTGACGTCAGGGACGTCAGACATCAGGGATGTCGGATTGGAGTGTATGGTGCAGTGGCTAAAATTATGTTTATGGTTCATATTATATGATATATGATTTTCAATGATGGTGCATGCATATGCTTTTACTGGGGGGCATAAAATGTCTTATAAAGGTTTTAAACAGACTTGTTTATTTTCGTCCACTCACAGCTTTTGTTTTTAATGCCCTTCAGGTTGATTCCGGATGCGACTGCAGCAGAGAGTGGGACATCATACACCTCCTCCATCGATCCTTACGCACTCTGGAAGCCCGGTTGGGCAATGGCAACAGGTTATCCCTTGTCTGACACCTCTTGTCAGACGGGAGCATGACACATTCCATGGTAATCCCGGGGAGATTGGGATGGGTCGTGTCAATTGATTGGAGTTGAAATCAGACCAAAACGAAGAGGGGAAAGCACTGAATCGGTCACGCCGGTTCAGCACAGTACCCGGACCGGTTCAGACCGGTTTTTTGAGGTTGATGATGAATAGTGATCTGGCCTTCTAGGAGTGCGTGAGGGCGCGTGGGCCATAATTTGGGAAAGTGTTCAACACGGGAAATCTTCTATTCGATGTAACGAATATTGTGGGACTGGTCTCGCATCAATCAGACAACGTTTCGATAGTTTTCAGGGCGTCGGAAGGTTTAGGGTCGGTTTAAAAATAGTTAAAAGTTCGGGAAAATTACGGGCTTTGGTAGGAGGTTAATTAAGTAGTTAGTAACCTGCTATTAAAATTTGGACAGGTTTGGGAGTCCCGGTGATGGTGATCGGCTCGAGAGAGCCTATGACACGCAAATCGAGGCGGCAGCTCGGACGGTCTGTGAGTGGACCTTGTTTTCTAAATTGGTGCATGCATAAATGTTTATTATATGTTTTAAATACTTGTTTGTGATGCCATGGGTGCATTTGTATGTGGTTACGTATAAGCACATATTTCGAGGTTTCGGTCTTATACGGTGCTTATACGGGTCTGTATTTCTTTATTGATTTAAATGAAATGGTTTTGGATTTCAAATGGATAAAGTCGGGTATGAGACCCATTTGGTTTGGTCTCGGGCATATGACACTATTTATGACCTTCGGGTCTAAATCGTGGTCGCGACGGGTGCTATGTGCACGGCGATCGACGATACGAAGCTCGCCTCCGGATTGTGATGTGTTCCTTCCGGAGAGGTCACGATGCACGATTCGTGGTCGGGTAGCCTGGGGAGGCTCGACTTCGGAGTGCTGACGGTTCAGGATATCGATCGGTGATGAGTGCACCATGATCTTGTGATGGTCGCGTCGGTTGATACGTTCACAGCGACATACCAGGATTGAGGGCGGTCCTGGATGGATGGTTGCACGCATCACTATGATCGGCGTCGTGACTGACCCTTAGATATCGGGCACGGTGCCCAGTTGAGTCATATGTTCGGGCACGAGACCCAGTTGTTTTACACTGATGATTTCGGGTCAGGGACCCAAGATAGATTTCCAAGTTCATGACGGTTTATGGGAGCCGGCATGAACTCTGGAAAGGTCATTGTGGTTCATGACGGTTTATGGGAACCGGCATGAACCCTGGTTAATGGATGTTATGGATCATGAAGGTTCAGGGGAACCGAGCATGAGTGTTTATATGTTCATATACCTTCCTTTACTTGTTCTTCTATCTCCTCTAGGGAGGGTCGTTGGCCTGGGTGGACCCCGGAGTAGTCACGGAGCACCGGCTGAGTGGAGTCACCCCAAGTTGGGTTCCTTACTCTCAGGAAGGCTATGATTACTATTACCTCAGGTAGGGTCAGTGGTCTGCGGACATTGATCTTGACTTTGAGAATACTCGGATTGAGACCTGGGTAGCACGCGCGTAGCTTTGGAAACCGTGACAGGATTGATTGTGTGAATTATATGTATATATGATGTATGCTATATATGATATATGATGTGTGTTTACACAGGTTTTGGGCAGTGGCCCGTATGGTTGGTTTCTTATGATTTGGGCCGAGTCCCTTATGGATTTGGGAAGTGGCCTGTATGGTCATTTTCATGATGGTTCTTTCAATCTTGGTTTTGGGCTTAGTTCCCACCTATGGTTTTTCTGGATAAATGGTTTTCGAATGCATGCATGCTTTTTAGTGAAGGGTACAAATATCTTTCTTATGAAATGTTTTTATAAACTCTTGTTTTGTCCACTCACAACTTTTAATGTTTTGACTGCCCTTCAGGTTGATATCGGATGTGGACTGTAGCAGAGACCGAGATATCACATGCCTCCTCCGGATCCTGGCGTACTCTGATAGCCCGGGAGGGCAAAGGTCGGAAATATCCCTTGTCTGACACTTCGTGTCAGACGGGAGCAGGGTCATCCCGCACTAATCCCGGGGGGATTGGGATGGGTCCTGTCATCACAAGTAAACAGGTGTCCCTTTTCTGGCAAGGTTTCGAGGGTAAGCCTTCTTTTTGGTTACTTGTCAGACAGGAGCAGGACCCAGACATAGTTTACAAGACATTTCAGGGTTGGGTCATGTCACTTTGTGGCAAAAACTGCCTCTTTCGACCTAGGAAATCAAGATGTAGCTTCTCTTCTCACCCAATCGTGGTATTTATGCAACCGCCTAACCGTATTTCTTACCGCTCCAGTAGCAATGTCATAATGATTGCCTACATTTCCCTACACAAACCTTCTTTCTGATCAAACAAGTGTCACATGGGTGGTCCTCATTCCGACTGACCAATTCACGGGCTTCTGACTGAGGTTAACAGAAGATTAACCTTCTTTCTGACCATTCAATGCCATAAGGTTTGATATTATCGACTACCAGCTCATAGAAAGTCATTCCAACTACTGGTTCACAGATAGTCTGCAGCCACCGTTCCACAGAAAGTCATCCCGACTACGGCTTATACAAAATGTCATCCTATCAGGACCCACCCCGGTTTCACCCCGAAAACCGAGGTAAATCCTGCTCCCGTCTGACACCCCGACACAACACATTCAGAAGCAGGAGAAATTATATCAATATCCCGAAGTCAAGTTTTACAGAGCATAGTACAAAATACACAGAAAAGAAAAACCGATAAACTAAATACACGCACGCGGAAAATTTAAAACACTCTGGGATCCCTCACGTGACTTCTATGCCTCAGACGCTGCCTCGACGCCAGAACCCCGCGCTAGCTCCACAACCTGGAGGGCAGTTAAAAACAGAAGGTGTGAGTGAACCATGAATAAAAGAAAAATTCCAAAATCATTTTAAAGGAAAACCAAGTTCCACCCTCCGTTTTGAAACCACATGCATAACCCAGTTCATAAAACAGTTATAAACCAAATCACCATAAACCACATCATAAGAAACAGAAACACTATAAAACAGTTATAGAAATCATATCACAAGCATCATAAAACCATAGCGTAAAACATCATTTTCCGATCAAACCTGCTGGACCTATCCGAGTCTTTAAACTCAATTCAGGCCTCAATAATATCCGAGTCTTTAAACTCTCGAGTCTTTAAACTCACAGGCCTACAGGGGAAATATCAATATATCCGAGTCTTTAAACTCAATCCGGACCCGTCCCCCGTCAATCAATATCCGGGTCTTTAAACCCAATAACCAGATCCAGCAAATCCAATCCAAAACCAGTTGAAAACCATTTCTAAATTCACATCCAAACTCGAATTCGAAATCACCGGTCTGATGCCCTTCCGGCGTCCAGAACCGTCATTCCGAACCCAAATCAAGAATTCCACTTTTCAACTTTAAAACCAAATCTCGATTCTCAAAATCCGATTTCAAAACCGAAAATCATTGATCATCGAATCGCGTTCCAAAATCCTTTTATAATCATTGAAAATCATTTAACATTTAAAACCCCAAAACCATAGCTTCATACTTAGAAATCACACTTTCTCGTAAAACGTTCCAAATAGTTATTCCTCGAAAACCATGCAATTATATAAAGCCACATCATAATCCAACCAGCATGAAATCACGTACATAAAACAAGTATAGAAACAGTTATGCATGTTCGAGTTTAAGGAAAGGGTCCACTCACAGTACCGCGCCCTCAATCGCGTCCTGAACGTCCTGCACGTTCCTCAGCTTCCTCGGGAAATCCCGAACCTGTCAACAATCGCCAATTTACGTCACTAACACGCTTACGAAGGTTCACCTACTTTTCCCCAAAATTTCCCGGATCCGAAACGTAATAAACCGGGACTCTAAACCTTCACCCTCGCGGAACTAACCTTAAACGACGTCTGATTAACCCGAAACCAACCCCATTAGACTCGTCATAACATCTAGACCAAAAACCATGTTGACACCTTCCCCAAAGACCACCGCACGCGCCCCCACGCGCCGCCCAAAGTGGCTGCGCGTGGCCCTCACGCGCCAGCTACAGTACCACCGTCAACCTCGAGCAAACCCGGTTCATACCAGTGCTGCAACTCGGACCGGCAAGATCTGATCTCCGTCGTCCGGCCCACCAATTCACCTCCTTTCTTCACCCACAGCATCGTCCAGACCTACCCTCTCTTTTTCCCAACTCCAAGTACCTCGACACGGCCTCATCCTTGTCGACTGAAGCTCGAAACCAGAACCCGATAAACCCCTGTTTCCTTCTCCGGCCACCCAGGTCTTCCCCCTTCACGGTGCCGACCCTAAACTCTTCCTAAGACCTCACTGAGTCACACCCAACTCACAGAAACCCTCGACTCACTCCCTAAGTCCACGACTTCCTATTCGGACATCGACGGCAAAACAGAGCACATCCGTACTCGCCGTTGTGTTCACCTCCACCGTGCACCTCCCGTCACGGCAGCACAACCAGTAAACTCCTAGGACTCAACTAAATCCCCTAGACCACTCTAGACCCATCGATTCAACCCCTAGACTCACGACTTCCACTTTGAAACTTGACGGGAAAACAGAGCATCGAACACAGGACTTAGGAATTACCTGCAATCGGTCACCGCCGTGCTCGCCGCCGCTTTCTCTGGGGTCCACAAAGCCGCCTCACCCTCCTCTCGAGGTCAATTGCACCGTACACGGCCACAGCACCACCACAAGCTCGCACCTCCTCCCTGTTTTCTCTGATTTTCCCCATGAGTTCTTAACTCACTCACACACCACCAGCACCCTTCTAACCTTAGCAACACCACCCTAGCATCTCTCAACCTTCTTCTGATCACTCCTCACTCACCAGAACTCACCAGCAACCACGATCACCCCTCAATTTTTCCTCACGATCTCCCTCTGTTTCCTGTTTTTCTCTGCGAATAAAAACACACACTTGCACGGTTGCACCCCAATTATTTGGATCGTGCACACACGAGAACCCACCAGAATCCACTACACACTTGCCACATGTCACCAATCCACTCCATTATCTCACACATGGCCCAATCTCAGCCATCCATCTGCCTTCTCTGTGCACAATTCCCCAGACAACCAAAAGACCAAACTGCCCCTCCTTTTAACTCAAAATTACGGTTTTGCCACTACCTTTCTAGACTCGTATCTCACCCATCGTAAGTCCGATGAATACTTGTCGCCTGTCATCGAACTCAGGACAACGAGATCTACCTAACCATCCTCGGTCAACGTATCGAAACCCGATCGTCCAAAAAGTCAACTATTCCCCTTATTTTACCAAAATTACGATAATGCTCTCAACCTTCCGAACATCACAACTTCCTCTTCGGATGTCGGAATCGGACGTACCACCTGCCTATGGATTCGTGACGTCCTAAACTACGTCATGGTCACTAGTCAATACCCAATTGACCACCCGAACTCAAAGTCAACTATTTGCCCGAACTAGGGGCAAAATCGTCATTCTAGGCTTACGGACCTATCGGAACCACCTAACCACCGATTAACCTCACTAATCCCACCTTAATCACTGTACTAATCCCGGTTCTCAGGACGGGTTGTTACACATCCCGACTGCCAACTCATGGTTAGTCAGTGAGGGACTCAAACCTCCTTTTTGACGTTCTACCATTGCATTTGAGTGCTCTGTCATCTCATGATATAATTTTTGATTGATATTCATTTCAGTTGATGATTTTCAGAATTTTTTGCTTGATAAGGGGGCTTGAAATGGAAAGGAAATAATTTACTTTATGTACTTTTAATTTCAGTTGTTATTGAATTCCAGTACTTCTATATTTCTGTATTCGTACTTTCATTTCCATTTCCATAGAAACCAAATTTCCTTAAGTAGTGATTGGTAATCGGGATACATCAGGCGAACGTGGTTCACGGTTTACCAAGTTGGGATATCATCTTTGTGCATTGGTCCGAATACTTTGATCCCAACTTGAAGGAACCTGGGACCACTATCCACCTAACTACTGAAATAATAATGTCGTCAACATGAATATCATGGCGAAATAAACTTCTGATTTGGGCATCGCTGGAGAAAGAATATTTCAAGTCCTTGAAAAAAGTATAGAAAAAAACAACACAAGAGAAGTCTTGTTTGCCTGCCTCACAATCGCATTGATCAGAAGAAAGGTTCTTGGGCCGAAAACGGAACCCATCTACACTGACTAGAAGCAGTCTTCTACTAGTGACACGTTTGCACCTGAGTTGAAAGGTCTACTTACTTTCTGATCCGCTTATCCAAGGATCGATCGTGGCCTAAGGCCATCACACTCAGCCCAATCCAGTATCTCTACACCATTCACTGCAAAAGAAATCCCTAAGAGTGGTCCGCTCCCCTCGCTCCGCAGACCAAGTTCCGCACGGAGGTCCAATAAGGGTTGCCTCGAGACACTCGACTCCTAAAACGAGAAAAAACATTTTGGGCAGGAACATTACCTTTAATTTGAATTTATATTAACATCTAGCAATGGACCTAGCAATGTTGTGTAATATCATACATAAAAATCATACTTATCTGTATGAATCAGCATGTCCTTAAATTTTATAAATATAGGCTACGTTTGGTTGCTATATAAGGGACTGGATATGATATCATAGTACGAAACTACTATTTGCTACCACTCATATTAATTAGCCACTGTATAAATTAATATAGTTAAGTACATTTATACGATCCAAACATGTTAAAATAACATCCTCAAAATTGTTCGTATTAAATAGTCAAATAACTAGTAATCTTGAAAAGTGTAATAATAATAATAAATCATTAATAATTAATAATAATTAAATAAATAGTAAAATAATAATATATCAATAATTAATTAAAATTATAATAATATATAAATAATTAATAATAATAATAATAATATTTATAATTCATATTATGATATAAATATTTGTTATCAACTAATATAATATAATTTGGTCACTATAATATAATCTGCATTTTAATCTAATAAAACATAAAATGTCTGATTAAATAGTGATCAATTTATCTGTTTGACATACTAGCTTATCAAACTGAAATAGTTAATACATTAATACGACATATACCAAACGAGACCATAATGTCATATCAATTCAATCCAATGAATGAGTCATCTCTCTTTAATTTACCTTTAATTTTAATTTACCACGCATATACATCTAGCGATACGTAAGTCGATCTTCCTGGCCCTGGGGACAAATTGAATGCAAACAAAACAAAAAAACAAAACAAAAAATCCTTTTCCTTCAGTTCTATAAATAGCAAATGCCTCTGAAATGTCTGTAGCTATTTTTATGTTTTCAATTTTTCAATGTACTAGTTTTAAGGTGAAGGTAGGGAAAATTAAGCACTCTCATTAATCATCTTTTTATTTGTTATTCTTTTTCTTAATTCAGGTAATTAACGTCGTCACTCATACTACTCTTTCTAGTTATCCTTATACCAAAATAATCAAATTCATTTATTCTCTAAATCATTATTTCAATACCATCGCCTAAAAAAATCAACAAAATTAGAAATTATTTAGTCATTTATATACATATGCATGTATTAAACAAATCAACAGTAATATAGTAATAATATATAAATTAAGATTATCATGGTAAACAGTTTAATTATTTATTTGATACATATGAATAGTTAGAAAATTTCCAATTTGACTTTTTTTTTTTGCATAAATGATCATAATCGGAATCATTCAGCTTATAAATCTAATTTTAAGATCATTATGTTAAAAATCAACCAATATAAAGATCTTCTAATAAGTTATTCCTATACATATACTAGTAGAAATAAACTTAGTCTTTATATAAAAGGAGCCAATAATATCTTATTATATAGGCATATATATCTACCAATATAAATTATGTGTTTTCATGACATTTCTTTTTAAGCCATGCAATATTAATATTTGATACATTTTCGTGGACTTGTATGTCTGGCAATAATAATGTTAGTATCACCCTCGCTCATCGGTTTTCTTTGTCCCGCTAAAATACTAATTGAAATATGAATGGCTAAATCATTGTTACTATTCAGGTTCTTTATCATTCTTGTTCTTCTCAATTCAGGTAATTAATCGTGTTCTGTAAAAATATAAGTATTAATATTCCTTGAAAGCAGATCGATTTGCAATCCATCAACTTATCGAGAATTTTTTACATCTAGCGATTTATTACATCTAGCAAATGAATACAAATCAACACATTGCCAGTGGAATTAAAGATGTATGAAAACTCATCAAAATTTCAAATAGTTTAATTATTTCATGTCGCTCTTCCTCTGCGGCTGCTAGTGCCTGCGCGCGGCTCCTTTTGCTATTCCACAGTCTCATCAAACCTTGATATTTTTCAGCTTTTCTGCAACACCAAAAACCATGATCGAATTAATTATGATAACGTTAATTATAAAATACTTATATTATCCACAGTGAATCTGAATTATTAGTGTAGTGAAATTGTTTATAATGAAGCGGTTGAATAACCTCAAAAACTTACCGTCGGACTCTTTGTAAGCGCATTCGCTGTCGCAAGTCATCTCGCAGTAAGTGCGACCGTTGGCGGTGTTATTTTCACATTCCTTCAAACAGTTGTTGAAGCACTCCTTGAATTGGTCAGACTCGTCGTCGTATGTTTCGGCCTCGCAAATGTTGAGGGCTGCCAAGACAACAACGAACACCAGGCACACTGCAATGAGCTTCTTCGCCATCGTCTTTAATCTTCTGTTTCAAAATCTTTTTGCTTTAGCTAGTTTCCTCTTTGTTTGAGTTCTTAATAATTAGTTAGTGATCACTTGATATATATTTATAGGAACTTGGCTGCTTATTTTTGGAAATCACAATACGTGTTACAAGTGGTACGTTGACATCGGTCTTTCATGACATAGAGCCCTTCTAAAATTGGACTAAGAAGCGGTCTTTGTGCCTGTCTCTTTGCATCCGATTTTTTTTTTTTTCCTTTTGTAATTTCGTGGGGTTAATTTTTTTTTCTTATATATATCACTTGAATATATATCACTTAAATTTTGATATTTTAGACAAAAAATGAAATCAACAACGTAGATCAAGCTTACAGCGGCATACTGATTTTAATTGAAATATTTTGTCAAAATATGTGAGTGATAAATGATACAAAATGTAAAGAACTAGTAGGACTTATAAGCCATAACAACTAAAATTATGAGTAGGAAAGATGGTAGGGAAACATAAGATGGAGCGGATGCCGATGCCGATGGGGTGCGCTGCGGTCGGCCGGTTCCGGCAGTCTGTGTTGGAGCTTCTGATTCCACAGATGGAGTTGGTTGCAGATCATCAGCTGTTCCAGATTGTGGTGAAGGAGCTCTTGCTACTGCTTTAGAAGCTGCCCACCAAATTACGAACTCCGATATATTAACATAAAAGAACGAAAAATTCCGTTTAGCCCGCCAAATTTACTCCCTAGGCTTTTTAGTGATTAATTCTCCTCCATATATATATAGTCACATTTCGAATCTATTTTCTTCAAATTTTCAGATTTCAAATAGCTAATCGTACGAAATAACATTTATAAAGAAAAATAACCAATCTGAATTATATATAATGATTAATATGTAATATCATTTGAAAAAAAAAATAGATAAAATGTGATTAAATATGATGATAGAAAAAATTGACAAGGGACAAATTCAATGAGCAAACTAATGAAGGATATATAATATTATATAATGTGGTGGTACCTCCTTATTTGCTTTTTCGATTTATCAAATCAGTTTTATACGTATATCATAATCGAAACTGTTTATTCTCTAAATACTCATTTCAATATCATATCTCTGTAAAAAAAATTAATAAAATTGAAACTCATTTGATCCTTCATATTTATGAAATAAATGAACGCCTTTGGTAACAATTTAACTAGTCGTGGTGAACAGACGTACTATTTAGCTTATACATATAAATAGCTAAATGATCTCAAATTTCGTTAATTTTTTGTATGAATAATCTTGAAATAATAATCTAAGACTTGAACAGTTTGAATTATGGTATATATATAATTACTATTTGATAAATCGAAAAATTGTTATGAAAAAATATCACCAAAATGATATGCAAATATTATTTATTAATAAATAATTACTTTTAAAAATACCTTCAGAAAAATGAGAAATTTCAGTCAAATTTAGAAGTAACTAGTTAGTGAAAACTAAAAGTTACCTGTTGGAGCAGCGGTTGGTGGAAGACTTGGCCCCAGAAAGGAAGGACCTGCCAGTTTAAACTATTAATTAATAATTTATTCGCAAAATTTTTTGGATCTACGTTTAGTTCTATTGCGGACTTAACGAAATTTTATTAAACAACTTGTGATTACCAAGTTTTAAATAAGTCTTAAGAATTATTGGAGGAATTTAACAATACCTGGGGCTGCAAAAGGACTACCAGTGGCTGCAAAATTAAGAAAAAGTCATGCACAATTAGATTTGTATAACCATCCAATTTGGCCCATAAAGATTAATTAAAGACATATAATTTGAAACGAAGTGTCAAAATTATGTGAACTGTTAGTAATTAACTTATATTAGTAGGTACGTACCTTTGCATTGCAATGGGACGCCTCCCATGTTACAAGCTCGAGGGAGGGAGAGAGCGAGGGTTCGGTTAATGGGCAGTTGGAAAGGGACGTTGGCAGTTAGAAGCAGACAAGCGCAGTCCATGCCAGTGCCGGTTAACGCCTTCAACGCACTGCAACAGCCCTTTGTAGGTGTCGATGTGCCATTGCTGCTACTCCCAGTTATATAGTTTATGCATGGGGTGAAGCTGCCGACCATTGAGGTTGTGCATGGTGTGCTAATCTGGCCATTAACCCCGATTAGCGAAATAATTAAGAGGGTAATTGGAATCGGAATCAATCGGAAAGGGTTGAATGATTCCATGATCCAGTTAGTCTTCACTTAATGGAATTAAATGGTTTGGAATTGAGTAGGTTTGGCTCAAGCTGAGGAGCTGTTTTATAGTTTGATAAGAAACAAAGGCTTGATTAATAAACTTTCAGTGAAATAAAGTAAAAGGAAAGTGGGTTGATTGGTGGGTTTTGGAGTTCAACTACTTTAACTAATTCTTCGCACTTAATCTTTTACTTAACAGAATTTGATTTTGCTTGGATGAGCAACCTTTCTGGATTTAGAAACTCGATCTTGTCTGTCCAATTTGTTGGATTACAGTAGAAATATAATATCATGTATTTGGGTCTTACCTAGTCTCATTGAATGGTCTCACTTTCTAAATATGAGGAAATCAGTATAAAAATGAATAAGTGAGTAAAGTGATCTTCGATTCATTCTCGTCCAATTTGTTAAACTACGACATCATTTCTTTGAAATAAAATCTCTTGTATTTAGGTAATAATTAGCCTCATCACACTTGTCTCACCTCAAATATAAGGAAATTTAGTTTTTTATGTGAGTGATCGATCTGAAAAAAAAAATATGACCTGATAATTATTGAGATTGATAGGTTAGATTTGTATACTGCCGCCATTAATTCCCCTTTTTCTCACCAGTCACTCTATCCACTTCCTAATTTTGCCTTACCATATTATTTTTTGTGGGTCCTAATCCAGGGCTTAGGTGATCTAAAAATGGAGCATCTCGTGTTCTTACTTAATTTGAATGATATAGAAATGTCTTAACTTAGGTTATGATCGAAAAGCTATTTTTAGTTGCCAACAAACACCAAACCAGTAGAAGTTGGTCACCCAAATGCACCAATTTTCTTGTCTCTTGCAAAGAAAAGTTCCCTATATAAATCCCATCAAATCTCTTCCCTTTCCTTACTCAAATCCTACATAACAAAAACACACAAAACACATTCAAAACTCCCCTACTCTTCAAGCCATATAGATTTCAACACTAAGTAGAGTTGACTATGGCATTCAAAGGAGTTGAGTTGTTGACTTTAGCCATGGTCCTAATTGGGTCCATGCTGTTGGATAGAGCCATGGCTCAGTCAGTTAGCTGCGCCAGCACAATCACAAGCCTGGCTCCATGCCTCAACTACGTTACAGGAAACTCATCAAACCCATCTTCTTCTTGCTGCTCACAGCTCTCTAATGTTGTTCAGTCATCGCCGCAGTGCCTGTGCTCGCTGCTCAACGCCGGCGGCTCCTCCTTGGGCATCACCATCAACCAAACCCTAGCTCTGTCTCTGCCTGGTGCTTGCAATGTCAAAACTCCACCCATTAGCCAGTGTCAAGGTAAGTCCAAAGTTATTCTATTAATAAAAAATTTAATATGAAAATTTTATATTCTCTCAACTTATACTCTAATGTTTTAATCACGTCAATTTTACCTTTAAATTTTGTATTAAATTTGTAAGAATGAATCCACGTTTAGCAATTTTTTTTACGAATTTATTATTTTAACACGTAGAAAAAAAATGACAACATAATTAGAGAAAAAAAGAACAAACGATGCAACTAATGAACTGAACACATACACAAAGCGTAAGATGCAATTTACTCAAAAATGTGTGTAGTAATTTGTGCAAATAAGTTTGAAATAATAATTTGAGAGTATTGTTGACGCAGCAGGTGCCAGTGGACCTGCAACTTCATCAACTCCTCCAGCAAGTTCCCCTGCAGATTCCTCCAATCAAACACCTTCAGATGCTTCTACCCCGGAAGCTGCAATTTCGCCTTCAGCCACCGACATTCCTTCAGCTTTCGGTATTATATGATATATTGTTAAACTTTGAATTTCACACCAAATATAACATTGGCATTTTTTTAATGCTAAATTCTATATTTGATGAATTAATGCAGGAGGAGGCTCAAAAACAGCTCCATCCACCGACGGCAACACATCGGCCGGAAGCACCATCAAAGCCGTACCCATTCAAGTCATGTACTTCCTCATTTTCGTCGCCACATGTGCTTCTTCTACCCTCTCCAAATTTTGAGTCTTCCATTCTGCAGACATGGCCTGCAATGAGCTAGCTATAGTTTTACAAATTTGTCATCGTCCCTAATTTAGTTTCTTCTCATTTTATTTGGGGTGCTTTTGAAGATGATCATTTTTTTTCTTCTCTAGACTCCTGAGGATGGAGATCACTATATATCTGTTCTTTGAGTGTGTGTGCGTGTGTAATCTTTATATGATTTGTTTGTATTTTTTTACCTATTTAATTATAATTAATGTAGCATGAGTTTGGCAATATTACACTTTGATTATTTCAATTTCAGTATACTTCTTCACTTTTTATATAAGTTTTTTTTATATTAAAAAAAAAATACAAAGCAAAATTACGGGAACAAATATCACTAGAGAAGTCAAATAATCACGCTCTACAAATATAAAATGAGAGAGAGGCTTCTTAAAACAGATCACTATCCAAATAATTGGTGTAAAACTTGATAAGAGCATCAGTTACAAAGTTGGTTTCACTTAAAAAAAAAAAAAAGTTTTAAAATTTGTATAAAATTAGAAGAATTTTATTGGAACCCAAAGAAATCCAACGTAACTTCTTATTCTTATAAAAGAATATCAAAAAAGATTACCCCAACTTCTCCTTTTCTTTTACACATATATATCTGACACAAAAGAACATAATGAAAAAAGATCAGGCAAAATAGACCTTATAATAATTAAGCATAACAATATCAAAAAAGATTACCCCAACTTCTCCTTTTCTTTTCTTCTCCTTAGCATAACAATAGATTTCCCACTAAATAATTAAGCATTTTTGGTAGCCCCCGACTGAATACATATAACATGTTTGATAGATACCCACCGTTTATGTTTGCTCTTATTGATAAGAAAGAACCATATATATCTTATTTCCTAAACTTTCGTCAAATATATTTTAACTTATAAATTAGCCATGGGTATGATTTGATATGAAGTCAATATCAGATCCATATTGTTTAATGTTGATTGATTCGGTACGGTTTGATAGTTGATAATTTGAAAATGATACCAGATTCATCGTACCATACATGTGTGAGGCTTTTCGGCGCGCCCTTTACATTACTCAAAATTACGTTATTTCTTATTTACAATTCTCAAGTATAAAAATGATCAAATCATATAATAAAACTGAATAATGTATAAACTAAATTTTACATAACAAATATGTCTAGCTAAGAAGATTTTGAATTTTCCTTTACATAAAAAAAATGCCTACATAAAAATTCAAAATCTCTCTAGCTAAGCATATTTGTTATGTAAAATTTAGTTTGTACATTATTTAGTTTTATTATATGATTTGGTCATTTTTATACTTGAGAATTGTAAATAGGAAATAACGTAATCTCGGGTAACGCAAAAGGGCTCGTGGAGCGCGTCGAAAAGTCTCACGCATGCTCAGAGCCGCCTGTAGTGAGGCTAGATTGCCTAAAATGCATCCCAACTTGATTTCCTTTCCGCTGGACCTCCCTTTCCTTCTACATGACTATGAAATGAAGGGACATAATGGCCTATTTTGGCAAAGAATGTGCTAAATCTTAATTGATGACTTGAACGTAATGAAATGTCATAGGCGGATTACATTATGTAAAACAAATATTTACAGGGATGGGACATGTGAGCAAAGTGCTCAATATGAGGTACACTCCATTCAGACTCTGAAATAGAAATATAAATGATTGTTAAATGTATCATATAATAATAGGATTCAATAGTACAATAGTTTTAAACATTATTTAGCTATATCAAATTTAAGCAATCATCTATATATATAAAGGTTACCAATGTACATAATGACCACAAAAATAATATGTATGCACTAAAATGAAGTTATAGTTACTTGGTGCGAATCAACAATGTTGGTGGCAGGAAGAAAAACCTCTTTATATACCACATTTCTAGTGAACGAACCTTCTTCACTAAGTACAAAGCCTTTTTTGACCAAAATTTTTGTTGAGGACTCTGAGACCCCTCTTGATAAAGCAACATATAGAAAATTATGTTAAACACAAAGTGTACAAATCAGAAACTTTGATGTTTAGGCGAAAACTAATAGAAGGCATACCAAATCTAATCAAAGACTTTAATGTTTTGCTGACCGCGAACGTCTTTGCATTGTCCTACTCGTATTTGTGTAAATTTTCAGAATTTAAACGTTAACCAATTGTTGTGGCAGATTTCAAGCAAGAATTAAAAGCTCACTTAATAGGTTACATGAATTTATATTCTTCCTCTTCATATGATGCTAACAATTCAATAATAAGAGTACAAATTAATGTTTTAAGAAGTATAATACAATGCTCCTTCCCTCACATGAACCATTTTCCTCCAAGTATTTTACACAATGAAAACCCATACAAATGTAGCGACTATATATATAAGTAGAGAAAGGCCAATGAAACCGCAAGCAAAGAGAGGCAAGCATAATCGATCCAAGGTTATTTTATTTACATTGCAATATTGTTTACGTTGGAAATAAAAAACATAATCGTGCTTCTTCCCTTTGTTCTTGCCCCCTAATGTATAATACAATAATGTTTCCCTCACATAATTGGTTTAATTAAAAAGCTTGTAGGGATACCTAACTCATGCATTTTCTCCACTTCATTTAATGAGAAACCCTTACTTATATGAATTTGGGCACATTAAGTCATCTTTTTTCTCTGCCACAAAAAAAAAATTTACAAAACTGGTTTTCAAAAATGTTGGTGGGCAGGAAGAACCTCTTTATATACCATATTTCTAGTGAACGAACTAGTGGAGGATTTGGGGTAAACTCCCTCCTTCCTCAACCTTCCTCTCCCTACCTCTCTTTCCCTCCTCATCCCTGCCTTTCATCCTCTGTAACCCCATCTCCTCCCTCGGCCTTTGTTTCTCGTCCCTCCCTTTGCTCCATCGTCTTTGGTGTTAGCTTTCGGTGATGGTGGTGATGACTGGTGTTCATGGTGGATCATTGGAGATGGGAAATCTCTCATCTCGGCGTTCTTCGTTGTTCACTCGGTCTTGTTGGCTGCTTTTAATTTTCTTGTTTTCGGCCTCTTTATTCTCAGCCTATGACTACGCCCAAACTACGCATTAAATTAAACACGTAATTTGAGTATTGTGCAATTTAAACCCTTTTTGTGTAGATGTAGTATTGGTAAATAGGGATCGTTCTTAACCGGGGAAATTAGGGAACATTAATAATGTGTTAGTGGGAGATGAATAAAAGAATAATGAATTAAATAATTAAATAATCAAAGAACTAAATAATCAAATAATTAATAAATTAAAGAATAGATGAATAAGAGAATAAAGAATAAAACAATAAAAGAATAAAGAATAAAAGGAATAAAAGAATAAAAGAATTAAAAGAATAAAGAATAAAAAGGGGGTTTGAAAAGGGTTGTAAGTATAAAATAAAGAAAACAAATAAAAATAATTGAATACTTAATTGTACTTCTACTTTAACCTTTGTAGTTGTGAACTTTCTTCAAACACATATTTTTACCAACACTCTAGCATCATGCTCATATTGAACCAATCACGAAATCATACATTAATCATCTCAAATACATGCATACATTTTTCATATTATAAATGCACCGAACAGCGGATTATTACTTACAATATGATCCACCTTAAGTAAGTGATTTAATGCGCCGAACAACGATCAAACATTAAATCTCTTCAACTCTATTCTAAATGCCCCGAACAGCGGATCAACATTTAGTTTCGAATTGAAGTTTAAGCACTAAAACATATGAAGTAAAAGAAATTCAAAAAGTAAAACACATGGAGATTGCATTCTTACTTACAAATGTTAGAAAGAAAATACCAACACATATATTGAATTATAAGTAAAACCAATAACAATAACAAGAATTTAAGTAGAAAAATATGGATTTTCACAAGAATCACCGAACAGCGGCAGGAAACTTATGAAGATGGAAGAAGAAATACGAGGAATTCGGTCTTAAAACTCTTGAATTGCTTTAGAATTACTTGGCCTAGGTATTTCTTAAGGAAAGCATAAAAATGTGTTTAAGAGATCTCAAAGAAATATCACAAAAAACAAAGTAAAGAAGAAATGAAATTAAGAAAAATAAAAGTAACATAAATTAAGAACAAGAATTAAAAGAAAGCTAATTAATAAGAAAATCTACAAGAAGTTAAAATGGTCCCCAAAAATGTCTCTCAAAAGAGAGAAACAAAAGAACTAAACTAAAAACTAAAAACTAAGAAAAATGGAAGAGATGGAGAAATGGAACTAATGGGGGACTCCCCAAATACATGAAATGACCTCCCTATTTATAGAGGGAGTGCCACAATTGTTTAATTAAAAGTACAAAATTAAAATATAAAAATAGCAATAAAATAGTACATGAAGAAGTGATGGAAATGATGAGATTGGGTGGGAAAAGATGCTGATTTTGGGGCAAATATGCTGATTTTGGGAAAAAGTGGCTGATTTTGGGGAAAAGTTGCTGATTTTGGGGCAAATATGCTGATTTTGGGAACTATTGGGGGGCTGCTGGATTTTTGGCTTGGGCTGCTGGATTTCAGCAGCTTCCCACCGAATTTCCTTGCGATTTTCGGTGGTTTCTCATATTTCGTCCATAATTTCTTCGTTATAATTCCGATCGGGATGATTCTTTCGCCAAAATACTCCAAATTACAAACTTTATTTATTTAAACAAAAATAACACAAAATAAATTATTTTATCTATTTATTTAATATTTTAATATTAAAAGCTAAGTATAAAGGGTATAAAATAATATAAAATAATGCTTATTTGATGACCTATCAAATACCCCCACACTTAAACTTTGCTAGTCCCTAGCAAATACTAAAATTAAACTACGAATTCAAAACAAGTAACCTTTAACCATTTGTCTCAATATTTCATTATTACAATCATGGCATAAAAGATTTTCACTTAAAACGTTTAAGCATATGGAATTCAAGAGTTAATACATTGTAACAAAATGCTTCAACAAGTATGATAATGAGTAAATATGGTGAAATGGATCTCAACATGAATAAAACAAGTATGAATCAACTCACAAGGATATGCACTCATAAATTCACTCAATTTTGTAAGGGTTTGTGTTTGCACTCAAAGTATGTGAGAAATACTCACATAATCGAAATGAAGTACTTTTACAAAATCTCAAACAAACACCTCAAGATAAAAACAAAACACACTTGCACAAATGAACCAAAACCATAAGCTTACTCAAGTGATTAACTCAACTAATCAAATTTTACCATCTTAAGGATCATAAGGTCTTTACGAAGGTTGTAATGGGGCTAAGTTTAGAGGCAAGGAAAATATAGGACAAGTGGTGCTCAATTCGTTCCAAGACTCAATAGACTCCCAAAACGTATCATAGTTTCCCAACCTTAGTGCAATGATGTCAGTAATCCATCCTTTCGAACATAGGCCTAATTTCATCATGTTGGGCCTCATAGTCATTCTTTGTGTCGGATTTATAAATGTAAGGGACTTAACTCAAACATTACATAACCAAACCTTATTACCTTGATCGAGACTCATCTTTTTTTTTTAATTTATTTTTTTTTATATCAAGGTAATAACATGTGTCAACAATACAACAAAGTTTGAGTCGGTAAATCCAAATAATTCACATAAAAGTCTTTTCAACATCATTATTTTCTCCTTACACAATCTTTATATCTTCAACCGAGTTCTTGGAACAAGGGTAAAGGATGGCTATACTAAGTTCAAGTGTTTAGATAATCATGGTGATGAAAGAAAAGCTTAATGTGGGCTCAAAAGAGGTTAAAACTAAGGGGGTCGCAACTTGTGCGCACAAAATAGGGAACATGGATGTTTGAATTTGTGGTGTTAACCCTAATGCCTTAATCATTTCCAAAATCAGAGAGTTTATTGACTTAAAAGCTTTGAAAATCACATAGAATAAGTTCTAGTACTCTAGAGTTCATTAAAAGCTATGGCAAGCAGTTATGAGGCATATGTATATCAATTTAAACAAAGAACTTATGAATCACTCATCAAAGATGTATATAAAGTTCTAAAACTCACATAAGGTTCAAATGATTCATACTTATCATATCATGCTCATTTATGTACCAATTTACATGCATTATCTTCAAGTTATAACACTTAATCACAAAATATTAACAAACAAATTCAAGTTGTAGTGATTGCCTTTATAGCCATAACATATTCATTTCCGTTCATTTATATCATTGACAAGTTAAATGGCAACTTAAGACTCATAAAAACACTAAGTTAAAAGATTCAAGAAAACAAATTTTTTTTTTCATTTTTTTTTCATCTCTTTTATATATATATATTTATTTATTTCTTTTAATTAATTTTTTTTTTCATTTTTTTTTGAAATCAAAATTGTAAACCATTCCCCCACACTTAAATTCTACATTGTCCTTAATGTAGGAAAATACGAAGTAATTAGACATAGAATCAAAGTAAGGAAGATGATTTACGAAAATAATAGAAAAACATTAAATAAACAAAATAAAAGAGAGTGAAGGGTAAAAGGATAGCAAATCTGTATTGATGACTCCTTCACATCCCGGGAACACATTGGGTTGCCTCCCAACAAGCGCTTGAAGTTTAACGTTCATCCAGCCTAGACAGAGATGCAAGTTAGTTAGTCAGAGATGTACGTTAATTAAGAATGCAAGTTAGATATGCAAATTAAAGTTAAGGAAGCAATGTGAGTTAAAGATGTAAGTTAGAGGAAGAGTGCAATGCAAGTTAAACTAAATATGCAAGTGAAGTTAAAAATGCAAGTTAAATGAAAGATGAAATGCAAGTTAGCATGAAAGATACAAGCTAGCTTTGTCATGACAAAAAATGTAAATTAAGATATAAACAATATTTACATGTCGGGGGAAGTCAAAGATATATACGGTTCACATAGCTTCAAAGTTTAAATGGAGACTTATACGTCCGTGCGGCCCAAGTAAATATCTTGGATTAATTCAACTATTTGGGCAAGTTCAAAAGTGACCAGGTTAGAAAGAATACACATAAGAGGCAGGGCTAATTTCTTAGACCCAAAACCCATTATGAGTACCGTCTCTTGTCCTAGACATCACCCTCGAAAATTTCTTACTCCAGAGGAATTAAGATGACTCAAGTGTTAACAATCACCGTGGGTGAGAGTTAACAAAAGAGTCTTCGCCGATAAAGATCAAAATCTAAATTTCGAAACACAAGTGATCTACATATAGCTGAGACTAATGCATGTATGCAAGAACTATGTACAAGTATGTTTTTATGCACAATTTACAAATATAACATGACAATTTACGTATGAACAATTTATACAAGTATGAACAATTTATTTACAAGTATGGTTTTATTCACAAGTAATGATATTTAAAAAACAATTTCTCATTAACAAACTAACATAAGTATAAGATTTATTTAACAATTGAGATTTACACTAACACAAAGTGAAGATAAGAAATTTAAATTTATTTTCTTAAAATTTATTTTCTTTATTTTTTATTTTAATTTTTTTTCGGAATTTAAAAATTAAATAAATGAAGATTTTTTTTTACGATTTTTTTTTTTAAATTTACAAAAACAATATAAAAATAAAAATAAGGAAAAGTGAATAATTACCATAAGCATTTATGAACAATTAAAAAGAATGAACATTATGTACAAGTATGAACAAGAATAATATAACAAGTAAGAGAATTATAAACAAACATAAATGAAAGTCTATTATAAACAAGTATGTATGTATACTATGAAATATAAAAGTTATAAACATGTATAAAAGGTAACAAGTAACATATATACAACATTTATTTACAAGCATGAATTAATACTAACATAAAGCTAAGATAAGATTTTTTTTTTAATTTTTTTAATTTAGAATTTTTTTTAATTTTAATTTAAATTTTATCAAGACATAACCAAATAAATAATTACATAAGAATAAAATAAGTGTAATAAAAAAGTTAATGGAATAAAAATTTAATGGAATAAAGTTAGTGGAATAAAAAGTTAATGGAATAAAGTTAGTGGAATAAAAAGTTAATGGAATAAAAAGTTAATGGAATAAAGTTAGTGGAATAAAAAGTTAATGTTATAAAGTTAGTGGAATAAAAAGTTAATGGAATAAAGTTAGTGGAATAAAAAGTTAATGGTATAAAGTTAGTGGAATAAAAAGTTAATAGAATAAAAAGTTAATGTAATAAAGTTAGTGGAATAAAAAGTTAATGGAATAAAGTTAAAGTTAAAGCAATAAAGAAAAAGTTTATGGAATAAAATTAAAGTTAATGGATTAAAGAAAAAGTTAGAAAGTGTAAAGAAAAAAAAAATTAAAAGTAAGGAAAAGTGAATATGTACAATATGCATTTATGACAAGTACAAATTAAATTAAATTATGAACAAGTATGATAGAATTTTAAATTTACATAAACAATTTGAATATGAACAAATATATAAAAAAAAATTATGAACATTTATGAACAAGTCTATATTAGAGATTATGAATAAGTAAAGTATGATCATTATAAAATAATAAGAACAAAAATAAGATGGATAAATAAAATATAAACAAATAAGTAAAGGTTATAAACAAATATAATATTAACAAAAGTAAAATTTATAAACAAGTATAATATGCACAATTTATATACATACACTAACAAATTAAAATGATTTTCAATTTCCCCGGCAACGGCGCCAAAAATTGACTACGCCCAAACTACGCATTAAATTAAACACGTAATTTGAGTGTTGTGCAATTTAAACCCTTTTTGTGTAGATGTAGTATTGGTAAATAGGGATCGTTCTTAACCGGGGAAATTAGGGAACATTAATAATGTGTTAGTGGGAAAGAGTAATGAATAAATGAATAATGAATAAATTAATGAATTAAATAATTAAAGAATTAACAAATTAAAGAATTAAAGAATTAAAGAATTAATTAATCAAAGAATAATAAACTAAAAGTATTAAAGAATAAAAGAATAAAGAGATAAAAGAATCAAAGAATAATAAACTAAAAGTATAAAAGAAGAATAAAAGAATAAAGAATAAAAAGGATAGAAGAATAAAACAATAAAAGAATAAAAGAATAAAAAAGAATAAAAGAATAAAAGAATAAAGAATAAAGAATTGAAAAGGTGGGTTTTGAAAAGAGTTGTAAATATAAAATAAATAAAACAAGTAAAAATAATTAAATACTTAATTTTACTTCTACTTTAACCTTTGTACTAGTGAATTTTCTTCAAACACATATTTTTACCAACACTCTAACATCATGCTCATATTGAAACAATCACGAAATCATACCTTAATCATCTCAAATACATGCATACATTTTTCATATTATAAATGCACCGAACAACGGATTATTACTTACAATATGATTCACCTTAAGTAAGTGATTTAATGCGCCGAACATCGATCAAACATTAAATCTCTTCAACTCTATTCTAAATGCCCCGAACAGCGGATCAACATTTAGTTTCGAATTGAAGTTTAAGTACTAAAATATATGAAGTAAAAGAAACTCAAAAAGTAAAACACATGGAGATTGCATTCTTACTTACAAATGTTAGAAAGAAAATACCAACACATATATTGAATTATAAGTAAAACCAATAACAATAACAAGAATTTAAGTAGAGAAGTATGGATTTTCACAAGAATCACCGAACAGCGGCAGGAAACTTGTGAAGATGGAAGAAGAAATACGAGGAATTCGGTCTTAAAACTCTTGAATTGCCTTAGAATTACTTGGCCTAGGTATTTCTTAAGGAAAGCATAAAAATGTGTTTAAGAGATCTCAAAGAAATATCACAAAAAACAAAGTAAAGAAGAAATGAAATTAAGAAAAATAAAAGTAACATAAATTAAGAACAAGAATTAAAAGAAAGCTAATTAATAAGAAAATCTACAAGAAGTTAAAATGGTCCCCAAAAATGTCTCTCAAAAGAGAGAAACAAAAGAACTAAACTAAAAACTAAAAACTAAGAAAAATGGAAGAGATGGAGAAATGGAACTAATGGGGGACTCCCCAAATACATGAAATGACCTCCCTATTTATAGAGGGAGTGCCACAATTGTTTAATTAAAAGTACAAAATTAAAATATAAAAATAGCAATAAAATAGTACATGAAGAAGTGATGGAAATGATGAGATTGGGTGGGAAAAGATGCTGATTTTGGGGCAAATATGCTGATTTTGGGGCAAATATGCTGATTTTGGGAAAAAGTGGCTGATTTTGGGGAAAAGTTGCCGATTTTGGGGCAAATATGCTGATTTTGGGAACTATTGGGGGGCTGCTGGATTTTTGGCTTGGGCTGCTGGATTTCAGCAGCTTCCCACCGAATTTCCTTGCGATTTTCGGTGGTTTCTCATATTTCGTCCATAATTTCTTCGTTATAATTCCGATCGGGACGATTCTTTCGCCAAAATACTCCAAATTACAAACTTTATTTATTTAAACAAAAATAACACAAAATAAATTATTTTATCTATTTATTTAATATTTTAATATTAAAAGCTAAGTATAAAGGGTATAAAATAATATAAAATAATGCTTATTTGATGACCTATCAGCCTTTGTCCTCCCTTATCAAACCACATCCATTACTTAATGTTCATCAAATTTCCATCCTTCATCCACAATTTTCCTTTCCCCCAAATCCAGCGCTTTTGGGTCTATTTCAGATTCTCTCTCAGCTGCTCCATGGGATTTTTTCACTGCTGATTTCCATCTACAACTCTTCCCTAAATATGATCTTCCGATTTGAGCGCTTGAGTTTTATCGTTTACTGGTCATTCTTGACCTTAATGATTGTTTATTGGAACCCTTAATTCAAGGAGTTGTTGTCAACTCCCTTAATTCAAGGAGTTGTTCCTTTATTGGAACCCTTAATTCAAGGAGTTGTTGTCAACTCCCTTAATTCAAGGAGTTGTTGTCATCTCCCTTAATTCAAGGGAGTTGTTCCTTAATTCAAGGAATTGTTGTCAATTCCCTTAATTCAAGGATCTCTCTTAATTCAAGGGAGTTGTTCCTTAATTCAAGGAATTGTTGTCAATTCCCTTAATTCAAGGAGTTGTTAATTAGCTTCCCTAAGCCTATATATAGTTGTACAAATTGTAAGGATCATATGAGAGAAATACAATTCAACCTTTGAAATTCAATGTGGTATCAGAGCAGGGAAATTAACCTGCTTCTGCTATACTGCTATCCGAGAGTATTCACTCTCCAAAATGTCTGAAGACAATCTTTTAGCATTAGAAGCTGAAAGTTCCCGGGAGCTTTCCTACGTGAATGCGCATGAGGTGGACGTCAACCCAAATCAAAGGTTAAGCTCAGTCGTACTGAATGAGTTTAATTACTTGTCGTGGTCAAGAACTGTGTCTTTGGCGCTGGGTGGGAGATCCAAGTTAGGGTTCATAAATGGAAGCATCAAAGTACCTGATGCTTCCTCACCAAACTATGAATCTTGGCTTAGCAAGGATCAGCTAGTTATGTCATGGCTTTTGAATTCCATGGAACGAAAGTTAGCTGAAATATTCAGCTATTCAGAATCCTCGTACCAGCTATGGGAAGCGGTCAAGGAAATGTATGACAACCAGAATAATGCTGCCCGTGTTTTCCAATTAAAGAAGGACATCTCTGATCTGCAACAAGATGGCAAGCCGTTTGTGCAACTCCTAGGAAGCATGAAAAACATGTGGAATGAGTTGGAAATTTATCGTCCTCATACAACTGATGCAGCATGCTACGAAAGAGAGCAGAAGAAGACAAGGTATTTCAACTCTTGTCCAGTCTTGACTCAACATATAAAGATCTACGATGTCACATACTCATGAACACTGAACTTCCTTCCTTCACCAGTGTGTGTGCAACGATTCAACGTGAAGAAGTAAGGAGGAAAGTCATGAACCTGAGTACAATGACTAACGTACCTGAGGCTAGGGCATATATGACCAACGAGAGAAAGTACAAAGGAAAGCATCCGCACTTGAAGTGTCAACACTGCAACAATATAGGTCATGTTAAAGACACATGCTGGATTTTACATCCAGAGTTAAAGCCTAACTTCATGAAGGACAACAAGGGCATACAAAAGGTGAACCATACTCCACATCGAGCAAATCATGCATCTACCTCCATCTCCAATAGGTCAGATCCATTCAAGAACTTCACAGCAAACCCAACAGAACTCATGACTGAGTTTATGTCGTACCTGCAAGGCAAGAAAGGAGGGGCTGGAATTGACCGTGCAGATAGCATGGAAGAAGGGACCTCGACAGCATTGCTCGGCAAGTTTGCAGGTTTCTTGGCAGACACGAAACCTGTACCCCAAGAAGATATGCAAAGTATCATGAAAGCCTTTAAAACTGCTCTTAAATTAAATATGTTGCATGATTTTTGGGTTGTAGATTCAGGTGCCACAGATCATATGACCAATCATGTGTCTAAATCTTAAAATTTTGAAAAATTGGCAAAACCTTCTCAAGTTTCAATTGAAAATAGAGAGCATGTAAAGGTTTTAGGAAAAGAAAAGATAAAGTTGATGTCTAATGAAATTGAATCAATAGCTTTGTATGTTCCTTCCTTTCCATTTCAACTTCTATCTGTGGGAAGGATCACAAATACCTTGAATTGCATAGCCATTTTTTCTCCTCACAAAGTGATCTTTCAGGATTGTGTCACCAAGAAGACGATTGGTGAAGGGTTTTATTTAGATGGTCTCTATTACATGTCAAAGAGCAATCCCAGAGGGTGTCAAGCCAAGTTCAACCCCATTCAAGATAATCAATTGTGGCATCAACGTTTAGCTCACCCTTCCTCACCCATTTTGTCATCTTTATTTCCAAAATTAGGTAAGGATGCTATTTTTTGTGAAACATGCCACTTGTCTAAAGCCACTAGATTACCTTTTAACTCTTCTTTGTCTAGGACTAGTAAGTGTTTTGAACTAGTTCATTCAGATGTATGGGGACCAATTAGGGAATCTTTTGATGGCTACAAGTATTTTGTGATTTTTGTGGATGATTTCTCTCGAGTCACATGGTTGTATCTCCTAAAGTCTAAGAATGAAATGATAGAAGTGTTTAAGGATTTCCATAACCTTGTTAAAAACCATTTCTCATCTCAAATTCAAACCTTACGATCTGAAAATGGCACTGAATACATATCTCATATCATGAAACAATATTTGAGCACTCATGGCATCATGCATCAAACAAGTTGCGTTGGAACCCCTCAACAAAATGGGGTAGCCAAATGTAAAAACCGTGACCTACTTGAGAAAACAAGAGTATTAATGCTGCAAATGAATGTACCAAAGAGATATTGGTCCCAAGGTGTTATGACAGCTGCTTATATCATCAATGGGTTACCTAGCCGAGTCTTGGAATTCAAGTCTCCCCTAGAGGTCATGAAAGGAAGGAAAATTGATCTCTCACATCTTAGAGTGTTTGGTTGCATATGTTTTGTTCATGTTCAATCTCATCACCGAGATAAATTAGACCCTAGAGCTACTAAATGCATCTTCCTTGGTTACTCCTCTACTCAAAAGGGATATAAGTGTTATAATTCCCAACTAAGGAGATTGATTGTGTCCAAAGATGTTTGATTTCATGAGACTAACTCTTTTTTTGGCAAGACAAGTGAATTCACAGATCAAGGGGATGACATCTTGGACTTATTCCCATTACCAAGAATTGAACCCGAGGGTCCGCAACAACGTGAGCTCAATCATGCCAACACTAATCCTTCTCTCAATGAAGATAACCATGAAGGTACTCATCCTGATGGTTCTATGCATGATGATGGCAGCGGAAACCAAAAAAACCTTCAAAGCGTGGCTGATAATTTGAACGAGAGTGAGCCAACTCTCCCAAAACCTCGACGCAATCCTCAACGTGATAGGCAGTCTCCCACAAGGTTTCAAGATTTTGAAACATATAAACCGAGGCATCCAATATCAAATTATGTGTCGTATCAAAAGGTGACTCCATCTCATGCTGCCTTCTTTAACACCATCTCCAGTTACAGTGAGCCCCAAAACTTCCATGAGGCTAATAACCATGTTGTGTGGCAAAAAGCAATGCAAGATGAACTCAAGGCTCTAGACCAACACAACACCTGGAGCATCACCAAACTTCCAAAAGGAAAAAAGGCAGTGGGTTGCAAATGGATCTATAAGATCAAGTTTAATTCAGATGGTTCAATTGAGAGGTATAAAGCCAGGCTAGTTGCTCGCGGATTCACTCAAACATTTGAGGTGGACTACAAAGAAACATTTGCTCCTGTTGCAAAAATGAACTCAGTTAGGGTTTTATTATCCGTGGCTGTCAATAAGGGTTGGTCCCTGTACCAAATGGACGTGAAGAACGCCTTTCTACATGGTGATCTTGAAGAAGAAGTCTACATGTGCTTGCCTCCTGGACATCCTCAAAGCCAGGACCCTGATTTGGTGTGTAAGTTACATAAGTCAATTTATGGACTGAAGCAATCGCCTCGTGCTTGGTATGCTAAACTAAGTTCAGTTCTTCGTAGTGTTGGTTTCAAAAGGAGTGGTGCCGATTCATCATTATTTGTTCGTACTGGAGCTGGTGGGAAATTAGTTGTGTTGATATATGTGGATGACTTAATAATTACAGGTGATAATGCTGCAGAGATCTCCAAACTCAAACAGTCACTTCAACAAAGATTTGCGATTAAAGACCTTGGGGTGTTAAAGTATTTTCTTGGGATCGAAATGGCATCTTCTCATAAGGGTTTATTTCTTAATCAATGGAAATACGTCATGGACCTCCTTCAGGATGCTAATATGAGTGATGCTAAGCTTGCCCTTACTCCTCTTGATAGCAAGCTCAAACTTGACTTGGGAGGCACTCCACTCTCGGATATCAGCTCCTATCAGAGGCTTGTTGGTAAATTGATCTACCTAACGATCACCAGACCAGACATCTCATATTCAGTGAGTATTGTCAGTCAATTCATGCATTCTCCCACTATCGAGCATCTGAACCTTGTAAAAAGGAACTTACGTTACTTAAAAGGGTCTGTTGGTCGTGGTATTCTCATGACGAAGAACGACCACACTCACATCATAGGGTACTGCGATGCAGATTGGGCAGGAAATGCTATCGATCAAAAGTCCACAAGTGGTTACTGCACCTTTGTTGGTGGAAACTTGGTCACCTGGAAAAGTAAGAAGCAAACTGTCATCGCCAGATCCAGTGCCGAAGCTGAGTACAGTGCAATGGCTTCAACAACGTGTGAGTTGATCTGGCTCAAGGGTCTTCTGTGTGATTTAGGGTTTCTTGCAACCCTTCCTATGTCCCTATTTTGTGACAACCAAGGAGCCATGCATATAGCATCCAACCCCGTGTTTCACGAGCGAACGAAACATATTGAGGTTGACTATCATTACGTTCGTGAACAGGTGCAGTTGCAAGTAATTCAGACACACTACACAAGAAGTTCCACCAATTGGCCGACATTTTCACAAAGCCCTTAGCTTCTCATCAGTTTCAACAACTTCTGTCCAAACTTGGATCCATCAACCTTCTGGATCCAGCTTGAGGGGGAGTATTGGAACCTTTAATTCAAAGAGTTGTTGTCAATTTCCTTAATTCAAGGAGTTGTTCCTTTATTGGAACCCTTAATTCAAGGAGTTGTTGTCAACTCCCTTAATTCAAGGAGTTGTTGTCATCTCCCTTAATTCAAGGGAGTTGTTCTTTAATTCAAGGAATTGTTGTCAATTCCCTTAATTCAAGGATCTCTCTTGATTCAAGGGAGTTGTTCCTTAATTCAAGGAATTGTTGTCAATTCCCTTAATTCAAGGAGTTGTTAATTAGCTTCCCTAAGCCTATATATAGTTGTACAAATTGTAAGGATCATATGAGAGAAATACAATTCAGATCGATCTTGTTGGCTCCTTCAATTGGTTTGTGCTCTGCAGTGGGGATCGACTTGAATCTCGGTGGTGGTAGCGGCTGGCAGGATGTTGTTTTAGTTTTTAGGGTTTGTTGAGTCTTTGTTTTGTTTTGGACTTGTTTGGGCTTGTTTGAGTTTTTATTTTCTTAGCCGATCCTGTTTATTTTCTAAGTGTGTTGTTGGGCTCCTCTAATGTGTAATGCATCTTATTAATGAATATCATTTTCTTGGGGAAAAAAACAAAGACAATCTGCCAATTCTGCTATTCAACATATATACCAAGCTACCAAATCTGCTATTCAACATACCAATATGCCAAATTTGTTATTCAACATTACTTGCTGAACTTGATTTGAAGAGTATATATATATATGAAAGACAAATTAATCAGTCAAAATAAAAATCAAGTACAGCAAATAACAATTCCAAAAACAAACCAATTCCAAAATAATGTGAAAGAGAGAAGCATAAAAACATCCATACATTACATTCTTCACACAAAGAAACATAACATTAAAAAAATTATCAGAAATCTGAAGAAAAAAAAACCAATTTTATATAAATTGAAACGAAAAGCTTAAATCCTAAACCAATCTATCAGAGCCATTCTCTTTCTCACAGCATCATGAGCAATTAATACACCACCATCAACGTACACTCTATATTGAATCATCATCAACATTACAATTTACAAACCAAGACAACAACAGCCATCAACGAAAATCCAATATCACGAAAAGAGGTACAATTTCACCTACACCAGCCATCACCAAAACTCCAATTTTACGAAAAGAGGTACAATGTCACCTACATCAGCCACCGGCGATTCAATGGGTTTGGCCTTGAGAGAATGAATGCGACGAGGATTGAAGAAATTGCTTGAGTCTTAAGACGATTCGCACTTAGGAATTTTGACATTTTTGGTTTCGCTTTCAGTGAGAAAGAAAGAGAGACTGAGAGACGCACAGGTGTCCGTGGAGATGTTTCAGCGATGGTTGCATGGTGCGGTGATGATACTCGAGAGATTGTGAGTGATGAGGATTGAGAGGACGATTGCATGATTTGAACTTCAACTTAGGACTTTTTCTTATTTGGGTTTCGTCGTAGGATTGTCCAATTATCCAATAGGAAAATAGTTTTTGTTATATATATAACAAATAGAAATGTTAATTTGATTTGATATCGGCACGAGACAGTTGTTTAAAATTTTAAATTTGAAACTATATTAAATCAAAGTGGAATATAAACTAGAATACGTAATGATATAGTATAATTAAATTTGAAAATAGTTTCTATTATTTTAACTTTTTTTTCTGTATGGTTTTATCCGTAATGATATAGTATAATTTTTCGATTATATATACGTAAAGCGAATATAAACTAGAATTCAAGGTAAATTATATATCCAATTACTTCCCTTGATTTCGTAGTTGAATATGGAGAAACAAAGGAAGTAAATGATCATTGTAGTTGTACATACCAAAAGAAGAAAACAAATGAATTCAATTGTCACCACTAACACGCTTGTGCTTCTTTTGAAAACAAATGAATTAAATTGTCACCACTAACACGTTTGTGTTTCAAAGAAGCCTCTAATAACTCAAGTCCAATAATATGGATGGGGCAGCTGAAAGAAGAACAGCAGCAACATCATCCACCACAAAATCATGAGTTTTGACCATGTAGTCTTGTCCTTTAAGTAACTCATATTACACAATTAAAAAATAATAATTTTTTTTTTTACACTAGTTTAAATTTCTATAATTTTGTACGGCTTTATTTAATATGTATCATAAAATTGATAATTTTTATAATTAAAACAGTATGAATCAAGTCATTTTGTGTGACAATTTTCATAAAATAATAATATATTTACATATTGAAAGGGGCCAACCCAAAATCGAATGAGATCCGAATACATTTTTTAGAAATCACCACGTACAACCTTTAGATCCACACGCCAATTGATGGACAATAGAGGTACCATATATTTTTTGTTTATTTTAATGGAGGAAACGTACTACAAATTACTCTTTCTGCAGAATGTACGGAATATGCCCCTGACAAGTGAGAAGCAAAATTAACTCGAGATACAATAAATCAATCGTATCAAAATTCTTTTAAAAGAATATTGGATTGTTGCTATGAAGCTTTCCTCATATTAGTTATATTTTCAAGTTTTCTTTTTATCATAAAATAAATATGGGTGACAATTTTTGACACGATTCAAAATTTGCACCAAATTTATTCGGGTCAACCCGTACGATTAAAATTTCGGATCATTTTCGGGTCAACCCCGTTATGACCCGTTTATTAAACGGGTGAGTTTCGGGTCAACCTGTTAACCCGTATAATGACATGTTAACCCGTTTAATAAATGAGTAGATTTCGAGTTAACAAGTTAACCTGTATATTGACTTATATATTGACCTGTTTAATAAATGTGTCATTACTAACCCATATATCTACCCATTTACCTATCTAAATATTTATTAAATCTTATAATTTAAATAGGTTAAACATATTAAATGGGTCAAACGGGTCATAGGTTAATTGAGTTTTGAATATGACCTGTTTATTAAATGGGTTAAATGGGTTATACGGGTCATTAACAGGTCAGGTTCGGGTTGGACATTCTTGACACGATTATTAAATTGGTCGGATTTGAATTTGGCATAAATGGGTAAAACAGAATTTATGACACGACACGAACCCGACACGACACGGCCTATTGTCACCCCTAGAAACAAACATATATTAACTTATAATAGTAACTATTATAATTTTGGTGAAAATAGATTCCAACGAAAATAATCTTCTTAAGACCAAACAACAACAACAACCACAAATACAACAACCATCAACAACTGAAAAAAAAAAGACTAGAAATTTCGGTTTGATACGGGATCGAAACATTGATAAATGGAAGGATAATTTTCACCAAGACTTCCAACAGACAATCTCTATGTTTCTCAAGTTCTTAAAGATCAGATGTGCTGAACTTAACGACAGTAGTTATTTCTTCTTTAGTAGATGTATTTTTTTAAAGGGCTATATGCATCATTAGAATTTTGCCCATTTTGGGCTTTGTGAGATTAATTTTTAATATTATATAGTTTTAGTGACACGAGTTTATTACTTATTAGTGCGTCTTTGTTCGTATTAAAATTGTTATAGTAAGTTGTTGATTTGAATGTTATTATTTGATTTTGATAATATTATCGTACTCTTTTTTTTATGATATAAAATAAAAAAATTTCTATTAAAAAAATCTTTTAAAAGAAATTCCATCGCATGTTTAATATTGATCGTGAAAATAAAACCAGCAAGTATACATAGAAATTCTCACCTTTTTTTTTGTTTGGCTCTTTTCGTAGGAGATTTCGCAACCACGTACCCTGCACGTTTGAACAAAAAATGCACCAAAATAAACAAAAAATGCCAAGAAAATGAGAAGGAAGGAAGAAGCAAAAAGAGGAATTTAGGAAATTAGTAATATCCTTACCCGATTTTAAAGGGTTAAGTGAAAGAAGAAAGAAAAAGAAAACACAGGAAAAGCCTAAAAATTTCGATATCCCCATCGGTCCCTAGCTATAAGCCTATAACGCTCAAACCACATTCACCTTACAAACAACAACGCATTGATTCTGTAACTCTCAGCCTGCAAAACCAAACGGTACCCTTTATATCTCTCTCTCACTTTTTCTGGAAATTTGAGCAACACAGCGCAAACCTTTCCCCTTTTTTGTGTTCTTCACGGGCCCTGTATTTCAGGTACAATCCACTCTTTATCTCTCCCCCTTCCTCTCTCTGATGGGAAAAGTGAAAAATGATGCAATTAGAATTTAGAGTTGTATCACTTGTATTTTGACCGTGATTTTGCGGTTAATTGTCTGAATTTTTTAGTTAACCTCAAAATGATAGAATACCCAGTTTTCTGTTTGTTGAATTGGAGATACAGGTGTAGGATGATACTAGGGTTTGAGTTAGAAAGCTCTGTGCTTTTACATCAATTGGTGATTGAATTTGATTGGTTATGTTCTGGGCTCAAAGTTGTAACAATTTTTTTGTGCTTTTATGACATAAGTAGTAATGCATGTGAATCAAACCCAACTTGATCGCATGAGGCCTGGATCATGCATAAATGGTGGTCTGATTGCATTTATGAATTTCATATTACCTGTTTTTGCTATAAAGATGGATTCTTGCTTTCGGATTTGAAAATAATAACAAAGATCTCTTGCATAGGTTATGCGATTCGTACTGATGCATTTTCTTTTAGCGTCTTGAATTCCACTTTGAGCCGAATAGTTTATCCGTAGCTGAGAGTGGTATCTGCTTGAGAACTTTTGGACAAACAACAAGTTTGTTTTTTGAATGCTGTTTGAGTTTGTCTGATGTGTTGGACTTCTAGTATCTTGTACTGAGAGATATCTGAATCACCTGTTAGGCTTCAGGTAGACTGGCGGCAGAAATTTCAGTTGAACCTAGAATATATTATACACTCAAGTTTGTTTGTTTGAACATCATAGGGGAGAATTATTTTGTTTCTATCTCATAGAAACTGGTAAGAGAGGAAAGTCATACTCTCATACGTTTGTTATGTTACAGTAGCAGTATGTCAAAAAATCTTAGCAGCTCGGATTTCCATCGTTGGCATTTTGTTTCTTATCTTACCAGATTGTGCAGAGTCATTTTTACCCTCTTTATTTGTCAAGGGGTTGGGAATGCCTTGTGTTTGATATGTTCATACCAACTCTTACATGCTTAAAGTCTGTCATTTATGTTTTCTTCATTTTTATTTACTTTGAGCATTGTGGTTTTTTCCTTAGTTCCTATTTCCTTGTATCTCTTTCTTTTCTCTCTCTCTTTTTCGACTTTCTAATTGAGAAAACTGTTCTCTCTACAATATTTAGCTTACTTGATATGATGCATTGTTATAACATTACTTATTGAGAGTCAGGCCCCATCATTTTTCCATTATTTTACTATGGTGATTGTCTTCCATATTTGTATCAGCACATAAGGGATCTGTAATTAATTGATTCTGTGATAACATTTTGTTAAGATTTTTTATAGTCAACTATTTGTAAGTGTTGGCATTAAGGGTTAAACTTTCAATATTCAAAAGGATGAACCTGGACTACGACACTTCAGTTGGAACCTCTCCTCTTGAATAAACAGGGGCCAAATATGAGTTGAAGAGTGGGATCAAAACTTAAACTGCTGATTTAAAGTTATTTTGAGCGGCAACTAAGTGATAAGTTTCCTTGGACATCTTGGCATTCCTTCGGTAGATTCGTTGGAAATGAAAATATATAGTAAGATGAGAAGAAGAAAAATATGCCGAGCATGTCACATTTATCTGCCGATTACTTATGAAGTTGGGTTGAAAATGCAGCAACGGTTTTATTATTTTTTTTGTCAATTTTCACCTTCATTGAAACATTGGTTTTGAACTTTTGGAATTAATATATTCTCTTCTTGGCATAACTTCATATTTTGATTGTTCAGATTGCTTGCCAGTGCTGCCCCGGAGTAGCAATAATCAGCTGTGCAAATAATTTGAAACAAATGAATTGAGACTATTATGTCTGAACAATTGATAGAAGGTCTCCCAGACGCTGTTGCCCTTAGGTGCCTTGCATGGGTTCCCTTCTATCTTCACCCCAAGTTGGAGATTGTTTCTCATTCCTGGCAAGCTGCCATTCATAGCCCTGAGTTTTTTAGAGCTCGACAGGAAGTTGGCTCATCCGAGGATCTCTTATGCGTGTCTGCTTTTGACCCAGATAATTTATGGCAGCTATATGACCCTCTTCAAGACCTTTGGATTACACTCCCTGTTCTCCCCTCTAAAATTAGAAACCTTTCACACTTTGGTGCTGTCTCCATTTCCGGAAAGCTGTTTGTTGTCGGTGGTGGTAGTGGTGCTGTTGACCCAATGACTGGTGACCATGATGGGAGCTTTGCTACCAATGAGGTATGGTCATATGATCCTGTAATTAGGCGATGGACCCCACGGGCATCTATGCTCGTGCCTCGTGCAATGTTTGCATGCTGTGTTTTAGATGGAAAGATTGTTGTTGCAGGCGGTTTCACCAGCTGTCGAAAATCAATCTCTCAAGCAGAAATGTATGATCCTGACAAGGATGTATGGGCACCAATTCCTGATCTCCACCGCACGCATAATTCTGCTTGCTCAGGAATCATGCTGGGAGGAAAGGTGCATGTCTTGCACAAGGGTTTATCAACGGTGCAAGTCTTGGACAACGTGGGGCTTCAATGGACAGTAGAGGATTATGGTTGGCAACAGGGTCCGATGACAGTTGTTAAGGGTGCAATTTATGTCATGAGCCATGGAGTCATCTCCAAGCAAGACAAAGAATCAATGAAGGTGTTGGTTTCTGCATCTGAATTTGGCCGCAGAATTGGGTTTGCAATGACTGGACTCGCGGATGAAATCTACGTGATTGGTGGAGTGATTGTTCCTGACCAATGGAACTTGGAAATCCAGCAAATGTCTGATGTTGACATTCTCACGATCAGAGGTGAAAGACCGACTTGGCGCCAGGCAGCTCCCATGACACGGTGCCGTGGAACTGTTCTTGGTTGTACACAGTTGAGAATTTAGGTCTCCATTTGTCGTTCGTAAGTGCTCTTCCTTCGGTTCCTGCTACAGGGCATTGGCCTTATGCCTGCTTTTGCTTGAAAGATGTAATCCTTGCCCTTGTTTCATGTTTCGACCATCACCATTGGAAGAGTCGACAGTTTATTGGTACCAGAATTATATGAACTGTTGTCATGGATGTAGCTACTTTTTTTATTTTCCTTTTTTGGATAATTGAACAAAGAGTCTTTTATGTGTACCTGTCTTTCTTAATGTTCTTTCATTTATGGTTTTTTTATGGGGAAACTATGACTATGTTGTGGATGTGGATCCATAGTTTGATCTATGATGGTACTTTGTTATCTTATTGTAGAACCAAAGCTAAACAAACACTTCGGAACACTTTCACGCCGTATTTACTTAAATGTGAATTCCAATTATTTCGTCATGATACACTGCCACAAAGGTATGGGAGTTTTTCTATTTTCTTACCCATTTTTCTTTTTTTTTAAGTTTTTACGTTTACTAATATAAAAAATAAATATGTGGGTTATATACTCAATATAGTGACATTTTTCTTCATTCTTGTAATAAGAGATTTAAAATTTGATTCAGATAAAAAAGCAATATATATAATGAAACCTAGGGCTGGGCACATGGAACCAAAATACCGAAACCGTACCGTTTCAGATCAAACCATACCGAAAAAAAACCGAATAGTAAAACCGTTGTATGATTGGTACGGTACCGAAACCGTACCGATATAATTCGGTACGGTTTCGATATCAATATTTTAAAAAACCGTCCCGTACCGATACCGTACCGAATTAGAATATTTTTTTTTTAATAATTAAATTTATTTCTTATTGGTTTATTAGGCATTCTTCAAGAGTTGATATGACCATACATGTCTTAATTTAGCTTCTAAGAGTTGATATCTTCAACTTAGTGCAACTTTTTCAATACATATTTGAAAACTTAAGTCCTTCATAAATGTAGTTTTGTTTTTTCTTTAGTCTTTTCCTTGCTTTATAATCACAAACAAAATTTTAGCTCAAAACCGAAACCATACCGAAACCGTACCGAACTTAATTGGTACGGTACGATCTGGTTTCACTTTCAAAATATTGAATACCGAACCGTACCGTACCGATTAAAATTAAATGGTATGGTTCTGGTATCGATCAATTTTGTACCATACCGAACCGTGCCCACCCCTAATGAAACCCACCGTATCAAAACTCTTGGAGTTAATTGAAATGGACCCTTAGAGGTACTTCACTCTGTGGAAGTTGGGCCTTTGGGACATGGTCTATGGGCCTTCCGTTCTCACTATGAAACGGTTAAAATTTGATGGGCTTTTAGAAACTCAAAGGTTAAACCCACAATTTGATCTGAAACGCAAAACCCTGAACTGAACTGAACTGAGACGTCGAGCGCCAACCAAAAACTTATCTGAGCAAGAATGGAGGACACTCCGATGGATAACGGAGAAACTAACAAGGACTCTGAGGTTGCTCCTGCCCTAATTTCGGTCCATCCGACCCAGAATTCCGTTGCTGTCGCCGTCGGGTCGGACCTCCGTGTCTTCGACATCCTGTAAGCTAATTTTTCATTGTTGCTTTGGATTTCAAACATTTGCCTCATGGAAAAACGATGGTATTCCTGTATGAGTTCCTGAATTTCAAAGACGACGTCTTTGTTTTATAAATCAATTTTTGATGTCTCCGTATGTTTGTAATTACACAATTTAAATTGGTCTCAGTTTGATCAAATTATGATCTTTAATCTCTGTTTGGATTTGAGAAAGATTCCAGAAAGCTGAAAGCTTATACTTTTTGGTTAAATTTGTTTGTGTGATTCTATGTGAAAAAACATCAATTTGAACTAGATAGTTGCTTCAATTTGTGGTGGTTTCGCAGTGGGGGTTGCGTGGTTTCTTTGGTAGATGATTCTGTTGGGTCTCCCCATAAGGATTCCATAAGAGCCATTCGTTACGGAGCAAATGGGAAGCTCTTTGTGTCTGCTGGAGATGATAAAGTTGTCAAGATATGGTCCACCGAATCGTGGCGCTGCATTACCTCTGTGTAAGTTATAGATTTGACAATGCGATGCTGCTGAAAAGGCCTTCCCTTGCTTTTTGTACTAGATTTGTTTTCTAGCCTCTAGACTTGCCTCTGTGTAAAGTGTATTTTTTTCCTAATTTATAGTAGTTCTGTGGCTTCTATTATAGGTGCTCACATAAAAGAGTGAGTGCAGTTGCCATAAGCAATGACGGTTCGTATGTTTGTTTTGCTGACAAATTTGGGGTCATTTGGGTTGTGGATGTTGATGGGTTCAATGGTACTCAAGCATTTGTTAATAAGAAGGCAGCGCCATTACTTTCTCACTATTGTAGCATCATAACAAGTCTGGTGAGTTATTTACGATTGTTCAGATTTTCTTTGTTCTCTTATTTTTATCAAAATCGATGCTGGAAATTTGAATCCATCAAGTCTTACACTCAGCTTAATGACATGTGTGGAGTCAAACTTTGTCTAATTAATTTGTTTCATGTTATGGACTAGATTTTTCAGTGCTTGATTTCCATGTGAAGTTTAGGTTCAACTATTATCTTCTTCATTACCCGTATATAGAGAAAATTTCTTAAATCAGCCTTTTATACTTCTTCCCAGTTTTTCTTGTTCGCTTGAGTTAAGGTCTTCATAATGTCAGCTTACTGTTAGTCTATTAGATGGATTTCTTTGGTTACACCTCATGTTTCATTGAGATGATTGAAAATTTTATTGTAATTTTTGCAGGAATTTTCACCAGACGGAAGATTTTTCATTAGTGCTGATCGGGATTTCAAAATTCGGGTAGTCTATTATTGAAAACCATCCAATCATCTGATAGCTACGTCACACCCATAGCTCAAGTGCTTTCTCTTTTGGCAGGTCACTCGGTTTCCCAAGAAGCCTTTAGATGGAGCCCATGAGATACAAAGTTTTTGCCTAGGTCATACCGAGTGAGTAGCTTTTACATCTCTGACAGTGGACAAAATATATATATGATGAAGAAGCTTTTTGCGAACAATTGTATATTGTATATGCTATGTTCTTAGTCAGATCCTTCCTTTAAACTTGAAGGTGTACATATCTCTCAGTGATGCATCCAAATTAATGTACAGGACTTTCTGTTTCTTATAAATTTTGAAAGTCTACATTAAAATGTGGGGGACTTAAGAATATTGGTGCCAATACATCGGATTAACCTAATTAAATCTTGATTGTATGAACTATCTACAACTACCTATGCATTTAAGAAATCTTCTTGCTACTTAACTTTAACCTATCTTCACTTTCATGCCTCTGTTGGCAGGTTTGTTTCCTGCCTTGCCTTTGTTTGCACTCAGGAATGTCCCGAGGGGTTTCTTCTCTCTGGAAGTGGTGATTCAACAGTAAGTACTCGTGGCCTTTGTATTGCTTCAAGGTGCATCTTGTGTACTGTACAGAAGTTAACCCATGTAATTTTTGGCAGGTCCGCCTATGGGATATTTCCTCAGCATCTCTCCTAGATACTTGTGATTTCAGAGAAAAGGTATTTCAATACAATTGTTCCAAGCTTGCTGTGGTGTCCATTCACCTGGTTATTGTTTCTGAATGACATTGGTGCAGTGTTGTATTCACTTGTGTGATTTATTACCATTTTTTGTTGATGATACTTAACTACGGTTACAATTGTCTTTTAATTGTAATATTTCCGTTGGGCATGTTGTTACTTGATTTCATTCTAAAGGCAGGATTTCTAGAATCAGAAGGAGTAGAGGAGTGCTGTGCTGCTGTTACCAATTTATGCACCATCCCTGACCGCACCCTTGTTGCAGTGGTTGTCCAGAGGCAAGCTTCTGTCCGTTTGATTTTCTGTCTTCTTTCTCATTGGCGTGCTCTTGTTATTCATCTTCTTGATTCTCATTGACAATTTGACATATTGTCTTGCAGCTTGCAAGGAATAATATTGTTGAGATGTGATGTTTCTGCTCAAAAACTGCATGTTGCCAAGGTAAGGGCGTCAATTAATCCAGTAATATGAACAGTAAGTGTGCAACACTGTCAAAGGACAGATTGACGTGTTATCAGCCTCTCTTAGTTGATTTTTTTTTTTACAACAATCTTTCTTCTCTAGACACGTTCCAGCTTGCATTACATTTTTGTCATCCTTCCTTCCTCACTATTGCATTAGCGTTAAATGCGGGCACTTTGAGCTAGATTGCTATAATTGATCATGATGCTCACAATGAGCAGCTATTAAGAATTGGTGTTAATCTGAACAGGTGGTTTCTATCAAGGGAGATGCCTTCATACCTACATGCTTGGGGACAAGCTTTTCCTCGGGGTTATTGTGGATGGTAACGGGTGCTTCTAACTTGCATGATTCAAAAGGCCCTTCTTTGGCCCGTGTCAGGGCAATCTCCGGCTGTAATGAAAACAGCCCCAATTTTTCTCAGCTTGAACCAACTGTGTTGGAAGATGATGAGATCCCGGGGGGTAAGAAATTGCTGGAGAAGTTGCAGGGAAGCCTGTCTTTCGATGATAAATATTTCTTGACAGCAGCTGAGTCTTTGAAAACCTCCATGAGCAAGCTGCTAATAAAAAAGCAGTACTCAATGGAGAATCGAGAATTCAGAAAAAGAGGTAGGAATGATAAGAAAACGAAGAAATGATGGGATTTCATCAACGGCCTACTGTGAATTAATTGTGGTTCTCTTAGCTTTTGTAACTCTAGTCATTTATTTTTATTTTTTTTCAAATCTTTGTAAGAAAATGGTTGTATTGAAGAGATTGATATTAAGTTTTTAACTAGAATACCTCTTTGTTCTGGGTTTTTGGCCTTCATTTATGTGTCCATTCAATACAAATTAACATTTTAGCCTTCGTAGGCGCGCTAGATACTAAAGACGGAGGTCGCACAAACGAAGTAGGAGAGGGAGAAGTGTTTGGGGACTTCACACAACGATACTAGAAAACGGAAAAGTGGAGGAAAATATCTTAACGTAGTAGGCGACGAAAAACTCAAACACGCAACATCAAGAGAGGGAGAAATCGAGCATATGACATCATACAGAAGGCTGGTCTCAATCACTCGAGCCAAATAAGGTTGATTTTTTGAGCTAGCGATTACCTTTTGGGAACTAGTTTCTTATCCTTGATGGTTTAGTGAAGTGATTAGGCATTGTATTAAGCTAATTAGGTGAAGAAAACACACACACGCAGAAAACCAATCCGTACGGGGATCGTCTATCTGTATTCACCAGGTGTTTAAGCATCAAGATGACTAACTATTTTTAACCTTATTCATAAAAGTCGATTTATCCTAATGATGAATGCTGAACATCCTATTAGATTACGCGATTAAGACAAATTTGGACCCCATTCTTCCACGCAATTTCCCTCTTTCATTTTCTCCCTCCCACACATCATCACGAAAACAAGTGGAAGAAACCAAAATGATCACATAATCATGTTCTTACTAAATTATAAATGCTTATTAAAAATCAGAAAAGTTGTCAATCGAAAAAAAAAACATAATTAAAATTCTCGCTCTATTAAATTTAAGTTTTGATTTTAGATAATAATCGGATTACTTACATATATTTTAATTTTGCATGCATTAATAAATTAAGATTACAAATTTTAAATTATTCAAATATTTAATTAACTTAATCGAAGAGGGGTGTTTTCACGTTTTCACTAAGATAATAAAATGGTCCAATTCAAAGCAGTAGGTAGGAAAACTTAGAAAAGTGGCTCAGTCAAATGTCAAATTGTCAATGAACCGATTGTTTTGTTTTTATGAATCGCTCGTTCTTTCTCTCGCTCTCTCTCTCTCTCTCTGTGAAATTAATAATTACAAGTTTCTTGTGCACCAAAAATAATTGACTGACAACATCATCTTGTTTGGAGTCTTGTAATGGCACTTGGCAGTTGGCATGATGAAAGGGACTAAAACTTGATTGATAGTAAACTGTGGGGTCATTTTGTAATTACCCCACCGATGAAGACGTCTGGGAAGTGGTGTTGGTTATCCAATTCCCAATTTTGGATGAGAAGGAGTTGCATCGGTGTCATCGTGAATAAAAATATCCGTAATTTTCGTAAAGTTTTTGTTAATATTTACGTAAAAAAATAATATTTTCATCGTTAAACACCACTTATTACTCCACAATTTATTTCATCAACAACACCTATCAACTTTAATTTACCTGGAGTAACATTATTATTTACATCAACAACACCTATCAACTTTAATTTACCTGGAGTAACATTATTTTTGTAAATAATGTAATTTTTCTCCTTCAATATCACTATATCAACAAAAAGTGGTGTACAACAATCAATAAATATATTATTTCAATAAATTAAATTATTTTATATTTTTAAACGCACGTCCGTATCAAATATACTAGTTTGTTTGGCATCAAAATCTGTCAAACTCCTTGTTTTGTTTTCCTTTTTCCTTTTTCCTTTTTCCTTTTTCCTTTTTCCTTTATGCTTTGCTTTGTTCTTGAGAAGTTGTAGGCACAATTAAAAAAAAAGCAAAATATCTAAGCCATTGTAGAGGATAATATAATCATTTTGTTCCCCATTCATATTTAATCCCATTTCTTTCCCAAATCACTTTCTTCCCATTTCCAACTTTCAAGTACGATTGTTGTAGTACAAGTGTACAACATCGTAACTCAAAATTATTACGTCATATCTTATAATACACGTATCACCATATTTTATGAGAAAAATATATCTATTATATTATATATACTTCTTTTTTTTTTTAATATCGTTGTTAAAAAAAAACTACGTTTATAATATTATAAGTTGTAAAATAAAAAGATATTTGTCATCCACGCTAGAGCTGTAGCTCACACATTTGACTGCAGCCTAATAATTGGGCCCGGAGTTGGGTCAAGGTTATAAAGCTAATAGGAATGAGGGCCCAAAGGAGGCCCACAATCTGCACTCGCTTGATGTTTGAGTGGAGTTGAAAGCGGGGTCCCACGAGTATTATGCAACCAACGGTAAAGAGGCTTGGAGTAGTAATGTACGTCTCTATTGGTACGTAACTGCGTCTACGTGAGGAGAATCAAAAAAAATTATAGCTACCCGTTAGTTTCAACGGGCCCCACCGGCTCCACTGAACCCATGCCCCTTTTCCATATTTTTTTGTCTTTTCCCGGCCCTACTGGCTCACCTATACGAGGGCTAACAGACGAGGAAACCCTAATCACTAAACTGGGCCATGCCTCCCGAAATTGGAAAACAACGTTTATGCAAGGTGGATTTATGAATTGCTCGTTAAGTTAAAAAAAAGTATGTCGTTTGAAATGAAAACTTTTAACTTGTGTCAACAATTCTACAATTTAGTTATAAAATAATAATAGATAATACTTACTATCACATTTTAATGGTAATTTTTTCATATAATTATTTTAATTTATCAAATTATTTTTAAATATATGTCATAATTAGAACTGTTCATTCTCTAAATTATCATGTTAAAATCATCTCTGTAATAAATCAACAAGATTTAACGTCATTTAGTAATTCAAATTAATGGATAGTTTGTCATAAAAATATTAATTCTTATAAAAACCATTAATTTATTTAATACATATAATTGGCTAAACGAACACAAATCTTATTGATTTTTTTATGATTATGATATTGATATGATGGTTTAAAAAATAAATGATTTTGATTATAATTAATATATACATATATATATATATAACTACAAAAATTATATTAATTACTTCAATTTCTTTCTGATTCCGAATTACTCGAATCTCTTAAAAAAATGATCTAACTCGAATAGAAAACAAAAGACGCACTGCCCTAATTAACTCACATTATATGATAAAATTTATTTTATAACTACAATGAAAAAGTATTACACTCAATAATAATGAAATTTGGTTTCAATATCGACATGAAATTGCACTTGTGATAATAAGAAGAAGTAAACTGAAAGTTGTAGACTGTACGTGTTCTTGTTCTTGAGGTCCCTAATCAAAATAAATGACAACACCCACTTCAATGGGAAGCTTTTGCGTGCTCGCACCTATATAGACTAAAGAGAGCCAAAACAAAATTAAGTAAATATTTTTTTAATTTTAACTAACCAAAATTTCCAAATTTCCCCACCCTTATATTAAAATGATAATAAATATGAAAAACAAAATAAGACTAACCAAAAAGTTTATAAAAATAAAAATGATTGTTACATAGTATAATTGTTAACTTGTTTTACATAGTATAATTGTTACATCCATTAAAATAAAAATGATGTATATTCAAAAACAAAGTAAGAGACTAAAAAAGTCGTAGACTAGCACCAATAATTTGTGCATTGTAATTGCCGAAAACACCTAAATTTAAAAATAATTTACGCATAGTGGATATAAGTGAATGATGTGAATGTGATGTGAAAAAACAAATAAAAATTAAAAATTATGAGAAACGTAAAGATGATTGAGCTCAAAATTTTCTATGAGTGCGTGCGTTTCATTTCTTTATTCATAAGGGAGTCACGACAAAAAATACAAAGACAAAATTGTACACAAATTAAAAATGAATTAATTAATTCTCTCACGCACACTTGACACTACCATTTGTACACATAGTTTTAGACGATTAAACGAGATTAAATTTATTAATTATTTTTTCCCAAATATGTGTAGAAAATAAAAGGTTTTAATAATAACGTAATAATTCGATATTGTGTAAGCAAAAAATTATAAATATATTTGTTTAAAGTTCGATACCTAACAAGATAGGATTGTAATTGTGGGAAAAAAAATTGTTTAGAAAGTTAGAGCCAAAGCCAATTCCTTTTCTTCTTCTCCTTTAAAACTGCGGGCCAATTGTTTCTCAACTTTCGCTTTCTCTGTTTGCCAAGTTACAAATCCTTTGGCTGATTTTTTACTGGATTGAAAAACCCACCAACAAAAAAGTGAGAATTATAAAGACAGAGAGAGAGCAAGCAAATTAAAGCAACAATTTCCGTTCTTATTCCCTTTCATTTTCATTGATGGAGATGATGGCCCTCTTTTTTCATGGGAATTATCAGAGCATTTATGCCAGTTCTGCCTGAAACACCAGCGGAAGCACTGATGATGATGATGATGATATAAACCCAGTTTTTCTTTTCCTCAAAATCCCAGAGATTTGAGTCCTAATTTTCAACAATTTCTTTGCTTTTTTCTTTATTTCGTTCATGGAGGCTTCTGAGTTCGAAAGGCCTTTCATTTCCAAGACCACTTTTGCTGTTTTGATTCTTTTGAATCTCTGGTTTTGATAAAAACTCGTTTTCTTAATTGATAAAAACTCGAGTGAAGTTATGCTGAGGAACAGATCTAGAGCAGTGACAAGCAAGCAACCATTAATGGCTGATCATCATCAAACTTCTTCTCAATCATCTCCTACTCAAAAGAACTCCCCAAAAACCCCATCCTTTTTCGGATCTCCAAGATTCAGAGCCTTCACAATGAAGGGCAATTCTGAAACTGAGTCTCTGATGAGCCCAACTTCAATCTTGGACACCAAGCCACTCCCTTTTGCGTCCCCATTTTCCTATGACCAAACCCAACCCACTGCTTCACCAAAAACGCACTTGTGGGAAAAGCCAGAAGCCAAAGGCATTGGACTTGCTCTGCTTCACAGTATCGATGATGAAAAGATTGAAGAATCAGAGAGCAATGCTTCAAAACCCATTAATGGTAAGGTCCTGTTTGGCACCAAGCTCAAAGTTCAAATCCCTCCTTGCCCATCAAAGCCTCCCATCCAACCAGAGATTTTGAATTCTCCTCAGGTTCTGAGTGAAATGGAGCTCTCCGAGGATTATACATGTGTGATTTCTAGAGGACTAAATCCAAGAACAACCCACATCTTCGATAATTGCATTGTTGAAAGTTATTACAAATTATCAGATCACTCCAACTCTGCCTCAGCAAATTTCCTCAGCTTCTGTTTCACTTGCAAGAAGAATCTCGAACGGAATATTGACATCTACATGTACAGGTTTGTTTCAATCACTCCTTCATGCTTGGTCTCATAGCACAGCAGTTCTTCTCTACGCAAAATTTCCCTTATTACAAAAATAAATAAAACTTAACCACTTTGTCTAATCTGAATTATTAGCTAGGCTTAATTTCTCCCTAACCCTATATTTAACAAAAGACAAATCTTATTACAAAGACTAATTATTAAACAACCCCGTACTTAGTATTATTAGTCTAGGGAATCCTAATAATATGCATTATTCTTCGCTAGACATTTACGTGTATATATTTATATAAATTTATATATATGTATTTAGTTATATAAATTTTTTTATTTATTAAATATTTAGTTAATAATTTATATATTAATTAAAATAAAAATATAAAATTAAAAAATATAAAATTTTGTATAATAAGATTAATAAAAAAATTATATTTTTAATATTTATAATTTTTAATTTAATTTATTTATTTAGATAATTAATTTTTGTTATGAAATTATTTGATGATATTAATTATATTATTGTTTTGTTAAATTATGTCTTAAAAAAAAAACCATCCAGACTAGGCTCTTATTGATCGCCTTACTACCGCCGTTTTGAACTTCGATAATATATAGTGGAAAATTGTGGGTCTTGGGTTTGACACTCATAAAAAGCAAAGCATTACTATCTGTATCTGTAGTGGGATGGCTTCGATCTTGAGTTTGGTTGTGGGTCTTGAGTTTGATACTTGTAAAGAGCGAAATAGTACTATTTGGATCTGAAATGGGATGCCTTCGATCTTAAGTTTGACATTTGTAAAGAAGGACGGCAGAAGACAATATATATAACTTTTTTTTTCTTACATGGTTGCATGAAAAATTATTAAACCAATATGAATGGATGAATGCAGGGGTGACAAAGCCTTTTGCAGCCGAGAGTGTCGATACCAGGAAATGCTGTTGGGTGAAGTTGGAGATGAAAGAGATTTTTGAGGATGAATGAAGCTCGAAGGAGCTCTTCTTCTTCAAGTGTTTTCATGGCTTTTTACCCTCTCCCCTGCAGATAAAGAGATAAGAGAGGATGATTATGAGATATTCTTGGAGCTTGGAGAGTTTTTCCATTTTTTTTTTTAAACTTTTATTTATTTTATGGCTTTAATTCTATTTGCTCTTCCCACTGTTTTGATTTCAGAAGATGATGATGATGATGTATGCCTAAAAAAAAACTGCCCAAAGTTTTGTTTTTTTCTGATCAATCATGGGATTTTGTACTGTTCAAGGGGACCGATCATTAATTTTGTTCATGCAGAGGGTCTTATCCACAGTTCTGAATTATTAATAAGTTGTGACAGTTCAATATTTTTAAATGAATAAGTCGCGATTGGAGTCGGGGATTTCTTTAAACAAAATAAATAGAAGAATGGGTCCAAAATTGAAATCGTTTTCCAGATCTATACCAAGATGGACCAAGTAATTAAATTTTGAGTAGGGGTTAGGGACCTCGGTGCAAATTGCAGAGGTGGTCCTCAATTAATTTTTATTATTTATACAGGGACTTGTCAGTTGTCAAAACTTCAGTTAGGATAATTGGGCAAAGCTGCATGCCTACATGATGATTGATGAGACCAATTTATGAAGACGCGAATCCCCTACTGGCTACTGCTGCTAAAAAGCAGAATAAAGGGACCCAACAAAATGATGCATCTTTTTTTTTTTTTTAATACCGAGAACTTCCCAAGGCCGCTTTGGTGTAAGTAGCAATCAAAACAAAGCATTTTCATCGAAACTTGATAAGTATGAGATGTATTCGAACTCTCATTATTAGGTATCGTCTTCAACTCATTTTTCACCAACTTACATACAACATGATAGGTAACAAAATAAAGTATTGAACTAGAAGTCGTCTTCCCTACTTTACTTTTGATGCACCATTCATGAGAGCTGAGTTTCTATCTATTCACTTTCCACACCGCAAAGATAACAAGAAAAAAAAAACATTTGTATTAAGATTCGGATAGAATTGGATTACATGAGATTATAAAGTAAGAGTTGCAATATTGTATACGTAATTAGACTAATCCTTCATAGCAACTATCTATAGTGACGAACTTGTTTTGAGACTTTACTGCAAGACTAAGTTACTCTTTTTTTACTAGAGTCCTACGATAAGAAGATGGTGCGACCACTCTTACTATAAAAAAACATATTGTATAGATCGAAGTTTGTAAGTGAGATTCCAGAGTATACGTTTCCCTTTCTTATGGAAGCTGGTGGGAGGGATGCCGGATTAAGTGAAATTTTCAGACCGCCTCACCGGTTCGGTAAAGTACAAGTCAAGTCTCAATAAAGCAAATTAAAGACAAATTGGCAAACCAATTACGGTTGTTAATCGATTTTTCAGTTCAATTTTTTGTCAAAATCGAAACCGAATCGGTTGGAAAATTGATTTCATTTCGGTCCGGTTCTCAACCCTAAACCCATTCTGAACTGAAAATCACTTAAATCGGTTCGATTCGTTTTGGGAGCGGTTTAACCGATTTTGCGACTAGATCGATGGAGAGAGGCGTGAACGTGGAAGCAATCGTGGGACAGAGGGAGAGGTGAGAGCGAGGTAGAATTGAGAGATGGAAAGATTAAGGTAAAGCGGAGAGATGGAGAGAATGAAAGATGTATAGGTCAGAGGTAAAGATGCCGATGGATGCAAATGCAATGGAGACGAAGAGATCCAGGTGGAGACTGATGAGGCGTCGGTGTGATGGAGACAGAGAGATCCAAGGGACAGCCAGAGAGATATGGGAGGCAGAGGGTGCGATGGAAGATCGAGACAGATAGAGATCGACTGAGAGAGAGAGACGAGAGGTCGAGACCGAGAGAGATCAAGCGAGAAAGGGAGACTAAAGATGGAGAGAGATCGAGTGAGAGAGGGAGATGGGAGGTGACATCGCTACAAGGACGAAAATAGAAAGTAAGAAGGGAAGCTACGAACTCAAACTTGGGAATGAACTAGGAAGTAGGAAGGGAAGCTTGGAAGACGAAGACAAACAACACCTAGAAGGGGAAGACAAAGATAACTTCGATTCTTCTTTGTTAATATCAAAGAAGAGTGGACGAAACAATGTGTTTCATCGAAATTAGGGTTTTTGGTCCGATTCGATCTTGGCTAGTTCAAAACATTAGAAAATCAAAATCCAACTGCCACTAATTCGGTTCAATTCAATTTTTTTTTATTTGATTTTTATTCTCATTCAACCAAATTTTAAAATTACACGATCGTCCTAAACGTGTCCCCAATTGTCCTACACAACAATCGTCCGAAAAACATCAGGGTCTCAACTTGTAAACTCTACAAGAGAGACGAGGTTAGCCCCACAACACCAGTAGATATAATTAGGCAAATAACCTTAATGAATATCATCATTGAGGCAAACCAGTGTATAAAACAACATAACATTATATAAATTAAAAAAAAAAAAAGTAAATTATTGGTATACCTTTGACAATTTCTACTTTTAATTAAAATTTTTAATGCTTGTAAATTAAATAAAATAAAACTGTCTCAAACTTTTTTTTATTCAAAAATCCCTCAACAATATTTATAAGCAATAAATTCCACATATACCATTTTATAGTTTAATAAAAAGAATGAATAAGTTATTGAAATTTTTTTAAATAATTAAAAATAACATTGTCTTCTTTGACTCTCGTGTCATATGTGCCCCTTAATGTTAGGCCTCTTGGACCCTTTTATTATATTATACATATAATAAATATTATATATGTATACAAATATATATATATATATTATATAGTTAAAATTGAATTTTTTTTTATATGATATAAAATGAAGTCTGTATTTTCTAGAATTCAACAGTAGAATATAAAGTTTTTGGAAAGAAGTAAGATGATGATGAAAAATCGTACGACGTAAGATTTAATTTTTAAATTTTGTCCCAAAATTACGTAGGGTTTAAAAAATATCATATGTAATTAAACAAATTATTTAATATTGAAAGATAAAAATAATTAAATTCAAAAATTAAAAATAATTTTGAAAAATTGTTGCATATAATAATTATCTTATTTTAATTTAAATTAGACTCGTATTACTCTGAAAATGAACAAGTAAAAAAATATATATAAATAGAAGTAATATTTTCATATTCCTCAATATAATTTTATTTAAAAAATCATGTTTAAATTATGACAAATTTTAATAATTTGCAATTGAATAACACTAATTATAATTTATATAAAAACTTTAATCTATTTTAAACTATATTGTCCTTTGACTATTCAAAGGACTTGTAGGTTTAATTTTTCTATATTTAAGTTTTTAAATGAAGTTATATATTCCTAAGACTGCGTTAATTGCTCTTAAAAAATGGAAACAATGTAACACGCAGAGAATTTCAAAGAACATGTCTAAAAGACGCCCATGAACAGAGGAACATCAAAGTTCAAACAGACGACGAACAAGTGAACAACAGACTCAACACTGAAATTGAAACCAACAGCTGAGGACATCATATGCAGCTTTTCTATGGACATCATATGCATTCTTCGACGCAATTGATTATCTACTAGAACTGCGTTTGCCTCCTCCAAGGACTCACGTACACAATGGACTCCGTTCGAACGAACACCAAACCGCCTCCTGAATAATTTTCCAACTAGCAACCTGTTTCAATGTAGTAAGACGACATTTTACAAACAAATCAAATTATATAACAGTGAAAGTGAACGGGATTATAAATGTATTACCTTGATGAGGCGAGATCAACAACCTCCAAGGATGAAAACATGTGAAGAACACGATACGTACCATTCACTTACAAGAATAAGTAGGTAATTCGAGCTGGGGACATGTTACGCAGGACAGAGAGGCACAGATTGACCAACCCTACAGATTTACGAAGCAATGAAGCAGAAGTACGAAAGAAGAACAGTCAACCTACCCCTTCCCTCTTTTCTATCTTAAAAACCAGAAAAGATGGCAAAGGGGATGAACACGCTTGATAAGAGTGCAGTTAAAAGGGGTTAGATTGCTATTGGAAGCAAAGACAGCTACGTTGATATGAAGGCCAATCTGGCATAGCAGACCACGAAAGAGGGCTCAAAGAAAGAAGATTGCCAAAGTAGCTAATAGGAACAACACTGAAGAAATAAGGAACAGAGAGTGTATGAGATTAACCAATGTCAGACTATTTATAAGGACACTAACGCTAAAGGCAGGGAGTCGAAGAAGCAAAGAGAGATAAAAATGAAAACTAGAGAATTCTGTATGAATAGACCACCGGAAATTCTAGAGTATATACATGGTAACTGAAACTAGCGAAAGGTAAACCTAACTCTAAAGGGGTTAGAGCAATTTAGCAAATCAGTAAGGAGAATACATTGAAAAGTTCATGTCAAAACTTCAACATTCAAGTCTAATGTAGTATCCCACTGCTTCCATTGATAAAGACTTGTTGCTCAATTCCATGCCAGCCATTGTGCCAGCAACCATCCATTTCGAAAGTACTAAGCCTACCACTATTTCCTTTCTGCTTCCATCAAACTTTCGGTCAGTCCATCCATGTCATAACTCCTGTATTTCACAAACCATACCCAATTTAACCAACTTCACGCCCAACATCCATAGATCGTCGATCCACCTCAACCATAACTGTTTCAATTCATGCAGCAACACCACAACCGAATACTAAACAGCAAACACAACCATTAAAACCCAAACTACCCACCAATTTATTCTGTATATACAATCTACACCTATTTACAGGAGCCTATTGCCCCTTTCCCTTCATTCATTGTCAACATCAAGATTCAGAATGCGACGCAGCGTCCTGGTCGCAGAATCAGCATTGTGAAAGATATCTCTAGCAGAAGAGCTATGATCCCTAGTTGGGGATGCAGGTGCAGACTTGGCAATTGGGTGATCCATTTCAATCTCAGAGGCTGAAGCAGGCAATTCAAGGGAAACAGTTCTTTTGGGTCGAATTGAAAATTTGGGTATGGGCAGAGAGCTAGGTGGGGGAGAGTTGGAGTACGCAGGGCCAGCCCAGAGCTCAGAAAGCGAAAAACTTCCATTAAAAGGCTTTTCTTTCTTCAAGCTTTTGACATTGATAGCAATTGGGGTGCTTTTACTCAGTGTTTTAAACCCAGACTCTGAGCTTGCAATGGGTGAAGGTGTCTTCTTTGGACTAGGTGTAGCTATCTTAGGAAAAAATGAAGACGAGCATGCACGTTTGGATGCAGGAGTAGTGCAAGCCTTAGATGGGGTAGGGAGAATACCTGTGCCGGACTGGAAAGTCCGGCAATTGATCCCTCTGAAGTCTTTAGAGGGCGACGGGCCGAATCGGGCAGGCCCGTGCGACTTGACCCCGTTATAGTAATGTTTCTTATGCTGTTCCTCAACAAGAAGAGTCTCCATCATGAATGATTCACCAACTCAAACGGTATATAACTCGCGTGAGTCCGATTCTATGAATAACCGACTAGATCTACAGCCAGAACTCGATAAAACGATTACAACTTTAGGGTACGAATCACTCAGAAAACACTTCCAACTTCTAGATCTTATCCATAACAGATCCAAATAGAGCATCAACCACAGCTGCTGGACGAGAACTGCAGAAGGCGTGGATTTCAGCCACCGAATCGGAAACCCAGATCGGAAAACCCCTCTTTATAGCTGCAAATCGGAAATTTGTTAGAAATGAAAATTAATTTCAGGGACAGAGTAAAACATATTTATTCATTGAACAACGGAGTGAAATAGACAAAACCTTTTGAAATTAAAATCTCCTAATCTGAAGATGATTGTTTCTCCAGAAAGTGAGAGAGAATTACCAGTGAACTCACGAGGTAGATGTTGATGACTGAGGTTGATAAAAGAGAGATTCTCCTCTATTTTTTTCTTCTTCTTGAGCTCTGATATTTTGGGGATAAAAAAGAATTGGGAATTGAGCCCTGGAGAGGCGAGGCGAGGAGAGGAGAGGAGAGGAGAAAGATCAACAAGAAGAACCCACGAATCTGAAATGACTCTGTACAGTTTGTATATAAGAAAACCTAGCGCTACTGTTGGTTTCCTGCTGTGTTCCCTCAGTACTGTATAATGTATGATGGTGAAATAAACGGGCCTCGTTTTCGTTATATTTACAAGAATTGCATTTAAGCAAGGGGTAAAATGCGAATTAATCAATCTTCGCAATTGTAAAATTTGCCTTCTACTTTATTAATATTGTAATCTCTCATATTTTCATACTGAGAAATAGTAATGGGAGAAATAATAATTGAAAAAGTGTGTAATTATTTATATTGAATTGTAATAAATTTAATTAATTAATAAAATGCCCTTGTGTTTCCAAAATTTTCAACATCTTGTTTTCTTGTATGATAATTCTCTTAAAACCCATTTTTCTGAAAATTATGGTACATATTAATTTAGAGTATGCGTAAATTTTTTAACACCAATATATTGAGATATGCGTAATTTAATAAATTTATTGTAATTAAACACCATAATTACCTTTAAAAAATTAGGACAATTTTGGTACATCAATAAATTAAAATGGATAATTAGAACATTAATACGTATCCGCTAATTAATGAAATTATATATTTTGAATGGATAATGATAATCCAAACGTGGAGCACAAGAGATACCTTGAAATTTCAATATACCGAAAAAAAAAAGAAAAAAAAAATTCATTTTTATTTGCCTCGTAAAAGATTATATATCTATGATTAATATTCTCTTCCTTTTTTTTTGAGGTAAAAATGTAAAAATTTGATAGATAAAATTTGTAAATATTTGTAAAGGAATTAATGCATGCACTTAAACATGGAAATTTCGTAAACAACATCAAGCCAAACTAGGTTGCTCCATAAGGTGGCTTTTAAGTATTTAAGGATCCCTACGTCATCACTTAATTCATGTTTTACATAATTAAGGTGACCTTATATCATAGCATAAATTTGAAGCATATAACTTTTGAATCTAACAAATAAAAAATAAAAAAAATTAATTGATAGTGAGCCAAAATATATCTTTTACGTATTTATGCATTTTAAAATTGTCTGTTAATTAATGTATGATTATTGAGTTGACCTTTTTATTATGTCTTTTATAATTTTGAAGTACATATTTGAAACTTGACAAATAAAGAATGAAGTTTTTAATTGACATCGACTCAAACTAGTATTGATCATAATGTCTTTAATTTTTGAAGATCTTTCGATTGTTTGTATTATTATCTCACGCCCAACGTTGCTTGATTGACATGTGTTTAATTGTAATAAAAAAAAAATTTAGGTGATGTCAAACCAAATTATAGATTATTTCATTTACATACTTTATATAAATTTTCCTCCAAATTTATCAGCCAAATATGTGTACATGAGTAGTAATAAGAGAAAATAGGAAGAAAATTCGGTAAGGATGTTTTCGTGTTTTACCGATCTAGTAAGGGCATATTGGAGAATCTAGTAAGTAGAAGGACGTACGGCGGAACCGCGAAAGTCTTGAAATAGAAAAGAATATCGGGACAAAAAGAAAAAGATAAAATCTTTATTTAAAAAAAAAAAAAAAAACCTAGTTGGAGAGCGTTTGACGCGTAGTATAGTGGTGGGTACACAACCTACAGGTGTCAGTTCTTCGGATTGGGCACATTAAAGTATGATCACCTGCCCCTTTTTTTTTTTTTGGTGTGGAAATGCCCGTTGGGTTTTCTCATAGGCTTTCATTTAACTGTTGTGAAATTAAAATCGAATGTAATTTTGTTTAAAAAAAATGAAATTAAATAGAATTCTCTCACAATATCGAGTAGGTGTCAGCTGTCCTTGAACTGTTATTTTTTAGTTTATATTTTGTTTACTATTTTTCTTTTTCCTTTTCTAAAAACAAAGAAAGTAATTTAACAGGACTATGATATTCTCTCACAATATCTCAATAGTTAAACCAAACTTTCTTATTTAATAGATACTTGGTCACCTTATTCTCCTAACGAATATAAATCCGAAAAGAGGGGTGATTGGGTTGCGTGAGTGGGCTTTTAAAGTGGGAAAAGCTGTGTAAGAAAACGCTTTCTCGCTTTTACTTTAGTTTGCACGCCGGACGAGATGCTCAAAGCTGCAAAATTCATAAGTTTACCCTTTCCAAGTTAAATAGATTAAGAAACAAATTTCAAACAAAGTGGGGATGTAGCTCAGATGGTAGAGCGCTCGCTTAGCATGCGAGAGGTACCGGGATCGATACCCCGCATCTCCATGTTTTTTATCTACTTTATTAATATTGTAATCTCTCATATTTTCATATAGAGAATTGTTTATAAACTATATAGAATTAAAATAATAATAGGGTAGATTTGTATTCATATTGCTTATTAATTATTATGAATTGTAATAAATTTAATTAATTAATAAAATGCCCTTGTTTTTCCAAAATTTTCAACATCTTGTTTTCTTGTATGATAATTCTCTCAAAACCCATTTTTCTGAAAATTATGGTACATGTTAATTTAGAGTATGCGTAAATTTTTTAACACCAATATATTGAGATATGCGTAATTTAATAAATTTATTGTAATTAAACACCGTGATTACTTTAAAAAAAATTAGGACAATTTTGGTACATCAATAAATTAAAATGGATAATTAGAACATTAACACTTATCCGCTAATTAATGAGATTATATATTTTGAATGGATAATGATTACCTAGTTGAAAATAAACGTAAAATAAGTAAGTAATAAGAATCATTACATTTTATTTCGTCCTCATTGCTAGTAAGTAAACATGCTCTTAACGTTTTATTTTGGTAATTGGGTTGCTGCATAATAAATGAATATATGGTAGCTTATCGCTCATATTTTTTTCTAGACTTTTTTTTTTCCGGTAGATAGCGTATAAATATTTTAACATGAAGATATCTTCAAAGGTAGTACGAGTGCATTCTTTGAAAAGTGTAAACGTTTTTTAGTTTTAGCATACTTGTACATTTTTTTTCTTAATACATGAAAATTGAAAATCCCTTGATGAGTATATAATTTTGAAAGTGGGGCGTTTTAATTTTGCGTAATTTTTTCTCACTACAAACAAAAAATGGCATTTCTTTGGACATGCTTTGTTCATTTGTTGTAGCGTAGGTAGCAAACGAGACGTGTTCCTTTAAATTTGTCCATCGAAAGATAATATTGATTATGATATGAAAATGCATCAAAGGAGATGCATCTTAAAAATGATAATATATATATATAATAAAATTATGGGATTTCATGCATATGGTATGCCTTGAAAGTATTGTATGCATATGATTTGGACACAATAGACAATTCTTCGAATATTTTATCTTATTTTGCAGTACAACTCTCCCATTATTATTAGATTTATTTGGATGTCACTGCCTCACTATTCATTTGGGGTGAATATGAATATATTAAAATTGGTTTTGAACTGGTATATATTTATTGATTTATGTTTGACCGGATAAAAATCAAATGGGTTGAGAATCCAAACCGCTCTACTAGTAACAGTTTGGATTTAAATTCTCATTTTGAAAATCTGTTAAATCTAAACTGGACCGTTGAGAAATATAATAATTTTTTAGTAATTTCTAAATCTATTATTAATATAAAGTAAAAATAATAAAAATAAAAGATACTCATATATACTAAGATAAATACATATATATCTAGATAAAAGTATATTAAAATATTAATAAGTGGTAATATTTTGTTTGATAGATCTTAATATAGTGGTAATATTTGCAATCCAATCATTCGCAGACTTAATATACCTATTTGTCAGTATTGCTTATTCTTATGTTTTTTGTTTCCTTATTTTTATTTTTTATTTTTTTATACATAAAAGATTTCAAACCATTTCGATCTAAACTGAACCGTTAGTAATGATTTGGTCGAAACGATTTCATTTCTAATTTTATAAAATCTAAATTGTATCAAACTCATTAAAATTTTAATGATTTTGGATTTGGACATTACCAATGATCATATCAAATCGCATTGTGCCCATCACTACTATTCACAACACTTGTGCCATCATTTGTTTCAATATATAATTCTAAATAATTGCTAATAGTTTATACAAAAAATTAATACCAAATGAGTTGGCATACTAAAAATGGAAAGATAAATCATGATATTAATTCGATATGCCACATCATTTGATATTATATTTTTGTACAACTTCTATGTATACGTAGGGTTACCCTTTTAGATATTTATATTTGTTTATTTGGGTGTACAAATAACTGGATTCGTGGGCTAAAGTTTAGAGTTGCATACTCTTGCCCTAAAACCTAAGATAAATTGGGCTTGATTGGGCCTGATATGCACTTGGCAGTATTGGACCTGCTGGCCTAAATTAACAAGCGTGCTCCTCAATGGGATGATGTAATTACAAATATGCTCATTCTTAACTTCGATTCATAATTTGTTTTCGGATTGATGCTAATGGATCCAATACTTGACACCTACTTTTGTTCAAAAAATTTACACCTTCTCCTTTCTTGAGTAGATTTTTTTTTCTTTCTGGAACTTCCTTTAGTAGATTGGACAGCTATGAAAATGTTGGGAACCTTGTGACTCGTAATAAACAAAAGAGCATGATTTTCATTATTTTCACTATATAATATTGATGGAATCCTTATCCTCAATTTATACAAATTTTAATTCATTTTCGACTGCATTTCAGTATTTGAGCTAAGGATGAGCATAAATCTGTTCAAACCGCTCATTGATACGATTCAAATCGTTATTTATCCAACTAGTTATGTTTGACTGGATAAAAGTCAAATAGTTTGAAAATTCAAACTGTTCCGTTAGTAACGATTTGAATTTGGATTTTCATTACGTTAAATCTAAACTAGCCTGTTAAAGAATATATTAATTTTTAAATATATTATTAATACAAAGCAAAAATAATAACAATAAAAAGATACTCAGATAAATACATATATACCCATATAAGAGTATAATAAAAGATTATTAAGTGGTAATATTTGTTTGATAAAACTTAATATAGTGATAATGTCTGCAATTCAATTTTTGACAAGCTTAATATACAAAATTTTGAGTATTAACTATTTTGTTGTTTTTTATATTCTTATTTTTAATTTTTAATATCATTGTTTTTTTTATGCTTAAACAGTTTCAAATCGTTTTGATTTAAACCGAATCGTTAGTAACAGTTTAAATCGAAACGACTTTATTTCTAATTTTAGAAATTTCAAACCGTATCAAACCGTTAAGATTTAATGTTTTGGCTTTGGATATTGTCAATATTCATATCGAATCGTCCCGTATTCACCCCTAATTTGAGCTAACTTTAAAAGCATTATCATAATTTCAGTAAATTTTTTCCTCAATCTTTGCTCATATTCCCACCGTTAAATTTAACGCCTTTTTTTATAACATTCAACCGATTTATTTTAATGGGCTTCCATTAACGTCCGTGTTTCAAGTCCTATCCAATAATTCTTAGACATTATAAAGTAGATAATCCTTCCAATTTCACCATGTTATACATTCAAATTAAGCAACCAAATTTTTTTATATATATATTATAATCAAAACGATTTAATATTTAAATTATATTTAAATTAATAATAATATTATTTAAATTAATAATATTATTAATTTATTTGATATATAAAAATAATTAAATAATGATCAAGATTATTAGTTCTTATGCAGAATAATCTCCAAGTAATCATTTAGAAGTTAAAAATATTATAACATATATAATGATATGAGAAGTTACATTATTAGATGCATGAAATAATATACCCTTATCATATACATACTCTAATTACGTGGTAGATTAATTAATCCACGTTCTACAATATGCAAGGAGATAGTGATGTGTCAGTCCAGCAAGAGCAATTATAAAACGTGGCAAAATGTTTGACGTCGTACCGCCCCATGTACAAGTGTCACCGGACACTCTGCCCGGCATGAAGCACAGTCACCACGTGTACAGCTTTTGAACGTGGGTGTCAAGTTTTTCACTTATTCCAACTACGTACGTACACCTCATCCACTCATCAACAAGGTCATATATATTAGTCACATTTGTTTTGGTTGCTCAATTAATTTGGACCCAACTCGTGCGTTGAAATCGATTGGTAATATTTTTCAATCAGACATGAGCCAGGAACAGCCACGAAGGCCCTAGTCCTAGACTGACCAGTCCCTCCGTTCATTATCCAGTGAAATACGGCGACGTTTTCAATGTCTCCGGCGAATTGGCCTCCATGCCCATTGCGCCTCGTGGCGCTGTCACATCACAGGCAGCTGAGAACTTAGTCCTCGGAGAGACTCTGAGGGGTGGTCCAGCTGCGGTCATGCAGTCGGCAGCCGCCTATAATGAGCGCGAGGGCCTGGTTGGCCATCGCGATGCAACTAAAGTTGCCACCGACGAAGGTTTCACCATTGAAGAAACAATAAATCCAGGTGGTAACCGCGTTGTCATCGAAAAAGTTTCTGGACAGGTACTTGACAATTCAAATTAACTTGTCATGAATGCACTGATGCACATACAAAGTTGTTGGTTGGAATTTATTGGTTGGTTTCCCTTCAAGCATAATAAGGTGTTGAAAAAAAGATACCGTAACAGATATTTTAGATGTATGTTTTGATTCACGTAATTTGTGCATGATGGAGTGTAACGTTTATATGCATGTGTACATCGGTGGTGATTGTTTTTATAGGTGGTGACATAATATGTAGAGCCGCTGGTGCCGGCGGCCACACCAGGAGGAGCTCTGGACCGTGATGCAATTAGAATTGGTGAAGCACTTGAGGCAACTGCTCTGTCAGCTGGTGATAAACCAGTTGACCGAAGTGACGCTGCTGCAATACAGGCGGCGGAAATGAAAGCCACTGGACGGAGAGAGATAGACCCTGGCGGTGTGGCGGCCGCTGCTCAGTATGCAGCTTCTATAAACCCGCGTGACGTCAATAAAACCAAACTTGGTGATGTTTTAGAGTTAAGTATGTAATTAATTTGTAATATACTAAAGTACTAATATATGTTTTAAGAGGCTGTTTTTTTTTTGGCTTTAGTGTTGATTTTATGGATATGTTTATTTATGTAAGGATGCGACTCAGAAGCTGCCAAAGGACAATGTTGTGGTGACAGAGGATGCGAAGGCGGTGATAGGGGCAGAGATAAGGAACAGCCCGAATATGAGGACCACTCCCGGCGGAGTGGCAGAATCGATGGCTGCAGCCGCCAGGCTTAATCGGAACAAGGGGCAATTAATAGTGATCGATAGATCGATCAAACAAGTCGAGATGAAGATCTATATATTGTCAAGTCATACGCATGTCGTCACTCTATAATCACCCCATGACTGCATTACACTCTTCCTGGTACAGCTGCAACACTGGAGTTAATCTCATCTAACTGTTCCAGCAAGTCATAACAAACTCCAGCTGTCCAGCTGTCAATGAGTTAGTTAATACAGCTGTACATCAAGCCTAGTCTTAAGGAACTACTTAACCGAATGGTTACTTAAAGAATAAGCAACAAGATAAGAGTAATAGAGACTATATAAACGGTAAAAAGGAACTACTTAACCGAATGGTTACTTAAAGACTAAGCAACAAGATAAGAGTAATAGAGACTATATAAACTGTAAATCAAGTGTGTAAGATTGTGTGATTGAATGAATGAAAAACAAAGTCTGATTCTCTCTTAATTGATCTCTCCTTTATTCTCTACATCTCACACCTTCTTCTTCTATCTAAAGCCAATTACTCTCTCTTGAGTTCCCTTTCTTTCTCTCCTCTGAGTTCTGTTTTCTGATCTCCATCATGGTATCGGAGCTTGGTCATGCTCTAATGGCTAACCACCATATATGAACGAGCCTAGTGCTTCTGCCAATCAAGTCATCAAACTCTTCTAATCTGTCTTTCCTTACTCTTCTCAAACTTCTCTAAATTGTGTACCTTTATTCTGGTTTCTAAATTGTGCACACCAGGTGCTTGCTTCAATTCCTCTCTTGAAATCCTTTCAACCTTTCTCTTCCTTGACTATCAAATATGGTCACAGTATCTCAGCTATAAATCTTGCAAACTCCAATTGCTTCCTTGATTCCAACTGTTGGCAATGCAGTCACAGTCAAGCTTGATGATCACAATTTCATCACTTGGAACTTTCAGATGGAATTGCTTCTCAATGTGAACAGCATTTTCGGGTTTGTGAATGGTTCACAGGCATGTCCACCTCGTTTCTCTTCAGAATCAGGAATAGGATCTGATGGCATAGTCTCTGATGCATATCAGGTGTGGAAGATGCACGATCAGGCACTGATGCAACTCATCACTGCAACTTTTTCCCCTTCAGCCATCTCCTGTGTTATAGGATGCAAAAGTGCTCAAGACATGTGGAACTCTCTCAAAGACAGGTTTGCTTCCTCCACAAAAGCCTCAATTTTTCAAATGAAGACTGATCTACAAAATATTAAGAAAGGATTTGAGAATATAACTCATTATCTGCAGAGAATTAAGAATGCTAGAGACCTGCTTGAGTCATGTAAAGTCCAGTTTGGGGATGATGACATTGTCATCCTTTCCTTAAGAGGACTACCTGTGGAGTACAACACCTTCCGGTGTGTTATACGTGGAAGAGAAAACTCCATCAGTCTCAAGGACTTCAGGTCTCAGTTGCTTGCTGAAGAAAGTGTCATTGAGGAGTCTATTGATCAACCTTCATTTCTGTCTGCATTAGCTGCCACTAAACCTAGTGGACTTGCCATGTCTCATTCGGGATATGACCAAAATAGCTCAAGTAGCAACTCTTCTGCAAGTAATAATCCTGAAAATTCACAGCAGGCTCCTTTCTTTCAGAACCCTAGTGTGCCTGGAAATTTTCAGCAGGTATCAAACCACAGTTTAAGAAATTTTCAACAAATGACAGATAATCACCAGTATGGCTACAATGGGAGTTATAATCAACAAAATGGAGCACAAAACAGCAAATTTAACACTGGTTACAGAGGCAATGCAAATAAGTGGAATAACAAGGGGAGATGGGGCTTCAACAGTGGAGGAAACAATGGAGGAAAATCTTGGAACAAAGGCAACCGAGGAGTACCTAGCCACTCTTCAGCCCCTGGTATTCTTGGTTCTCCATATCAGAACTTCTATCTGCCCCCACCAACCTGTCAAATCTGTAGTAAAAAGGGACATATTGCTACAGACTGCTACTACAGACACCAAAATCAGACATCTCAAGCAAATGAACCCTGTCAAATCTGTGGGAAACATGGACATTCTGCTGTAAATTGCTTTCAAAGGGAAAACTACACCTATCAAGGGGCCTTTCTTCCATCCACTTTAACTGTAATGAGTGCACATGCCTCTTATCCCACTCACCAGCAAGAATACTGGATTGCAGATACTGGAGCTACAACTCATATGACCTCAGAGCTGTCTCAAGTTCTAAAACCAAGTTCTTCCACCTCAGGAGATGTCATCACTACTGCTGGAGGGTCAGGTTTGAAAGTTGCTCATACTGGTCACTCATCTCTTGTGACTATGTCCCTTTCCCCTCATAAATTTGTGTTGAATGAAGTTCTACATGTTCCACATATTTCAGCACACTTATTGTTTGTTCACAAACTGTGCAAGAATAATCACTGTAGATTCATCTGTGATTCCTCCTCCTTTCAAATTCAGGACAAAGCCACAAGAACTATACTATTCCAAGGGCTGAGTAAGGATGGTCTGTACCTTCTTCCACTAAGACCTGGATTCAATTCACCTGCTATCAATAACAGCCCCTCTCAGTTTGCTCTCTTTGGCAAGAACATCCAATCTCAACTATGGCACAAAAGGCTGGGACATCCCTCCAACAAAATTGTTTCTGCTGCTTTGCACAAATCCAACATTCAACCTGTCAAAGACTCATCCAAATAAATCTGTGAGTCATGCTTAGAAGGAAAATTGTCAAAATTGTTTTTCTGTCTTTCCACATCTCAGTCTTCTGTTCCCTTTGAAATTGTACACTCAGATGTCTGGGGCCCTTCTCCCACTACTTCTTATGAGGGTTTTAGGTACTATGTCAATTTGATTGATGACTGTACCCGCTACACTTGGATTTTTCCCATGAAGAAAAAATCTGATGTTCTTGCTGGTATTTACACATTTCCATCAGTATGTTCTTACTCAGTTTTCTGTTACAATCAAAATTCTTCAAAGTGATGGTGGGGGAGAATATGTAGGACATAGCTTTCAGAGTTTCTTATCTACTAAGGGTATCATTCATCATAGGTCTTGTCCCCACACACCTGAGCAAAATGGTCTGGCAGAAAGAAAACACAGACATACTCTTGAAACTGCCATAACACTACTGCAGAATGCATCTCTACCATCATATTTCTGGTTCCATGTTTGTGCCACAGTTGTTTACCTTATAAATAGAATGCCCTGTCCAACCCTTCATATGCAATCTCCCTTTGAAGCTCTTTATCTCAAATCACTTGATATCACTCATCTGAGAATTTTTGGGTGTGCTTGCTTCCCTTTACTCAAACCTTACAACACAAACAAGCAGCAGCCTAAAACAAGGAAATGTGTCTTCATAGGCTATGCAGAGAAATACAAAGGTTATATTTGTCTTGATTCTGCACAAAACAAACTTTTTGTGTCTAGATGTGTTGTTTTCAAGGAAAACCAGTTTCCCTTCTCCATTCCTGCTTCTTCTTCCTACACTCCACTTGCTTTTTCAAACTCACATGAGCCTTCTTCCTTCATCAGCCACTTTTTCCTTCCTTCTCCTCCCTTTTCCAGTTTCGTATCCTCTAGCCTCTGATCAGTCTATTCCAGCCTTTATGACTCCTGGTCTCAATCCAAATAGTGATATCCACACTCCATCAGTTAATACCACTGTCTCTACATCTCTGCCTATTTCCTCTTTTGATTCAAGCCTTCATCAAAGTACGGGTGAATCCAGCTCTTCTCCTCATCCTCTCACTACAGAAGATTCAGATTTTCAGCCCCAACTTCTCCAAGTAGTGCTTCCCATCTCTGGAGTCAATATGCATCCCATGCAGACACGATCCAAGAATGGCATTTTCAAACCAAAGGCCTATCTGTCTGCTCATACTGTGTCCCCCTACGTTGATCTTGCTCAGATTGAGCCTGTCTCCTTCAAGGCTGCTTCTTTTGTTCCAGTCTGGATGGAGGCTATGCATGAGGAAATGAATGCTCTTTATAGTCAGAATACTTGGTCTCTTGTCCCTCTTCCTGCATCCAGGAACCTCGTGGGATGTAAATGGGTCTACATACTAAAGAAAAATGTTGATGGGACAATTGCCAGACACAAGGCTCGACTTGTTGCAAAGGGATTCTGTCAAGAGGAGGGCCTGGACTATGGAGAGACTTTCAGTCCTGTAGTCAAAGCCACAACAGTGAGACTGGTTCTAGCTTTGGCAGCACACTACAACTAGTCTCTTCAACAACTGGATGTAAAAAATGCATTCTTGCATGGAGAGCTCAAAGAGGAAGTATACATGGCTCAACCACCTGGATTTGAAGATCCTCATCATCCTGATTTTGTCTGCAAACTAGAGAAATCATTGTATGGTCTCAAGCAAGCCCCTCGTGCTTGGAATGACAAATTTACCAGTTTCCTTCCTGGACTTGGTTTTCAAACCATATGGGCAGACACATCTTTGTTTGTTAAACATACTCCTTCTGCTATTTTTGTCCTTATTCTCTATGTCGATGCCATAATTCTCACGGGAAGCTGTCCTACTGCCATCTCAGAGGTTGCTCTTGCATTAACTGCTGAGTTTGACATGAAAGACTTTGGCAAGCTTCACTATTTTCTGGGATTGCATATTATATACACTTCTTCTGGGCTGTTTGTCACTCAGTCTAAATACATACATGATCTCCTCACCAAAACCTCCATGTTGGACAGTGATGTTGTTGAAACCTCTACTGACACGACCCATCCCAAACTCCCCCGGGTTTACCATGGAATGTGTCATGCTCCCGTCTGACAAGAGGTGTCAGACAAGGGATAACCGATTGCCATTTCCCAAACGGGCATCCAGAGTGCGTAAGGATAGATGGAGGAGGTGTGCGATGCTCAAGTCTCTGCTGCAGTCGCATCCGGAATCAACCTGAAGGGCATTAAAAACAAAAGCTGTGAGTGGACGAAAATAAACAAGTCTGTTTAAAACATTTATAAGACATTTATGCCCCCCAGTAAAAGCATATGCATGCACCATCATTTAAAATCATATATCATATAATATGAACCATAAACATAATTTTAGCCACTGCACCATACACTCCAATCCGACATCCCTGATGTCTGACGTCCCTGAAGTCAATAAGGTCACAATCACAAGGCTACGCGTGCCACTTGGGTCTCAATTCCGAGTTCAATCCCCGAACCCTGTTCGGGTACAGCATCCCCGATGCTTAGCGTCAAAGACGCTGGACGTACTAGACGTCTGTGACCTCTCCGGGGTACCTCATCCGGAGGAGACAGTATCATATGGAAGGATCTATACAGTGCAGTACCAAATACATTTTATTGATATCCAAATGCAAAGCATACATATATACATAGATAAAATCCAAACCAATCTTTAAGTTTCATCAGACGGGTCTCAAGCCCAAATACCGTGAAACGTGCCATAACCATAATTTCAATATCATCAAAACCATTATTTGTTTTTAGCATGTGAATATATAAAATGTAAACCAGAAACCATTTATTCAATTCCATTTTAGGGACTCCGACCCGCAATCACATGAAGAAATCAACTCGGCCCCTGGCCCGATTTCATAAGTTAACTGGGCCCCTGGCCCGATTCACAAGTTAACTGGGTCCCTGGCCCGATTCATAAGTTAACTGGGCCCCTGGCCCGATTCATAAGTTAACTGGGCCTCTGGCCCGATTTTACTTTATCAAGTCCGTAACCGTTTTATGAAATCATATCCAACCACATTTATAAAAATCGGTGCAAATCCAGAAATCTCGATTTACGTGCAAACACGTAAATCACCTCGAAATGCGTGAAATCATTTAAATTCATTGATATCCAAAATAAATCATTTAATCATAATTATAACAATCATTAAACAGTTATGCATGCATCGAATTTATAAAACCAATGTCCACTCACAGACCTTTTAACCGAATGCCTCGATACGCGTGCCATAGGCCTTCCCGGGCCACACCACTATCACCGAGACTCCCAATCCTGTTCAAATCACATTAGAGGATCACTAACCCCATCATTAACATCCTATTCAAGTCCCGTAATTTTCCCGAATTTTTAAGTATTTTTAAACTGGATTTAAAACCTTCGGACATCCCGAACAATATCGAAACGGGATCCGATCGACACGAAACCAACGCTAAAATGTTCGTTATATTGTATAGGATAAAAATCATGTTGAACTCACCTTGAGATTCGTGTCCACGCGCCGTCACGCGCCGCCGTGAGTGGCTGCGCGTGAAAGCCACGCGCATGCTACAGTGTTCCTTCTTCACCCGTTTGTCTGGTAAACGGGTTGAAAAACCCGCGATAGGATCCGGTTCAATCACACCCAATTCGACATCAATTCAATCCGTTCTTGATCCTATAACAATCATTAACCAATGAATTTCAGTTCTGTGACATCGATTAACATCAACCAATCCATAATCGTGCCACCAACCCGTGATCACCCAAAACGGGTCGATCACCAAAACTCCACAAATCCTCAACCATTGTCAAATTAACTTCACAGGAAGCTTATTAGGATTAAAACGAACCAATTCGAATGATTAATTAAACACGACGTTACCTCAATCACCACGACTCAAGCTTGGATTTTCCGGCCGTCCACCGCGTCCGTCCACGGCCCTAGGAGCCTCAAAGCTTGCCCCATTTGATCAGGTTCGACTCGTTGAAGTTCCAGAAAGCTCAATCAATCATCAATTAGGCTTGGGCTGGCCTAAAACTAGAAGTTCGAATTTGAATTTCACAAAAACCAGTTTCGGGTTTTCAGAGAAATCCCACACCAATTTCACTCATTCCTTTCATTCTCAATCACAGAGTAACCCACTCAACACACTCTCCATTCTTTTAATTCAAATCAGTCGTTAAAGGCATCCCAAAGCAGCCCACAATCCACTGTGTAAAGTTTCCCTGCACTGACCCGAAACCAATAGAAAAACCAGTGTCCATGTTCTTGCGATCGATTGCCAGCACAATACATGTGCAATCACACCTCACACTGTCCCAATTCAGTCATTAAATTGATAAACAAACCATGGGATCGATCGCACAAACATTCCACCTCACGGCCATTTCAATCAAACAGTGCCCCCGTGAGAAATTACAATTCTGCCATTGTGCAGAAAATTACCAAAATGCCCCTCACGCATCCTGACCCGTAACTCGGTCATACGGACTCCGATTGATGCGTGCCGCCTGTCTACGAACTCAGGGCATCGAGACCTTCCTAACGGTCCTCGGTCCTCGGCCATCGGACCTCCCAGTCAAAAATTCAACATTTTCCCTTATTACGTCCAAATTACGAAAAATGCCCTTGAACTTCCGTAAATCATAACTTTCACCACGAACGTCGGAATCGAACGTGCCACATGTCTATGAACTCGTGACGTCCCAAACTACGTCACGGTCATCGGTCAAAGTCCATTTGACCATCCGAATTAAAAGTCAACGTTTTGCCCACGCCCAGGGGCAAAACGGTCATTTTGCACAATTCGTCCGAAATCACCCAACTAATCCCAGATTAGTAAATCACAATTAAATATTATTGAATCCCGATATTCGGGACGGGTCGTTACAACCTTCCCTCCTTAAAGAATTTCGTCCTCGAAATTACCAACAACCTTATTCCACAACCACCTTGTGGAAAACATTTCGACCTCACATCTGTGTATACCTGTACACCCACTTACAGGAACCACACCAGTCTCGTCTGTACCCAGACATCCCATCACAGTCATACGTCTTAACAACAACACTCGACCACCTCGAGTGGACATAATCACCTGATCCGCGATAAAATCGCTTAACCATTAAGCTGACTCCTTCAGCTAGAGGGTTCTTTTTCATTGCCAATACACATGACGTCTACTCCCCCTGGGAGTCACCAAATCGCACTCGTCAGTCCATGCTGACATCATCAGTCAAACTGTCACCACTAAGCTTTACCACCCTGGTAAAGCCCCAACCATCAGCAGTCAGTGACAACACCACCTACTACATCACTCTCGATGTAGCGTAAGATCGACCACATGATCTCAATTTGCAGGGCAAGCCCAATCCTGCGACACAAATTAATCTCAATGTCCATAATCGCCGACTCCCTCAGCGAACCAAGACGCTGGGAAATCACGGTGTGATCAAGTCACACAAGGCTACTCGTGGTTACTCAGACCACCAATTCACTCATCCTGAGTGTACGTATACCGTCAACTTACACAATCAAGTGGTGTAACTGGAACACATTGAATGCCAGCCCAGCAGTGATCACACATCTCAATACTAGGGTTCCACTAGCCAACCACGGCTAAGAGCACCTACTCATACAATCACTGAACCCGACAAAATCACTCTGCACAGCGCACAGTATCCAATGTCCAGTCCACAACACAGCCAAATAAATGATATCGGAACCAAGCTGATTACCAACACGTTTAATCACACATCACGGGTACATCCCATGTACCGCCATTAGGCACCACTCAGCCTAACCAGTATCAATCCTCGTACAACGTACCCTGTACGTACATCAATCCATCAATCCGCCTACAACCACCCAGGTCATAGCCAAACACGTTCTAGTAACGGAGTACATTTGCCCAAACCAACATGAGACAAAACAAACTCCATCCGTCATCTAGTTCCAATTCCGAATCCAAATCCGCAATTTCATAAGAAATCCCGAATCCGAACCCAACATCATATTTTTATTCCATGTCCAAATCCGAATCCGAAATCATTATTCAGTAAGCTAGCATTGGAATAATCATTCCGCACCCAAATCCAGTAATCCATTTTCGAGCTTCGAAATCGAATCCTGAATCGTCACCCAGAAATTCGATTCCAAAACGCAAAATCTCGTTTACGTCCACCAAGACGTAACAAAACCGAACCTATCGGTTGCCTGTCCAAAACACTCGATTGACTTCATAGGGAAGCCAATCCCAATATTCACACGTCAAAGGTTGACAAAATCTGACCACTTCGGAAACCCACTCAACCGAGTAACAACCATATGGACTCCACTCCGAAAAGAAGTTCAGTCCCGTCATTTACTACTCATATACCAAGGTAAGAGTGATAAACTCTCCACCCATCTGGATCATCAAGACCACGATCCAGATTCATCGCTACGTCATCCGATAAGTAACATCACGATCCTAGATCGTCACCATGCCCAAAGTCGACAACATCACCAATCAGATCCGCCTAGGATCCACATATGCACACATAGCTAACAATCCATCTGAAAGTTGATCGTAGGGTCTTACACCCTCATTGAATTATTCGCCAAATTTCCCTTGGTGGAAAGATGACCTCGCATTTCACCACCAAATCCAAAATCATACACAACTTCTTGCGTCCAATGACCCCAAGCCAAACATGGGTCCATCGACCAATACACGCTCAACGTACTGGTAGCAACAATCATCATCTGCCACGGCAGGAAATAAGAAGTCAACCCCAATGACTTCAGGATACCAATCACCAATGCGGAAACGAGCACTCCTCTCGTTCCCCCAATCACAACTCTCCCCGAATCGGGAGTTCCAACCATGTTGGAAACAGACATGCTCACAATGAGATGTCGAGTCCAACCACTGGACTGCCCACGTCCATACCTCACTTGGACCACTACGTGTCCAAAATCAATTCATTACTCGGACCTCACGTCCGTCAATAATCATGTACGCACACACCCCGATTCTGAACGGAATATCCACAACTTTGCCTGGATGTGCATACCATACTGCCTTCGTCTCACATCTCAACCTTTACAGGTTCAATCCTCAGGTTCCAAGTGATCCACAATCACAAAATCACACATCAATACCACGAATGGTTTCCCCGACTTTTCCAATTTCGATAATTTCCTTGTACTCTCTGGGGATATAAGAAGTATACCATCATACCAATCTCGGAGTTGACAACAACTCCCCAAATCCACCAATTCTCATGACATAGGGAACATCATCCCTAGATTCCTCAAGTTTCAATCATACCTTAATATCCATTCATCACTTGTCATCATATATCTGTTAGGACTTATCCCAACACATCACGACCTCCACTGGATCCCATCCAGTCCAAGACTCAACCACCACTGAGTTGCAGATACCAATCATCTGTCCATCATGACAGAGTCACACCCCAACTGGTGGCTCATCGTCATCACAATCACTGACACCAGCACCAGCGCTAGTACCAGCACCAGCGCACTATCATCAACACTAGTATCAGCACACAGGCATCCATACTAGTATTGGCATAAAAGTACCAACATACCAACATCCATACATAGCACACTTGTGTGCAAAGTTGTTACCCTGGATCTCCGTTCATTCCGAACGACGATCCCGTAACACCACTCGTACCCCACGACTATGGGTACCTCCAATTTGACCACTGGCACATCAGGATAATGGACGTTCCCTGAACATCCCCTAATCCCCAAGTGTTAAAACCACACTAAATACCCTCGATAGCCAATTATCTCGACACAACTGTCGACCAACAGTCATCGCTGTCAAGATCCGTATCCACACATCACACTAATATTCGATCCAACACGGGATTCCATATTTTATCTCATAACCGTATCCGTAGATCGAAACTCATAAGACTCACTAGAGTCATCCACATGGTCATCCACGACCTCAGCCGCTCGTCGCAGCACAAGTTCTCATTTAAAGTTCACTTTTCCAGTCCATCGATTATAAATTAGGGTTCCAAAATCACACCCTAGGGTTCCACCGAACCCAACTGCTTTCTGCAGTAAAATCCACAACCTGACCGACCCCGCGGTCCTGACATCGTATAGACGTCCAATCCAATCCAATCGTCAACTCAACGTGGGTTCCATCGTGGGTTCCACCACGAAGGTCATCGGCTAACTCCGATGCACCAACACCCCGTACATTAGCCAACACTACTAGGGTCCAAAACTTAGACCAATACTCAACTGAGTTTCGCATTTCCATAACATTATTCAAATGGGGTTCCCTGAACCCGGCTGTGCCCAGCAACACAACAATCCATCATCACGTGACCGAACCGACGGTCCCACATTACCAGTTAATCGTATACAACCCACTTGGGTTGAATCACATCAATGCACAGCGTATCGGGCCAAACACACCCAATCCACCATTCAAACCCAAAACTATCTATCAGGTTGACAACGGAACTGCAGCCCAAAAAGACATCACCCCTCGACCTTCGCGCCTCACGATCAGTCCCGAGCGTCGTACCACGGCCTGGAGGGTCACAAAACAGAAAAGGTGTGAGTGGACAAAAATGATCTCTTATAAAAATATTTGCCAAAATACAATCTTACCTTCCAGTTTTCACAAACTTGCATGCATATCGTAAAACATGAGTAATAGTATGAAATCATTCAAGTATGTACAGTGGACCGATAAAATCAAAACATATTTTCCCATGGTCCATAAAACTCATGTTCACCAAATCAGTTCATGTTGTAAAACATCAAATCCCGGCTCTCAGACCAAACCATGTGAAAACATAATCACTGGCCACAAAGGCCAAAAACCCGTACTCAATACCAGTACATCATCACAATCAATACCAATCAGCACTAATCACCAGTGCACAAGAAATATATCAATCCAATCAATCCGCACTACTCACGAGTGCTGCACTACGCGTAGGCCAATATCCAGTCACTCTCGGGAACAAACACCTCTGGGCTCAACCCCCTCGGGCTCAGTCACCTCTGGGCGAACACATCCCCAGGATCAGACACCTCCGAGTGGTACATCCAGGCTCAGTCTCATCCGAGAAGCTGACTACCATAGGATCAACTCCCGATCCTACAATCACATCCCCCAAGCTCCGGTCGTCTGGGTAATCCCCCCAAGCACCGACCGTCTGGGAATATCACAATCACAATGAAAACCATCCCGGGAATTACATCCCAAAACAAATCTTGACTTCATACCAAGTCAAGATCATTCTCAACTAGGTCTCAAGCCCAAAATACCTTTTACGCATATTTCATTAAAATCACCTTTAAATCAATAGGATAATCCGGAAATCATCATTGACTCACCAACTAAGTCAAAACATCATTTTAGAAATCATTTAAACTCCGGGCCTAGCCCAAAACATCATTTGCACATTCCTCGTAAAACGTGCCCGAAAGACTGATTAAAATAATCATAAAATCCCAATAAATCATTAATTGCACAATTTCACAAATGACTCCAATTCCGAGTCAAAATCACTATTCACTTGGGTTCTCATGCCCAAAATAACATTATCACGCAAATCCATGCGTTGCAACCTCCGTTGCCATTTTCACGTAAATCCACGAAATTGACCCTCGACTCATTCCCGAGTCACCACATCATCTTTCAATCCATGACTCAATAATCCGAGTCCAAACATTATTTTCAATCAATTTCAATCCCGGACTCATAAGCCAAGTCCAAACATCATTTTTACCAAATTTCGTAATTTCTCGAAAATCGCCCAAAATAATAATATAATAATCATAAAACCGAGGAATTACCGGATTGAAACACAAATCATGCCCAAGCATATAAAATCATATAATAAGGCATTTAAATCATATATGCATGCATCACGGTTAGAAAACAAAGTCCACTCACACACACCGTCCAAAACGGTCCGTTTCCGAGCTGCACGTTTTTCCGTAAAATCTGGAAATCACAACTCCTGTCCAAAATCATTATAGAGGGTTACTAACATCTCAAAATACAACATATAATTTTCCCCAATTTTTTCGGGATTTAAATACGTATTTTTAACGTAATACAAAACTTCGGATACGCGGAACATTATCGAAACAATATCCGATTTCACCGAAATCAACGTCAAAATGTTCGTTACACTGGGAGGATCAAAAGTCATGTTGACCTCACCTTGAGACTAGGCCGGACGCGCCCCCACGCGCCGCCGTGAGTGGCTGCGCGTGAAACCCACGCGCCAGCTACAGTGCTGTCTCCCTCACCCGTTTGCCTGTAAAACGGGCCATTTAACCCGCGAGGCGACCCGGTTCGTTTTCTGTCAATTCGACATTGATTCCACCAATTGAACATTCAGTCAGTTTCGATTCAAGTCTAATTAGAGTTCTGTGGACTTAATTACAAGAAACATTACCTCTAACCTCACGATCACAGATGATCAATCGAAGGACATCCGGCCACTGTTCATCCTTCGAAAACCATCAAACCTTCTTGATTTCGTTCAATTGATTCACCAGTAAGCTTCAATGGACTCAGGTAAGTATTTTCCCCAACTCAATTGCATCAATTCGTGGCTCAAACGCCACGACTCAAACTTGATTCTTCGTCACTGTGCAACCATGGAGTCCAGTCAATCTCCAGCGTTTTCCTTCAATTGATGGATCCAGAAGCATCGTGGGATCCTCAGGAACACAATCCCCACATCAATTACACCGTTTGATCGCTCCAAGATCACGACACAGCCTCGATTTCTCTCACTGTTACCAAACCCGTTCAGAGCCAAATGAGCCTCAATTCAACTCGTTTTTGATTTGAAACAACTCGTCTCAACCTCAGGAAGCTGAATGTGAGCTTCAATTTGATCCTCACGACCCCTCACTCGACATTTGAATTTCCTCCCAATTTTCTAAATTTTCGATTTTGATTCCAACCTCCCTCACCCTGTCCCGTGTGTTTATCTCAATTAATACAATCTTCAAGTCTCACAATTCCCTCAATTCTGCCACGAGAAGGCAGCCAAGTCCCCCAGCTCACACACTCAATTGATGTAGTTCACGGTATAAGGAAATATGGAGGAAAGGGAAGAGAAAATGGAGGACAAGGATGATTAGGGATGATGATGATGTTGTAATGATGGTGTTGGGAGGGAAACATGGATCAGATTTCAGGGGATGGGTGACACTTGTCACTCATCCGAATTTGCACAGTCACCGGGTACTGTTCATTATTAAAATATTATTTTATTCCCGGTTCGTTCGGTTAATCGAGCCCGATTCCGTGACCATAACTTCGTCGTCGAATCTCCGATTTCGGCATGCCGCCTGTCGTTGGATTCGTATCGACGAGACCTACGTAACGGTCCTTGGCCCTCGTCCATCGGACCTCCCGATCAAAAAGTCAACATTTGGCTCCTACTATGCCAAATTACCAAAATACCCCTCATCTTCCGATCATCATAACTTTCACTACGAATGTCAGAATCGAACGTGCCACCTGTCTATGAACTCGTGACGTCCCGAACTACGTCACAGTCATCGGTCAAAGTCCGTTTGACCGCCCAAACTAAAAGTCAACATTTTGCCCACGCTAGGGGCAAAACGGTCATTTTGCCCACGCTAGGGGCAAAACGGTCATTTTGCACGTTTCGTCCGATTTCACTCAACTAATCCCCGATTAGTCATTCTAAATCATAATTAATTAATATTCAATCCCGATATTCGGGACGGGTCATTACAAAACGGGCATCCAGAGTGCGTAAGGATCGATGGAGGAGGTGTGCGATGCTCAAGTCTCTGCTGCAGTCGCATCCGGAATCAACCTGAAGGGCATTAAAAACAAAAGCTGTGAGTGGACAAAAATAAACAAGTCTGTTTAAAACATTTATAAGACATTTATGCCCCCCAGTAAAAGCATATGCATGCACCATCATTTAAAATCATATATAATATAATATGAACCATAAACATAATTTTAGCCACTGCACCATACACTCCAATCCGACATCCCTGAAGTCAATAAGGTCACAATCACAGGCTACGCGTGCCACTTGGGTCTCAATTCCGAGTTCAATCCCCGAACCCTGTTCGGGTACAGCATCCCCGATGCTTAACGTCAAAGACGCTGGACATACTAGACGTCCGTGACCTCTCCGGGGTACCTCATCCGGAGGAGACAGTATCATATGGAAGGATCTATACAGTGCACTACCAAATACATTTTATTGATATCCAAATGCAAAGCATACATATATACATAGATAAAATCCAAACCAATCTTTAAGTTTCATCAGACGGGTCTCAAGCCCAAATACCGTGAAACGTGCCATAACCATAATTTCAATATCATCAAAACCATTATTTGTTTTTAGCATGTGAATATATAAAATGTAAACCAGAAACCATTTATTCAATTCCATTTTAGGGACCCCGACCCGCAATCACATGAAGAAATCAACTGGGCCCCTGGCCCGATTTCATAAGTTAACTGGGGCCCTGGCCCGATTCACAAGTTAATTGGGGCCCTCGCCCGATTCATAAGTTAACTGGGCCCCTGGCCCGATTTTACTTTATCAAGTCCGTAACCGTTTCATGAAATCATATCCAACCACATTTATAAAAATCGGTGCAAATCCAGAAATCTCGATTTACGTGCAAACACGTAAATCACCTCGAAATACGTGAAATCATTTAAATTCACCGATATCCAAAATAAATCATTTAATCATAATTATAACAATCATGAAACAGTTATGCATGCATCGAATTTATAAAACCAATGTCCACTCACAGACCGTTTAACCGAACGCCTCGATACGCGTGCCATAGGCCTTCCCGGGCCACACCACTATCACCGGGACTCCCAATCCTGTTCAAATCACATTAGAGGATCACTAACCCTATCATTAACATCCTATTCAAGTCCCGTAATTTTCTCGAATTTTTAAGTATTTTTAAACTGGATTTAAAACCTTCGGACATCCCGAACAATATCAAAACGGGATCCGATTGACACGAAACCAACGCTAAAATGTTCGTTATATTGTATAGGATAAAAATCATGTTGACCTCACCTCGAGATTTGTGTCCACGCGCCGTCACGCGCCGCCGTGAGTGGCTGCGCGTGAAAGCCACGCGCCTGCTACAGTGTTCCTTCTTCACCCGTTTGTCTGGTAAACGGGTTGAAAAACCTGCGATAGGATCCGGTTCAATCACACCCAATTCGACATCAATTCAATCCGTTCTTGATCCTATAACAATCATTAACCAATGAATTTCAGTTCTGTGACATCGATTAACATCAACCAATCCATAATCGTGCCACCAACCCGTGATCACCCAAAACGGGTAGATCACCAAAACTCCACAAATCCTCAACCATTGTCAAATTAACTTCACAGGAAGCTTATTAGGATTAAAACGAACCAATTCGAATGATTAATTAAACACGATGTTACCTCAATCACCACGACTCAAGCTTGGATTTTCCGGCCGTCCACCGCGTCCGTCCACGGCCCTAGGAGCCTCAAAGCTTGCCCCATTTGATCAGGTTCGACTCGTTGAAGTTCCATAAAGCTCAATCAATCATCAATTAGGCTTGGGCTGGCCTAAAACTAGAAGTTCGAATTTGAATTTCACAAAAACCAGTTTCGGGTTTTCAGAGAAATCCAACACCAATTTCACTCATTCCTTTCATTCTCAATCACAGAGTAACCCACTCAACACACTCTCCATTCTTTTAATTCAAATCAGCCGTTAAAGGCATCCCAAAGCAGCCCACAATCCACTGTGTAAAGTTTTCCTGCACTGACCCGAAACCAATAGAAAAACCAGTGTCCATGTTCTTGCGATCGATTGCCAGCACAATACATGTGCAATCACACCTCACACTGTCCCAATTCAGTCATTAAATTGATAAACAAACCATGGGATCGATCGCACAAACATTCCACCTCACGGCCATTTCAATCAAACAGTGCCCCCGTGTGAAATTACAATTCTGCCATTGTGCAGAAAATTACCAAAATGCCCATCACGCATCTTGACCCGTAACTCGGTCATACGGACTCCGATTGATGCGTGCCGCCTGTCTGCGAACTCAGGGCATCGAGACCTTCCTAACGGTCCTCGGTCCTCGACCATCGGACCTCCCGGTCAAAAAGTCAACATTTCCCCTTATTACGTCCAAATTACGAAAAATTCCCTTGAACTTCCGTAAATCATAACTTTCACCACGAACGTCGGAATTGAACGTGCCACCTGTCTATGAACTCGTGACGTCCCAAACTACGTCACGGTCATCGGTCAAAGTCCATTTGACCATCCGAATTAAAAGTCAACGTTTTGCCCACGCCCAGGGGCAAAACGGTCATTTTGCACAATTCGTCCGAAATAACCCAACTAATCCCAGATTAGTAAATCACAATTAAATATTATTGAATACCGATATTCGGGACGGGTCGTTACACCTACTGTCCCTGGCTCCAGGCTTAAGAAGGATAGTGGCCCTCTCTATAACATCCCTACCAACTATAGGAGCATTGATGGAGCTTTTCAGTACTTAGCATTTACCCAACCAGACATTGTGTTTTCTGTCAATCAAGTGTGTCAATACATGCACTCTCCCACAGAAACTCATTTCATGGCTGTCAAACGGATCCTGAGGTATCTCAAGGGCACACCTCAGCGTGGTCTTACCTTCACTGCTGGTTCTCTTGATCTCATTGCATATACTGATGCAGATTGGGCCGGTGACCCAAATGATCGACGTTCCACCACTGGATTGGTTGTTTATCTTGGGGAAAATCCTATCTCCTGGATGTCAAAGAAACAGACCACTGTGTCCAGGTCCAGCACTGAATCTGAGTACAGGGCCCTTGCAATCACATCAGCTAAAGTTTCCTAGAAAAGACAACTTTTGCATGCTCTTCACATTCCTCTCTCAAAGCCTCCCTTAATTCTGTGTGATAATACATCTGCTACCATCCTTTGTGCTAATCCTATCATTCACTCAAGGGCTAAACACATCGAAATTGATTATCACTTTGTTAGGGAGCGTGTTGTTCAGGGTGATCTTGATGTCCAAAATGTTGCCTCCCATGATCAGACTGCAGACATCTTCACCAAGGCCCTGTCTGATGAGTTGTTCTGGTTGCATTCTTCCAATCTGATGCTCGAGTCCCTCTCCTTATCAGCTTGTGGGGGGCTGTCAAGTCATACGCATGTCATCACTCTATAATCACCTCATGACTGCATTACACTCTTCCTGGTAGTCATACGCATGTCATCACTCTATAATCACCTCATGACTGCATTCCACTCTTCCTGGTACAACCAAGGATGAAAATATCGATATCGACGGATATATCGCTAGTCGAATTTACAGATATCTTGCCCCAAATATCGGTACCAATATTGATATCGTTTACGGTCAACAAAAATGACGGAAATTCTGTCCAAAAGTTGGAAATTTGGAATGAAATTTTAGGAAAAACTTAAGTATCCAATAATGGTTATATAGGATTAATAAAAACTATAAAATGTCTTTAATATAATAAATATATGATGAATCATATGATAGAATATAGGTCTGCCGATAACTAATAGTATAAAATCTTAAAGATAAACTTAAATTAAAATATAATTCTATTGATAATGTTGCACTAAGAATACTTTACACAATGAACTTTATTAAAAACAAGTAGAGTGTCTACCAGATTGAAAATTAGATTGGTCTTCATTTACCAAGATACAAAAGTTTTGCCAAGTGATGTTACTTACCAAATGGAAATGTATTGTTGGACATAGTATTCGTATATCTTCTTTGAATGACCTACTTTTCCTCCATAGATAGGGTAGTTCATGCTGTGTTAATTGGTCCAGCTCTTGGGCGAATTTCACTTGCACTAGCTGTAACGACCCGTCCCGAATTAACATGATTAATTAAGGATTAATGACAGATTAGCGAGACTAATTGAAGATTAGACGAGGATTAGCGGACGTTTTGGCGAAATGACTGAGTTTTCATTTGGACGGTCAAATGGACTTTGGCCGATGATTGTGATGTAGTTTGTGACGTCACGAGTTCATAGACAGGTGGGACGCTCGATTCCGACGTTCGAGGAGGAAGTTATGACGTTCGGAAGTCCAAGGGCATTTTGGTAATTTGGGCGAAAAGTTGACTTTTGACCCGAGAGGTCCAATGGACAAGGGCCGAAGACCGTTACGTAGATCGGGATGATATGAATCCGTAGACAGGCGGCACGTCGAATTCGGACGTTCGACGGAGAAATTACGATTCACGGAAGTACAGAAGTACTATTGCACGAATTACGAGACAATGACCTTTTGGCCTTTAGTGGGGCCCAAATTTTATCCCAAGGCCCAATGGATGAGTGACAAGTGTCACTCATCCACTGGACAACCTTTTAGATTCATGCACCACCATTTCCCTGCATCCATCATCCATCCTCCATTTGCTTCCAACCCAAAAAAAAAACCCGATCCACCCTTCACCCAAATCCAAACCCATGACCCTAGGACCAAGACTGAGGGGTAGAGAGGGAGAAGGGGACCAGATGGAGGTGGCTGGACAGCCAGAACCGCCGTGGACGGCGGCAGGAGGAGACAAAACCGAGAGGCACTCGGTTTGCCCAAATTTCCATTTTGTTTTGATTTCAACGTTTTAGATTGTTTTGGATGATTATGATGGAGTTTGTGAGTTAGTTAGAAGATGCTAGGGTAGTTTTGGGGGCGGTTGGTGGCTGAGGAAGCCCTGGGGTGGCCGGGAAAAACAGAGGTCGTGAGCCTCTTTGAACATGGTGAGGTTTTAGGTGGTTTCAATTAGTTTTGTTAATTGAGTTGGATAGGAAACATTAAATTAGGAATTTTAGGATTGATTGGGACTGAAACATAAGAAAAATGAGGAGTGTGGGACCTCGAACCTGTCACGCCGGTCTAACTGGACCGGCCAAACCAATGAACCGGCCGGTTTGAACCGGCTGAAGCTTGAAGATGATGAATAGTGTTCTGAGCCTTCTTGGGGGGCGTGAGGGCGCGTGGGCCATAATTTGGGGAAGTGTTCAACATACGAAATCTTTTATTCGATGTAACAAACATTTTGGGACTAGTTTCGTGTCAATCGGACACTGTCTCGATATGTTTCGGGGAATCAGAAGATTTAGGATCGGTTCAAAAATAGTTAAAAGTTCAGGAAAATTTCGGGGCTTTGGTAGGAGGTTAATAAGGTAGTTAGTAACCTTGTATTACGATTTGGACAGGTTTGGGAGTCCCGGTGATAGCGATCGGCTCGGGAGAGCCTATGGCACGCAAATCGAGGCGCAGCTTCGGACGGTCTGTGAGTGGACCCTTCTCTCGAAATTGATGCCTGCATAAATGTTTTATAATTGTTTTAATATATGTTTTGTGATGCCATGAGTGCATTTGTTTGTGGTAGCCTAGGACTTACGTATTTGCATGTATTTCGAGATTTACGGTTTTATACGATGCATATACGTTCTAGGTTTTCAACGAGGGTTTAATAAGTGGATTTCGGATTTAGAAATATGAAATCGGGCACGAGACCCATTTGATTTACAACTCTCGGACTTGGAGTCCATTTGATTTGACGAGGAATCAGACTTAGGGTCCATTTGAGCCATACGATCGGACCGAGGGTCCATTTGGTTTACAATTCGGGTTCGAGGCCCAATTAGTAGTACTATCGGGCTTGAAGCCCCGTTGATTGATGATATCGGGCCTGAGACCCATTTAGTTGAGATTTCAGGCTTAAGGCCCCGTTGGTTGTGAAATCGAACGTGAGGTCCCATTGAGTCATGGTTCAGGCCTATGGCCCAGTTGATTGTAACATCGGGCTTGAGTCCCAGTTCGATTTATGAACCCTCCGTTGAGATGGGTCTCAGTGTCAGGACCCGTCCCAAATATGGCCTCGATACCCGGGACGAGCCTTGCTCCCGTTTGACAATCACATTTACAGTATCAAACAAAACAAACAACCGTCATACAACTATAAGCATAACGATCAGACGAAGGAGTAAAATATACACAACAGTCAGTCAGAGCATAGTTCTACAAAATGGGCACAAAAGTCCTACAAAGCTAGTCCCGCAACGGAAGAACGTCGTAAGCTCTATGTCTTGATATCTGCCTCAACGTTCACCCCAGCGCTATCACCACGACCTGGAGGGAAAATTTAAAAACCAAAAGTGTGAGTGGACTAGAATAACCAAAAGTTTTAAAAATCAGTTTATCACTAATTCAAAGTTAAGGCAAAATAAGAATCTGTGTTCCCTCCGTTTTTAAAACAGACATGCCCAACGAAGTACTAGAAAATCATAACATGAAACATCATAAGAAACAGAAACACTATAAAATCTCATAAGAAACAGATACACTATAAAATACCATAAGAAACAGAAACACTATAAAACAGATATAGAAATCATAGCTTCAGCATCAAATCATCATTTCCGATCAAACCTGCTGGACCTATCCGAGTCTTTAAACTCAATCAGGCCTTACATGAAATCCGAGTCTTTAAACTCCCGAGTCTTTAAACTCAATAGGCCTATGGGGGTAATATCAACATATCCGAGTCTTTAAACTCCCGAGTCTTTAAACTCAATCTGGGCCTGTCCCCCGTCAATATCAATCCGGGTCTTTAAACCCAATATCTAGATCCAGCAAATCCAATCCATATCCAGTGTACAACCAATTCGCAGTCTATCACCAAACTCGAATTCGAAATCCCCGGTTCGAAGCCCGTCCGGCGTTCCGAACCGACATTCCGAACCCAAATCCGGAAATCCATCCTTATACCCAGAAATCACACATAATCACAAATCCTATTTCATAACCCATTGATCATCATCAGAAAACATTTATAGGTTGAAATCGCAAATATGGCATCAAAATCCGAAAACCAGCTTTTTCTCGAAAAACGTGCAAAATCTCGGAAATGTCTCGAAAAACGTGCAAACTCATCAATCACATATAATCATCATACGGGTTGTTACACTCAGGCCCTGTTGAAATGAATCGGGTATGAGACCCAGTTGAGAAATACGTTTTGAGAAAGAAAGAAAGAGTTTTGAAAATGAATATGAACCCTCCGTATGATTATATGGTCTCCTCCAGCGTCGACCTGGAGAGTCACGATCCACAGACCAGAGTGGGTATCCCCATAGGGATCCCGTTCCAGGAGTGGAGGTTACTTATGATGTGGTCCCGGACCAGATTCCGAAGAGATGTGTGGACTAGATCGAGAGAGAGAGCTCGGACTAGATCCAGCAATTGAGCCTCCCAGATGGAGATTCCTGGGAGAAGACTCGGAGTGAGACCCTGAGTAGTGTGCACACTAGGTTATAGATTCGATATCGTGACTATATCGGGGTTGTGTTCCCTAGGGGCTGTGTGCCCCGAGTTGGCATCTTCTCGGAAGTGCCGCGGATGGGTTATACGTATGTCAGAACGTATGAGATTTTATGAAAGTGATTTGGAGGCGGAGACCCCGTGTTCCATATTTTATATTTTGGAAAGTGGTTTGGGGCAGAAACCCCGTATATGATGTTTTAGAAATGGTCAGGGCGGAGACCCCGTATTCTATGCTTTGTATTTCGCTGAGAACGTAGATTTGGGCTGAGACCCACGTGATGTGATTTGGGCTGAGTTCCCCCATGTTATAGTTGATGGTTTTGAATTGTGGTTTCGGGTCGGGGACCCAATTGGATTTATGGGTCATGACGGTTTATGAGGCCAGGCATGAACCCTTGAAAGGTTTTGATGACATGACCCATCCCAATCCCCCCGGGATTACCGTGGAATGTGCCCTGCTCCCGTCCAACAAGGGGTGTCAAACAAGGGATAACCAAAAGTCACTGCCCAAACGGGGCTTCCAGAGTGCGCAAGGATCGATGGAGGAGGCGTGCAATGTCCCAGTCTCTGCTGCAGTCGCATCCGTAATCAACCTGAAGGGCATTAAAACCAATAAAAGCTATGAGTGGACGAAAACGTATGCATGCCCCGAAAACCAGTAACCAAAACGTTTGTTCAACCAAGCCATTAGGGTCTTAGCCCAAAAACCGTTAACTCAAAACCAAGTGTGTGAACTCAGCCCAAAACTGTGGAATACCACTACGAGACATATTAAACCATGTGGGCCACTGCCCAAAGCCATAAATATAAATCCATAAATCCAAAATCATTTAGGGTCCCCGACCCGAAATACCATAACATAACCAATAATCCATTTTTACCACATAACACAAATCCAACCGAAAAGCCATTTCATAGATTCATTAATCCATATTTACCATTACCATCTCCAGCATCCCAGATGCTTACCGTCTCAGACGCTTGACGTCCTAGACGTCATATCTCACGGTATAATAAGCGACGCGTGCTGCCCGGGGTCTCTCCGGGTCCATATCTCTGACATTACAGATGTCTGACGTCCCAGACGTCAATCATAGCAATCCTGCTCCTGAGTCACTATACGGTCCGGTAACTTCGTACAATGACCCCTCGCAGGCAATGCACCGTGACTTCCCCAGTGTCCCAGACATCTGGAGGAGACCATCATATATCCTTGTATCCCGATGGTATATGGAAAACAGTTTTATTAAATCATTTCACAACATTACAATGGGCCCTGCCCGAAATCGCCATAAAACATCACAATTCCATTTAGGGTCCCTGACCCAAAATCACATTTAATAAACATAGGGTCCAGACCCGAAATCACATTTATTAACATAGGGTCCCAGACCCGAAATCACATTTATAACCCAACTGGGCCTCATGCCCGATTTTATAAACCGCTGGGCCCACGACCAGATTTTATAAACCACTGGGCCCACAGCCCTAATTCGTAAATCAACTGGGCCCCTGGTCTGTAACAACCCGTACCTACGGGAAGGGTAAAAATGTAATTTCTGTGAAGTTTTGTAAAAAGGACGATTTTGCCCCTATGAATAGTAAACGAAAAGTTGACTTTTGTACGATTGATTGGATGAGTGTTAGCCCTTGACCGTGACGTAGGTTAGGACGTCACGAGTCCGTAGACAGGCGGCAGGTTCGATTCGGACAATCGGAGGAGAAGTTATGATGTACGGAAGGTTGAGGGCGTTACCGTAATTTTGAGCTAAAAGGGAAAATGTTGACTTTTTGGAGGATGTGTGATTTTCACGTAGACCGAGGACCGTTGGATAGGTCTCGACGTCCTGAGTTCAACGACAGGCGGCACGCTGTCATCGGACGTCGGACGGAAAAGATACGGGTCTGGGAAGTCTGAGGGCAAAATGGTAATTTTGTGCAGGAGGGGCATTTTGGTCATTTTTCCTCAGCCCAATCAGATAAGGGCAAGTGGCAGATATTTTGGGCTGGCCAATTGCTGATGGACACGTGGGGGACACTAGATGGTTCTAGGAGGAACTTAAGTGTGCACGGCCACACTTGGTCATTTTTGAACCGTGCACCAATTCGAAGGAAAAAACTGAAAACAGAGAGGAGTTTGGGTGAGGCGGTGATCGATCTGGAGGCTAGGGAGAGTGAGGAGTGACTGGTGAGAGTGACAGAGAGACGTGGGTGAGGTGCTGATCGTGTTTTGGGATTGGAATCGTGCACGGCGGCACGGTGGTGGTGCGGCGAACGTTTGAGGAAAACAGGGGAGACCGTGGACGGTGGAGGCTGTTGTGTCGTGTGGTGAGGCAAACCAGGGCGGTAGGAGACTCAGGAGGTTGAGGGGAGTCCCACGAGCACGGTGGTGGGTGACGGTTCTCACGGCGGCGCCGGAATCGAAAGGTAAGCCCGTTTACTCTGTTTTTCGTGGATTTTTCAAATGCAAAGTCGTGATGTTGGGCTTAGAGTCGAGGGATTAGGAGGTCAAGGTGTTGTTCTGTGAGGTCTTAGGCGTCGTTTGTGGTGGTTGCCGTGACGGGAGGTTCACGGTGGCTGGTGGTTCGACGGCGGGTCCGTTGTACCCTGTTTTAGCCGTGAGTTTCAAACGTGAAGTCGTGGACTTCGGGGATGAATCGATGGATTCTGTGAGTTGGGTAGGACTAAGTAGGGTCCTAGGGTGGTGCTGGTATCACCACCGTGAAGGGGGAAGCTGTGGACGGCCGGGAAGGAAAACAGAGCCCACGGGCAAGTTTTTTTGAGGTTGAAGACGAAGGGTTCTAGGCCGTGATTCCTGGATTTTAGGACTGGGTTTGATTGCAGGGGACTGGACGAAGCTAGTGGTATTGAAATGGAGAAGAGTGGTGGGTGAACGGCGGAGAACCGGTCACGCCGGTTCAACACAGTTGAACCGGTTGACTCGAGGTTGAAGGTGGACTGTAGCAGGCGCGTGAGGCCCACGCGCAGCCACTTTGGGCGGCGCGTGGGGGCGCGTGGGGAGGAATCCGGTTAAGCATCCAACATGAGTTTAACTCTAAATGTCCTAAGGAATCCAATGGTACAGTTTTTGGGTTAATCGGACGGTATTACGGAATGGTTCGGGAATCCGTACGGTTTAGGGTTTATGATTAAAATATTATTAAATTCCCGAAAAATTGAGGAAAATAGGGAAGGTATCCTTGATGTTATTGTGACCCTATTTGGTATCTATTGACAGGACGGGAGACACCAGAGACGGTTGAGGAGCGCACGGAGCGCGAGTGACGTGTCGTAAACTGTGAGTGGACTCTTTCTTACTTCCGAGCATGCCAAACTGTTTTAATTACTGTTTTATGATTCTATGTGTGTTTTTATGTTTTAAATGATGGTTATACGTGATTGAGATGTTTGCATGTTTTTCGAGATATTTTCGGGGTTTTACACGTTTTTCGAGAAAAAGCCGGTTTTCAGATTTTGATGCCATATTTGAGAAATTCACCCTATAACTGTTTTCTGATGATGGTAAATGGGTTATGAAACATGGTTAGGGATTTCCTATGGTTTTTAGTATGGAAATGGATTTTCCGGATTTGGGTTCGGAATGTCGGTTCTGAACGCCGGAAGGGCTTCAAACCGGGGATTTCGAATTCGGATTTGGTGATGGATTTTGAATTGGTTTTACACTGGATATGGATTGGATTTGCTGGATCTGGATATGGGTTTAAAGACCCGGATTGATATTGATGGGGGACGGGCCCGGATTGAGTTTAAAGACTCGGGAGTTTAAAGACTCGGATACTATGATATTACCCCCATAGGCCTATTGAGTTTAAAGACTCGGGAGTTTAAAGACTCGGATTGATATGTGAGGCCTGGTTGAGTTTAAAGACTCGGATAGGTCCAGCAGGTTTGATCGGGTTATACTCTGTTTCTTATGATGTTTTATAGTGTATCTGTTTCTTATGGTATTTATAGTGTCTCTGTTTCTTATGATGTTCATATTATGATTTTTCTAATACTTCATTGGCATGCCTGGTTTTAAACCGGAGGGAACAAATGATTTTATTTCCTTACGTTGATTTGCTGGTAAACGGTTTTAAAACTTTTATTCTTTTTGGTCCACTCACACCTTTGGTTTTAATTTCCCTCCAGGTCGTGGTGATAGCGCTGGGGTGAACATTGAGGCAGATACCGAGGCATAGGGCTTCCGACGTTCTTCCGTTGCGGACTTAGACTTGTAGGACTTTTGGTGCCCATTTTGTAGAACTATGCTCTGACTTACGGGTGTATATATTTACTCCTTCGTCTGATGGTTATGCTTATAGTTGTATTAAGTTTCTTTGTGGTCTTGTAAGTGTGATTGTCAGACGGGAGCAGGGTTCATCCCGAGTATCGAGGTGATATTTGGGACGGGTCCTGACATGGTCCGATAATATAACTCAAATGGGTTTCAGCCCAATTTCGTAACAACTGAGCCCCTCGCCTGATTTCATAAAGCAACTGGGCCCCCGGCCCGATTACGTAACTCAAATGCGCTCCAAGTCCGAGGTTTCCAAAAAAATTGGGCCTCAAGCCCGAGTTCATCTTTCCAATTTCAAAACCATTTCATCATATTATATCCAAGTCATAAGTACGGAAAATCCGTGCAAAACTGGAAAAACCTCGATTTACGTGCAAGCACGTAAAGCGCCTCTAAATACGTGAAACCGTATAATTTACCAATATCCAAATCAACATCATACAATCACAATCATAATCCATATAAAACAGTTAAGCATGCATAGAATTTATAAAACCAAAGTCCACTCACAGACCGTTTAACGATACGCCTCGATATGCATGCCATAGGTCCTCCCGGGCCACACTACTATCACCGGAACTCCCAATCCTGTCCAAATCACATTAGAGGGTCACTAACCTCTTCATTAACATCCTATTAAAGTTCCGTAATTTTCCCAAATTTTTAACTATTTTTAAACTCGATTTAAAACTTTCGGATGTCCCGAACAATATCGAGACGGTGTCCGATCGACACGAAACCAATCCCAAAATGTTCTTTACATCAAATAGATTAAAAGTCATGTTGGAAGTTTCCCCAAAATACCTTACACGCGCCAGGTCAACGTTCTGGTCAACTGTGCTGACGTCATGCTACAGCAACCGGGTCTGAATCCGGGTCGCCGTTGACCCACGGCTTGACCCGATCACAGTTCAAGTTTCTGACCACCATTTTTGGTGAGGTTTGGCCCTATGGACTCATCACTACCTCCTCTATGGTTCTGTGGAATCAAAACTAGTTTTTAGGCTCAAGAAGTTACCTGAAAATCGACGGGAAAACCGGCTGAGAACTCAGGTCGTCTTCTCCGGCGAGTCGTCGAGCTTCTAGCCACGAGTCTTGGTTCAAATTGGTCGTCTAGGTCCCCTAAGTATGTCTCATAAGCAAACAAACAATTCTAATGTCAAAAATCAATGTTTCAATGCAGGGAAGAAAAATCGGGCCTTCTCGGGTTTCTGAGCTTACCGCCGCCGTGTCGCCGCCGTGGGCTGTCCAGTCCAGTTCTGAGTCGTCCTAAGGTTCTAGTGATCTTAACTCTAAGTTGGTTCGGGTCCAGGTGAGGTGGTTTGGACGGTTGGGCAGTGTCGGGTTGTCTTGGTTCCTCTCGGGTCTGGTGTAACGCCCCGGACGTTCTGGTAATGTAATATTATTAAATATTGAATAAAATGACGTTTTTACCCCTGTGTTTGTGTGGTCAATTTGTTGACTTTTAGTTTTGGAGGTCGAACGGACGTTGGGTGATGACCGTGACGTAGTTCGGGATGTCACGAGTTCATAGACAGGTGGCACGTCCGATTCAGACGCTCGGAGTGAAAGTTATGATGTTCGGAGGTTCGGGGGCATTACCGTAATTTGGGCGTTATAAGGGGAAAAAGTTGACTTTTTGTTTGACAACTGATATCCATTTGACTCGAAGACCGTTATGTTCATCTCGACGCCCCGAGTACAACGACAGGCGGCACGCTTGAAACGGACGTCGGACGACCGAGTTACGGGTCACGGAAGTTGGAGGGCATTTTGGTAATTATTGCACAGAGGGGCATTTTGGTCATTTCACGGCGGTTACTGTAGCACCACCGTGAGAAACAGAGTGCGACCGTGGTGGTTTTGAGCGTGCATTTGTTTAAGGCTAAGTGGACTGGTGAGTGGGTTAGTTTATGGATTTTGAGGATTGTGGGAAGCAGCCAGACGTGTCTGGGCAGAGACTGAGTGCACGGGAGGAACGGGAATGGCTGTGGTCTCTGTGTTTGCGGGAAACCAGTTTCAGAGGCCTCAGTTGGTCTCCCACGGGCTGTTGGCCATACAGATCGAATAACTGAGTATGGGATTGGAGTGAGGTTGGAGTTAGGATCATTTTGGTTCAATTTGGAAGCTGAGCGTGAGAGGAATTGTGAGAGAAACCGTGAGCAACTGTTTCGGGTTTTTGGGGGGAAATCGCAGAGTTCAATTTCTAAGGGTCGAGGGATCATTCTAAACACACAGTGAGTCTTCTGGGAGTGATAGAGTCTCAGCCGTGCAAGAATTGAAGGGATTCGAGCACGGATTGCCCAAGAACCCAAGGTCCAGTTCGAAGGAAAAACCAGTTGGAGGGAAAAATCTCATTCAACTTCTGGAGCCTGTTGATCGAAACCAAAGGCCGTGTAAGACTTCTGGGGTCATTTCGTGCACAACCGTGCAAGAATTGAAGGAGGAGGAGGACGGTTTGGCCGGGAACCTGAGTCTCAGTTTCAGGGGAAAACCAGTGCTGTGGACGACTACTTCCAGGTAACGGCGAGCTAAATTGTTAGTGTCATTGTGTGCGTATGGGTCCCTTATTGCTACTGGTGAAGTTAATTTGGAAATGGAACCGTGTAGGGTGAGTTCCAGGAGTCGACTTGTTCGACTGTTCGAGCTTGGATTGGGTCGATTTGGTGTAAGTCGAGGTTAACCAGTGTTGCAGACCTAAAATAAATGAGTTAGGGAAGATAATAGGATTGAAAACGGGTAGTTTTGACTGAGAATTGAGGGCTAACTGATCGGGTTGAGTCGCGGGTATCAGACCCGTTTAGCAGGCTGTTCGGGTAAGGGAGATGACACTGTAGCTTGGCGCGTGGCCTTCACGCGCAGCCGCTTTGGGCGGCGCGTGACGGCGCGTGTGGCGTCAACTCCGATCACGGTCAACATGAGAATTGATCCTTACAGTCTAAATAACATTTTATCTTTAGAGTTCGAATCGATCGGGAGTCATTCGGGATAACTTCGGGAGTCCGGTAGATTAAGTCTTTAAGTTTATTTTCGCCGAAAAATCCGGAAAAATTAGGAAAAATCCTACGAGTTATTTTGGGATGTTTGTAACCCTTCTTGTACGTTTTCACAGGCCCGGACACTTCCGAAGCTACGAAGGAGCACGCGGGACGCGATTGACGTGTCCTAAGACTGTGAGTGGACTCTTTGATTTTTAAATTGGGCATGCATGACTATTTTGCTTATTTATCTCATGGTTTTACATATGATTTTACGATGGTGAGATGATATATCGGTTTTACTTGTTTTCACGTTTTTCGAGGTAATTATCGTATTTCACGCATTTCGAGATTTCGGTTTTTGCCTATGCATGCGTGATAATTTTTGATGAAGTATCTGGTTATGAATATGCATGTTTCGGATTTATGATGTTTGATCATATTGTGAAGTAATCTTCTGTTAATTGCATGTGTTGGAATTTACATGTGAATTCGGGCATGAGTCCTGTTACGATGAGAAATGTTTTGGAATAATGTTGGAAAAAGAATTGTGATTAATCCTGATTTATTATGTTTAAAAACGGTTTTGGGTTTAAAGACCCGGTTGATGGTTGGATCTGGTTTTGGGTTTAAAGACCCGGTATGTTGATTCTGGGGGCGGGCCCGAAAATTGAGTTTAAAGACTCGTGAGTTTAAAGACTCGATTATTATGATACCCCCGAGGCCTACTAATCGTGTTTTGAGTTTAAAGACTCGTTGATATCCCGGGAAGGCCTAATGTTGAGTTTAAAGACTCGGATGGATCCAACGGCATAATCATGATTATTGTTTTATGTTTCACTTGATTTGTGCAAATAATGTTTCAAAATGACGATTTCTGGAATCTGGTATTATTACATAGTTTTACATGAGTGATGACGATCCCTGTAACGTTTTTCTTGTGTTTCGGAAAAAGAGTTTTCAAAAGTTTAACACACAAATTTTGAATACTTGGTTATGCATGCGGATTACAAAACTGGAGGGCGAACCCAATTTCGGAAAAACTGTTTTTCCTGTTAAACTTATGTTTTGGTCCACTCACACCTTGTTGTTTTAAATTCCCTCCAGGTCGTGGTACAAGCGTGGGGGCAAGCGCCGAGGCAGAGGCGGAGGCATAACGTTTTCCGTTGCGGAGTAGTTAGTTCACAGAGTAGGACTTGTTCTTTAATTTGTTTTGTAATATTGCTCTGTGAAACTGTGGACTTGACGTCCAGTCGGATGTATTTGTTTAATCTCCCTGGTCTGACAATGGGTGTGTTGTAATTTTAACTAGTTTTCGGTCTTTTTGATTCGATTGTCAGACGGGAGCAGGATGCTTCCCGATTATCGAGGCGATAATCGGGGTGGGTCCTGTCATCTGGGAGGTTTCCAGGCCGTGCAGGGCGGCCGTGGGGTGGTGGTCGGCGTCTGGGGGTGGCTGAGGGTTGTCTGGTGTGTGGGTTGAGGCTGAGAGGTGGTAAGGTGTTTGTGCAGAGAGGTAAACCGTGCTCACGGGTTTGAGAGAAATGAAAGTGAGAAGAATAGTCTGATGGTTTAAATCAGAATGCGCAGATGAGATCAATGGCCAGGATTGAGTCTGAGTTTAAAATGAAAGGTGAGGATTTCAGGAGGGAAAATAATTAATTAAACAAATGGCCAACAAGGATCCTGGTTTTAGGGAATGTAGGGGATGAGTGACACTTGTCACTCATCCAATGGTCCAGAATGATTTGATTAAAGGAATCAGATTTTATAATTATAATATTATTTTAATCCGAGTCTCGGTTAATCGAGTTTACTTCCGTGACCATAATTTTTTCGTCATACGTCCGATTTTGGCGTGCCGCCTGTCTACGGATTTGTATCGACTCGCTCTACATAACGGCCCTTGGCCCTCGTCCATTGGACCTCCCTAGTCAAAAGTCAACATTTGACCCCTTTTTTTGCCAAATTACCAAAATGCCCCTTGACTTTCGAACGTCAAAACTTCTTACTCGAACGTCGAAATTGAACGTGCCACCTGTCTATGAACTCGTGACGTCCTGAACTACGTCACGGTCATTGGTCAAAGTCCGTTTGACCGCCCGATAAAAAAGTCAACATTTTGCCCACGTCCAAGGGCAAAACAGTAATTTTGCATATTTTGTCCGATTTCGCCCAACTAATCACTCATCAACCTCACTAATCAAGATTAGTCACTAATCTAATCCCGGAATTCGGGACTGGTCGTTACATTTGATATGTTTGATAAATAGTTTTATGAACGTTTTGATAAACAGTTTTTGAATGCATACGTATGTATTTATGAAGGGCATAAAAGTCTTTATGTGAAAATATTTTTATTAAATTCTTATTTTTGTCCACTAACATTTTTCGTGTTTTAATGCCCTTCAGGTTGATCGCGGATGCGGGCTGTAGCAGAGACGAGACATTACTCCCCTCCTCCTACGATCCTGACGCACTCTGATAGCCCCGGCGAGGGCTAGAGATGAAATTTTCCCTGGTCTGACACTCCATGTCAGACGGGATCAGGCGGGTCCCACGTTAATCCCGGAGGATTTTGGACCGGTCCTGACACTAGCCATATTACGAAATCTAAATTACATGAAAAATAATTAGACTTTGATAATGACAAATTATCATAACTTCATAATTATAAAAATACAAATAATAAAATAATAATAATAATGATAATAATAATTCTAAATTATAATCACGTTATTTAAATTATTTCAATTAAAACATATATTCCTACATTAAAACATATATTCTAATATATAACATATTTTACCGTCTAATTTACATGAAAAATAATTAGACTTTTATAATGACAAATTATCATAATAATAAAAATACAAATAATAATAATAATTTTAATTCTAAATTATAATCACGTTATTTAGATTATTTCAATTAAAATATATATTCTAAATTATAACATATTTTACATTCTAATTTAAATGAAAAATAATTAGACTTCGATAATGAAAAATATTCATAAATTCATAATAATAAAAATACAAATAATAATAAAACAATAATAATAATTCTAAATGATCATTTAAACATATAAAAAGGGATAAAAAATCTAGATTAAATAATGATAATTTTAAAAAATTATTTTAAAAAAATTGTCTAGATTAAATAATGATAATTTAGAAAAATCTAGATAATTTGTCTTTAACTGTAGTCTAAATAATGATAAACGTTTAAAGTACAAAACGCTGCGTTTATATGTTTAACTAATGATAATTTAGAAAAATCTAGATTACAATTATTAAAACAAATTGTCGCCCAAAACAAGGGAACTACATTTCAAAGTACAAAATGATCCACAGACCACAGTTAAAGACTTTGACTCTTCTTCTTCCTCGCCAGATCTCTCAATTTCATTTGCGGATTCATGGCTGCCGCGATCGGTGTGTCGGTCTCGGTGCTTCGCTTCCTCCTCTGCTTCATCGCCACCATTCCGTCAGCTTCCTTTGGCGATTCGTTCAGAGTCCACCTGCCAAGCATCTCTACATCGCCTGCAAAATCAGAGATGGAATCCATAGCTGCAGCAATCGGTGTGTCGGTCCCGGTGCTCTGCTTCCTCCTTTGCTTCGTCGCCACCATTCCCGTCAGCATCCTCTGGCGATTCGTCCCGAATCCACCTGCCAAGCATCTCTACGCCTCCCTGCAAAATCGGAGATTTCATTGCATATCGACGAATGTCGCCAGAAATCGTCGATATTTACCGATATGGATCGAAATCGCCGATTTTGGGGGAGGATTTTTCTTCACCCCTTGTTTATGTGTCGGTTGCCGGAAAAAGCGATATATCGGACGACATATCGCCGATTCCGGCGACATTTTCATCCATGGGTACAGCTGCAACACTGGAGTCAATCTCATATAACTGTTCCAGCTAGTCATAACAAACTCTAGCTGTCAATGAGTTAGTTAATACAGCTGTAAATCAAGGCTAGTCTTAAGGAACTACTTAACCAAATGGTTACTTAAAGGCTAAGCAACAAGATAAGAGTAATAGAGACTATATAAACTGTAAATTAAGTGTGTAAGATTGTGTGATTGAATGAATGAAAAACAAAGTCTGATTCTCTCTTAATTGATCTCTCCTTTCTTCTCTACATCTCACACCTTCTTCTTCTATCTAAAGCCAATTACTCTCTTTCGAGTTCCTTTTCTTTCTCTCCTCTGAGTTCTGTTTTCTGATCTCCATCATATATATGTATATATATAATATTATATATATGTATATTATGATATGCATGTTTGGTTTTTATCTTTGGGCATTTTCTGCATGTGAATATGGTTTGTAAGGTTGCTGCATGCCTGCATGTGTTACTTTTTTGACTTAATTATAAGTTGCCTATAAGACGTGGCATAGGGTGTCAGAGTGACGTGGTAAGTGATGTGGTAGTCCACGGTAGCCATGTTAGATCATGTGGATCCATGGGGGGTGCCACGTTAGATCATGTGGATCTAGGGGGTGCCACGTGGTAGAATGTCGGGATCTATCATGCTTACATGGCAGTTGATGTGGCAGATCCACGTCAGCATTAACCAGTGGTAGGCTGTCAGAGGTTGGTTGATGTCAGCACTGACTGGTGTTGAACGGTGTTGACCGCCGTTGATCGATGATGACCAGCGTTGACCGCAATTTTACCGTTGCGTGGGGTGCGTGGACACGAATTTCAAGGTCAAACTGATCTTGTTCGAAAGGTTTCAATGATTTGAATCCAATGGTAGTAGTTTCAGGTTGATTGAAGACTGTTTGATAGGTCGTGTAGGGGTGTTTAGCTTCAGGATGTGTTTTTGGTATCGGGCTTTGTGAGGATCTAATTTATAGACTTGTATAGAACATTAGTGACCCTCGAATGTGATTTGAACAGGTCCGAAAACTTTAAATTAGCTCGGTGTGAGATTACAGTGCGAATATTGAGCATGCAGCATGGACTGAGAGTGAGTGGACTTTTATTTTTTAACATAAATGCATGCATAATTGTTTTGAATTCTTTATTATATGATTTAAGCTGAAATGCTTTGATATGGTTATTTGATGATGTGAATTTAATCATCGGTTTATGAAAAATTTTATGGATTTACGTGAAAATGATGTTTTGGCCTTGCGACCCGATTGAATAACGATTAGACTTAGATTTAGAGTCGAACAGAATTTGAAAGAAATATTGCATTTTAACTGGGTTTGAATGGTGTAAGACCCGTGTTCTGTAGGGAATGGTGAATGATCCCACATTCCTGCGAGAGGGGGAATGGTGTGGGAAGGGAATGGTGGTGTGCCTTAAAGGTGTAGGCACCCACCTATCTAACACGAGGCCTTTTGAGAGCTCAAGTGGCTTTGGGGGGATCTTAGGGTAGTCACAGTGTATTGTCTGGGATGAGTAGCTCCGATGAGAGGTTTAGGCTCAAGAATACGTGATTATGATATCATTCCAGATGTGGTAGATCTGGAGAAGTACTCAGAGATGAGACCTTGAGTTGCATGTGTAATATTGGAAATCGTGACTGGCATTGGTTTTAGACATCGCAGATGTCGAGGATTGGTTATGCTGTGTTTTACTGATATGTGTGTCCAGATACATGTATATATATATATATATATATATATTGTCAGGAACGGTCCCAATCCCCCCGGGATTAACGCGAGACAACCCTGATTCCATCTGACACGAAGTTTCAGACAAGGGAAATTCCGAATTTAAACCCTCAGAAGTTGACCTTCCTTGTATGAGTTAAGATCGACCCACGGGGTTGAGAATGCAGAGGTCATATAGCTTAGGGAAAGAATGTACGAGTGTTGTATCAACCATCAGGATTAGTATTGATGGATAAAAAGAAAGGATTAATGTGTGATAAGGTGATGGTCGGGATAGTAAGATTACGACCACATTCGCGGATCAGGTACAATTTGAGGAGAAGATTGTCATGTTTGATAACCTAAGGATAGGTGAAATCCTGTTAGTTATGGAACTCCATAAGATTGGAGTAACACCTGAGTAACACCTGACTTGGTGTATGGTGGAGTCGAGATTAAGAGAAGGGTGTGATTTGCGATATAGTATGAATGATTATTGGCAATAGGAAGGAATCAGGAGGAAAGGTTGAAATCATTATACATAATGACCCTGGGAAAGGGGATATGGTGTATTTGACCTAGTGAGGGGAATGAGTTTTCGAGCTATTGAACCTTATGAGTTTATTGGCCTGGTGGCCTGATGACACATGTGCGGTTTTAGCCATGGGATCATGTCACGAGTGGATGACATGCAAACGAGAAGAGATGGCAGATTTTGTGTTTCTTGGGTTGTGTGGACTCGAACGTGAGCTAGGCTACGTATTCCGAGTAAGTATATGCTATAACTGCCCATGGGGCAGGGGTTTACAGGAGGATTGAGGCTGTGGTATGATTCTATAAGTTGGGTATGACTTATACCCGTTTGAGAGTGGTTGTGTTCGGGATTATCGTAGATATGGATCCTCGGGAAACTTTTATGGCTCCCACTAATTGGAATTTCGAAGACGAAATTCTTTAAGGGGGGTAGATTGTAACGACCCGGACGTTCAAAAAGGGAAATTTGGAAAATTTGAAGAAAATGACGATTTTGCCCCTAGGTAATGGCGCGAACGGTTGACTTTTTGTTCGGCTGCGGTCAAACGGACTTTGACCGATGACTGTGACGTAGTTCGGGACGTCACGAGTTCATAAACAGGTGCCACGTCCGATTCCAACATCCGAGGAGAAAGTTATGATGTTCGGAAGTTCAAAGGCATTTTCGTAATTAGGACGAAAAGGGAGAAAATGTTGACTTTTTGATTTCCCACTACTTTTCACGCAATTCGAGGACCGTTAGGTAGGTCTCGATGCCCTGAGTCAGTAGACAGGCGGCACGCTGAAAACGGACATCGGACGGATGAGTTACGGGTCTAGAAAGAGGAAGGGCATTTTGGTAATTTTGTGAATGAGGGCAAAATGGTAAATTCCAATGGGACAATTGAGACTTCCGTGAATGGGTTCTGAGGGAATTCTTCAGAAACAGAGCACGTGTATGCATTTGTTTATGAAACAAATTGGTTGGGCTGAGTGACTGAATTCTGTATGCCTTGAGTGAATGAACAAAGGCAGGGGCAGAGCACGGGTTGATTTACCTAATGCTGGGTGCGGTTGGAAATGGAAAACAAGGAAAAAACAGAGCACTCAAACTGGTTTTTACAGGTGAGCAGAGCAAGGGTGACTTGATTGTGGGTTTGAAGTATTGAAATCGTTGTTGGGAAGGATGGAGAGAATAGAGAGACGAATTAGAGAGGAAAAACGGGGAGATTGAGTGGAGATTATACACTGGAACCCGAAACTCATTTTTGGACAAATTCAAAACCGAATTTGAAATGTAGGCCAGCCCAAGCCAATTTGAGGCTCGAATCAGTCTTCTGGAACCTCACTTAGTCGATCTAGATCAAGAATGCGAAGCTCGAAGCCCTTGGAGCCATGAACAGACACGACGGAATTTCAGAAAAATCGAGCATTGAGTCGTGAAATTGGAGGTAAGTTTTAATGGAATTGTTTAAGAAATCATCTCTATAGTAAGCCCACGATGCTCCCTAACTAATCAATTAATGAAACCAGCGACTGTTTAGTGAAACTGGGACGACGAACCTTGATTAGAACTTGAGTTCAATTGGGTAGGTTTTAGGCCGTGTTGATTGGAATGATTACTACAGACCCTTAATTAAGTGTATTGCGATTCTACATGATGGATTAATTGAGGGAATTAGGTTGATTATGGCAGGAATTGAATCGGGTCGAACACGCGGGTCGCAGACCCGTTTACTAGGCTAGTCGGGTGAGGAAGACAACTGTAGCAGGCGCGTGAGTTTCACGCGCAGCCACTCACGGCGGCGCGTGGAGGCGCGTGGGCCCGATTCTCAAGGTGAGTTCAACATGACTTTTGTCCTATACAATGTAACAAACATTTTAGCGTTGATTTCAAATTAATCGGACACTGTTTCGATGTTGTTTCGAGGGTCCGAAGGTTTATGTTACATTTTTAATTAACATTTAATTCTCAGAAAATTATGGGAAATTAGTATGCTATTATTTGAGTCCTTAGTGACACCAAAGAATGATTTCGGACAGGATTCAAGATTTCTGTAAAATGTCGAAAATTACGGGAACGCGTGCAACGCGAAAACAAGCATTATGGACGGTGTGTGAGTGGACTTTGGTTTTATAAATCTTATGCATGCATAAATGTTTTATATGGATTATGATTGTGATTATATGATGTTGATTTGGATATTGGTGAATTATATGGTTTCACGCATTTTGAGGCGATTTACGTGCTTGCACGTAAATCGAGATTTTTCCAGTTTTATACTGATTTTCCATACTTATGGTTTTGGATATGATTTCATGAAATGGTTTTGAAATTAGAAAGATAAACTCGGGCATAAGGCCCAATTGTTTTGGAAACCTCGGAGTTGGAGTCCAATTGAGTTACGTAATCGGGCCGGGGGTCCAATTGCTTTATGAAATCGGGTCAGGGGCCCAGTTATTTACGAAATCGGGTTGAGACCCATTTGAGTTATATAATCGGATCATGGGCCCAGTTGATTTACGAAATCGGGTCGTGGGCCCAGTTGATTGACGAAATCAGGCATGAAGCCCAGTTGGTTATACATGTGATTTAGGGCCGGGGACCCTAAATGGATTTGAATAAATGGTTTTGGATTTGAAAATCAGATGTTTGGACTTGTGATGGTTTTATGGAAATTCCGGGCAGGGCCCTTGAGATGTTTTGAAATGATTGATAAACTGTTTTCCATAAACCATCTTGATACCAGGATATGTGATGGTCTCCTCCAGGTGTCTGGGACACTGGGGAAGTCACGGTGCATTGCCTACGAGGGGTCATTGTACGGAGCTACCGGACCGTATAATGACTCAGGAGCAGGATTGCTATGATTAGACGTCTGGGACGTCAGACATCTGGGATGTCAGAGATATGGACCCGGAGAGACCCCGGGCAGCACGCGTTGCTTATTATTACCGTGAGATATGACGTCTGGGACGCTAGGCATCTGGGACGCTAGGCATCTGGGATGCCGGAGATGGTTATGTGGTAAAAATGGATTATTGGTTTATGAAATGGTATTTCGGGTCGGGGACCGTAAATGGTTTTGGAATTATGTATTTATGTTATGGATTTGGGCAGTGGCCCACTTGGTTTTGTATTCATGGATTTGGTATTCTACAGTTTTGGGCTGAGCCACACTTGGTTTGAGTTACGGTTTTTGGGCTGAAGCCCTGTGTTTATGATTGCGGGCTAAGACCCGAAGGTTAAGAAAAGGAAAATGATTTGATTTTCGTACACCGTTTTTCTTATGTTGAAAATGTAACGGATTGCGAAGTGATTTTCGAATGCATGCATTGGTTTTACGTGGAGGGTAGAAATGTCTTTCTGTAACTGTTTTATAAACTGATTCATTTTTGTCCACTCACACCTTTTGTGTTTTTATTGACCCTCCAGGTCGTGGCGCGTTGATCGAGGCTGATCGAGGGGGGCATGAGTGAGTACGTGTGTAGCTATCCCTGGTTTGGCAAGTATTGAGGGTAATTTGGGAACTTCAGTCGACTTGCTAGACGGGAGCAGGATCGGGCACAGTTATCAATGTTCCTTTGAGGGCAGTCCTGTCAAGTGACACTTGTCACTCATCCATGGGTCCCACTAAAATATCTGCCCAATCAGATATCGCCACATCGTCCTCGTCTCGTAATGCATGCATAGTGAAATCGAACTTCTGTGACCCATAACTTTCCTGTTCGAAGTCCGATTTCGGCGTGCCGCCTGTCTAAGGATTGGTATCGACTCAATCTACGTAATGGTCCTCGGCCCTTGGCCATCCGACCTCCTAGGTCAAAAGTCAACTATTTGCTCATTTTCAACCAAATTACCCAAAATACTCTTGAACTTCCGAATGTCATAACTTCTTTCTCGTATGTCGGAATCGGACGTGCCACCCGTCTATGAACTCGTGACGTTCCGAACTACGTCACAGTCATCGACCAAAGTCCATTTGACTACCTGGACGAAAAGTCAACGTTTTGCCCACGACTAGAGGCAGAACGATCATTTTGCATCGTTAGTCCGATTTCGCCCAACTAATCAAGAATTAACCTCACTAATCATGATTAGTCACTAATATAATCCCGGAATTTTGGGACGGGTCGTTACATATATATAATTTGAATTACTTTATACGATTTGATTTAAATGCATGCATGTTTATAAAACGAAGGGGAAAATGTTAGTGTTCTTAAATCGTATTTCAAAATAATTTATTTTGGTCCACTCACACTTGAGGTAGGGGTTGACACTGTGGCTGAGGCGTAGCTAGTATCGTTACACATCTGAATACCCTTTGGGGTAGGTTTTGGTACTTATTTGTACTGACATATATACTCGGTTATGTATATAGATACTTATCACTTGTCTGACAATGTTGTAGTTGAACTTTGTTTACTTTTATACCCATAAAGGGTCTTTTCGGTATTTTGAGTATGATAGTCAGACATGAGTTATGGGTCTTTTTGGTATTTTGAGTATGATTGTCAGAGATCAAGGCAAATCCCACGATAATCTCGGGGGGAGGGGGGGGATCGGGATGCGTCCTGTCAATTTATGCATGCATTTGTTCAAATTAATTAAGATAATTAAATTAATTAAAATGAATGTATGTGATTAATTAATTGATTTTCCAAAACGTTTCAATTTAAACCGAAAATAGAACATGGAGAAAATAATAAGCGGAGCTAAGGAGGAGGTAGGGGGAGCTTAGGCTCCCAGTCAATTTTTTTATTTCCTTTATTTGTATATAATGTAATGTAATATTTTAAATATTTTAAATATTTATTATAGAGTAATAAATATATTTGAATTTTTTAAATTATCATGCATAATTTTTTTATTTTTTAATCTTTATATTAAATTTTTTATGTATTTAAAAAAATTATGTTATATGATACTATACTAATTTAAAATGTATTTTTAAAATTTCTAAATTTTAAATTGTTCTTTACCTTATTTGCCTATTTTATTAATTTTCTTCCTAATTACTAATATTCCTAAAATGTATTTATTTCGTATTTCCAAAACGTTCAATTTTTAATTTATATTTCCCCATTTATTTTGTTCATTTATGAATGGTTAATAGGGGAGATTATAAATTTTCTTAAGTTATTATTCTACTAAATTTAAGAGTATTGATTAATATACAACTCATAATATTTATATAAATAAATAGAACAAAAAAAAAGTTGTGAAACAAATTTTTTTTTTTTTTGGAGAAATCACTAGAAAGTGCACTTCAAAATTTTATTAAAATGCAAAATTTTGTGTAATCATGCTTGCAAATTTCCGATAATCAATAAATAAAAATATCAACAATTAAGAATATTCGTGAAATCACCCATTAGGAGTATTTGTAAAAAAAAAAAAATCATTATTGATGTAGGCAATGATTGAAATATCGATATCGACGGATATATCGCTAGTCAAATTTATAGATATCTCGCTCTAAATATCGATATCGCTATCGATATCGTTTACTGTCAACAAAAATTTAATCTAAAAATTAGAAAATTTTAATGGAACTTTAAGAAAAACTTAAGTACACAATAATGATTATACATGACTAATAAAATTATAAATAAATACATGATGAATAATATGATGCAGTATAATTCTGGTGATGACTAATAATATAAAATTTTAAATATAAACATAAATTGAAGTGAATTATTATAATTGATTGTTAATATAGTTAAAAACATAACAATAAGCATAAAAAAAAATTCATTGGAAGAAAAATGATAATGTAAGTTCAAATATACTTGAAATTGGAAAAAATATGAAAAAAATAGGGTCAAACTTCGTTCAAAATTTAGAATGAATGAATATATTTAAAATTCGGAAAAATGAAAAAAAAAAAAGAATGCCAAAATTTGTTGAAAAATTGAAAAAAAAAAAGGATTAAAAAATTAATCTACAATGGGTCAAACATCAGACTACCCAGGAAGAAATAAATCTCAGAAGTCCTAGAGCCAACTCGGCTAGCAAGATTAGTTGAAAACTTAATCAACGTATAATATATAAGTTAACTATAAAAGCTAACAGTCATCTACTTCCTTCAGCGAGTCTATAACTCGGGGTTTTTCAACCCGACCGCATGACCCGACTCAAACAACTTTGTTTTACGTTCAATTTTCACAAATTAATAATTCATCTTCGTCGTTTTGATCTCAGAAAGGATCTGTGTGCTCAAAATAAGAAATTTTTTTGATATTTCAGTCAATTTCCTTTACCCCTCTTTATGTATCGCCGATCGAATTTTCTGAAAATTCCGATATTTTTATTCATGAATGTGATGGAAGTGGCCATCTTCTCTCCTCCCATCCCGGCGGTCCCCACCGTGACTGAGATAGAGAAACAATTATTGATGTAGAGATAGTCTCTCAATCTCATAGAAGAGATAATAATAATTATATTAGAAAATTACAAGTACTTTTTTATTTTGTTGTCCGAAAAGGGGGTTGGAGTTGGATGTATTTGGGGCACCAGAAAAACGGTGGACTGAAGCAGAAGGTTAGTTGGCTCGTTCTGGGCGATGGGTCATCACCAGCTTCCCACCAATAATCCACCATCACCATGTGCTCTCATGCTTTATATACATATATATATATATATATATATATATATATATATCTCTTTAAGTACCTTCATACAATCATACCCCAACCATTTTCCTCCTTAAAATCCTCCCCTTCACAAGATCTTGTCTTCGATCCTATGCAAAAATCAAATCAACCAAAAAGATGACGTACTTTTACCGATCCATTCTTATATATTTTACTGATCACCATTTTAATTAAAAAATATATATAATTATCTTAGAAAAATAAAAAAACCTACTAGAGTACGTACAAATATAAAACACATGCATATGAAAAGTTCATTTTTCGAGTTGAAAATGGTTAGGATTCCCATTAATGAGGTGCAATCCATTCAAAGTTCGGTTATTAAAACTAGGTCCATTAGTTTTTGAAAACATAAAAATTCATTACAAAATTCGATTAAAAAAATTAATTTGCATATTAAGATTAAGTGAAACATTTGCACTAGCTACAAGATGAAGATACAATAAGAAAAAAGTAATCCAATAATAAAACCAGCTCACTAAATCCTTCTGGCTTCTAAGTTTAGGACTGAATTAATCAAAAGAGATCAATCATAAACAAGTAACAAGTGAACTAGTATAATGAAGAAGAAAAAATTGAGAATACATGTGATCTTCTTGCTTAATTTTATTGGTACCTATATGGAAAAGGAAAATTTATGATGAGCAAAAAGTTCTCTCCTCTCTCTTGCGCGAACAATCAAAACCCCCGAGCTTAGTCATCGGTTCAAGTTTTGACTCAGATTGGTGGTAGCCCTTTCATCTTCTCTTAATTCCCCTTTCTCGTTTTTTCTCTTCCTTATTCGTCTCCTTTTTCCTCCATCTCTGTCACGCCTTCTGCATGTTCGCTCTACCCTCCGGGTGATCTCTCGATTCCTTCTTTTTTGGAGGTTTTTGCTTCACCTCCTTTGGTGACTCCTAATGTCTTTCTGAATATGAGCACCCACATTCATCACAAATTTCATCCACCAGGCCTCAATCCTCACCTTACCCGTCACCAGATGCCCTTTGATGTGACTTACTATGGACTCTCCGGCACCAGAATTCCCGCCCCTCGCCCAGCGACTGCTTTAGCTATCGATCTACATCGATAATCTGTGGTGATTATGAGTTATTTTTAAAGGGCTAGTTGCATTAGTTGAATAGATTACATAAGCGCTTTGTCGATATACGGATAACTTGCTCCCCTCTATTTTTCGAATGATTATTCGATTTCACCTTTGGTTTTCTCCTCTTTGATGGTGATGAGTTTGCACTAATGTTTAGGCTATAACAGATCGGTGGGGCAGCTACTAGAGTGGTAGATGAAGTCCAATTTTTAGAGATAGGGTTTTAATTGTGTTTATTAATATTTTAGATTTATTTTCGTCTTATATGGACCTTACTAGTTTTATTATTTGCATTTTATTTGTCTTCTTTGGTTATTCTTATCTTAGGGCTTTCAATATCCTGTATTTATTTATCTTTTTGGAATTGGTAAAAATTCATATAGGTGAATGATAGGTTTTCAATTAAATATTATTTTATATTATTTTATACCCTTTATACTTGACTTTTATTATTAAATTAATAAAAAATTGGAGAAAATAATATATTTTGTGGGATTTTTGCAGAAATAAATAAAGTATGAAATTCTGAGCATTTCGGCAAAAAAAATCATCCCAATCGGAGTTTTCACGAAAAAGATATGACTAAAAGAAGGGAGACCACTGAAATTTGTTTGGAATTTCGATGGGAAACTGCTGAAATCCAGAAGCCCAAGCCAAAAACCAGCAGCCCTATTTTCTCATTTTCAACCATTTTGACTAATTTTTCAAACATCTTTCCCCAAAATCAGCATCTTTTCCCCAAAAACCACCCAATCTCATCATTTCCATAACTTCTTCATATATTATTTGATTGTTATTTTTATATTTTTATATTTTACTTTTATTTAAATAATTGTGGCACTCCCTCTATAAATAGGGAGGTCATTTCATGCATTTGGAGTCCCCCATTAGTCCCATTTTTCCATTTTTTTTTCCCAATTTTCTTAGTTTTTAGTTCTTAGTTTAGTTATTTTGTTTCTCTCTTTTGAGAGACATTTTTGGAGACCATTTTAACTTCTTGTAGATTTTCTTATTAATTAGATTTTTTTTTAATTCTTGTTCTTAATTTATGTTACTTTTATTTTTCTTAATTTCATTTCTTCTTTACTTTATTCTTGTGATATTTCTTTGAGATCTCTTAAACACATTTTTATGCTTTCATTAAGAAATACCTAGGCCAAGTAATTCTAAGGCAATTCAAGAGTTTTAAGACTGAATTCCTCGTATTTCTTCTTCGCATCTTCACAAGTTTCCTGCCGCTGTTCGATGATTCTTGAGAAAATTCATACTTTTCTATTTAAATTCTTGTTATTGTTATTGGTTTTACTTATAATTCAATATATGTGTTTGGTATTTTTCTTTCTAACATTTGTAAGTAAGAATGCAATCTCAATGTGTATTACTTTTTGAATTTCTTTTACTTCATATGTTTTAGTGCTTAAACTTCAATTCGAAGCTAAATGTTGATCCGCTGTTCGAAAGCATTTAAAATAGAGTTGAAGAGATTTAATGTTTGATCGCTGTTCGGCGCATTAAATGTAACAACCCGTACCTTCGGGAAGGGGTTAAAAATGTAATTTTATAAGATTTTTGTATATAAAGGACGATTTTGCCCTTGTGAATAGTAGGCTAAAAGTTGACTTTTTGAATTACCGATTAGATGACTGTTGACCCTTTGACCGTGACGTAGTTTAGGACGTCACGAGTCCGTAGACAGGTGGCAGGTTCGATTCGGACAAACGGAGGAAAAGTAATGACGTTCAGAAGATTAGGGGCGTTGCCGTAAATTTTGAGTAAATGAGGAAAATGTTGACTTTTTGGAGGAATTGTGATTTTCACGTAGACCGAGGACCGTTAGATAGGTCCTCGACGTCCTGAGTACAACGACAGGCGGCACGCTGTCATCGGACGTCGGACGGAAAAGTTACGGGTCTAGAACGTTCGAGGGCAAAACGGTAATTATTAAAATGAGGGGTATTCTGGTCATTGTTTTCAGCCAATCAGAGTAGGACAAGTGGCTGAGTGGGGTAAGATATTTGTGTTGTTGTCTATAGGATTGTGGACACGTGGGGAGAAGCCAGAGGCTTCTGGAGGAGTCTACGTGTGCACGGCCACAAACCGTTCAAAAATCAATCGTGCATTTGGTTCAAACACAGAAAACAGAGGGTGAGAAATTGGGGAGGGAGTGATCGATTCTGTGCAAGGGAGAGTGAAGAGTGATTCGTGAGAGTGACAGGGAGGTAAGAGTGAGCTGGTGGTCGTGCTGCTGGACGGAAATCGTGCACAGGGACACGGCGGAGGACAGTTGCAATTTCTGGGGGAAACAGAGAGAAGGTGGACTGTGGCGGGTGGCTACGCCGTGAGGTGGCTCAAACCCAGGTAGTGGGAGGCTTAGGAGGTTTCAGGAGACCCCAACGAGCACCGTGGCACGCGGCGGGTGCGCACAGGCGGAGCCTGAATCGAAAGGTAAGCCTTTTTCCTCTGTTTTTTCCCGTGAGTTTCATTTTGAAAGTCGTGAAGGTAGGATGCGAATCGAGGGGATTGGTGAGTACAATGATGTTTAGGGAGGGTCCTAGGAGTGGGTTGTGACAGTCGCCGTGACGGGGGAGTACACGGCGAAGTTCAGACGACGGCGAGTACTCTGTACTCTTGTTTTGGCCGTGAGCTCAAACGGAAAGTCGTGGACTTCAGGGGTGAATCGAAGGTTTCTGTGAGTTGGGGGTGACTTAGTGAGGTATTAGGAAGAGGCTGGGATCGCCACCGTGAAGGGGGGAAGCACTGGACGGCCGGGAAGGAAAACAGGGGTTTGGTTGTGTTTTCTTCGAGCTTCAGTCGTGAAGCTGAGGGTTGAGTCGAACCAGGAGAGTGAGGGGGGATGAGTTCGTTGTGACTGGCCGAAGCTTTGGGTGAAGGAAGGAAGTAAAATGGTGGCTGGACGGCGGAGAATGGCTCTCGCCGGTCCGGGTTGCAGCCCTGGTGCGAACCGGGTTCGATCGAGGTTGGGGATGCACTGTAGCAGGCGCGTGAGGCCCACGCGCAGCCACTTTGGGCGGCGCATGGAGGCGCGTGGGGAGGAATCCGGCCAAGCTTCCAACATGTTTTTGGTTCTAAATTTCCTAAGGAGTTTATTGGTGTGGTTTTCGGGTGAATCGGATGATGTTACGGAGTTGTTCGGGAATCCGAACGGTTTAGGGTTTAGGATTAAAATATTAATAAATTCCCGAAAAATTGGGAAAATTAGGGTTAATATCCTTGATGTGTTTATGACCCTTTTTGGTGCATATTGACAGGACGGGAGGTACCCGAGACGGTCGAGGAGCGCACGAAGCGCGATTGACTCGTTCTGATTTGTGAGTGGACTCTTTCTTTCTTTCGAGCATGCCTAACTGTTTTTGTGGATATTTTATGATATTAATGTGTTTTTATGCTTCTTAATGATGTTTATATATGGTTGATGTGTTTGCACGTTTTTCGAGACATTTTCGGGATTTGCACGTTTTTCGAGAAAAAAACTGGTTTTCGAATTTTGATATCATATTTGGGGATTTCAAGCTATAACTATTTTTGATGCTGATAAATGGATTGTGAAACATAATTTGTGATTAAATGTGGGTTTTGGATTAAAAGTAGATTTCCGTATTCGGGTTCGGAATGTCGGTTCTGAACGCCGGAAGGGCTTCGAACCGGAGATTTCGAATTCGAGTTTGGTTATGGAATTGGAAATAGTTGTATATTGGATTTGGATTGGATTTGCTGGATCTGAATATAGGTTTAAAGACCCGGATACTGCTTTGACGGGGGACGGGCCTGGATTGAGTTTAAAAACTCGGGAGTTTAAAGACTCGGATATTTATGATACCCCCATAGGCCTATTGAGTTTAAAGACTCGGGAGTTTAAAGACTCGGATTACATTTAAGGCCTGGTTGAGTTTAAAGACTCGGATAGACCCAGCAGATTTGGTCGGAAAATGGTATTTTATAGTGTATCTGTTTCTTATGATATTTTATAGTGTTTCTGTTTCTTATGATGTTTCGTATTATGATTTGTTTAGTACTTTGTTAGGCATGCCTGTTTTCAAACCGTAGGGAACAATGATTCTTATTTTTCCTTAACCTTGAATTAGTGATAAACTGATTTTTAAAACTTTTAGTGATTCTAGTCCACTCACACTTTTGGTTTTAAATTTTCCCTCCAGGTCGTGGTGATAGCGCTGGGGTGAACGTTGAGGCAGATATCGAGGCATAGAGCTTACGACGTTCTTCCGTTGCGGGACTAGCATTGTAGGATTTTGTGCCCATTTTGTAGAACTATGCTCTGCCTGACTGTTGTATATATTTACTCCTTCGTCTGATAGTTATGCTTATAGTAGTAGTAAGGTTATTTTTGGTACTGTAGGTGTGATTGTCAGACGGGAGCAGGGTTCGTCCCGGGTATCGCGGCGATATTTGGGACGGGTCCTGACATTAAATCACTAACTTTAGGTGAATTATATTGTAAGTAATAATCCGCTGTTCGGTGCATTTATAATATGAAAAATGTATGCATGAATTTGAGATGATTAAGGTAGGATTTTGTGATTGATTCATTATGAGCATGATGTTAGAGTGTTGGTAAAAATATGTGTTTAAAGAAAATTCACTAGTATAAAGGTTAAAGTAGAAGTAGAATTAAGTATTCAATTATTTTTACTTGTTTTCTTTATTTTATATTTACAACCCTTTCAAACCCTCCATATAATTTTTTATTATTTTATTATTTTATTCTTTTATTTTATTATTTTATTATTTTATTCTTTATTCTTTAATGCTTTATTCTTTATTATTTTTTCCCAATTAATTAATTCATTAATTTATTCATTATTCTTTTATTTATTATTCTTCTCACTAACATATTATTAATGTTCCCTAATTTCGCTGGTTAAGAACGATCCTTATTTACCAATACTACATCTACACAAAAAAGGTTTAAATTGCATAATACTCGAATTACGTGTTTAATTTAATGCGTAGTTTGAGTGTTGTCAGTGAAGCAAATCAAACCCATTTCCAAAAAAAACAAAAAACAAAAAACAAAACTATAGTAGCTAGAAAAGCCCTGAAGATTCTATGAGAAATTGAAAACTGTTCATGCCCAAAACGTTGTCGTAGCAAAATCCGGAGTCGCCATTCGGTGACAACCTTCTGAAGGAATGGATACGTGGGTGCTTGAGGTGAGCTGGGATCTCTTCACTGTAACTCCCTACAAAGGGGGGTGCAGTATAAGTAACTAAGGTGAATGAGGGGAAGGTTAGAAGCCTCAGGCCATAGTGTCGCAGGCGGGTCCTGCTGACTTGAGCTTTTAGTTGCCTTCAAGTAGGCGTGCCACTAGTAGAGACTGTTATTAGACATGGTTATTGGTTGGTTCTGAATTGCAGCCCATGAACCATCGTTGGAAATCAACTGAAAGTGGGGAAAACAGGCATCTTGTTTGCACTGTTATTTTCTTGCCTATCACGAGGACTTTAAAATATTTTTTTTTTTTTGCGCCTAGTCCAAATTCAATGGTCGGTGTGTTTATGTTCACATCATGCAATTCATTTTTCTAGAATTAAGAGAAGAGGTTTGACAGATCGACCCTTCCAAGTCAGACTATCCAAATACTGAACTAGAACACGTTGATGGTTTTACAGCTTAAACAGCTTGTAGAACCATTGGTTGGTATTTTCCAGTTATCGGTGTAAAGACTTGGAAGAGCCAATGAGGCAAATAAAGGGAAATAGAGGATGCAAACACTTAGAACATAAATTAAGTAGTTGCACTGAAGGTGAAATTTCATGTGCGTGGAGTAAATCATCCCTAGACTAAGCCATGAGCTGGCGTTGGTCGACAAAGATCATCAGCATATATGAACATCCGTTGGAAGTCATACCAATGGTGTTGACAGAGCAATAAAAAGGCATGATGGTGTCGGGGATGCATTTGTGTGGTTGTAGAGGTCTCAAGATACTGTTTAAAGGCAATAGTAGTAAGGATGATGATTTTCAGACAAACAAAGGAAGCTTAGTCGGAAAGTAGTGTGAATGTCGGGAAATCTCTAGATGCGAGCTTGGGTTGCAAGTCGAATTGGATTGAAAGCTTTTGAGATGGGTTGAGAGAGAAGGACTGAGTCGAGGATACAGGTTTTGCGAAGAAGGCTAGTTTTTGAGTAACAAAGAAAACTTTTAAGGGTTTTGCAGTTGTTGTAATTGATTGGATTTGATCAATTATATTTGTTTGAGTTGAGTTGGTTGTCATTTGAGAAGATGTCTTCTTCTCCTTTTATAGGCAGTCTGGGGTAATTGATGGTCGACACGTACATTCCCGTATGCATCTCAATTGCGACGACTTTGATCATTTGTCCCCTTGCCCCTTCAAACGGTCTTTAATCTCTTAAAACCCCTCCATTATCCGTAGTGGTATTTTTCAAGTGTAAATAAAAGCGTCAAAAATAAAAATGCTGAATTGTCTTATAGAAAATGAAAAAATAAAATTTTAACATGACATGGGGGAGGGGGGGGGGGGGGGGGGGGGGGGGGGGGGGGGTGACAGGTCCTATTCAGAAGATCTATAAAGTGATGATAAGATAATCTCAATCGTTTGATCCATCACTTTCATCTTTAATTTTCGATGGAATTGCAGGCAGAACAAAAATAAATAGTTTTCAACTAATATATACACACATAAATTAATAAATATGTGCATGCCATCTCTCTCTCTATATATATATATTCCACTTGGAATGAAACAGACAATTTCTCTCATCTCTGAGTTATATTTTAACATGCCCAAAAACTACATTAGTTATATGTTTGTGTGGTTAGGCATGTCACATGTTGCCATATATATATAACTAATTACCATATGTCAATCGTAATGGCCCCCTTTTTCATTAATGAAATGCTAGCAATGTTTGTTTTGTTTTGTTTTTATATATATATATAGTGTGTTTTAATGATCATACTTAACTAGTGTGTTTTTAATGATCATACTTAACTATTAAAAATGTAAATTTTATAAATTAATTATTTGATTTTATATTATGAGGCATCGTTAAAACTTTTGTTAGAGAAAATTCATTAGGACAATACCCCTGATAAAGGAAAAAGAGTACCCCATATCTAAAACATTAAATTCAGTTTATAAACAAAAAAAGACAAATCTATATTTCTAACTTGTATATAGATATCAGGGAAAATTCATTAGGATAATAGCCCTGATAAAGAAAAAAGAGTACCCCATTTCTAATACATTAAATTCAGTTCATAAACAAAAAAAGACAAGTATATAGTTCTAACTTGTATATAGATATCCACATTCAAGAATAGTAGATTACAACACTTTTTTTTTTTATTAAAGGGGAAGGGGGAATTTTTGGAAAGTTTTCATACAATATGTTATATTCGAACTTGTGACCAATCGTCTACAAACCAATGCTAGAACCAACTGAATTAGACACACTTGACTAATAGACTATAACTTTCATATTCAACATAAGCAATTAGTCCATCATTTAAAGAACTTGAATCAATATCAAACTTACACACTCCTATAATATTTATTTATGAATAATGCTATTTGGACCCTCTAAAATTGACCACATTTGATAACCATGTTGATATGGTAATCAATGAATGATATTATTTTAATAAATGAAATTATTCTAAATTTATATTAGATCATTCATTGATTGCCACATCAATATGATCACTAAATGTAGTCAATTTAGAAGGTTCAAATAACATTGCTCTTTATTTATCTGTTACTTTATATATTTAATTTATTTATTATATATAATATACTAATAATTTTGAATTTAATTTTGAACCCTATAGTTCAGAATATGAGCCATTTTGCTTGTCCTCACTAGAAAATATCACTAGACGAACAATTTTTTTATAAGTCCTTGATTCATAAACATATTTAGTATTTAGTAATCATTTATTATATGAGAATATGAGCGATTAAATACAATAGAAAATTACAAAATTCAAGGAAAATACAAAAGAAAAAAATAATCAAAATAATTAAAGGCAGTAAGGAAGCGGTGTATTTGGATGTATATATGGAGTCCACTTTACAGTCTTTTCCGTCTGTGGCTAGTCGCCGTTTAAATCCCTCTCTCGCGCTAACATATACATACTGTCATATAGATATATATAGATATATATAATATTCATATATGTATATATATTATATAGACAGAGAGAGGGAGAGAGAGAGAGAGCTAGGTCGGCTGCAGTGGCTTCAGCTTCAAAGATTCATCGAAGAGTGTGTTTTAACTTTTAATTGACTTGTGAGTTGTGAATAACAATGCCAAACACGTTAGGAAGAAACCTAAATCTCTGCTTCACAAAGTTCAGGCGCCCACCATTAAGTCCAACCCCAGACGAAGAAGATCACACCCGTCCATTCCCCACCGCAACCTCCGCCGCCACCTCCACCTCATCTTCCACCCCCTCCGTGATTAAAAACTTCAACTCCCTCTACGACGATAGCTACAACTTCGACTCCACCACCGCCTCCAAATCCCTCAGCTCCTCCCTCATCTCCACGTACGACTCCGAGACCGACGCCACCGCCCCCGACTTCGCCTCCGCCTTCGCATCCCACCGCTTCTTTTTCTCATCCCCCGGCCGTTCCAATTCAATCGTTGACCAATCCTCAATATCATCGTCATCGTTGGCTGCCTCGTCATCAACAACAACATCAGATCCTCCCTCGGGCTCCGACCGCAGGCTCTTCGACCACAGCGTGGCGGTCCCCACCTACTCGCCCGACCCTTACCGGGACTTTCGGCTATCCATGCAGGAGATGGTGGAGGCGCGTGAGCAAATGGCGGAGGAGGAAAAAAAGAAGAAATCAAAGTGGGAGTTTTTGCATGAGCTTCTCTTGTGCTATCTTGCTCTCAACCCTAAGAACACTCACAAATTCATCATCGGTGCTTTCGCCGACCTTCTCGTCACCCTCATGCCCTCTCCCGGCGGGCTCAAAGAACCCGAGTTCACCGCCGGCCTCTGCGAGATTTCCCGGTGCGTCTCAAATTGATTATTAATTATTGAATGTCAAAACTAGAAAGGACAACAATAATAGTCATAACGTCTAGCAATCTTATTTAATATTATACCATTTTTATCCTTAGATGCGGCATTACATTAACCGCCTGCGCGCGTTCACTGAACTGCAGCAGTATCTCTTGTACATTTTTCCAATTACGTAAACTCCTACTTAATGCTGTAATGTATGTTAATGCAATGTTAATTGGTTTACGATTCGGTTCGGTACCAAAAAATGGATTCTGATTTTGATACGAAATATATATTTTTGTACGGAGGGCGATAGATTAAGAAGATCTTCGTACGTTGAGTATATATATTCAGCGCAGAATTTTGAAGAAACGAATTCATGAACCCAACATTTCTTTGATTCGTATAGATAACCAAGTCATTTTTTACTCTCAATTCACTTTAAATTTCTAGGTCGGTTGATTTGGCCATCGGGCGTTTTGAATTGGTGTTCTAGATCTCGAGTCGGACTTCGTTTCACCGAACCAGCTAATTATATCTTAATGTATAATGTAAAATTTCTACAATCTGCAAAATAAAATAAAAAAAATTTTAAAAAAGCATATTAGCAAAGCAAACGTCGACACACCTTAAAAAAATCACTAGGTACGTTTCGGCCCACCCATTTTTGTTGTTTTTGGTCAAATGAAAATCTCTAATTCAGTTTCTGGCCCTCATCTTCTTCTTCTTCAATGATATTCGGTCATTGTCCTTATTTTCAGGCGCTTAGCTGTTTTTAGCTGTACATATTTCTTATATATTCGGTGGTCTTATCGATCTCCACCGATTCAATGGTGTAAAATTAAGGGTGTCAAATTTGACATATTCATGTACATCTTAACTCTTCTCACCATTAAAATTTTAAATTTTTTTAAGTCAATCTGTTATAAAATGTTTAATAAATAGGTAAATTTTAAGTCAACATATTAATCAATATAATGACATATTAATTCATTTAATAAACAGATTGATTTAGCGCTAACATTGTAATATGTTTTAAGCTAACATGTTAATCCGTATAATGATTTTTATATATATATATATATATTAACATGTTCAATAAAAGTGTTACTTGTTAACTCATTATCTACCTATTTATCTACTTATGTATTTATTAAATCTTATTATTTAAATATATAAAACATGTTGATAGATAATAGGTTAATTTGGTTTGAATATGACTTATTTATTAAATAGGCTATACGGGTTATTAGGTTCATCAACCGGATGAATTCAAGTTGATCATCATTTATATTATTATAAATTAGGTTGGCTACAAATTAAGTATATTTGGATTAAATATAATTCATGATAAAAACGATATCATCTATTGACAATCCTAAGTAAACTCAAAGAACTTTGACAAAAATGCCTAATTTACAAACCGAACCAAAACTCGAATCTCTCAATTAGGTTTGGTTTTGTATTGTATTGCATTTGATCACTACACGTGGTTGATTCGCAGAAACGTTGGAGAATTATTATTCATGGTTTTTCTGCCTTGTGATCATGCATGTGAAAAGGTTTTGGTACATTGGCCTACAGTGGTACTCACCAAACGAAAAGGGTTACAGCATTACAGGTAATTGATAACGAGACTTCAAAACTTATACTGTTCGACCCAGAAGCCTAGCTAAGCTACGTACATATAGCTATTAGGGCTTTTTTTTTTTTTTTTTTGGTCGAAGCTATTAGGGATCATTGAGTAGCGTCTATTTATTAATTTTTTTAAGATTGATTTGATATTTACTTTCAATAGTGTGATTGCACACGCTTTGAATTTGAAGTTAATTTTGTGTAAAAATGAAGACGAAATAGGTAAAACTTGGATGAAGGAAAGAGCATGTGTTGAGGGGGCCGACTGTCTCTCTAGTTGCATCCTTGCATACACAACAAGAAGTTGTAAGCTCGATCAACAACTTTGATTTCGGTAAATAAACTATGAATATAACAGGGCAAAGAACGAACCAAGAAACAGCAAGAACACTTGCAACAACAATGCTAGAACCTTAGCGAGGCTTTTGGGGACAACGGTGGTGCCCCGAAACAAATGGGCCACTCACCCTTTCCCCTTAGCCTTGGGCAGCTTCTAGCCAAGAACCACATTTAAACCAAACCTCGGACACTAATTAAGTAGGAGAAAAAAGAATATTTCACTGCAAAGCAATTAGAGAATCAGAGGCATAATGCTTGAAATTTAAAGTGCATAAACGACAATGAAAAAAATCAACAATAAATTGGATCGAAGTAGCTGGCTTCTTAGATTTCCCATAAAGAATACGAGCATTTCTCTCGCACTAAATACTATACACCATGACAACAAAGATATTTTACGGGTTAACATTGAGAGGGATTTACCTCTCCAATTGCTCGTTATGATACTCCCTGGATGTACCCTCCTTGGCCGTCCTTTAGTAAGCTTAACTACTTGTGGCCTCCATCCTCCAAATAAATTAATGAAGGGATTTACTTTTTGATGAAATTTTCAGATCAAGCCATTTCTTTATCACAAAACCCTATTATTGCTTTTCAACTTAAGAATCAAGATAAATCTGTGTTTTTTTTCAATATTGCTTGAAATTTTAAATACATAATCGACAATAAAAAAATTCAACAATAAATTGGATTGAAGTAGCTGACATCTTAGAATTCTCGTAAAGGAGCATTTCTCTCACACTAAATACTATATACCGTGCTAACAAAGATTATTTTACGGGTTAGCACTAATAGGAATTTACCTCTCTAATTGCTCGTTATGATACTCCCTGGATGTGGGCACCCTCCTTGGCCTTTAGTAAGCTCAACTACTTGTGGCCTCCATCCTCCAAATAAATTAATGAAGGAAATTATTTTTTTGATGAAGCCATTTCTTTATCACAAAGCCACTATTATTGTTTTCCAACTTAGGAATCAAAATAAATCCGTACTTTTTACAATATTGCTCGAGATTTAAAATATATAAATAACAACAACCAAATTCAGCAATAAATTGGATCAAAGTTGGTTGGTTATTAGATTTCCAAGGAAGAATACGAGTATTTTTCTCGCACTAAATGCTATACACCATGACAACGATACTATTTTACGGGTTAACATTGAGAGGGATTTACCTCTTCAATTTGTCCTTGGATGTACCCTCCTTGGCCTTCCTTTAGTAAGCTCAACTACTTGTGGCCTCCATGCTCTAAATAAATTAATGAAGGCATTTATTTTTTGATGAAATTTTCAGATCAACCCATTTCATTATCACAAAGCCACTTTTATTGCTTTCCAACTTAGGAATCAAGATAAATCCGTACTTTTTACAATATTGCTCGAGATTTAAAATATATAAACAACAACAACCAAATTCAGCAATAAATTGGATCAAAGTTGGTGGGTTATTAGATTTCCCAGGAAGAATACGAGCATTTCTCTCGCATTAAATGCTATATACCATGACAACGATACTATTTTACGAGTTAACATTGAGAGGGATTTACCTCTTCAATTTCTCCTTGGAAGAGGGATTTACCTCTTCAATTTCTCCTTGGATGTACCCTCCTTGGCCTTCCTTTAGTAAGCTCAACTACTTGTGGCCTCCATCCTCTAAATAAATTAATGAAGGCATTTATTTTTTGATGAAATTTTCAGATCAACCCATTTCATTATCACAAAGCCACTTTTATTGCTTTCCAACTTAGGAATCAAGATAAATCCTCACTTTTTACAATATTGCTCGAGATTTAAAATATATAAACAACAACAACCAAATTCAGCAATAAATTGGATCAAAGTTGGTGGGTTATTAGATTTCCCAGGAAGAATACGAGCATTTCTCTCGCACTAAATACTATATACCATGACAACGATACTATTTTACGAGTTAACATTGAGAGGGATTTACCTCTTCAATTTCTCCTTGGAAGAGGGATTTACCTCTTCAATTTCTCCTTGGATGTACCCTCCTTGGCCTTCCTTTAGTAAGCTCAACTACTTGTGGCCTCCATCCTCTAAATAAATTAATGAAGGCATTTATTTTTTGATGAAATTTTCAGATCAACCCATTTCATTATCACAAAGCCACTTTTATTGCTTTCCAACTTAGGAATCAAGATAAATCCTCACTTTTTACAATATTGCTCGAGATTTAAAATATATAAACAACAACAACCAAATTCAGCAATAAATTGGATCAAAGTTGGTGGGTTATTAGATTTCCCAGGAAGAATACGAGCATTTCTCTCGCACTAAATACTATATACCATGACAACGATACTATTTTACGAGTTAACATTGAGAGGGATTTACCTCTTCAATTTCTCCTTGGAAGAGGGATTTACCTCTTCAATTTCTCCTTGGATGTACCCTCCTTGGCCTTCCTTTAGTAAGCTCAACTACTTGTGGCCTCCATCCTCTAAATAAATTAATGAAGGCATTTATTTTTTGATGAAATTTTCAGATCAAGCCATTTCATTATCACAAAGCCACTATTATTGCTTTCCAACTTAGGAATCAAGATAAATCCTTGTTTTTTTGATAAAAGACTAACCTTGCATTCTTATGATAATAAAAAAACGTGAGATTTACCAAAATTTATAATATCAAGTAATAAATAAATAAAAAAACTTAAACAATCTAATTTAGAGTAAACAAATTTTCAAAATGTAAAACTGAACCAAGTCCAAAATAATGATACGATTAGGAAATTTTAAACGTTTGGGTTTAAATTTAATCAAATTCAAATTAAAGTATTAATAACGATTAAAATCTAACTTAGTTCGCATTTGTAGGATTTCATCTTTTTTTTGTCGCTAGGTATAGTACGACAAGTAAAGGGAACAGGTGAAGACGTGAAGATGCTTTGAAAAAAGTAAGAAGCACGCATTTAAATATGTGAACGATTTGTCGATTAGTGGAAGGTTCCCAAGTTGGGCCAAATTAACAAAATCTAATGTGTAATCCCATCACCTAATCACATAATCTAATGTGTAATCCCATCACCGAATCACATCAAGAGATTTATTTGGGTTCAACAGTTTTTACTTTTTACTTTTCCCCAACACAATATTTTACTGTTTGATCCATTTAAATTTTCCTAAGTTGTAACAGTTGTGTAGTTGATGGATTAAGTTAAAAATTACAATATACAATAGTAACGCTATTATTGGATTTTCATAGGTAGGTTCTTTTTGAAAGTATTGCTATTCCTATCACATTCATTAATTACTGTTTGAATTATAAATGAATCCAAACGTATGTGAAGATTCCGTACACAAAAGGAATACGAGATATATGTGGTTCATTGGAGTTAAGTTATATCCATGGTGATATACTCTTCTATTAGCAATAATAGTGTTTGTATATGATACGTTAAGCCTTATAGAAAGACTGAAATGTAATCTAGAAGAAGAAGAGGATATATAGAGAGATGAGATCTCTAGTGTAGAGAAAGTATAACTTATTGTAGGAGGAAGGATGACTCCCAATTTAAAGGCAATTACTTAGGGTTAGTCGAGGGCAAAGATGATGGACTTTGTACATGGGCCTTGATGGGCTTCCTTCATGGACATTGATGATGGTCTCAATCTTACTCCAAGTAACCTTCTATGTAGTGATGGGCCTTGACAGTGGCCCAGATTTGATCCAAGTGATCTTTTGGGTCTTGATTTGGTAAGTCGATATAGTATCAATAATTATTAATAGTCAATATAGTACCTTTTTTTTTTTAAGAACTAGCTCTTTGTTTTGTAATCAACGAAAATCTAATAACTAATTAAGAAAAATGTAAAACTCCAAGTAGGCAGTGTAATTGAAAGTAAATATTGTTGAATAATGCTAGGGGTATCACCTATTTTTCCACTTTTTTTGTATCATACCACATATGACGTCTATATATGGCATTTCATGTCATCATTTTTTTTTTTTGCCAAACTATGTCATCATTTTAATTACCTATATTAAAATAAATATAAAAATAAAAACAAAATCAAAATCAAATATTAAAAAATTAAAAAATTAATTTAAAATACAAAAGAATCAAAATATCAATAAGATCGATTATCTCCTTCAAAAAAAAAACTTAAACTCTAAGACGATTTGATGCTATGAAATTATTTAATATATTCTTGGGATTTATGATTTTCTAGTAAATAAGACAATTTAATGCTATGAAATTCTTAAGATTTAATTTTTTTTGGGAATGAGACAATAGATCTTATTGATATTTTGTATATTTCGTATTTTAATTTAATTTTTTTAATATTTGATTTGATTTTTATTTTAATTTAAAGATAGGTAATTAAAATGATAATTTGAAGAAGAAAAAAAAATGATGACATAGAATACCACATCACATATAAAAAGTGCAAAAGTAAATGGTATCTGTAATATTATTCTTTCTTTAATAAGAAAAACGGAAATAATTCCAAGGATATTGTATCTATCCAAGGAATATTCACCATCTAACGGTTCATAGATGGTTTTTTTTTTTCTCTTGCTTTTAATTTAGTAATTTACGATTAAAATGGTTTTTTTTGTACGACTTATATTAGATTTAGATAGATGCATCATTCATTTATGAAAACAATACCGTAAATCAAGATCATGATATGAATTATGAACAAGATAAGGGAGGATATATTATTTGTTTGTGCAGAGATGACACAGTGAGTCAGTGGAGGTGGTGGCCCGGCGGAGGGTGTGCTTTGAGAAACTGGCAAAGTCTGCAATCAAACAAAAATTATTATCAATAAATGCCAACAAGGGATCAGAGAATCCTGTTTTTGTCTTTTTTGTTTTTGGCTCGATGTTTCTCCACAAACAAAATAATATATGTTTGTTTATGGTCCAACTTGACTTCAGGGGTAAGGACAGATTGGAAACCCAAACCCGCCACCATCGGTGTATATCCATTTTACATTAACACATGTGGCTCTACGGTCTCCCAAACAGTTGCACTCATTCCCCAAAGGCCAAAACATATGACCTACGATTTAACGTAAATGCTCTTAATTCTTCTATTGATTACAATTTTTTTTGTTTCATACACATTGTGTAATCTTAATTCGAGGATTCAGTATTAGGATTGAACAATTGTGATTGTCATTGTATATTATAACCATTGAAAAAATAATTTATGTTGTCCTCCAGCTTGATCCTAAACTTTGAGAGCATCTTGTCAAATTTCTTAGACGAATTGAACTCCTCGAGACCAGTTGCTTGACAAGCTTGGTGCTGGCTGACTGCAGCTCTCTTACATGAGTTCTCTTAGCCTCTAGCTCCTACTCTTTCAGCTTGGCTGCCTCGGCCTGAGCAGCCACTTGAAGTTCTAGGGCCTGCACCTTGAGCTCTTACTCGACCCTAGCTTCCAAAGCTTGATTAATCAGCTTTTGCTAGTCACCAAGGCATACGCTTTGCCATCAATTTCCCTTTTCAGTTCGGTCGCTTGCTGCTGGACATGACTCGCACGCCGAAATACCATGAAGACCTTACTGAGGAACTACAAAAACAATCAGACCGAGTTAGTTACACTTCTACACAAAAACTAAAACAATACAAAGGTACATGCCACAATACTTACATGGGCACCAATGCACATCCTTTTGTCACATCGGCAAACTTTCATATTTTCGTCTTCAATTGGCAGAAGAAGAACAACCTAGACACACATTTTTCAACGACACCTTCGTCACGTTGAGAACGCCTTCATCGCGAGTATCTTTCGGCTAAAGTAAGGCAATCTCGTCCAGCTCATATTGGAACCCACGAACGACCGTATTCATGAAGTCCAGCTGGGATGGATGGAAGGCCATGCTCAGTTGCCTTCAGCTGTCATTCACCTCCTGGGTCCTCATCAGGTCAGGCTCCCCTTCGGCATCCACGAAGTAGGATTTTATGGACCCATCCAACTTTGGCCTTTTCAGTTTCATTGGTATTGTTCAACCTTCAAGCAGGGAGACCTTTGAAGGGCAGATCGTCCTCATCACCTATTTGAGAACCGTCAACTCGGCATGCTTCTTTTTATGGTCCTTATCCTCTGGATCTTCTTCTTTCTTATTGATCGCCTTTCTTTTCACCAAAAACTTAGTCTCCATTTTCTCTTCCATTACTGAACTTGAGGGAAGGGAATTGAGTGATTGTTGAGTTTGAATTGAATTGGGAAAACACGAGGGTTTGATTGAGAGCTGGGGGGCTGGAATTCGAATTTATCAATTTTGGGGGGAAATCCTGTAACGACTCGTCCCAAATTCCATGATTAGATTAGTGACTAATCACGATTAGTGAGGCTAATCCGTGATTAGTAGAGCGAAATCGGACGAACGATGCGAAATGACCGTTTTGCCCCTGGTGGTGGCAAAACGTTGACTTTTCAATCGGGCGGTCAAATGGACTTTGACCGATGACCGTGACGTAGTTCGTGATGTCACGAGTTCATAGACAGGTGGCACGTTCAATTCCGACGTTCGTAGAAGAAGTTATGACGTTCGGAAGCCCAAGGGCATTTTGGTAATTTGGGTGAATGGGAGGTCAAAAATTGACTTTTTGATCAGGAGGTCCGATGGCCGAGGGCCGAAGACCGTTACATAGATAAGGACGATACGAATCCGTAGACAGGCGGCACGTCGAATTCGGACGTTCGACGGCGAAGTTACGGTTCACGAAAGCGTCGGGATACTATTTCCGGCGACACGTTTTACGAGGACCGTTTGTCTTTAGTGGGCTCAACTACTTTTCAGAAACCAATGGATGAGTGACACTTGTCACCCATCCACTGGCCCTTAATTTCCATACATGCATCGATCATCTCTTTGTTTTTCCATTCATCCAAACACCCACCCGATCTCAGTTTGAACCCAAACCCATCCAAATCTTTCCAGCCGATCTTGAATGGGACCATAGAGTGAGGGAGAGGCTGAGGAAGCAAGGGACGGTGGCTGGGAGCACCTGGACCGCCGCACACGGCCGTGAAGGCCCAGGTAACCCGATTACCCGACTATGCCCATTTTTCCATTATTTTCGAATATGACTTTATGGGTTGTTATGGGTGATTGGAAGATGATTAGGGAGTTGATAGGATGATTTTAAGAGGATTTGGAAGGTGCTTCACGGCGGAGGGAGCCGTGAGGGTGGTCGGGAAAAACAGAACCGTGAGGTTCATTTTGGAACCATAGGTTTAGGCGAGTTTTGATTGGTTTTGTTGATTGGGATAGATTGGAAATGAGAAAATAGGAATTTAGGAATTAAAATGGAAGAAAACGGACGAAAAACGAAGAGTGTAGGGCCTTGGACCGGTCACGCCGGTCCAGGCGAACCGGAATTGCAGAGAAAACTGGACCGGCCCGGTCGGACCGGTTTGATCGAAGGAGGACGACGGGCACTGTAGCGGCGCGTGAGGCCCACGCGCAGGCAACTTCCAGTGGCACGTGTGGGCGCGTGCTAGGGTTTCTGGGGATGTGTTCAACATACGAAATCATCTATTCGATGTAACGAACATTTTGGGACTGGTTTCGAGTCGATCGGACACCGTCTCGATATGTTTCGGGGCATCGGAAGGTTTAGGTTCGGGATTAAAAATAGTTAAAAATACGGGAAAATTACGGGGCTTTAGTGAGGGGGTATATAAGTAGTTAGTAACCCTCTAAATTAATTTGGACAGGTTTGGAAGTCCCGGTGATGGTGATCGGCTCGGGGAGCCGTATGGCACGCGTATCGAGACGCGACTTCGGACGGTCTGTGAGTGGACCTTGTTTTCTAAATTGGTGCATGCATAAATGTTTATTATATGTTTTAAATACTTGTTTGTGATGCCATGAGTGCATTGGATGTGCGGTTACGTATAGGCACGTATTTCGAGGTTTCGGCCCTATACGGTGCCTATACGGGGCTGTATGTCTTTATTGGTCTAAATGAAATGGTTTTGGATTTCCAAATGGATTATGAATATGATTTTATGATGTTGATTTGGATGCTTGTGAATTATATGATTTCACGTATTTCGAGGCGATTTACGTGCTTGCACGTAAATCGAGGTTTTCCGATTTTATACTGATTTTCCGTACTTATGGTTTTGGATATGATTTCATGAAATGATTTTGGATTTGAAAAGGTAACTCTCGAACTTGAGGTCCATTTGATTTACGGAATCGGGTCGGAGGCCCAGTTGGTTTACGATTCGGACTTGAGGTCCAGTTTCTATGTGGATTCGGGCCTAGGACCCAGTTATGTATTACAAATGGTTTTTATGGTTCATAGCGGTTTATGGGAACCGGCATGAACCCTTGAAATGGTTTTTACAGGTCATGACGGTTTATGGGAACCGGCATGAACCCATGAAAGGTTTTATGGTTCATGACGGCTTATGGGGGCCGGACATGAATCCTGGAAAAGTTTAAAGAATGATTTCAAAAGGTTTTTCATATTCCATCCTATATATATGATTGTCTCCTCCGGGGAGGGTCGTTGGCCTGAGTGGACCCCGGAGTAGTCACGGAGCACTGACTGAGTGGAGTCGCCCCCCAGTTGGGTTCCTTACTCTCAGGATGGGCATGGTTCGTTACCTCCAGGGAGGGTCATTGATCTACGGACATTGACCTGGGTGGACCCTGGAGAGACTTGGGTTTGAGACCCCGGTTAGCACACGTGTAGCTTTATCTTGCCGTGACAGGTTCTGGATATGAAATATAATGGATAAACATGATTTCAATTGGTTTGGGAAAACTGTGTTTTATGATGATAGATGGATTTGGGCTGAGATCCCACATATGCTTACTATGTTCTGGTTTTCTGTAAATTGGTTTTGGGCAGGAGCCCGTGAGACTTGTATTTACGGAACTTGGGGTTGTGACCCTATTTATGGATGTTTTAACATATATTATTGGATAAATGGTTTTACTATGCATGCATGCTTTTTAGTGGAGGGTATAAATGTCTTTTATGGAAATGTTTTATAAAATCTTTATTTTTGTCCACTCACAGTCTTTCTGTTTTTAATACCCTTCAGGTTGACAGCGGATGTGGACTGTAGCAGAGATCGAGATATCACATGCCTCCTCCGGATCCTGGCGTACTCTGATAGCCCGGGAGGGCAAAGGTCGGAAATATCCCTTGTCTGACACTTCGTGTCAGACGGGAGCAGGGTCATCCCGCACTAATCCCGGGGGGATTGGGATGGGTCCTGTCAACGTGGTATCAGAGCGGGGTTGTCTCTATTCGAGCAACCGTGTAGCTCTCGGAGTAATGCACAGGTCGAGGATGTGATATCTCAATGGGCTACAGTTCGTGGTCAACCTGATGTTGGGGTGCCGGTACGATAGTTAGTAGGATTGGCATGCCTTGGTTCGGCATTTGAGGCCGGGGTTGCCATAGTTCTGTCAAGGTTGACAGTGTGGGACCCTACGGAAGGATTAACGTGTTCGTATTCGGGAGTGTGATCGTGAGACGGTTAGTTGGGATCGTCTTCACGATGTCGTAGGATCGGTTCCGACGACTGATTCGATGTTGTGACCATTAGATGGTCAGAATATGTTGAGTAAAATGGATTTACTGCAGTAGGCAGTTGGCAGCCGGATTCGAGGAATTCTGGTTGGACTTACGGTAGGATTGGATTGATCCTCTAACCTACCGTAAATAGCCCGGGAGGGCAAAGGTCGGAAATATCCCTTGTCTGACACTTCGTGTCAGACGGGAGCAGGGTCATCCCGCACTAATCCCGGGGGGATTGGGATGGGTCCTGTCAAATCCGAATTTCAAGTTTGAGGCCGTGAGGATCGAAATTGAAGCTCGAGTAAGCTTCTGGGATCAATACGAATCGATTTGCAACAAGAACGAAGGAAATTGGTGTCGATTTAAGCAAGAACAGAAGGAATGGAATCTTCGAATTTTCGACCTTGAGTCGAGGAATTTGAGGCTTTGATTGATGAAATTGAACTGGGGATTATGTTCCTGAGGATCCCACGATGCTTCTGGAAGGATCAATTGAAGGAAAACGGTGGATATTGCTGAAGTTCAATCAAGGCACAGTGTACGGCAGTTCTTCGAATAATCGAGTTTGATTCGACTGGTTTGAGGTAAGTGTTCATGAAATTGACTTCACAGAACCTTAATTAGATTCAAATAGAAGCTGACTGAATGTTCAATTGATGAAAATGGTGTCGAATTGTTAGGAATTGAACCGGGTCGTCACACGGGTTGCAGGACCCGTTTATCAGTTAAACGGGTGAGGACGACGACACTGTAACAGGCGCGTGGGTTTCAAGCGCATCCACTTTGGATGGCGCGTGAGGGCGCGTACGGCCTAGTTTCAAGGTGAGGTCAATATGACTCTGAATCCTCTCATTGTAACAAACAATTTGACGCTGGTTTCGAGGAAATCGGATATCGTTTCGTTAATATTCCGCGTATCTGACGTTTTGTTTTGAGTTTAAAATACGTATTTAAATTCCGGAAAAATTGGGGAAAATTATATGAAGTATTTTGAGATGTTAGTAACCCTCTATAATGATTTTGGACAGGAGTTGTGATTTCCAGAATTTACGGAAAAACATGCAGCTCGGAAACGGACCGTTTTAGACGGTGTGTGTGAGTGGACTTTGTTTTCTAACCGTGATGCCTGCATATATGATTTAAATGTTTTATTATATGATTTTATATGCTTTGGCATGATTGGTATTTAAATCCGGTGATTTCTCAATTTTATGGATTATTATATTATTTTTTGGCACGATTTTCGAGAAATTATGAAATTAGTTGAAAATGATGTTTAAACTTGGTTTATGAGTCCGGGATTGAAATTGATTGAAAATGATGTTTGGACTCGAGTATGAGTCATGGATTGAAAATGATGTGTTGACTCAGGAATGAGTCAAGGATCGGTTTCATGGATTTACGTGAAAATGGCAACTGAGGTTGCGAACGCATGGATTTGTGTGAAAATGATATTTTGGGCGTGGGACCCAACTAGGTTGTGATTTTGACTCGGTTTTGGAGTCACATGTGAATTTTATGAATTTGATGAAATTGATGACTTTGTACGAATTCTTGTGATTTTATTATTATTTTAATCAGTCTTTCGGGCACGTTTTACGAGGAACGTGCAACTGATAGCTTGGGCTAGGCCCGGAGTCTAAATGATATTTTGACTTAGTTGGTGAGTCAACGATGATTTCTGGATTATTTTATTGTTTTAAAATGTAATTTTAAAGGTTTATGTGTAAATGGTATTTTGGGGCTTGAGACCTAGTCGGGAATGATCTTGACTTTACATGAAGACAAGATTTGATTGCAATGTTTTGAGATGTAATTCCCGAGATGGTTTTCATTGTGATTGAGAAATGCCCAGACGGTCGGAGCTTGGGGAGATTACCCAGACGACCGAAGCTTGGGGGATGTGATTGTAGGATCGGGAGTTGATCCTATGGTAGTCAGCTTCTCGGATGTGACTGAGCCTGGATGTACCACTCGGATGAGTCTGAGCTTGGAGGTGTGTTCACCCAGATGTGACTAAGCCCGAGTGTTGAGCCCAGAGGTGTCCGATCCCGGGAGAGTGGCTGGATATTGGCCTACGCGTAGTGCAGCACTTGCGAGTAGTGCAATTTGATTGATTGTGCACTTGTGAGTAGTGCAGATGTGATTGTGATAGTTTGTGCACTTGTGAGTAGTGCGGATTGATTGGATTGATATATTTATTGTGCACTTGTGAATAGTGCTTATTGAGGTTGTTTGTGATATCGTACCGGTATTGAGTACGGGTTTTTGGTCTTTGTGGCCAGGTGATTATGTTTCACCTGTTTTGGCCTGAGAGCCGGGATTTGATGTTTTATAACATGAACTGATTTGGTGAACATGAGTTTTACGGACCATGGGAAAATATGTTTTGATTTTATCGGTCCACTGTTCATACTTGAATGATTCACTCATATTTGAATGATTTACTCATATTTTACGATTTGCATGCAAGTTTGTGAAAATTGGAGGGTAAGAACGTATTTTGGCAAATGTTTTTATAAGAGGTCATTTTTGTCCACTCACACCTTTTCTGTTTTATGACCCTCCAGGCCATGGTACGACATTCGGGACTGATCGTGAGGCAGTGGCAGTAGCAGAAATCAGCGCAAACATCCCTTGTCTAGCAAGCACTAAAGGGTAGTTTCGGGCCTTTGGTTGACTTGTCAGACGAGAGCAGGACCGGGCACGGTTTTTGACGTCCAGTTGGGACGGGGTCCTGTCAGTCTGTGCACGTGGGCTGAGTAAGGTGACATACACTCTGGCTCCAAGTGGTTCTTGGTCGGTCCATTAACATTCTTAGGCCGATCGGCCACCTCATTGTGCGAGGGTCCGCGCAAAAGGTTTGAGTAAGGTGACATACACTCACCTTGGCTCCACAGAATCTGCGACGATCTCAACGGTAGGATTGTTTCAAGTTCAAGAATCCACAACGAGAAGTTGAACATTCTTATAACAGTTGATAAAAGAAGCAACGAAGCTAGGGTTTTTGTTGATTAGGGTTCGAGATTCTCTAGAAGACATGTAATTTGCTAGTTCAAGAAGAAATTATGACCCCAAAAAAGGGGAAATTGAAAGTGACCTAAAAATTCATGGGTAATTCACCAATTGACTCTTAAGCCCCATGCTAAAAACCCTAATTACAAATTTCACCTATTAATATAAGGTAGCCGGCTCTCACTTGGTAGTTAGTAATTAAAAAACCCTGATTTACAAGGTTTTCCTAATAATACAAGTTAACTGACTCACTAGCTAGTTAGCAAAAACCTTAGTTTTTACTAGTTTTTCCTAGTAATATAAGGTAACCGACTTAGTAACTAGATAGTAAATTAATTAATAGAAACCTAGCTAAAACGTGAAACACAAGCTTTCTCCCTTATTCCTATATATACACCATCTCTTGTTCATTCTCACGCACAACACTACTCATAATTCTCACAACACAACATCACTCACAATTCTCACAACACAACCTTCGGACTCCAATTTCACCGAACCATCAAGATGTCCCAATCCTCTACGTCAACTCCGACCGTGACGATACCATCAGCGCGATGGTATCGACGCTGCCGTCGCCATTCGCGGTGGCGAACGATGATCATCATCCTTATGCGGAGGTCTCAGTTACTTGGACTTTCAAGAATCAAGGCCTGCACTTGTTGGACGACAAAGACGATAACAATCACGTTGTTCAGCGAGTATTCAACGTTATCGAATTACCATTAATCATGCCAGTTTCAGAATCATCTTCATCAGAATGTTCATGGACATGGTGGGAAGTGATAGCTCCCATGATCTTTGATCCTGTCATCTATGAAGAAATATATCTATCGTTGCCATTGGAGGCCATACTAGCTATGATCCACAGAATCTGCGACGATCTCAACGGTAGGCTTCCTTCAAGTTCAAGAATCAACAACGAGAAGTTGGACATTCTTATAACAGTCGATAAAAGAAGCAACGAAGCTAGGCTTTTTGTAGATTAGTCTTCGAGATTCTCTAGAAGACATGTAACTTGTTGCATGGTACCCTTTTGTTTTTTTTTTTTTCTTTCGGTTGAAATCCCTTCACCCCATATTCATTATCGATTTATCAAAGGAACAATTATTCCGACCTGATTCTTTCACCTATTGTTTTATTTTTATTTTTTATGTTTGCTTAATTTGTCGATTATTATTTGTGATTAATTTGCTAGTTGCAGGTGATAAGAGGTTACTTGGGGACCACGGGATGCAAGAACATTATCCTAATTGTGTATGCAAGAATGTTCTGCGCTTCATCGTCATTATAAACAAATTAGAAAGCCCAAGCCCGCAATGGGATAATAAATATCCTTAATCACTTAATTTTTTTTAATACAAACAAATACTAACATAGAGATTATATATTTAGGATCTAAGTCCTCCCAATATACTACACCAATAATACTAGTAGAAATCTCTAATCACTTCAGCCTTGTCACTAAAACTGAGTTAACTATCGTTAAACCTAAAGTTAACACTGACTAAAGCAAAAGTTGATGTATATCAAGAATAAAGCCTTTCGAATATTCACATGAATCACATTTCACGCACGACGAATGGACAAAAAATTAGTCACAAGTTTATTAATCCAAAACATGAACATTTTTTCACTTTTGATTACAAAAATTAGCCTTTTGAAACCCACATAAATATGTTTTTATATCTAGTTTTGATTTCATCTTTTTTCTTTTCTTCTACCTCGTTCTTCCCTCGCTTTCTCATATCCCAAACATAACAAGTAAACTGAAGAGTCAAAACTGAGAGCGGACATCCGTGCCCCATTTTCTCATATACTAAACAAGTAAAATGAACGGTAAAAACTGAAAGCAGAATGATTATCGAAGGACAATATAGATTAACAACAAAAACAGGCCACATATTCTTAACAACATGAAGGAAACAAAAGAGCTCCAGGAAAGGCAGAACACTGAAATTAGAGAACTTAAAATTAATTAAAAAAGTGCCTTTTGTCAGACACAACAGAACACCTCCGAATCCCAAACATGTATTTTTTTTTTCCAAAATTCAAAAGAGTCTGAGACATACTAAAGAAACTAAAATACTCGATCTAAAATGAAAACATTAGCAATGTGCTTAAAACATCGAAAGTGCAAAAGCAAACTATCGCTTTTTGGAGACACCGACAGTCTTTCCCCTGCGACCAGTGGTCTTGGTGTGCTGCCCACGTACCCGAAGACCCCAGTAGTGACGGAGACCACGGTGGTTCCTGTCACAAGTCACCCAATTTGTCAACTCAATACACAATACAATACAGAAAATGATACCTATCAAATGAAGCTCCAGAATTTACACTTTTTTCAAAGTAAATTACATACCTGATCTTCTTCAAGCGCTCAAGGTCGTCCCTCAGCTTCATGTCCAATGCATTGGAAGTGACCTGAGAATACCTCCCATCCTTGTAATCCTTCTTCCTGTTCAGAAACCAGTCTGGAATTTTGAACTGGCGAGGATTGGCAACAATGGTCATGAGGTTGTCAATCTCGGCAGAAGAGAGTTCACCAGCTCTATCATCCACATAAAACCCAACATTTACAAGTCAATAAAACCCGGATGTAGCAATAGTAAGAACAAACATAATGAACTAATGAAGCATACACATATTGTGTATTCACAATCATACTTTCCAAAGAACAAAATTAACATGCATAATAGTTCGGAAGACAATAATGGATAGAAAAAAACAATTTGCACCCAAACATATATTATATAACAAAAATCCAAATTTTTTTAAGCATAAAATTAGCAAGCATAACCATTTAGAAGACAATAATAGATGGCTAAAAACAAAATACAGCACACAAATTCTATATTCTACATTCAAAATCGATAACTTCCGAAGAACAAAATTTGTGAGCATAAATTTTTAGTACCAAAAAATCAATATAGCAATAGGATCACAAAATCTAACAGATGCATATGCAAATTGAATATTTCACTACATTTGGTAGCTTGGAACTCTCATCAAAAGGGTTGATTTAAACTAGTATCAAAAAGTACTAAACCAATATTGCGCGATATAAAATCGAATGAAGTCGGGAAGGTATGGAGGAGAAAGCTACCTCTTGTTCATGTCGACATCACCCTTCTTGCAGACAATGTTGGCAAAACGGCGACCGATACCCTTGATGGAGGTCAGGGCAAACATAATCTTCTGCTTCCCGTCGACATTTGTGTTCTGCACACGCAGAATGTGCTGAAACTCTTCGTTCGCCACCAGAGACTACAAATTCAATTCAAAGTACCAAACACAGAGATATAAGAACGCAGTGAACATTTAACAGATAAGCATCCGAAGAGAAACAGAGAGAAGGAGGAGGGAGAGAGATACCATGGCTAGGGTTTTAGATCTTCAAGCTTTTTGAGCAGCTCGTCGGCTGTGAGAGAGAAGACTGATATAGAAGCAGCAAACCCTAATGAGAGGCGCCCGAAGCCTTGATAAATTATTTATATACCCCCCAATAGGTTCCTGATTGAATATAATATGGATATAAGCCCATGTCAAATTCAATCGTTTTCTTTTCTTTCCAAGCCCAACTAGATAATAATAAAATAGCCCAAGCCCACTAATGCATCAATTATTTTTTTTTGGCTGATACTCGGCAATATATACGTGCCACATTTTCCAATCTTGGCTCGTTTCATATTAGTTGCTATCGGACTCCATATTTACTTTTATCTGATTGGAAAAGAAGATTCGGATGAGTGTATAATCAGTTTAATTATGCTGATGTGAGATATAATAATTATACACATATATATAATTCTAAAAGAAAAAGAAAGCTTTTTCGAAATTCAATTTCAAATTGCAATTAAGAGAGTGATCTATCATACATTGAAGACTTGAGTCAACCTTAGGTAAAAGGTTAAATACTACATTATTACTCAAACACATGACCATAGGTAAAAGGTTAAATACTACATTTACAAGTTTAATGATACCACCATGAATGATGAATGCTAAAGAAAATTAAGCAAATAAGAAACACTGTTTTCATAGTCAAGCAATGGATAGTTTCATTGATACAAGAAGCACCAGGGGACCAAAAATATACAACCCTAAGGCTTTATTGAAACCTGCCCACAGCTCTAAAGCTATAAAGTTTTGATGACCCTAACTATGGTCAACAAAAGAAAGACAAAAAAAAATAAAGAGCTTATATATTTACTCCCAAGTCCCAACAATGGCATGAGCATATCATCCAACCATGAGAAACTGCATCAGTTGTCAACCCTTTGCCAACATACTACTACTAGTACTACTAGTCTACTACCATTCTGTTGGAGGCTGCTACCAAAAGCCTTCGCCTTACACTATTGTCAGTCTATCGAAACAAGATCAACTAGCCGGGTTTGATACAATTACCGTCTCAAAAGTACCAGTACGGGGGGAGTTACCACCACCCGATGGGCAATGAAAAGCCTCGACAGATGTACTGCTTGAGTTGCACTGTGCAAGACTTGCGTTATCAGCCTGAGGATCAAACTCGGATTCCTTTAAGGATTCTGTGTCCATTGGAGACCTGTTGGAAGTTAGATCCGCATCTGTAACCTCTGGGGACTTGGCGATTCCATTACTTTGAAGATCAGAACTTTCGTCAAGCACATTGCCGAAGGAACCGCTTATGCTGCAGAAAACTGGCAAAGTCATGCACTGACCTTCAAAATCATCTGCTTTTTGGTGAGCAATCGGAGAAGTCGGATGAGTAACATCACCGGAAACCTTGCAAGTTTCAGTCAGAACTTTAGATTCTGGCCGCACCTCAATCACCACTGTTTTTTGGTTAGATTCCGCTTCACATGCCTCAATCATGATAGTTTTGCTTTCCCCCTCTGGATTATCCTTAGAAGCACCACAGCGACGCTGTGTATTGGATTCAACATTAGCAAGTTCATTATTTGCCTCATTTCCACAGGGTGCAGTTGCTTCACTACCAGACCCACCCAAACATTTCTCATTAGTATCAAATAGAACATCTTGCCCAAATTTTTGATGCTCAAGTTTAGTGGACAACAAACCTACAAGAGAAAATAGAGTGGATCATACAATAACAAAAATACAATTGACTGGAAGGATGTGCCCGATCCACACACTCATACATGCTGATTTCCTACATACCTCCCACAGGAATCATATTTGCTTCTCTAAACTGCTTCAACAATGGTTTCTGTAAGATATCCACACCAGGGAAAACCAATATATTCATGTTCTTCATCTTCTGCTTGCTTGATTCTTCAAGGGTCTTAAAACCAAAAACAGAAGTCCACGTTTCCCTCAGTTCTGAGATTGCAGGTATGACCAATCTTTCAACTTTCAAAGAGCAGAGAGCCTAAACATAGTTCAGAAAATGTACAAAACGAAAAAGAAAAAGAAAGCCAAAGATCAGTACACTGCACAGACGCAAAGAATTTTCTCAAGATTATGAAAATTCATGATATGCTTCAAAGACTATTGATATCTCTGAAACCAGAGTCTGTATTTAAGACATAAAATAAACATTTCTTTTTGGTGGCAAAACAAAATAGACACTTACTGGATCATGACAAGGTTCAGACATTAAAGAGTAAACGATTAGCTTTTGAAATAGAAGTCTTAGCTTACATAGAGATGGTCATCTCAATCTTAATACAGACTAAAATGGACACCTAAGTCAGTAGAAAATCATATCTAGCTTTCTGTTACTCCACACATGAATTTAAAAATAAACTCGGTTTGTGCGCACATAAAAGGACAAGAAAAAAAGCAAAGACAATTAAATTGAACATACGGATTCAATTGCAGCTAGAAGCCGACGGCACATTCCCTGACGTCTGTACATATAGCGGGTCCCAATAAATGGCATCTCTGCTAAATTGTTCCCATGGATCCTGATGGACAAAGCAGTAACATGTGTCAAAACATAATTGCATAAAGTAAACAAGCTCATAAAAGTGGTTCTACGCCTTTGTTAGAGTTACAGGAAGGTATAGCTAAATCCAAAAGAGTTTTTACTAGTAATCAATAAAGAAATAGCAAGGGAGAGGGTTTTACACAACGAACACACTCCATGCTATAAAAAGTCAATTTTTCTAGCCATGAGAAGATGAAACTAAGGAAGACCAAGAACCAACATTCCAAACCAAATTGGGTATCCTTTTTAATTAAAGTGACGCAAGCAAAAGCATAACCCAATATGAAGAAACAAGGGGTGACAAAAATAAGGATGGAAAGCACAAATAGAAATTTGGTGGTCTACGTTATCAATGAGGGATTCTAAGATCATAAATGATTCATTAGTAATTTTGTATCAGGCAATATTTTTACTGTTTCTGAGCACCTTGTGAAGAAAGTGCAAGTGTCAGATAATGAAAGACGAATCTGCATATGCGAATTGGATCATTTAAGCACAAACGAGGAGAGAGAGGTATAAGTCTGAATCAGATGTTTTTCTTGTAAGAAAGAGGGGTAGGGAGAGAAAAGGAACAGAAAAAGAATTCTTAACAGCAGCATTTAGCAACTATACTTCCATACAAGTTCTAATCACTGAAGTTATGGTTCAAAGGAAGGACTCAGAGGGGCATCCAAAGTTCTTGGTATCATTGACACTTCAATTTCAATAATAAACAATGAAAATCAAACATATATTGCAAGTCAAATATAGATAACACGGACAGAAATCTATTGCAAAGATATCTTTAATTTGGCTGAAAACTTTCTACAATGAGATTTATTTTGACGTCAGTACGAGAACTTAACACTATTTTGTCTTACTACCCAGAAAAATTTAAAAACTCTGCATTGCAATCAACATACTTGTAAAAAGTATATGTGGACAGGTACATACCGGATGGAAGCTGCTGATATGATCTCATCACCTCTCTCTAGAATTGCAGTGAAGAACCCACTATAATTTAGTCTGCTAAAGTTTGACCTGAAAATGACAATTCTAAAATTAATTACGCAAAGTATATTTTTTAAAATGAGTTATAATGTATTAAAGATATTATTTGCAATGTATGGAAAGCTTCTTCTAGACGTATCTGAATTCAGAACATACACAAGGCGAAGTTAAGAAGACAGTGACTGATTTAGAGTTTTAGACTTCTCTACCTAAAATTATTAGAACATGATATATTAAACAGCACTTGACTTTCATATGGCCAACTGCCAAACTGCCTTTGCATAGCAAAATCCTTATCAACAAATTTCATTTTTGCAGAAACAACAAGAAAAGATAAGAAAAATATATAGTTATAAATGCATGGGAAACAAGAGCAGATAGGAACCACCCTACACTAGGGAGTAGGGAATTACAAACTGCTGTACAGGTCTAATTATTATTCAGATGTTTTTTCCTTCATTTCAAATACTTAAGTGGGTCTTCTGAAAAATTCAAATAAATACTAAAGTGGGTTTGTCAATCTATTTTGGAAATGGTCATCTCATTAATAGATAAATAGAAGTATTACAAACTGCTGTACGTCGACACAAGAAATTTTTAAAATAATGTAATAAATTTTTTATTTGGGTCAATATTGTCACAATCTGCAGATCTGAAAATTACCATAAAATGTTATGTTATTGGCTTCTCATATATACAAAGGAAACAGTGCTATTACTAAAGCATATATATAGACATTCAATCAAGTGAATATCACACTAAAAGACCAATATATAACAAGTCATCGTTAACCTTTCTTAGGTACATGATCCCAACACCAACCTCCTTCAACTCGTACTATTGATATATTATGACCATCAATCAAACTTTTTTTAATTTTTTGGATGCCAATAATACTTCTTCCAAGAGAAAGGTCAATCCCAATCTAAACAAACCAGAAGTTAACCCACATGAAAGTACGCTTACCCACGATTATAGAGAATATTATGAATCAAATTGACTCCACTTCTGTGGTCAACCATAGGCAAAAAACACTCGTCCATAATTAAAAATGCAACAGCCAGCTTAGAATTGCATTCAATTAGCTTTGAATCACAATCACTTTTCTGTGGTGTATCACAAAGAGAAACAGTTGAGCTGATATCAGATCGGCGAATAAGGGTCAATGAAAATCCTTCTTCCATTTCATGCCTCATTCCAAGAAGCATCTGCAGACGCTCAAATAGCTGGCACAACAAAAACATTATTATGTAAATATAAAATCGGAAAAGAGATTTATCTAAAGGACCTTATGTTAGGCAAGAATGGAAAACCATCAAAGGAAAAAGATTGGCATTAAGTTTTCTGAAAACAGAAATTAATATCATTTCTCATCCGATTTAAAACTGAAAACACTTAAATTCATAATTAAATATTCATAATTAAATAAACATTTTACTCATGCATGCATCATATAAACTTCTTATATTCATGGATATCACCTTGTAATCATCTCCTAAAAATAGTGACAGCAAACTTCATAAAACTGAAGCATCACATGGGTAGAGAAATTTCTCAAAAGGACTGTAATCAAGGAAAGTATGGAAACACACAAAAAGTTAAAGGTATCCCATTTAGTTTTCCGTAAACAAAAATTAATATCATTTCTAATTAGATTTAAAACTGTAAATCCAAGTTCATAATCAAATCCAACATTTTAATCATGCATGCATCAGTTAAAATTTCTAACACATAAATACCGCCTTGAAAGCATCTTCTAAAAGTAATGTAAGCAATTTTCTACAACTGCAGCATTAAGAAACAAACTGTCAAAACTTTCCCATTGCAACAGAGGAGAGAGAGATTAGAAGCAAGCAGCAAGAGAATGAATTCCAAGTATAAGCAGTACGGGGGAAGCTATATGTATGGAGAAATCCTACAAAAATATTGCAACCCCAGGATAAAATTACAGCAACAATTACTAATGTAATACCTCTTGACAATTCTTCCCACAAAAGGATGGAACGCTGGAATCATCTTTTATAGCATCCTTTGACTGAATACAGGATTGGTGATCTAAAAAATAAAACTTTTTTATCATAACTTGATAAATTTTCTCAATTTGTATTGAAATCATAATAACATTAAAGCAAAACCAAATCAGGCAGTGAAGAGAAAAAGATCTAGGAAGTATATTTATACATTTTTCCTCACACAACTGGCATTTAATTAATGCTGATGCAGCTACATTCTCATCCCCATCGCTTTGGCATGTATTTCCGCCAAATGTCCCACAAAATTTGCATGAACAATATACACAATGCCACTCACCAGAAGGGAACTTCTGCAAAAAATAAGAATAGAGTTCTCATCTGCTAGAATAAACTTAACCATTCTTTAACTCAAGAAAAGAACAAAATGCTTCCAGTTAATTCTCACAGCATCCCAGGAAGCAATCAAATAAAGTGAAACACCAAGGGGACTACATAAATCTAACAATGTGAACAAAATAACTAAACAGAATATCCCGACAGTGCAGTAAGGGCATTGACAGAATGGCAATAAATGTTAATCTATGTAATTGGAACAATCTAAAAAAAGTTGGCTATGTATACATACTTTTATCTCTAAACAGCTCTGGTGGAATGTTGATGGACAACCATCACAACAGATCAAGTCCCCACCGTCTCCACAGATCCCACAGGTATCATCATTCGGGTCTTCCCTGTTCACATCTACCAAATGGAATCCACGACGCTCATATTCATCCTGTTTATTCCATGAGTCTAGCAGACATTCCAAAAGGGATGATCCAGAGTCTAGATATATATGTTTTAACGGCTCAGAGTAATCAATTCTGGCATGATTTACAAATTCCGAAATTGAGATTGTTTCTCTACAACAACCACAATGAATTCCATCTCTTGTAATTCTACCCTCAAGAAGCATCTGTGTCTTTCTCTTGTTCATGTACCTCACCATTGAATTAAGTGAGAGGGTTCCCAAATCAATCATCCAGGCAAGTACTGTTCTTTTCCCATCATATGGTATGTATCCATCATTTTCTGAATCTGCATTCTCAGAGTTGCGGACCAACAAAGCACAACGCCTTCTATTTTTTGTCTTATGTTGGATACGATCCTGGGTCAAACTTGCTGAATCATCCTGCTCAAGAAGCAAACGTTTGCCTGTAAGTAACTTACCCTTTCCCCTCCTCCTTCCATTAATTCTTCCCTCCCTTCCATCTTTTCCCTTCTGCATTGCATTCTTTTTCCCCTGCCTTTTCTTAGCAGCTATCCTTGTTAGCATTTCGACTTCCTCAGGTGGTAGTGGAGTAAATTTAAAACCCTCCTTACAAACCACAGACTGGTAATTACCACTTTCACAGTTGTTTTTAAGAACATTGTATGCCAAGGTGATTGACCAATGAGTCTTTCCTTCTGGACTTACATACACTGCATCCATGTATTCTCTGCCATACCTTGGCCTACGATCAATTTGCCAACCGGCATCCAAAATAAGTTCCACCATTTTAGCTCTCACTAACTGTTTTTGTGTACTTCTGGCTGGTTCTCCATCTCGATCCTTCTTTATTTGCTTTTTTTTATTTCCCTTCTGTTTCTGTTCTTCATTTCCTTCTACATCCTCACTGTCCTCAGTTTCCAACTCTGTTTCTTTCCAATCCTTCTTAGCTGGAGAAAAGGTCTTCACATCCAACTCGCTCCTGCTAATCCTTTTTTCCATGTAACCATTACTTGTCATATTTTCTTTCATTCTTTCTTGCAGCTTCAAATCCATATTCCCTTCCTTACCAGGCTTTCCTTTAAAAGTCACATTAGTCTGCTGCACCTTATGTGCTTGCCTGTGATCAAATTTTAACTTCTTTCTCAACGGACCAACCAACAGATTGCTCTCTTCCTCTCGTACCTTTCTAGGTCTCCCACGCTTGCGTTTCAACTTCTTCTTCTGAAGTTCCCAACCTGAGCTATCACTTACTTTTTTTTGCACCTTTGGTGGCTCACTTTCTTCTTTTCGCACCTTTGGCGGCCGCCCTCGCTTCCGTTTAATCTTAGTAAACCCACTAACTAACTGATCACCCTCTTTATTTTGAACCTGACCACATCTCTTGTGAGACCCATCACAGCTATCACTTCTGTTTTTTGGTACCTTAGGTGGCTCACTTTCTTCTTTTTGCACCTTTGGTGGCCGCCCCCGCTTTCTTTTAATCTTAGTAAACCCACTAACCGACTGATCACCCTCTTTATTCTGAACCTCATCACATCTCTTGTGAGACCCATCACTCACTCCACTTTTCCCAATAAGAGAACCATTACTCTCTCCCTTATCAGACTCCCCATTCACCACCATCCGCGACCGCAGAACCCGAACAGCATTTGGCATTTTACCATCCACCTCTTCTTCCTTTACCTTCTTTTCCTCAAGGACATCATCGCCAATGTCTTGGTCACTATCAGCGCACCTCCTCTTCTTCCCAATCTCAACTATTCCCATATTTTCACACTCACCTAACTGAGCAACCCCTCCATTTTTTACCTCACTACATTGCTTGGGAGACCCACCACTTTCTCTAATTTTCACAACCAGAGCACCAGCACTCACTTCACAACCTCCATTCACCACAGAATGTGAGCGCAGAACCCGACCAACAATTTTCACTTGACCATCCACCTCTTTTTCCTTCACCCACTTCTTCCCAACCTCATCTGCTCCCACATTTTTACTCTCACCCATATCACCATCCTCTCCACATTCCCCACTGCTCAAATCAGCACTTTCCTTACCTCTACTACTCACTAATTCTTGATCACTATCAACCCACCTCCTGTTCTTCCCAATCTCCACTACTCCCTCATTTTCACACTTGCCTAACTCATCAACCAGAGCACCACCACTCACTGCCTTATCACACCCTCCATTCACCAAAGAATGCGAGCGCAGAACCCGACCAACAACTTTCGCTTTACCATCCACCTCTTTTCCTTTCACCTTCCCTTTCGAAAAACCGCCACCATCATCTTCATCAATTTGTCGACCATTTTGAACGCCCCTCTTCTTCCCAACCTCATCTGCTCCAACATTTTTGCTCTCGTATGTATGACCATCTTCTTCGCATTCCCCACTGCTCAACTTAGCGATTTCCTTCCCTCTATCAACCACCAATTGTCTTTCAGATTCCTCCGGACCACTCAAGACCAAATGCGGGAATTTCTCCCCGCCTAAACCAGAACCACCTTGCTTTAGCTCACCTCCTTTGTTTTCAACACCCAGCTGCTTATCTCTCTCAGCCTTTAACTTCCCAGATCTCAAGCCCTCCTTCATCTCTTATAAAACCACACAAAACCCTAATCCCCGAAAACCCAGTTTCAGTTTCCTTTCTAATTAGCTTCCATCAAAGCCAAACCAAATGCACACATACCAGCACAACCTTCCTTTCACTTGATTACACAGACTCGACAGCTAAGAAATCTTCCTTCTGAAAAGTTAACCCAACCCTGAAACCCAAAATATAAATTTATATATCTACATATTTAACCCGAAAATTTAGCGAATAGTTTTACATATCACTGACCAGATCACCGGCGAGAAAACGAAGGTCAGTCAATGCAAGCAAGAACAGGAAAATTCTGATGCCTCACGACGTCGTTCGGGACAAGGACAGTAAAAGCGTCACTGATTCAGCCATGGCGTTGGTGAAATCGGGAGAGGGATTTGAGAGGAGGTTTTAGAGGGTGGAAAGAGAGGGAGAGACGAGTTATTGACAGAGACAAGCGTCTTGGGGATTTTCAAGGTTTTAGAGAGAGCTTTACCTTTACTGTTTTTTTCCTCTTTTCTCCTTTTTAATCACAAGCAAATAGTCTTGTGAAATTTTGTATTCCAAATCAAATTTGTTCTTTAATTTTGAGTCGAAATACAAATTCGTATTTAACTTGTAACTACGAGATTTTTTTTTACAAGAGATTTTTAAAAAATTATCTATATAATATGTTATCAAAATTTAAATTTAAAAATAATTATTTTTAAAATAACATTAAAATCAATTAAACTATATCCAATTGACATCTATTATAAATTAAATGGTCAATTAATTTTTAATTGAAAATTTTAAGATATCGTATATTAACTGAAAAATGAAAATAAAAAACTTTGTTTTACTTTTCTTTTATTTGTGACATGTGTATAATTTGTCTTATATAATTTTGAAGCACAAGGCCAATTTAAGCCTGGCTTTTCCCTCCATAAATGATACCCCAATTGAGACACAATTTTTTTTGTGAATTAAAAGGTTTCTTTGGCCATATGGCCCACACCCTCTTCCTAGCAAATGAAAATTATCGAATGATGTAGTTTCATTTTACTCTTACTTAATTCATTCGATTTCCATTCAAGAATAATAAATGTATTTGCTTTTATTTGTTCAAATAAATCGGATCACATATTCGTAAGTTACATAACGCTCTAAATAACTTATCTCCTTAATAAATTGGTTATGGCCTGTTACTATTATTATTATTATTATTATTATTATTATCTTTGAATGTAAAAAAGTTTTTATTATTATTGATGAAACTACTTTATATTAAATTTGAATTTATTATAGAAAATTTTCGTATGTAAAATATAAAATAAAAAGATAATCATATATTATTATGTAACGTCGATTATCATCGTATCATGATATTGAAAAAAAAAAGAGGAGGAATGAACAAAACATAAAAAAAAAAATATTACTAATTGGAATTTCATGAAATGATTCATGCGGAAATTAAAAATAGGGTTTAGAAAATGGACATCGTCTTATTTTATCATGAATTTATCGTAACTCAATATAAATTTGGTAAACGAATTTATAGTCTCAATACAAAAAATTGGTTGTTTTTAATTTGTTCTCTGTTGACATTGAAGGTCTCTGTATCCTTAGTTTAGAAGGACTAGGATTCACTACACGTTGAATTGAAGTCCAGTGATCAAAGGACATTTTGGAGATTTGGAATCTTTGTTGTGTTTTTTTTTTTCTGGGGGACTGAATTTGAAAATCTTTGTGTGGTAATCTAAACTGGACCCAAAAACTTAGGTCAACACTGACTCGCCGAAGGGCATTGGAGCCTGTCTTTTAGTTTTAGGGCCGTTGATGGACCATGGGATCGTAAAATGTCTAAAAGGCCCAGGTCTATTTGTATTAATTAAAGAGGATGGCATGGTGAATTTGAAATTATGTTTTATTTTGGCCGGAACGGTCAGTAATCCCTTGTAATCAGGAGATTTCAGGCTTAGTTATGTGGCATGAAGAAATTATATTTGTGCGGAATTTGAACTCCCACGTCATTTGTGCGGAATTTGAACTCCCAGATATCATTTTGATTCCATGAGTAATGAGGAATATCACACATTGATCAATCAAATGAGGGGTATCATTTATTTTCTCTGTCCCGGTCCTTTTCTTTTAGTGTTTTTACCCGAAGCGATAGCTTATATCGAAAGGTTTTTCATGCTTTGATCTAATTCAATCGGCCTCTGCCGCTGATCCACTGGATGTTGTGGAAACTCGTCTTTAGCTAATTGTATGACTTGAACTAAAAGTTATTATACAATATAAATAATACTAGCAAAAGAAAAATTAAGAGCGCTTCCAATGCAATAATGTAAATTTGCATCTTGATTTTCCTTTACTAGAAAATTGGACTTCGATGTTGTAAAACTTTCATTATAATGTGTTTGGAGATATTTTGTTGATACCATATCGACCAACCAGATTTAATACGACTAGCAACACCATAAACATGCGATATGCCACTAGGTGATCGGGATGCATGCCAATTGGTAAGCTCAAGGAATACTTTGTAACAACTCGTCCCGAATTTACGATATTAATTAATAACTAATTGAGGATTATCATGACTAATCAGGAATTAGTCAAGGATTTTCGGACGGTCGGTGTAAAATGACGATTTTGCCTATAGTAATGGGTAAAAAGTTGACTTTTGACCCGTGTAGTCAAATGCACGCGAATCGAGGACCCTTACGTAGATCGGGATGTTACGAATTCGTAGACAAGCGGCACGTTGAAATCGGGCGTCGTACGGGGAAGTTATGAAATGGTTAACTACATTTTATTGGATTGGTTATTCTGTGTTTACTGATTTGAGCAACGACCCACATAATATGGTTTTGGGATAAGTTCCCACACGATATTGAGATGATTTTGAGTTAAGGCCCTATTAATTGGAATGAATAAATGGTTTTGATTGAGAAACATTTTTTCCTGTGTTTTGATTTGGAAAACCTATGATTTGATTTAAGGCAATTGGTTGTAATAACTGGTTTTTGGATGTATGCATGCTTTTAATGAGGGGTATAAATGTCTTGTGAAATGTGTTTTATAAACTATTTATTTTCGTCCATTCACAGTTTTTAATGGTTTTTAATACCCTTCAGGTCGATCACAGATGTGGACTGTTGCAGAGAGTGAAACATCACATGCCTCCACAGATCCTAGCGTACTCTAGATAACCCCAAGCGGGTTGAGCTGAGGATTATCCTTTGTCTAGCACGTGATGTCAGACAAGAACATGATACATACCACATTAATTCCGGGGAGATTGTGATGGGTCGTGTCATACTTGGCACCAATGCCCACAAACACCCTCACAATAAGCCCAAGACACGGTCACTCAGCAGCCTTACTCGAAATGCATGGATTGGCACCCCTAGTACAATCCTCAGACAAATGTCAGGCACCCCTAGTACAATCCTTAGACAAATGTCAGGCACCCTTAGTACAATCTTCTGACAAATGTTAGTAGTAACTCCCTTACATAATATGAGGTCTATTGCCACTTGCCTTTCATCCCGTATCTACCAGACACTCGGCCGCATCTCTTGAGGTAACTTGAAACTAATACCACCAGAGTTCAACCACCACATTCCTTACTACTATAAATAACCACCATCAAATCCCCTCATAAACCTATATATATATATATATATATATATATATATATCTCAATTCACACCTAACTCCTTGTCTTTGTATTGTTAATCGACTTATTGACCTTCAACTTGCTTACTGATCCATTAAGCTGATACTCCAAAGATGTCTAGTACCTTTCCCTCTACCTCACAAGTCACTCGACAGCCTTAAAAAAAGCCAGTGCCCGGAAAGTCCCATCCCGTTCCAATTTCAGATCAAATATGTTTCTATCAAGTACAAATGGTACGACCTACATGTAACCTTTGACAATAAATTAGAAGGCGTGTGAATAATGATGGCAAGGCGCTAGACCATTGATAATTTTGGCACATTTATTTCAATGGAAAGTAGCGAGGGAAATTACCATGAGATACAGCACCTATCCATGCTGCGAAGAAAGCAATTGGACTCGGCCACAAAATGAACTAGTCGTCGCCAGTAGTAAAACATTACAAGCCTTTTCGGTAAGTCATGACACAACGGTCTCTTTAACATTCAAGTCAAACGCAACCGTTTATAAACTTCCTCATCAAATAGTCAACATACATATAAAGATTATGAAACTCACTAAAACATCATAAGCCCTTTTAATGTCCCAAAATTTTAAGCTTACTAACAAAAGAAATAATAAAATCCAGACTGATGAACGGAAAACTCCTGCCGACAAAGGAGATTCCAAAACATGAAGAAGCTCATTTCTTCTTTCCAGCCTTGGCAGCATCACCGGCCTTAGTCTGCACAGAACATTTGCAAATGTTAATCAACTCAAGAGAACTTTATCATAGAAGAGTTAGACGTGATGATATATAAAGGTTTCAGCAAATAAACCCACGCACTTGGAGTAGCCAGTTTTTCCAGGCTTACCAAACTGATTAACAATGCTAGAAAATACACTATCAATGACTGTACAATCAAATTGTATTGCACTAACGCAAATTTATTACCTTCTTAACTCCACGAATCTTCTTGGCTCTGTTCTTCCTCTCCTTGAGTTGCTTCCTGGACTTCTCAACCTTTTTATCCAGTCCATTCTGCACAAGTAGCCATGTTTGTGAAATAGCGATAGTTAGATCGATATAGATAGACAAATGTATGTATGCGAGTGTATATATATATAGGGAAAGAGAGGGGGTGGGAGAGAGCTTTCTGTGCATTTCATGCCAAACTAACTATTGATTCTTTGACTGAACGAATCTACATCATGAAACCACATAGTATCACAGTTTTTGCAAGTAACTTATACTTATTTAACTCAGCAAAGAGTTGCAAATCCTGCTTTTGTAACATTTCAAGCAGTTGTTCAGACCAGTAAAAGGAACGCGACAAATATACCATTAGCAGTGGAAAAGACGCATTAAACTCATAGATATAACTTCTGAACCCATTCCAAAAATCGCAATGGGTAAACAAAATTGACTAATTAGAAGACTTTATATATATTGGTGCACCTCCCTTATATACCCTTCTTCTACAGTTAATAGATGGCTAAGAAGGAAACAGATGCAAGGAATGGACATTTCAAATGACTATAGAGTTTAATGAAGCATATACCAATAAATTTACGTAACATCAAACTGGATGGGAGAGAAGTAGATAGTTACCCTGATCAGCCTATACTTCGGCTCGTACTTCTTTGCATTCTCTACAGAATCATAAATCAACCCAAATCCAGTGGACTTTCCTCCTCCAAAATGAGTACGGAACTTGAAAACAAAGATAGCATTTGGATCCTTCACATCATACAACCTTGCAAGTTTCTCCTTCAGCTCGGCCTTCAATAGCAGAAGATAACTTCATGACAGAGAAATTTACCGAACAAACAAATAAAATCCCGCAAAAAAGATCTAACAATAGTTTTTAAAAGGTTGAGGTTCGTGGCGGAGATGTAACGACAAAGTGCAGAAAAATAAAATAGACAAGTAAAACTATATTGTAGATTTAGATAGGTCCAAGAGTATAACAAATCGTTCTTGATGGAAGCAACTCAATGCTTCATCCCTTTCTTCACCATTAATTAGAAACAAACTAATTTCAGCAAAACTATATTTTTCATCAGCCAATCTGAACAAACCTACCAGGATTTCATAGTTCTTATCAATTTTAAAAAAGAAATCTAGGTAACCTACATTTACTATTTGATATAGCAAAAATGTCATTAACTAAAACAAAGAGGCACTATGAATAGAACCAAATGCTCATAGAAATAAAAGGGAGTGTAATCAACAAAAGAAGCCAAACCTTGGATACATTTGGTCTTCCAGGATGAAGAACATCGATAACCTGCATCACCACCAAAAAGGACACGGTAAAATCAGAAAGCCACATCTGGGTATTTAATTTTTGAAATAATTATCATACAATGATAGATGTAGGATTCAACAGTGGAACCAGTCGAGCTGAAATTCGTTTTCAAGGCAAAGAAATTTTAGGTTGTTTTCTCTCTCGTTGTCCTACATTTTCTAGTTAACTAAAGAGGTATAGCAGATAGAAGACTCACGAATTGCTTTCTCGAGAGAAGGCGGTTGGTCATGAACTTTCTTGTACGGATCGTCACTGCCTTGCTATCCGCCATGGTTCTCTCTTTCTCTGCGCCTCCCTCCTTTGGCTTCGGACTCTGTACGAGCTTTTGCGCGTTTGCGAAGGAGAAGCTGAGAGGTTTTAGGGTTTGGCAATTGGACTCTCTATATATATAGTGGTGGAGCCCATTACCTCATAATGTATTAGGCCACTTATTGGGCCTTCAAAATAAAAAAACCTTGGGCCACTAGACCCTTAATATATGGCTATATGCGTTGTGTAGCCCAAAAGGCTAAAATTTTGACTTTTAAACATCCGAGTTAAAACTTTAAAAACATCCAGCCGAGAAAGGTGAACTAAGCAACTTCATTCGAATCTCTGATGGGAAGACCAGCATCAACCATCCACATCCCTGATCAACGACGCCGTTCCCCGCACGACAATGGCCGTTATCCACCCGATTCTGACTACTCTTCCGGTGACAATCGCTACCAGCGTCGAAGCCCTAGATATGAAAGCTATGACCGCTACAACAATCACAGCGACCGAAACCTGTCGAGATCACCCGATTACCCAAACCCTAGACGAAGCCCTCGGGGATATAGAAGACTAGACTCTTCGTCCCAGCGTCGTAGCCCCGACTATGAAATGTACGACAGATTCAACAACCACCGCCACCGAAACCGCTCGGGGTCGCCCGACTATCCAGACCCTAGACGGAGCCCTGGCGCTAATGGAGGCCCAGACTCTTTGCCTAACAAATTTGGGCGGGGCGGCAACCGCATGGACCGAAATGGAGGGCGGTCGGAGTCGGAGTCCGACGAGGAGCTTAAAGGGCTGACCTTCGAGGAGCATAGAATGTTGAAGAGGCAGAAGAGGAGGAAGTTGTTAAAGAATTGTATTTGGAATGTGACGCCGAGCCCGCCGAGGGTTGAGAACGATGAATTCGAATTGGAGGAGAAGGCTGATGAGATTTCAGAGCGGTATGACGGGGAGGCAAAAAGCGATTTTGGGGAGAAAAAGAAGGAGAAAGCCAAGTCTGAATCTGAGTCGGAATTGGAGGATTTAAGGTCGAGGAAGCGGAAGAAGAGTTCGAGTTCTAAGCGGAGGGGTAGGAAGTCAAAGTACAGTGATAGCGAATCAGAGAGTGAGAGCGATGATGAATCGGACGAAGAAGAAGATCGGAGACGGAGGAGGAAGTCGAGAAATAGGAGCAAGCGAAGTAAGAATAGAAGAGAAAAGAGAAGAAGAAAGAAGAGTCGGCGTAGCAGCAGCAGCAGCATCGAATCCAGTGAAGAAAGTGAAAGCGAGGATTTAGATTCGGAGAAGAGGAAGAAGCTAGAGCTGAAAAGGAGGAGCAAGACGAAGAGAGAGTCCGAAACTGAGAGTGAAAGTGCTGATTCAGAGAAAGCTTTGGATTCTGAAGTTGATGCCGAGCCTGTTTCTAAATTAGAATTAGAAGAAGAGCTGGTGAAGAATGAGAGCAATGCGGAAGCATTGAAGTTTAAGGAGATTTTCGAATCACAAAAGAAGCCGGCATTGGATAATGAACCTGTGGTTGGGCCAATGCCGTTGCCAAGAGCTGAAGGGCATATCAGCTATGGTGGGGCGCTTAGGCCTGGTGAAGGTGATGCTATTGCACAGTATGTTCAGCAAGGGAAGCGTATTCCTCGAAGAGGAGAGGTGGGGCTGTCAGCTGATGAAATTCAAAAGTTTGAGAATCTTGGGTATGTGATGAGTGGTAGTAGGCACCAGAGGATGAATGCCATTCGTATTAGGAAAGAAAACCAGGTCTATAGTGCCGAAGATAAGCGGGCTTTGGCCATGTTCAATTATGAGGAGAAGGCAAAGCGTGAGCACAAGGTCATGGCGGATTTGCAGCGGTTGGTTCAGCGCCATATTGGGCAGGATGTTGGTCCTACTCACGACCCGTTTTCCGGCAAGGCCTCGGAGAGTGCTGCTGATACATAGTTTCATGTATGTTTGTTGTTTGAGTTATTTATTTATCCTCTTGAGCTCTTTTGAGCTGGATGCTTTGGCTTGTTAGTACTTCTATTTCAGTGGTTAAAGCTAGTTTCTTTTTAGCGAATTAGATATCGGATGTTGCACACGATCAATTAGATATAAATTCAGGCATATTCTGGGGGTTCACTATTGCTTCAATACAGTTTATCTTTGATTCATTAAATGGTTAAGAAGCTGAATTTAAATAGTTACCCTGTAGTTGATGGTTTGAGCTCATGAATGGTGGTTGTTCTTTTTTCCCCCCTTCTATTGTTGGAGTTATGGGAAATAACATATTACGGAAATTGATGATCTCTATGCTGTAAAATTATTTACCACCTGACACGAGGTTTCTGTTGTTACCTTGCTTTTGGCACTGATCTTATAACTTGTCACTTTAGCTTTCTGTTGCTTCTGATTCTTTAGGGGAATTAGATAAACAAGCATACGGGTAATTGCACAAAGACAGAGAGCTCTGTAAAGAGGGGTAACTACTTTTGCAATAACGGAGACTATAAATGGTCAGGAAGTCTTCTTTTGTTGATGTCTGAATTCGGAATATGTAGTCACTGAATTAGATGGGTAGTCTATTCGAGTTAGTCTTACTTTCTTAGTGAATTGAATGGAGAAGGCCTAAACTTTTAGAACATGAGGCATAGAATGTCGCTGCAAATATGTTGCGAAATGGTAGCTTATAGAGGAACGTACTTGGGTTTTTAGTATGTATTTGAGTCAGAAGTTTTGGGTTTTTAGTAGAATGCTCATGTATTTGAGTCAGAAGTTTAGGTACTACAATTATAACATGTGTGGCATTTTGACTTGGAATAGGGAAAGTCATGATCTGGGAAGTCCTGAAGGTGAGAGAGTGAATTGGTATGGGTTCGACTACTATCCCTATCAATCTAATTCCTGGTCTTTTAAGAATTGGAATATGGATTTTAATGTGATGCCTACATACTATGGCTCGTTGCAAATATGTTGCGAAATGGTAGCTTATTGAGGAAAGTAGTTGGGTTTTTAGTAGAATACTCATGTATTTGAGTCATAAGTTTAGGTATTAAGATTATTACATGTGTGCCATTTTGACTTGTAATAGAGAAAGTCATGATCGGGGAAGTCCTGAATAGGTGAGAGAATGAATTGGTATGGCTTCGACTACTATCCCTAATCAATCTAATTCCTGGTATTTTAAGAATTGGATTATGGATTTTAATGTGATGCCTGCATACTATTTGATCTCAAATATGTTCGTAATCGCTAAGTTACGTAATAGTTCTAATACTCATTCCAGTTAAATAAACATATTAGTACTATTGTTGAGTGCATACAGAATAAATCCAATACTCATTTCAGTTTAATAAACATGTTAGTATTGTTGTTGATTACATGTATTTCACTGGTTCTTTGTGGTGTGTCTGTCTGATCTAGAGTATACAACGTGTCAAGGTGACGTGAAAATTTACCCTCGGTGCCAAAAAAAAACGGTAGTCTATGCTTAGTGGTGTACTGGTGTCTGGGAGTTGTTCATTTTGATGGAACTAAATGTCAGTTCTACCATTTTCTTTCATGTAAAATCCCTGGTTTGAAAATTTCCCCTTCTTTCTCCGTAGCTTTAATGGAGTTGAGGTGGGAGGCTTGGTTAGTTGTCAAGTTATGCTGGTTTATTTCCTTGCTATAATCTTTCTAGTAAAAGAAAGCTCAAATGATATTAGGGCTATACATGTTTCGGAAAGATTCCTTCCCTCGCATATCTAGCAAGAAAAATGAAAAATGAAAACAAGAAGATAAATGGTTATCAAATGGACCTTAGTCTTTCGTTGAAATTGGTCGTTATATCTAGAATTCATGTAGATATGAACCCTTTGTTCTTAGAATAGATTTCCTGACATATTTTTGCATCGAATACGATCTTCTTCTCTAAATTCTAAACCACTTCATCTAATGCTTGTTGACCTGATATATGTGAATACTTTCTCACTCTTTGATCACAATTGTTTGCAGTTCGAAATTGTAGTCCGATTAAGCTACCGGAAATATAACACATATCCGAAGTTGGGTATCCAGTGGATTCAGAATCTGGAAGCTCATTATTGTAATGATAAGTTGTGTATGGCGCATGCATCATAGCTAAAGCACTGGGCAGACAGAGTTTCGAGAATGTTAAGTGGTGTGAAGACAATGAAGTTCAAGGAGACAGGTGTTTTCTTCTTAACTTATAGTAATCAAAACTTTATGAAACCGTATTTCCAATGAACATATTTGGAAAACATCGCCTCCAGAGGACAATGGAGACTTTTTCATAGTATTGTCTAAAATTATGGAAGTTTTGATCTCCCTCCATGACATAAATATCATCAGTCTTGATTTCTCCAGCAATGCATGATATTATAGGTGGCTTCAATTCATATCATTACTCCATGTGATTCATAGTTGATGGTTGTTGAGGCTGCATGATTGCCCTACATGTCTGGTTTCAATGATGACCTTTTTGCTTGAGGGACATACATGCATAATCGAGATACCGGCATAACACTGTTTTACCGGGATCCCGATATGATTTGAAATGTTTGATACCAAATTAGCAATCCTTACTGTTCGTTGTTGATTTCACGAGATCCATGAATTTCATTATGGATACTCATAGTAGAAGGGGAGGTGAACAAAAGGATAGTTTTGGGGGGAAGTTTTGCTGCTCTCTCAAGTAAGACGAAATGAGTGGAGCCAGCATCTTAATTTCGGATAAGCTGTGTATTGTCAACCAAGTCAAGAGGAAATGCTCTATAATTTTTTTTGCTTACCAACTTGATTATTAGGCCCACCCATAATCTATTCTCGAGTAGGTTCTTTCAATCAGTTTACCCACCACGGTACCACCACCTCGTTGTCAATAATGGATTTGTTAATTAACAATTGATGACTCAGTCTCAAATTGACACTCAATTAGGCGCATGTGGAAGAAAAGCTCTTGGTCAAATGACAGGAAAATTCACGAACAAGCGAGCCATCCTGTATTTAGAGTAACCCAGGATCTTTGAGCTGCTTTAAGCAAAGGTCTTGGGTTAAATTATCTCACCAAAACATTTATAGGGCAGGTCTTGCATTTACGGTGACCCAATACTTTTGAGCTTGTTTAAGAAAGGTCTTAGGTCAAATTGTCTCGCCAAAATATTTATAGGGTAGATTCACGAGCAAGTAAGTGAGCTTGCAATAGAGTGATTCAATATTTTTTTGGACAAGCATAGATTTACGAGCAAGCTAAGCATCTACATTTAGAGCTATCCCATAAACCTTTGAAAATATCTACCCAAATAACACGTATTTATTGCAAAGACAAATGTGTCCCCAACATTCATTATTGTGATTATAATGGGTCTAATTGAGATAGGTTTTGGCATCACCCATTATGGAGAGAGTCTTGGGTAGGGATGTCGCATGGGGCAGACCTTTCAGTAAGGTAGGGTGCGGTAGAATTGTGCAAAATACAGGAGGGGCTCCACATATTGTGAGAAGTGTGGGACAGGAGGGGCTCCATATATTGTGAGATATGTCGGACCAGGTGGATGTTAGGACAGTCCTAGGTAAGACTTTCTCCCGATTAAGGGTGTGTAGGCTTGCTCTCCTCAAAACAAGGACTGGTTTTGGTCGAGGGCAACTGTTCTATCAACTTAATGTTCATGAATCTCATACGAATCGCGATCTTGATAATTAATACGTGTAAATCTCATAAAATATATTGACCGTTAAGATTATTAGCTCAATCACATTGACACACCTCCAAAATTGGGCATATTGTGAGAGCTGTAGGAATAGGAGAGGCTTCACATATTGTGAGAGATGTCATTGACACACCTCCAAAACTCCACATATTGCGAGAGGTGTAGCATAAGAGGGGCTTCACATATTGTGAGAGATGTCGGACCAGGTGGATGTTAGGACAGTCGTAGGTAAGACTTTCTCCCCATTAATGGTCTGTAGGCTTGCTCTTGCTCTCCTCAAAACAAGTGTCCTCCTAACATTATCTTCTTTTACTTTTGCGTGCTCATCTGAATGAAGTGATCTCAATAATTAATACGAATGAATCTCATAAAATATATTAATGTTGAATCAAAAATTGAACCCGCCGCGAAAAATTCTCACAATTCCTGCAAACAGCAAACAATTAGCTATCGTTGCCTCGATCGATTCACCCGGGGGGTTGTTCGACCAAGAACACTCCGATGCCTAAGTTAGCTTTGAGAGAGGAAAATGATATACTTCGAAGCGAAGAATCAACGTACTTGGAAATGAAATGTGCCTTACTATTTATAGGAAAATCTTGGGAGCCTTGGAGCGTTCTGATTGGTCGGTTGAATTTTTAATTAATAAATAATATATTATTAATTAAATATATTATTTAATAATTGTAATGATGGCTCATTATGATAGTAATGACAATTATTGTATTTTAATATTAATATTAATTATTCATTATTAAGAATAACGACAATTAATCCTCGGGGAGAATATTAAAATTACGGAGATTTTAACCCGATCAAATAATGTATTTAACTGGTAAATAGGTTATTTAATGTGCGGGTGTTTTCAAATGATCAGTGTTATTGTCAGGGGCAATTTGGTCATTTTTGGGAATTACGGGCCACGTGGCAGCTCCATAATTTTCGGATGATTTTGGGTTCCACAAATGCCCCCACATCGATTCGGAATTCAGGGAATCCGAAGGGATGTACATTGTTTTGGAATCTTGTATTACCGGGTTTACCGGTTACTGTTGGGTTCAAGAATCGAGTCAGTGTTTATGTTACGATTTTGCCCCTAGTTATAAGGGCTAAAATTCGACCTTTTGATTAGAACACTTTTCGGCCTTTCTGAAGAGACTGCTGAGTAGGTCTCGAGGCGCTGAATCCGCAGACAGGCGGCATGCGTAAATTGGAGGTCGGATGCGTAAGTTATGGGTCTGCGAAAGCGAGGTGTAACGACCTGTCCCGAAAATCGGGATGAAATATTAATTATGATTTAGAATGACTAATCTGGGATTAGTGGAGTGAATCAGATGAAATACACAAAATGACCGTTTTGCCCCCAAGCGTGGGAAAAATATTGACTTTTAGTTCGGACGGTCAAATGGACTTTGACTGATGACTATGACGTAGTTTGGGACGTCATGAGTTCATAGGCAGATGGCACGTTCGATTCCGACATTCGAGGAAGAAGTTACGACGTTCGGAAGTTGAGGGGTATTTTGGTAATTTTGAAAGGTAAGGGCGAAATGTTGACTTTTGACCCGGGAGGTCCAACGGACGAGGGCCAAGGACCGTTACGTAGGTCGAGTCGATATGAATCCATAGACAGGTGGCATGCCGAAATCGGAGATTCGTTGACGAAGTTGTGGTCACGGGGACGAAATCGATTAACCGAACAAACCGGGATTTCGATTAAAATAATATTAAATTATGAATAGTAACCATTGATTGTGAACACTTGGATGAGTGACAAGTGTCACCTATCACTTGATTTAAGGACCCTAAAATCTGCTCCATGTTTCATGGAAAACATCATCATCATGTTTTAATCATTTTTTAATCCATGTTTCATGGAAAACATTATCATCATGTTTTAACCATTTTTTAATTATCTCCAATCATATTTAAACACCATTAATCTTCTTCTTCCTTCACCTTCAAACCGTGAACAACAAAGGGTGAAATTGTTCATGAGAGTGAGTAATTGAGTGTTTGAAGAGTCTGTTTTAACTGAGGGAAAACACGGGGACAGAAAGTGTGAGGTGAATCCTGAATCGAAAATTTTGGAATTTTGGGGGGGAAATTCGAAATCGAATTTGCGAGCTTTGGGGATCCAAATTGAGACTTGATTAGGTCTCATGGGATCATTTTGAACCGATCCACGACAAATTCGAGAAGAATTGGTACTGTACTGAGTAAGAACAGAAGCTCCATTTGTCATAACCCGTCCCGAGAGTCAGGATGAGTAGCGTGATTAAGGTGGGATTAGTGAGGCTAATCGGTGGTTAGGTGGTTCTGATAGGTCTGTGAGCCTAGAATGACGATTTTGCCCCTAGTTTGGGCAAAAAGTTGACTTTTAGTTCGGGTGATCAATTGAGGGTTGACCGATGACCAGGACGTAGTTTAAGACGTCATGAACCCGTAGGCAGGTGGTACATTCAATTCCGACATCCGAGGAGGAGGTTATGATGTTCGGAAGGTTGAGGGCATAATCGTAATTTTGGTCAAATAGGGGGAAAAAGTTTACTTTTTGGACGATCGGGTTTTGGTACGTTAACCGAGGACGGTTAGATAGATCTCGTTGTCCTGAGTTCGATGACAGGCGACACGTATTCATCGGACTTACGATGTGAGAGTTACGGGTCTAGAAAGATAGTGGCAAAATTGTAAATTTGGGTTAAAAGGAAGGGTAGTTTGGTCTTTGTGCTCTGGAAAGTGTTCAGCAGAGAGAAGACATATGGAAGGCTGAGATTGAGACATTTGTGAGAGGGGCTTTGGGATGGTGACACGTGCTAAAGGTGGAGTGGCTTCTGGTTGGTTCCAGTGTGTGCACGGTCCAATAATTTGGGTGTAACCGTGCTGTGTGTGTTGTGTTGTTCGCAGAGAATAGTGAAACAGAGGGAGATTGTGAGGAAAAATTGAGGGGTGATCGTGGATATTGAAGGCTTCTGGTGAGTTAGGAGTGATCAGAAAGAGTGAGAGAAATGTTGGGGTGGTGCTGAGAGGGTTAGACGGTGTGGTGGCTGTGTGTGAGGGAGTGGAGAGCTGCGGGAAAACCAGGGGGAAACAGGGAGGAAATCAGAGAGTTTGTGAGAAATCGTGGCGGTGGCGGCCGTGTATGGTGCAACTGAGATCGTGGTGGTGTCGTGAGGGGTACGAGGAGTCGACCAGCCCCAGCGGAGCTCACGACGGCGACGGGAGGCAGGTAATCCCTCATCCCTATATCTTTGTTCTGTTTTCCCATTGATGTTCAAATTGGAAATCGTGATGGCTGAGGTTGAGTCGAGAGTTTTGATGACTTGGGTTAAGTTTAGAAGGGTCTTAGGAACCGTCTACGGTGGTTGCCGTGACGGGGGAGTGCACTGTGGAGACGAGACGACGGAGGTGCTCTGTGTACCCTGTTTTGGCCGTGAGTTTCAGACGGGAAGTCGTGGACTTGGGGGGTGAGTCGACGGTTAAGATGAGTTGGGTGAGGTTTCGGAAGGTCCTAGGAAGCGTATGGTGTTGCCACCGTGACGGGGGAGGACCTGGGTGGCCGGAGAAGGAAACAGGGGACTGGTTCGAGTTTCTTTCGAGCTTGAGTCGATGAGCTACGGGATGAGTCAAGGTTTTTGAAGTTGGGGAAAGGATAGCCTAGGTCTGGACGAAGCTCTAGGTGAAGAAAGAAGGTGAATTGGTGGCCGGACGGCGGAGAACAGTCCTCGCCGGTTCGAGTTGCAGCGGCTGGTTCAGCACAGTCGACTCAAGGTTGACGATGGTACTGTAGCTGGCGCGTGAGGGCCACGCGCAGCCGCTTTGGGCGGCGCGTGGGGGCGCGTGCGGCGGTTCTGGGGAAATGGTCAACATGGTTTTTGGTCTAGGAGTTATGATGAGTCCGTTAGAGTTGGTTTCGGGTTCATCGGACGTCGAATCAACGTAGTTTCGCGAGGGTGGAAGCTTAGGGTCCCGGTTTATTACGTTTAGGATTCGGGGATTTTTGAGGGAATTTAGGTGGACCTTCGTAAGTGTGTTAGTGACGTAATTTGGTGGTTATTGACAGGATCGGCATTTCCCGAGGAAGCCGAGGAACGTGCAGGACGTTCGGGACGCGATTAAGGGCGCGGTACTGTGAGTGGACCCTTTCCTTAAACTCGAACATGCATAACTATTTTCTAAATTGTTTTATATATGTGATTACATGAATGTTGGATTTATGATGTGGTTTTATATACCTGCACGATTTTCGAGGAAGTAAAGTAATTGACACGTTTTACGAGAAATGTCGATTTCGGGAAAATAAAGCTATGAATTTGGGGTTTTCAAATGATAACTGATTTCTAATGATGATAACGGGATTTTGAAACATAATTTTGATAATTGAGGTTTTCGGTTTTGAAAACGGATTTCGAGAATCGAGATTTGGTTTTAAGCTTGGAACGTGGAATTCCGGATTTGGGTTCGGAATGACGGTTTTGGATGCCGGAAGGGCATGAGACCGGTGATTTCAGATTCGAGTTTGGATGTGGATTGAGAAATGATTTTCAAATGGTTTTGGATTGGATTTGCTGGATCTGGTTATTGGGTTTAAAGACCCGGATATTGATTTGACGGGGGACGGGCCCGGATTGGGTTTAAAGATCCGGATTGAGTTTAAAGACTCGGATATATTGATATTTCCCCCGTAGGCCTGTTGAGTTTAAAGACTCGGATAGGTCCAGCAGGTTTGATCAGAAAATGGTGATTTGATGTTCATGGATTACGATACAGTTTTTGATGTTTATACTATGATTCTATAACTGTTGTATAATGTTTCTGTTTCTTATGATGTTTTATGATGATTGATTTAGAACTATTTTAATAACTGGGTTATGCATGTGATTTCAAAACAGAGGGTTAAACTCAGTTTTCTTATAAATGGTTTTAGAAACTTTCCTTTTATTATGGTCCACTCACACCTTATGTTTTAACTTGCCCTCCAGATCGTGGAGCTAGCGCGGGGTCTTGACGTCGAGGCAGCGTCGGAGGTATAGACAGTACGAGAGGGATTCCGGAGCGCTTAAATTTTCTTCTGTGTGCGTGTAATTATTCTCGGGTGTAATTTCTTTATATCTATGCTCTGTAAACTTAACTTCGGGATGTGTAAAAGTTTCTCCTGCGTCTGACAGTGGTATTTTGGTGATTTTCATGAGTTTACTTTGAGTTGATGTTGGGGTGTCAGACGGGAGCAGGATTTACCTCGGGTTTCGGGGTGAAACCGGGGTGGGTCTTGACACCATTCCCTTCGCAAAATCGAGCTTGGGTTCGTGTAGTTGGAGGTAAGTATCTACGAAATTAATTGTGTAAAAACGTTTATTTTACTCTCACGATGCTCTCTGTGTGAATGAATTTGGAAAACAGGGGCGAATTGAGTGAATCCGATCACATAACCCGTCGGGTTTTAAATTCGAGTTGAGTGAATTGAGGGCCAATCTCATGAAATTGGGCATACAGATCCCTAAATAGGATTGGATAGATGAAAACTAGTGAAAGGAACAGGGAAATTGGGGTTGAATTGACTGAGATTGTTCCGGGTCTGATCGCGGGTACACGACCCGTTTAACAGAGAAACGGGCGGTAGGGGTGACACTGTAGCAGTTACTATTCACCGCACGTGGGTTTCACGCGCAGCCACTCACGGCGGCGCGTGGTGAGTTTTCTGGGGAAGTGTTCAACAGGTGTTTTACTATATTCAATGTAACGAACATTTTGGCACTGATTTCGAGGAAATCGGACACCATTTCGATATTGTTTCGAGGGTTCGAAGTTTTAGTTTATGTTTAAAATCAATATTTAATTTCCGAAAAATATTGGGAAATTGATACGATATTCATAGAGTCATTATTGACCTTTCATGATGTTTTTGGACAGGATTCGAGATCCTTGGAAAGCGTCGGAAATTACGGAAACGCGTGTAGCTTGGAAAACGAGCGGTTTGGACGGTGCGTGTGAGCATTGGTAGGCTGGCTCACATTCAATGTGACCCTTGCTAGTACCACAAATATGCTTGCTACGCGTCAAGAGTCCGTCGAAGGAGTTTAGAAACTTTGTTGGAGCGAGTGTTCAACTAGCGCCACGTGGTGGGCGGTGATTTGCTGAACAGTCGACGGGGATTTGGAGGTGACTGAGCGCACCTGCGGACGTGACTAGTGAGCATTGGTAGGCTGGATCACATTCACTGTGACTTTTGCTAGTACCACAAATATGCTCGCTATGCGTCAAGGTGCCGAGAGACCCAGCAAACTTGCTTTGTGGGAGCGTGGAGGTTCTCGTGGCCTAAGTCCATTCCGAGGGAAAGATATGGAGTTTGAGAAGCCTCAAGACTTCATGGAGTGGAAAGCTCGCAATCAAATTGCCTTTCCAAGCGACGTTCCCGTGGAGCTTGGCGACAGCCATGCCTCTCCAGCCATAAGGATTGCCTCGCACTTCCGCATGTTTGATGAGTTGTACAACGGGTTTGGAGGTCAGCCTGATCTCAAGAAGATTGACATGGCCCTTAAAATTCCTCCGGAGTTCCGGGATATGAGCCGGCTACTTTCTCCATTTAGAGATATGAATGGCGGGAGGCTTTCAGTGTAACGACCCGTCCCAGAAACTAGGGTTAAGATAGTGATTAAGATGGGATTAGTGAGCTGAATCGGTGGTTAGTTGGTCTCGTTGGGGTCGTCAGGGTAGAAGGACGATTTTGCCCCTAGTTCGGGCGAAAAGTTGACTTTTAGTTTGGGTGGTCCAATGGACTTTGACTAGTGACCAGGACGTAGGTTAGGACGTCACGAATCCGTAGGCAGGTGGCACGCCCTATTCCGACATCCGAGGAGGAAGTTGTGATGTTCGGAAGGTTAAGGGCATAACCGTAATTTGATTAAATTAAGGGGGAAAGGTTGACTTTTTGTACGAACGGGTTTTGGTATGTTGACCTGAGACCGTTAGATAGAGCTCGTCGTCCTGAGTTCGATGACAGGCGGCACGTATTCATCGGAGTTACGATGTGATAGTTACGGGTCTAGAAAGGTAGTGGCAAAGTGATAATTTTGAGGTTCTAGGAAGGGCATTTTGGTCTTTCTGCACCTTGGGATTTGTGCAACAGAGAGGGGAAATGGAAGGCTGAGATTGAGACAGATGTGAGGGAGAGGAGACGATTGTGACGCGTGGCAAGGGCCTAGTGGCTTCTAGGCGTGTGCACGGTCCCAATTATTTGGGGTGCCCGTGCGTGTGTGTTCTTCGATCCAGAGAGAAACATAGGGGGGGAATTGAGAGAGTTGGGCGGTGGTGTTGTGTGTGTTGTGTGAATTGGTGAGTGAGGAGTGATCGGAGAAGTGAGAAGGAGACAGAGATGAGGTCTGGTGGTGCTGTGGTTATGCGTGGGTGAGAGGTGAGCCACGGGAAAATCAGGGCAAATAGAGAAGAAGTGGGAGATTGTGGTGGTGGTGTGGCCGTGTGTGGTGTAATTGGACTTGACTGGGAACAAGGACGATTCAAGGGACTTCAGGGAGTGCGGCGGTGAGCACGGCGGCGCTCGACGGCAGGTAATTCCTTCTCCCTGTGTATATGCTCTGTTTTACCGTCGATTTTCAAATCGAAAGTCGTAGCTTTAGGTGTAACGACCCGTCCCAAATTCCTAGATTAGATTAGTGACTAATCACGATTAGTGAGGCTAATCCGTGATTAATAGGGCGAAATCGGACGAACGATGCGAAATGACCGTTTTGCCCCTGGTGGTGGCAAAACGTTGACTTTTCATTCGGACGGTCAAATGGACTTTGACCGATGACCGTGACGTAGTTCGTGACGTCACGAGTTCATAGACAAGTAGCACGTTCAATTCCGACGTTCGAGGAGGAAGTTATGACGTTCGGAAGTTTAGGGGCATTTTGGTAATTTTAGTTAAAATGGGTCAAATGTTGACTTTTGACCGAGAGGTCCGATGGCCGAGGGCCGAAGACCGTTACGTAAATAAGGACGATACGAATCCGTAGACAGGCGGCACGTCGAATTCGGACGTTCGACGGCGAAGTTACGGTTCACGGAAGTTTCGGGATACTATTTATGGCGACACGTTTTACGAGACAAAAAGTAAGTTTTGTCTTTTGTGGGCCTAGTTACTTTTCAGCAACCAATGGATGAGTGGCAAGTGTCACCCATCCACTGGGCACCATTTCACATACATGCATCCAACCATAACCGTGCATCTCATTTCCATGTTTTCCCAATCCAAACCGATCTCCCTACCACCCCAAATCCAAACCTTCAACCATTTGGAGGCCCAAAGAGTGAGAGGAGTGAAGATTGATGATGGTGGCCGGTCTGGACGGCGCCACCGCGCACGGTGGAGGCCCAACCCGAACGGGTACCCGGTAAGCCCCAAAATTCCTCTTACTTTGATTTGGTTATTATGGTCGATTTTGGTTGATTAGGTTAGGCTTATTAGATGGTTAGGAGGGTTTTAGGATGTTTTGGACGGCTATGGACGGCCACAAAGCCCAGGGGGGCAATCAGACATTTTGGGCCGTGAGGGAGGAATCGAATGAGGTGGATTTTGGGTGTTTTAGCTAGTTTGGTTAATTGGAATGGGTAGGAAATGAGAAAATAGGAATTTTAGGATTGAAATGGGACAAAACTGACGAAAAATGAAGAGTGTAGGGGCCTGGACCGGTCACGCCGGTCCAGTTAGACCGGAATTGCAGAGAAAACCGGACCAGACCGGTTCGGACCGGTCTGACCGAGGTAGGAGACGCGCAGCCACTTCAGGCGGCTTGTGTGGGCGCGTGGGGAGGAATTTGGGGATGGTTCCAACATACGAAATCTTCTATTCGATGTAACGAACATTTTGGGACTGGTTTCGAGTCGATCGGACACCGTCTCGACATGTTTCGGGGCATCAGAAGGTTTAGGTTCGGTTTTAAAAATAGTTAAAAAATCGGGAAAATTATGTGACTTCAATGAGAGGTTAATAAGGCTATTAGTAACCCTCTAAATGAATTTGGACAGGTTTGGGAGTCCCGGTAATGGTGATCGGCTCGGGGAGCCGAATGTCACGCAAATCGAGGCGGCAGCTCGGACGGTCTGTGAGTGGACCTTGTTTTCTAAATTGGTGCATGCATAAATATTTATTATATGTTTAAAATACTTGTTTGTGATGCCATGAGTGCATTTGGATGTGTGGTTACGTATAGGCACGTATTTCGAGGTTTCGACCCTATACGGTACCTATACGGGGCTGTATGTCTTTACTAGTCTAAATGAAATGGTTTTGGATTTCCAAATGGATTATGAATATGATTTTATGAGGTTGATTTGGATGCTTGTGATTTATATGGTTTCACGTATTTCGAGGCGAGTTACGTGCTTGCACGTAAATCGAGGTTTTCCAGTTTTACTTCGATTTTCCATTCTTATGGTTTTGGAAATAGTTTAATGAAATGATTTTGGATTTGAAAAGGTAAACTCGGGTTCGAAACCCATTTGATTTAGGGAATCGGGCCGGAGGCCCAGTTGGTTTACAATTCGGACCGGGGGTCCAGTTTGTATGTGGATTCGGGCCTAGGGCCCAGTTATGTATTACAAATGGTTTTTATGGTTCATGACAGTTTATGGGAACCGGCATGAACCCTTGGACAGGATTTTACGGGTCATGACGGTTTATGAGAACCGGCATGAACCCATGAAAGGATTTTATGGATTATGACGGCTTATGGGGGCCTGGCATGAATCCTGGAAAGGTTTAAAGAATGATTTCAAAAGGTTTTTCATATTCCATCCTTTATATATGATTGTCTCCTCCGGGGAGGGTCGTTGGCCTGGGTGGACCCCGGAGTAGTCACGGAGCACTGACTGAGTGGAGTCGCCCCCCAGTTGGGTTCCTTACTCTCAGGATGGGCATGGTTCGTTACCTCCAGGGAGGGTCATTGATCTACGGACATTGACCTGGGTGGACCCTGGAGAGACTTGGGTTTGAGACCCCGGTTAGCACACGTGTAACTTTATATTTACCGTGACAGGTTCTGGATATGAATATAATGGATAAACGTGATTTCAATTGGTTTGAGAAATTATGTTTTATAATGATAAATGGATTTGGGCTGATATCCCTCGTATGTTTACTGTACTATGGTTTTCTGTAAATGGTTTTGGGCAGGAGCCCGGGTGATTTGTATTTACAGAATTTGGGGCTGAGACCCTAATTATGGTTGTTTAAACATATGTGTTTGAATAAATGGTTTTACTATGCATGCATGCTTTTTAGTGGAGGGTATAAAAGTTTTTTATAAATGTGTTTCACGAAACTTATTACTTTTTGTCCACTCACAGTCTTTCTGTTTTTAATACCCTTCAGGTTGGATACGATGTGGACTATAGTAGAGACCGAGATATCACATGCCTCCTCCGGATCCTGGCGTACTCTGATAGCCCGGAAGAGCAAAGGTTGGAAATATCCCTTGTCTGACATTTCGTGTCAGACGGGAGCAAGGTCATCCCATGTTAATCCCGCGGGGATTGGGATGAGTCCTATCATTAGGGGTTGAGTCGAGAGTTTTGGTGACTTGGATGAGGATAAGTGAGATCCTAGGAACCGTCTACGGTGGTTGCCTTGACTGAGGAGTGCACAGCGGAGTCCAGAACGACGGAGAGTACTTACCGTTCTTTGTTTTTCCGTTTTGTTTCAAACCAAGAGTCGTGGACTTAGGGAGTGAGTCGAGGGTTTTTGTGAGTTGGGTGTGACTTAGTGAGGTCCTAGGAAGAGTTTAGGGTCGACACCGTGACGGGGGAAGACCTGGGTGGCCGGAGAAGGAAACAGGGGACTGGTACAGGTTTTGTTTGAACTAGAGTCGACAGGTTTTAGGCCGTGTCGAGGTATGGGAGTGAGGGGGATGAGTTCTTTAGGACGGTACGAAGCAGTGGGTGAAGAGAAGAGTCGATTTGGTGCAGGTACGGCGGAGAACTGTGGGCGCCGGTTCAATTTGCAGACATTGTGCTGAACCGGGTCTGCTCGAGGTTGAAGATGTACTGTAGCTGGCGCGTGAGGGCCACGCGCAACCACTTTGGGCGGCGCGTGGAGGCGCGTGCGGCGATTCTGGGGAAAATGGTCAACATGGTTTTTGGTCTAGGAGTTGTGATGAGTCCATTGGAATTGGTTTCGGGTTGATCGGACGTCGAATCGAAGTAGTTCCGCGAGGGTGAAGGTTTAGGGTTTCGGTTCGGTACGTTTAGGACCCGGGGATTTTGAGGGAATTTAGGTGGATCCTCCTAGATGTGTGAGTAACGTATTTTGGCGGTTGTTGACAGGATCGGGAGTTCCTGAGGAAGCTGAGGAACGTACGAGACATTCGGGACGCTATTGAGGGCTCAGTACTGTGAGTGGACCCCTTCTCTATAACTGAGCATGCATAACTGATTTTAATTACTTGTTTTATGGTTTTATATGTCATTTCATGGTCATTTGAATATGCTATAACTGTTTTACTTAATTGCACGTTTTTTGAGAAATAACGTATTTGACACGTTTTACGAGAAAGGCTTGATTTCTGATTATGATGCCATGGTTTTGGGATTTCAAACAATAAATGGTTTTCAATGATTAAGAAGGGATTTTAAAACTTGATTTGGTGATTAAAGGATTTTCGGTTTTGGAAACGGATTTCGAGAATCGAAAGTTGGTTTTCAGATTGGAAAGTGGAATTCCGGATTTGGGTTCGGAATGACGGTACGGGATGCTGGAAGGGCATCAGACCGGTGATTTCGGATTCGGGTTTGGATGTGGATTTGGAAAAGGTTTTCAAATGATTTTGATTGGATTTGCTGGATCTGGTTATTGGGTTTAAAGACCCGGATATTGATTTGACGGGGGACGGGCCCGTATTGGGTTTAAAGACCCGAATTGAGTTTAAAGACTCGGGAGTTTAAAGACTCGGATATTATTGAGGCCTGAATTGAGTTTAAAGACTCGGGAGTTTAAAGACTCGGATAGGTCCAGCAGGTTTGATCGAAGAATGATGATTTGATATTCACGGTTTATAATACGGTTTTATGATGTTCTGATATGTTTTCTATCCCTGTTTTATAGTGTTTCTGTTTCTTATGATGTTTTATGGTGTTTAATTTATAACTGTTTTAGTAACTGGGTTATGCATGTGGTTTCAAAACAGAGGGCTAAACCCGGTTTTATTATAAAATGGTTTTCGAAATTTTTCTTTTATTCTGGTCCACTCACACCTTCTGTTTTAAATTGCCCTCCAGGATGTGGAGCTAGCGCTGGGTTCCGGCGTCGAGGCAGTGTCTGAGGCATAGAAGTCACGAGAGCGATCCCGAACTGTTTTAAATTTCGGTTGTGCGTGAACTTAGCTTTTCAATTTTTCTTTCTTCTGTCTTGAGTACTATGCTCTGTAAACGGTTGACTTCGAGATATGTGATACATTTTCTCCTGCGTCTGACTGTGTTGTGTCGGGTTGTCAGACGGGAGCAGGATTTACCTCAGTTTTTGGGGTGAAACCGGGGTGGGTCCTGACATTCAGACATCCTAATCAAGTAGTGGTTGAGCGCTCCATTGCTCTTGAAAGAAATCGTTGTTTAGAAGAAGAACAATAAGCAAGGACTCATTGGTTCTTTGGAGAAAAAACGTGCTAAGCAACTTCTTTTCAAACCCGACCGTTCTGGTCCCGCGAATGTGCCACCTTGACGTGAAGGGCCGCAAAAATGGAAAGTTATGTTGTCGATGTGAGATTACGATAACTTAAGAAAACTTAAGGTCCTAATTTCACATTGGAAGTCAAAGTGGGCGAGCTAGAGACGAGCCGTGCAGATAGGATGCTGATAGAAAAGGAGCGAGATACCGCTCGAGATGAGCTCTCCTTGCTGCGCAGAAATTTGCAAGACTCAGAAGGCTTAGATGCTTCGACGACGAAGGCTTGAATGCTTCGCAGGGCGAAGGCTCGGATGTTTCGTAGGGCGAAGGCTCGAATGTTTCGAAAGGCAAAGGCTTGGATGCTTCGATGACGAAGGCTTAGATGCTTCGCAGGACAAAGGCTTGAATGCTTCGCAGGGCGATGGCTCGGATGCTTCGCAGGGGCGAAGGCTCGAATGTTTCGCAAGGCGAAAGCTTGGATGCTTCGATGACGAAGGCTTAGGTACTTCGCATGGCGAAGACATAGATGCTTCGCAGGGCGAAGGCTCGAATGCTTCGCAGGGCGAATGCTTGGATGCTTCGATGACGAAGGTTTAGGTGTTTCGCATGGCGAAGGCTTAGATGCTTCGTAGGGCGAATGCTTTTTACACTAGAGGGAATAAGCTTTGAAAATTGTACATGGTGAACAAATAGGTTTGTATGAATTCAGAAAAAATTGTCAATCTTATTCCATTGATACTTGAATTTAGAAGACAACTTGAAAAGCAAAATTTGAAAGCTCCATAGAATTTTATGTCTCTCTAATGTTGACATGCGTCTAGTTGATGCGGATCACCTTTGACGCTGGCTCATTTGGCTCTTTGTTCTCCATGTGATTTACAGTCTTTTTCTTGATGTAGTCTGTACAATGCCCCTCCTTCAAAAGATTTCGGAGATATCTTTCGAAAGATATACATGTGCTGATATTGTGCCCATAACATTCATGATAGGCGCACCATTTGGTTTTATCAGCATTCTCTTGATTGCCCTTGACTGTCTTCGGCTTCTTAAACCATGACTTGTCTTTAATTTCATTGTGGATCTGATGGACTGGTAGAGATAGCTGCAAGTTAGGCTTCCCCATAACTGGCGTTTGGGAGTGTTGCCTCGCCTTGCGCTTGTTGAGCTTTCCAGTCGCAAGCTTTTCATGGGGCTCATCCTCATTGGGGGCCTTTTCACTAGCCCCGGTATGGTCCTGAGTATGAGCGGCGCTCTTCTCGTCCTCTCAACTTGCATGTCGCTCTGCTAGCGAAAGTATTTTGGTGAGACTTCGCGCATTGCTCATGACGATGTCCCCGTAAAGCTGGCTGTCTCGAAGAAGTCCTTGTTTAAATGTCATTGCTGCAACAAGGTCACTACAGCCGACAATGCGAGACTTCTCTTCACAAAATCTCCGTATGTATTGTCGCAGAGTGTCTTTTGCTCTCTTTCGGACAGAGAAAAGATGGTCATCTTTCACCTCGATTGTCCGAAGTTGTGCGTATTCCTTCACAAATGTCAGGGCCAACTCTTCAAAGGACTCAATCGACCTCGGGGGGAGATGATTGAACCAAGTCATGGCTTGACCTTGAAGAGAAGCTTGAAAAACTTTGCACATGAGCGCATCGTTAGACCTGTGGGGGACCATGACTCCTTGGTAATAATCTATGTGTTTTACCGGGTCGGAGGCTCCTTTGAATGGAGTGAAGTTTGGGGTTGCGAACCTCTGGGGGAATGGCTCCTCCTCAATATCCTTTGTAAAGGGCGTAAAGAGCTGTATCTGGCGACGTAGATCGTTCTCTAGATCGCCACCTTGTTGAGCACGAAGGTGCCTGTCTAGCATTTTTTGAACATCATTAGCCCGCAACGCTCCTCGCTGAGGCGATGAGTCCCTTTGTGCTAATCGTCGAGAACCTCTTTGAGCCTCTTCCCTTGATCTCTGGGATCGTGCAGGGGAGTAGGCTTCATCTTCCCCTTTACTGCCGTGGGCAGATCGTTTTGGGTCTTTGTATAGAGCTCGAAGTTGCCCCATGCTCCCATGTGAATGTTGTGAGCGCTCTGCCCGTGAAGTTGTCCCAACCCTACTTCCTAGCCGTTCATGTACTGATGGCTTTAGGCGTTGAGGGCTTTTTGCTCGGTGAGCATGACTTTCTTCACTAGAATCGCCTAGCGAAGTGTCTCGTGACATTCGGCAGTGGACTGGTTCTTTCCCAGGACTCCTTTGAGCATGCTCTTGTTTTCCACGTGACGTGGAATGTCTGTCCTGCTCTTGGACTGGTCTCTCTGCTAGGAGTCGCTGCAAGAGCTCTGACTGAAGTTGAACTTGGTTGCTTAACCCTTCAACTTGCTGCGCCAAGTTGTCCTGGGGAGGTTGGTGGCGACTTCTCCCTGAGATGTCATGACACCCGTCCAAAAAGTCCCTTAGGACCATGTTTGTTGTGGGCTGATCATGTCGTCATGCATTTCCTATGAACCTCCCGCTCGCCTGTTGTAAAGACGAAGTTCATTCCCCTAGCGCGGGTACTTTGTTAGCTGGAGAGGGGAATGCTCCAAAGCTGAAGGTTGGCCTCCCTTCAAGTGTCTCCATGGACGATTCTATGGACACACGCCTGGGTTGAGTTGGCCGCTTCTCTGGAGTCTCAAGCCTCATTCCTTGTCTGAGCCGTTGAGGCAGAAACACCTTCTCCAGCTGATCGAACGGATCGACGAACCTTAGCCATGCCGAATCGAAGAATTTTGAATTGGAAAGTTGTTGATGGATGATTTGAACAATGTTCAAAATTTTCGAATAATGTCGATAAACGACGAACGAAGAAAGATGAACGATGGATAATTTCCTGATGAACGATGAACAACGTTCAAAATCTTCGAACGATGTCGATGAACGACGAACGAAGAAAGATGAACGATGAACAAATTCTTGATGAGCGATGAACAACGTTCAAAATCTTCGAACAATGTCGATGAACGACGAACGAAGAAAGATGAACGATGAACAAATGAGAGAGCTTCTTCTGAGTATTCCTATATAGCTCTCAATGAAAGCACCAATTGTTGAATCAAAGATTGAACCCGCCGCGAAAAGTCCTCACAATTCCTGCAAACAGCAAACAATTAGCTATCGTTGCCTCGATCGATTCACCCGGGGGGTTGTTCGACCAAGAACACTCTGATGCCTAAGTTAGCTTTGAGAGAGGAAAAAGATATACTTTGAAGCGAAGAATCAACGTACCTTGGAAATGAAATGTGTCTTGCTATTTATAGGAAAATCTTGGGAGCCTTGGAGCGTTCTGATTGGTCGGTTGAATTTTTAATTAATAAATAATATATTATTAATTAAATATATTATTTAATAATTGTAATGATGGCTCATTATGATAGTAATGAAAATTATTGTATTTTAATATTAATATTAATTATTCATTATTAAGAATAACGACAATTAATCCTCAGGGAGAATATTAAAATTACCGAGATTTTAACCCGATCAGATAACGTATTTAACTGGTAAATAGGTTATTTAATGTGCATGTGTTTTCAAATGATCAGCGTTATTGCCAGGGGCAATTTGAACATTTTTGGAAATTACGGGCCACGTGGCAGCTCCATAATTTTCGGATGATTTTGGGTTCCACAATTAACATTCAAGATTATTAGCTCAATCAGATCAATGCACCTCCAAAACTCCACAAACATACCCGTAAACATGATCGATAGACCTAACGGTAGTGCATCGTCTCATTGCACTTTCTTAAACACGTACATGTGAGCTATTGCCGATTGGTGAAGGCATGAAGCTATGTTGCTACATATGTGAACAGAAAAAAGTGTACAAACACAAAATGAATCGTACAGAGTAAAATGAAATTCATATTTTTTGTTTAAGCATTTTAATATTGGAAATCATGGAGGTTAACAGTAAAACAATAGAAATTTGTTGACATAACTAATGCAACAAATCAAGTAGATGCCCATTGTTCTAAGCATGTAAATTTTGCATTATGCTGTCTGTTTCTTTTTCACTTTAGGAAAAACAACTTTGAATTCGGTGTATTGTTGCTAAAAAAAACTTATAATAATGAAAATTACCAAAAAAAAATAATCCATGAATGAGGACCAAATTTCAAAAGTTTGTGATATATGTTACGTTCTGTATTTTTTTTTATATTTATAAACTAACGTTACGTAGTATTATCAATGCAATCAGATCATGGAAACTAGATTTTTACAACAAGTAAATGGTCAAGTAACTATATCTCTAATAGAAATTGTAGATTCAATTTTGTCATATATTCATGGTACAATATTTTCACTAATATCAATAGGGTTACGTAAGGATGACAACTTTTGACATGACTGGATAAACGAATCGAAATTCGTATGACTATAATTTCAGATTATTTTTTGATTAATCGGTTATGGAACGTTTGATAAATGAGTGAGTTCTGAGTTAACATGTGTATGACTTATTAACCTGTTTAATAAATGTGTTAGTCACTAACTCATATATCTACTAGTTTTTTTTTATTACAGAAAATAGAGGATTTTTTGGAATTTTTTTTCATATAATATATTATCAGAGTTTGAATTTGAGACAAATTATCTATAAGTCAACGCTAAAACCAACTGAATTAAACTCACTAGACTTATATATCTATTACATCTTTACAATTTTAAAGTAATTTGAATTAAACAAATTAAACACGCTAAACAAGTTATATCTTAATTGAGTTTCAAACTCGCTATTTTAAATAAATTATACGAATTATCTAGTTCATTAACATATAAAATTCAAGTTAAATATTTTTAATACGATTATTAAACAAGTCAGATTCAAATGGATACAAATTCGACACAGCTCAACCCATTACTCTTACGTTTTATGTAGTTTAAAACATCAAATTCAAGTCTTAGGAAATTGATAGTTAATAAATATATTCATGCATCCCCAATACGTTTCGAACAATTTCTTTCTGTTTTCAGCTCTACATTGTAATGCATGTGCAGTGTCAATTAAAAGGGAGGGTCCCATTTATGATTCTTTTCATTATGGACAAGAAAATAGAGTGCTCAATTGGCCAAGGTAGGGACACTTTTTTTTTTTTTTTCTTCTTCTTTTCTTCTGGGCATTTGTGTAACTTAAAAAGAAAAAGAAAGAAAATAAATAAATCCCAAGGTTTTTATTTCTCTTCTTCATATTTGGGCAAATAGACCTCCCATGTGACTTTCAGCTCCCTGCTCTTCAATGACCATCCTTTCTCTATCAAATCAGTTTTTAAATTCCTTTTCAACGTTTTGGATCTTTCTCCAGTTCAAAATCCATTTCCTTTTCACTTTGCTCTCTCATAATCTATCTGTGGAGTGTGGGCCTTAAAAAGCAAAAAACCCAGATAAAGATTGAAGCTTTCTGAAGCTGCTTTTGGGTTTCAGTTTGTCAGGTACCATTTTTCTTCTATATGCATTCTTCGCTTTGGCCTCAAATTCTTAGAGGAATTTTTTGTTGGTTTGGTATTGTTATCATGAGGGATTTTCCTTCTTGTTTTGGTGAAAATGGTGTACAAGTGGCAGATTCTTCGTCATCCTCGTCTTCATCGTCAAGAGCTACCAAAATTGCTCCGAACTTGGTTTCTTGCGTTTACCAGTGCAAATTGAATGGCCGGTTGTGTTTAATTACAGTGACATGGACCAAGAATTTGATGGGTCAGAACCTCGCCATTGAAATTGAGGATGCAGCAGCTAATCAGTGTCTCTGCAAGGTCGATGTAAAGCCATGGCTCTTCTCGAAGAGAAAAGGATACAGAAATTTAGAGCTGGACTCTTCTAAAGTTGGCTTCTTTTGGGATTTGACCAATGCCAAATTCGGTTCAGGACCTGAGCCATTAGAGAAGTTCTACTTAGCCGTTGTGTTCAACCAAGAACTTGTTCTTTCTCTTGGGGACTTGAAAAAGGAAGCTTTAAGCTCCAAAGAGGTCACTAGTTCGAAATCGAAAGCCAATTTCGTTGCCAAAAGAGAGCACATTTTTGGCAAGAAATTTTATGGTGCAAAGGCTCGATTTTGCGAAAAGGGGCAGACTCACGATATTGCGATTGAGTGTGAGACTGCTGGGCAGCTCCAGGAGGCTTACCTTGTGATCTCTATTGATGGGAAGATAGTGATCAAAGTGAAGAGGCTCAACTGGAAGTTCAGAGGTAATCAGACCATTCTGGTTGATGGGTTGAGAATTGAAGTGTTTTGGGATGTTCATAATTGGCTTTTTGGTAATTCCATGGGCAATGCAGTTTTCTTGTTCCAAACTTGCCTTGAGGATTTTGACAAGAAGCTGTGGAGTAACAGCCCACCAGAACTGGGTCATTCTGTGTTGACTTGGTCTTCTTCTTCGTCCTCCTCTCAGCAGTCGCAGGTTTTGGTGGGTTTCTCTCTGATTTTGCATGCGTGGAAGAATGAATAGAAGAAGTCAAGAGGCCAGAAAAGAAGCCTGATCTCGTTTTGCAAATACTCGTTGAAGTTGAGACTAATGTTTTAGATGGTGGTGTTTGTTTCTCCTCTTTGTTTCTCCTCTGTTCTTATATCAAACATAATTTAATTGCATAGATGATAGATCTCCAATTCATGGTTGGTTTCGTGCTTATTTATGTATGCTCTCGGGATCAAACGATATTAGTGAGGAACTTATTATACAGAGAAACTTGGCCGCGGGCACCTAAATGGTACTAGATTTGGTTTCTATGATTCTATCTTTCGTTTAAAAAAAATTATAGGCATTACCAAATTTTCATGGACTTATGTAAAAAGTTTTTCAGCATTTGTGAACGAAAAAAAGCGCCGAAAAAATAACAAATGAACTTTGAGCAATGACGGAAGAAACATGACATGAGCACTCAAGAGAGTAACAGCGCATGCTTTCAAATTTGAACAATGATTTGTATGTATTTTTACTTTGTCATTGTCATTAGCACTCAAAAGTAGCCATCTTTCATCAGTTCCTCTATTATTTTTCCAAGGAGAATGATGTTGGGATTGAAATTGGAAATTGGGGATGTGGTGTTTATGAAGATCATGAAGTGCAGACAAATAAATTTGGTGGCTTTCAAAATGGAGCTTGATTCATCGGAAAGAAAAGGTTGTACATAAATTGGGTGTTTTTGACACCAAATTAACTAGGGTTGCAGCAATCAAATCAAACATGTTAATATCGATTACAAAAAGATACAAAAAGAAAAGATGAGTCTAACGTTTGGAAAACTGAGGGGCTTTGCGAGCTTTTTTGAGACCGGGCTTCTTCCTTTCTACCACTCTAGAGTCCCTGGTCAGCAGCCCTTCCTTTCTTAGAGGTTTCCGGTGGTCCTCGCTCACCTTAAGCAAGGCTCGAGCAATGCCGAGGGATATCGCCTGAGCTTGACCAGAAAGGCCACCACCGTGAGCCTTGACAAACACGTCATAGCCACTCTCATATCCCAATGTAACCAAAGGTACTTTGACATATTGTATCCACAATGGATTGCCTTGAAGATACTCCTACACGGCATCATCAAAATCACCCAACTTCAACAGTTTCATTAATTTTGTCTAAAAAACTATATGTCCAGATTTAAAGATTCGTCAATTGCATACACTAGGTTGTACACAATAACACCATAGGCAGATGCATTCACGGTGCTTGCTAAATGCACAGACATTGATAAATAATAAACACAAAAAATCGAAAACAAATAAGATGATATATCCAGTCATATCAGAGTCATCCATAAACTGATGTTCGGAGACACAACCTAGCTGGGTTTCCTCAAGGAAGGATATCTATCATCACTTTTGAAGGGGAAAATTCAAACATGTCGTAGGGTATGTAGCCAACACATATGTAACTTTTTGGAGAGTGAAACCACTGAACTGTAATTTGTAGTTGCGTAAAATAAGTTCCCATAATTGAATCTAAGAAAAAAGAACTCCCATTTGTATATAGTTTGTGTCTCCCTTCATTGTTCAATTTCATCTTTCTGACTATAACATAAATGAAGATTGTTCCAATCAGGTGCCCTTTTTGAGTTTTGGGTGAGTGAGACATGGAACTTGCTTTCATTTCACGAGTACTTTACAAGCGCTTCTACTGAATTAACAAGAACTTATTCTAACCGTGCTTTTGTAGATTAAAGGAGGCTATATACTTTCTGTACATCCCTAGAAAAATCATACATTTTCAAGATTCAGCGGTTCCCAGAAGACCTCACATATTTAGGCTTCAAACAAAATCCATAAAACTGAAAGTTGCAACCTTTAATTCCGTAATAACACAAATTCTTTTAATTAAGGACTACTAAACAATTCTGTAAAAAACTTAAACTTTCTTGGATATCGGTACGATCAGACAGAAACTCATTTGTCACCAACTGAACATACATATGCTATTGTTTTTATTTTATATCCTCACAATATATGATAATTCGAAAATATTAGTTGCTTCCATTCACAAATTAGAACGCATAATTGGGGAATTTAGTATGGACGTGCAACCCTAACAACATTTGTCAAATAGAGGAAGAGAGAGACAGAAAACAGAAAAAGACCGACCTTGGCATCACGATAGTTGATGATAACTTTTCCCGTGCCCTCCTGGAGTACAACACGGGCAATAGCACACTTCCGACGACCAGTGCCAAAGATCTTCTGAGCTGCAAAACCACCAGGAAGTCTCGATTTCACAAATTTCTTAAGGTTTTCAGTCTCCACCACTTCTGGAGCAGCTACCGCGGCGGCAGAGGCAGAGGCGACAAGCCGAAGAATAGTGCTTGTAGGGTTTCCACACACGCGTAAAAGTGAAATCGACCCTGGTCTAGACCCCGGGAATGAGACAATGGTAGGCTTCTGCGCTACGTGGCACGAAAATGAGAGGGAAGAGAGAGACGAGGTGAGAGCTGCTATGGGAACCACCGCCATGATGCCCTTAGTCTCAGTCGCGCGCGGTGTTTCTGTTCTGTGGACTGAGCTGGAGGAAGGATGAGATCATGAGAGGGATAACGTTTGGAAATTGGGTTGATTGACTTTTGCACCCTCGCTGTATGGCAATATATATCACCAAAAAACCCGGGTTGAAATCTAGGCCCAAGTCATCCCAACCTCGCTGGCCCAAGAATACTTGGGCCCGAATTTTATTGGAGCAATATCACCCGTCCAAATAGGATAAATGATGTGTTAAGCAATGCTCGGTAGACTGGACCGAAAGGATATGAAATACTCGGCGCATCCGCGTCTGATGTTCGCTTGGTTGCTGCAGAATAGTTAGTTCGGTCAAAATTCACCGAACTTTATGTGCTTTTGTTACCCCTTATCTTTCTTCATGTATGGAAATCTAAACTGTGGTGTAGTTAATAAATTATTATTTTCGGAGGGCAAATTGTTAGTTCCTAACTGCTAATTTGGGATCGTCCGACTTATGCATCGTATAAGAGTTTTAAACTTGCTATGAGAATTTTGTGACTAAAGACAAACTATACTCCCAAAAAAAAAAAAGACAAACCATACTCGAGCTAGAAGTAATTCCACTATTTGAGTGTGGGGATATTTTATGTGAAATTTCTACAACAGGGCGCTGAACTAAGTGTGGCATGGTTCTAGACCATCGAATCTAGGGATTCAACATCCAACAATTGGTGAAACAACATGATAAAAATTTGTAAAAAAAAAAAAGAAGGAAAAATAGTGTGAAATAAATGTAAGACTCAGAAAGAAGGTGTTCCCGATTGAAGGTGTTCCTCTCTACCATTCTCTCCAGTTTCAACCTAAATTCCCTCATCATTCAATTTATGATTTTTACAACAGTTCCAAAATTGCCCCATTTTTTATTTCTTTTCCTTTTTCAGTGTCTTCTTCACACTCCTTGTCTCTATTCGACACCTTCCTTGTCATCTCATTGTTCTTATCGTTCGAGCAGAGAAGCATCAGGCGGAGGGGAAAGCTATCAACGAAAAGGCTTGATCCTAGCCACCACCCATCATCAACCCTAGCTACCATTGGTCATTGATCACAGCCTTTAACACGTGAGTGAAATGAGTTATTGAGATGGATTTGTGGGCTAATTTTTAAATTTTGGATTTGTTTTGTTTTGTTGCAGATTGAGGAAGAAACTGGTGGGTTTGAGAAATTTTAATGCATGTCGATGATCTTACTTCTTAATTGTCAATTTTGTTCTATTTCTTTTTGTTTTCCAGTGAGGCTGAGGTGTAGTGAAGTTAAACCAATTGACTATCTCATCTAATCCAAGTTGGTACATTTGCTACGTGGGTAAGCTTCAAAGTTTGATTTTGTGGCTTAATGCTAACTTACGGCTTATTGCTAAATTGTGTAAGTTTAAACTTGATTTTCACTAGCTAGGTTCATAATTTCATTTGGTTGATTATTTTGTGTGCATTGGATTCCGTTTTATGTGTATTTTTCGGTTTAAATTGGCAAATTTTTAGTGTAGGGGATCTATGAGTATGTACAATAATTATAGATCATTAAATCGGTCGACTGATTTTGAAAATTATCTAAAAAATAATCTTACTCGTCAAACACTTCAAACTCTTTTAAGTATATTTCAATACAAATTTTGAAGTTTTGGTTCAACCGATATTCAGATTACCAAATTTTCAAGATCATGACCATTCATTTTGTGGTTTTATGTAGCCCTGTTAATTGGTTCAAAAAAATCGACCGAAAAATCGAACCGAATCGAAAAATACCAAACTGAAGGAAAACCGAGACTGTTTGGAGAAAACCGAATCGAACTGAACCGGTTCGGTTTCGATTTTCGGTATAAGAACACCGAACTGAATGAACCGAATCGGTTTAGTTTCGATTTTTGATATAATAATACGAACCAAATCGAACCGAATGGACCTAAATATCGAACCGAACTTAACCGACCCAAACTGAACTGTTTTAGGTTACTTTGTAATGGACATTAATTAGTTGTAATGGATACTGATTAGCTGTAATATGTGACGACCCGTCCCGAATTAATAGGATTAATTAAGAATTAATGACGAATTAGCGAGGCTAATCGGGAATTAGACGAGGATTATCGGACGAGCAGGGCGAAATGACGATTTTGCACCTAGAATGGGTGAATCGTTGACTTTTCGTTCGGACGGTAAATTGGACTTTGGCCGATGAATGTGACGTCACGAGTTCATAGACAAGTGGCACGCTCGATTCCGACATTCGAGTACGAAGTTATGATGTTCGGAAATTCGAGGGTATTTTGGTAATTTGGGTAAAAAGTTGACTTTTGACCCGGGAGGTCCGATGGCCGAGGGCCGAGGACCGTTAAGTAGATCTGGACGATACGAATCCGTAGACAGGCGGCACGTCGAATTCGGACGTTCAACGACGAAGTTACGGTTCACGAAAGTTCAAACGTACTATTGCACGTTTTACGATACGAGAACTTTTGGCAGCAAGTGGGGCCCAAATATTTATCCCAAGGCCCAATGGATGAGTGACAAGTGTCACCCATCCACTAGACATCATTTTTCATTCATGCATCTCCCTTCCCCTTTGCATCGATCATTTTCTTCCTAACCCAACCAAACCCGATCAAACCATTCTCCCCAAAACCAAACCCTTGACCCTATGATCATGAATGAGAGGATCAGAGAGTGATGAGAGGACTATGGATAATGGTGGTCGGCCAGGAGGTCGCCGCCGTGCGCGGCTTAGGCCACAAACCCGAGAAGGTATCAGTTTATCCTAATTTCCTCTTTATTTTGATTTCAACGTTATGGATTGTTTTAGATGATTAGGATGAGCTTAGGGGGTTATTAGGAAGCTATTAAGATGATTTTGGGTAGTGGTTAGTGTTTGAGAAGCCGTGGGGAGGAGTTGGGAAAATTGAACTGTGAGGTTCAAGAATCAAACCTCGCGTTCTATGTGTTTTTCTTTGTTTTGATCATCCAAACAAGTTCCTAGGATCACATTAGGAAGTTTATGATTAATTAGGAAGAAAATGGACCGAAAACAAGGAGGGAAAACGCCTGAACCGGCAACGCCGGTTCGGCTGGACCGGCTGCACAAGCTGGACCGATTCACCGCTGGAGAAGATGACTGCACAGTGGGCGCATGAGGCCCACACACAGACCTTCTAGGGGCGAGTGTGGGCGTGTGAGCCATCCTTTGAGGGTGGTTCTAACACATGAAATCATCTATTCGATGTAACAAACATTTTGGGGCTGGTTTCGTGTCAATCGGATATCGTTTCGATATAGTTCGGGCTGTTCGAAAGTTTAGGTTCGGCTTTAAAAATAGTTAGAAAATCGGAAAAATTATGGGACTTCAATGAGAGGTTAATGAGGCTATTAGTAACCCTCTAAATGAATTTGGACAGGTTCGAGAATCCCGGAAGCGATGATTGACCCGGGAGACGATTATGGCACGCGTATCGAGGCGCAGCTTCAGACGGTCTGTGAGTGGGCCCTTCTTTCGAAATTAATGCATGCATAAATGTTTTATAAGTGTTTTAATATATGTTTTGTGATGCCATGAGTGCATTTGTTTGTGGTAGCCTAGGATTTACGTATTTGCACGTATTTCGAGATTTACGGTTTTATACGATGCTTATACGTGCTAGGTTTTCAATGAGGGTTTCATAAATTGGTTTTGGATTTGGAAATATGAAATCGGGCACGAGACCCATTTGAGTTACAAACTCTCAGACTTGGAGTCCATTTGATTTGACGAGGAATCGGACCTAGGGTCCATTTGAGCCATACGATCGGACCGAGGGTCCAGTTGGTTTACGATTCGGGTTTGAGGCCTAATTAGTGGTACTATCGGGCTTGATGTGTTAGGGCCCATCCCTAATCCCCCAAGATTAGGGACTAAACCCTGCTCCCTTCTGACAACCCAAAAACGAAACACCGAAACAACCTCACAGAAACCACAAATTACATTGTCAGACGCAGGAGAATTTACAACATCCAGAGCCAACAGTTATACAGAGCATAGTACCAAACTAAGAAAGCAAAAACTGATACACAAAACATACGCACAACGGAAAATTTAAATCACTCCAGGGTCACTCTCGAGTATTGTATGCCTCCGACGCTGCCTCAACGTCGACCCCCGCACTAGCTCCACGACCTGGAGGGCAGTTAAAACCAGAAAGTGTGAGTGGACTATAAGAATAAAAGTTTCAAAAATCATTTTATAACAAAACAGGGTTTGGCCCTCCGTTTTGAAAACATGCATGCACAACCCATTTATTTAAACACAGCTATAAACCACATAATAATCATCATAAAAACATTTTTAATTAACAAAATAGGCATCATGAAAACAGTACGATAAAATATAAATCCAAGTCATCATTATCCAATCAAACCTGCTGGACCTATCCGTGTCTTTAAACTCCCGAGTCTTTAAACTCAATCCAGGCCTCAATAATCCGAGTCTTTAAACTCAACAGGCCTACGGGGGAAATATCAATATATATCCGAGTCTTTAAACTCCGAGTCTTTAAACTCAATCCGGGTCTTTAAACCCAATAATCAGATCCAGCAAATCCAATCCAAAACCATTTGAAAACCATTCGAAATCCATATCCAAACCCGAATCCGAAATCACTGGTCTGATACCCTTCCGGCATCCAGAACCGTCATTCCGAACCCAAATCCGGAATTCCACTTTTCAACTTTAAAACCAAATTCCGCTTTCCGAAGTCCGATTCGAAAACCAAAAACCTTCATCCTCAAATCATGTCTTAAATCCATTTATAATCATTGAAAACCCTTTATCTTTTGAAATCTCAAATCATGGCATCGACATCAGAATTCAAACCTTTCTCGTAAAACGTGCTGAAAACCGTACTTTCTCGAAAAACGTGCAATTAAGTAAAACAGTTATAGCATATTCAAATAACCAGGAAATCACATATAAAACCATAAATAAGTAATGAAAAGCAATTATGCATGATTAGTTATAGACAAGGGGTCCACTCACAGTTACCGGGTACGTCACTCACAGTTACCGGGTACGTCACTCGCGTCCCGAACGTTCTGCACGTTCCTCGACCTCCTCGGGGATTCCCGATCCTGTCACAAGTCACCAAAGTACGTTACTAACACGTTAACGAAGGTCCTCCTAACTTCCCACAAAAACCCCGGGTTCTAAACGTAACGAACCGAGACCCTAAAACTTCAACCTCGTGGAACTAACTCGAATCGACGTCCGAATAACCCGAAGCCTATTCCAATTAACTCATTACAAACTCTAGACCAAAAACCTAGTTGACCGTTTTCCCAGAAACCGCCGCACGCACCTCCACGCGTTGCCCAAAGTGGCTGCGCGTGGGCTTCACGCGCCTGCACCCAGATTACTGTTCATCTTCTTCCTCAACTACTCGACCGGTCTGAACCGGCGAGAGCGGTTCTCCACCATTTCTCCACCGTTTTCCTCCATCTCTTCACCAATCTCTTCGTCTAGTCCTAAGCAACCTATTCCCCTCAACCAAACACTCCATCACAGCCCCGAAATCATCGTCTCAAACTTGAATTAAAAGCCACCCGTACCCCTGTTTTTCAATCCGGCCACCCAGGTCACCCCCCATCACGGCTGCACAACCAGCAGCTTCTTAGGACCTCACTGAGTCGACTAGCACCCACCAAACCCTTTGACTCAACCCCAGACTTTACGACTTTCAACTTGAAACAAAACGGAAAAACAGAGGAAATCGAAATTACCTCTCCTGCTGCTCACCGCCGTGTCCCTAGGTGTCCACACAACTCCTCAGGTCCTCCTCCGTCCACTGAGCACCACTTACAGCTTCAATGGATCTATTAGACCTCAACACCACCACCAAAATCCCTCTCTGTTTTCTGGTTTTTCCCCGTGACCTCACCTCCTCCTCTCACCAGTCTTCTTCTCCAAACTCACTCACGATCTCTCTGTCGACCTCTAAACACTCCCTCAGTCACCAGGAAACACACACACACACACGGCCAACTCTCATTCTCACCCTCTGTTTCTCTCCTCTTCGAACACGGTTGCACACACCTGCACAATTTGAACACACACACCGTGCACGGCCTAGAACCCACTAGACACCTTGCACGTGTCTACCATCCAATGGTCCCTTTCCAAAAATATCCCATTTAAACCTGTACACTTGTCCCAATCCGGTTGCACAATTCCCAATGTGCAAAAGACCAAAATACCCCTCTTTTGAGTAAAAAATTACAATTATGCCACTACCATTCTAGACCCGTATCTTGCCCGCCCTATCTCCGATGAACACGTGTCGCCTGTCGTTGAATTCAGGACGACGAGATCTACCTAACGGTCCTCGATCTACGTGTAAAAATCCTATCGTGCTAAAAGTCAATTTTCCCCCTTCGTTTATCCAAATTACGGTAATGCCCTCAACCTTCCGAACATCATAACTTCCTCCTCGGATGTCGGAATCGGGCGTGCCACCTGTCTACGAACTCGTGACGTCCCGAACTACGTCACGGTCATCGGTCAATGTCCAATTGACCGCCCGAACTAAAAGTCAACAATTTGCCCAAACTAGGGGCAAAATCGTCATTCTACACCAAAATCCAAAAGTACCCAACTAACCTCCACTTAGGCTCACTAATCACTTCCTTAATCCTACTTCCCAGGACGGGTCGTTACATGATGCCCCGTTGGTTTATGATATCGGGCCTGAGACCCATTTAGTTGAGATATTGGGCTTAAGACCCCGTTGGTTGTGAAATCGGACGTGAGGTCCTATTGGGTTATGGTTTCGGGCTTAGGGCCCAGTTAGTCGTGATATCGTGTAACGACCCGTCTCGAATTCCGGGATTATTTTAGTGACTAATCTTGATTAGTGAGGTTGATCGGTGGTTAGTTGGGCGAAATCGGACAAAATGTGCAAAATGACCGTTTTGCCCCTGGTCATGGGTAAAATGTTGACTTTTTGATTGGGCGGTCAAATGGACTTTGACCGATGACCATGACGTAGTTCGGGACGTCACGAGTTCATAGACAGGTGACACGTTCGATTCCGACATTCGAGGAGAAAGTTATGATGTTTAGAAGTTGAGAGGCATTTTGGTAATTTGGCATATTAGGGGCCAAATGTTGACTTTTTGATCGGGAGGTTCGATGGACGAGGGCCAATGACCGTTATGTAGGTCTCGTCGATATGAATCCGTAGATAGGCGGCCTGCCGAAATCGGAGTTTCGACGACGAAGTTATGGTCACGAGAATGAAATCGAGTAACCGAACGAACCGAGACTTTGATTAAATAATATTAAAATAATTGAATAATGATCGATGAATCTGGACCCTTGGATGAGTGCCAAGTGTCACTCATCCCCACACTCCCTAAAATCTGGATCATGTCTCCACTCAACATTTAAATATAAATTATTTTCCTCCTTTTAATATCAGCCCTCCATCTCACTCCCAGATTGCATCCACGCCGTCCATCTCATCTTTCCCTTTCCTTCATCTCCTGATCAGACTCATCTCCCTCTCTTTGTTATATTTTCCACCCGAAAACACATACACACACACACACCACTCATTCGACAAACACACCAGCCCATCTCCTGTACTTGTGAAAGAGACCAACCATTGGGGAGGGCTGAGAGATGACTGCTGTGAGCTGGGCACGACGGGAGACTGCGGGGACGACGACGGCGAAACAAAAACAGAGGAGAAAGATTTCAGAAATTGGAAAGTCGATGCAGACTGGTTGTGATCGCGTTAGAAGGATGAAGTATGCTCCTGAGGTCAATTAGGCGTGGAGGTGGCCACGGTGGTGACCACGGCGGCGAGGTAAGCCCCCAAACCCGTGAGTCTGTTTTTGGGTGAAAATGGCAGTGTGAGTTTGAGGCTGGTAGTTCGATTATGTTAATTGGGAGTTGTTTCTGACGGTCTCAGGAGTCTATTGCGTGCAAAACCAAGACGAATAGTGGCCGGGATCGTGCAGGCACGACGGTTGCAGGTGGCCGGTCTGCACTCCTCGACGAACAGGTAGTGAAACGAGTTGGTTTCTCAGTTTTTAGATCATGAATCAACTGGAATTAATGAGACGAAGATGTAGGAACAAACATAACTAAAAATGGTTGAGGATTGACTGTGAACCGGCCGCCGGTTCGACTGAACTGTGAACCCGGTTCGCGAAGGAAGATGATGACACTGTTCACCACGAGTGGGCTTCACGCGCAGCCCCTTTGGGGGGCGCGTGAGGGCGCTTGGAGGGTATTTTGGGGAAACTTCCAACATGACTTTTAATCTATTCGATGTAACGAACATTTTGGGATTGGTTTCGTGTCGATCGGACACCGTCTCGATATTGTTCGGGACGTCCGAAGGTTTTAAATCAAATTTAAAAATAGTTAAAAATTCAGAAAAATTACGGGACTTTGATAGGATGTTAATGAAGAGGTTAGTGACTCTCTAATGTGATTTGGACAGGATTGGAAGTCCCGGTGATAAAGGTGTGGCCCGGGAGGGCCGATGACACGCGTATCGAGGCGTATCGTTAAACGGTCTGTGAGTGGACTTTGGTTTTATAAATTCTATGCATGCTTAATTGTTTTATATGGATTATGATTGTGATTGTATGATGTTGATTTGGATATTGGTAAATTATACGGTTTCACGTATTTCGAGGCGATTTACGTGCTTGCACGTAAATCGAGGTTTTTCAGTTTTACACGGATTTTCCATACTTATGACTTGGATATAATATGATGAAATGGTTTTGAAATTGGAAAGATGAACTCGGGCTTGAGGCCCAATTATTTTGGAAACCTCGGACTTGGAGTCCATTTGAGTTAATGAAATTGGGCCGGGGGCCCAGTTGCTTATGAAATCGGGCCAGAGGCCCCGTTGTTACGAAATCGGGCTGAGACCCATTTGAGTTATATTACCGGGCCAAGGGCCCAGTTGATTTACGAATAAGGGTCGTGGGCCCAGTGGTTTATAAAATCGGGTCGTGGGCCAGTGTGTAACGACCCGTCCCGAATTCCAGGATTAGATTAGTGACTAATCACGATTAGTGAGGCTAATCCGTGATTAGTAGAGCGAAATCGGACGAACGATGCGAAATGACCGTTTTGCCCCTGATGGTGGCAAAACGTTGACTTTTCAATCGGGCGGTCAAATGGACTTTGACCGATGACCGTGACGTAGTTCGTGACGTCACGAGTTCATAGACAGGTGGCACGTTCAATTCCGACGTTCGAGGAGGAAGTTATGACGTTCGGAAGTTTAGGGGCATTTTGGTAATTTAGGTGAAATGGGGTCAAATGTTGACTTTTTGACCGGGAGGTCCGATGGCCGAGGGCCGAAGACCGTTACGTAGATAAGGACGATACGAATTAATAGACAGGCGGCACACTGAAATCGGACTTCGAACGGGAGAGTTATGGGTCACGGAAGTTCGATTTCACTATGCACGAACTTCGAGACGGGGACGTTTCGGCGAAATCTGATTGGGTGGATATTTTGGTGGGCCCCATGGATGAGTGACAAGTGTCACTCATCCCATTGCTTTGATCCCCCAAAATGTGGATCTAAATAATTAAATATTATTATTTTAATTATTTTATAATTTAACCTAACAACTATTAATCCTAACCATCCATTTCAACCCTACCTTTTAATCCTCACCATCAATCTCTCCTTCTCTCATCAGCCATCTCCTTCATCTTTGTTCATCCTTCCACCCGAAACCCCATAACACCATTTTCTCCATTTTCTTTCAAAAACCAAAACACACAATCACACTTCACCATTCATCACTTGTATGAGCGGGGAATGACCGTGGGGGAAGGGTGAAGGGCTGAGGACGGAAAGGGTGGACGGTGGCCCACGGTGGAGGACACGGCGGAGGAGAACCCGTGAGGTAAGGAAATTTCAAAAATTCGAAATTGGGTTTTAATGGGTTTTACTCGATTCCATTAATTGGGTAAGGTTTCTAGGACACCCAGGAGATGAGTGGGATTGGTTTCGAGGCATTAGACGGCCTGGAACGGCCGTGAACGGCGGAGGAATGCACGGCCGCCATGGCCAAACTCGAAGGTATGGTTTTCGATGCTTTTCTTACATTTTAAGGTCATAGGACTGTAGGTTAGGTTGAGAGGAGTAGAATGGGACAAACGGGAGGAAAAATGGTGGCCGGAGCAGGGAGAACCGGCCGGGTCAAGCCGCGGGTCACGGCGACCCGGTTACTGGTATTCGGGTCGACCCGTCGAGCGGTTGAAGGTAGTGACGTGGCATGATGACGTGGCACCTGTCAGGTTGTCAGGTGACGTGGACCACTCATCAGCCGACACGTGTCACATGTCAGTGCACAGTCAGCACTGACATGTCAGTGCACAGTCAGCACTGACATGTCAGTGACGTGGCCCAATCAGGGGTTGACACGTGGCACTGACGTGGACCAGTGCCGTGATGACACGTGGCACATGTCAGACTGCCACGTGGCACTGACAACACAGTAACGTGGACCAATGGGAGCATGACACGTGGCACCTGTCAGAGTCTGACATGTCAGACCTGACAGCTGTCAGATGACGTCATGCTGACGTCAGCGATGACGTCAGCAGGTACTGTATCGGCGAGTGAAGCCCACGCGCAGCCACTTCAGGCGGCGCGTGAGGGCACGTGGCAGGGAATCTGGGGAAGGTTCCAACATACGGAATCTTCTATTCGATGTAACGTGTCAGGACCCACCCCGGTTTCACCCCGAAACCCGAGGTCAATCCCGCTCCCGTCTGACTCCCCGACACAACACCTAAGGAACACTCACTCGACCCCAGTCAAACGCAGGAGTAATTATAAAATATCCCAAAATCCTTATCGTTTACAGAGCATAGCACTACCTTACAAGGAAAATAAAAACCGAAAAAGTACACGCACACAGAAGCCTTTAAACTCTTCTAGGATCCCTCACGTCACTTCTATGCCTTGAACACTGCCTCGATGTCAAGACCCCGCGCTAGCTCCACAACCTGGAGGGCAATTAAAACAGAAAATGTGAGTGGACCAAAAGGTACAAAAGTTCAAAAACCATTTTATAAGAAAACCGAGTTAAACCCTCCGTTTTGAAACCACATGCATAACCAACAGTTATGAACACAGTTATAAATTAATCATTATAAAACATCATAAGAAACAGAAACACTATAAAATATCATAAGAAACCATAGCATGAGTATCAGAAAACTGTATCAAATCCTCATTTCCCGATCGAACCTGCTGGACCTATCCGAGTCTTTAAACTCCCGAGTCTTTAAACTCAATCCAGGCCTTAATAATATCCGAGTCTTTAAACTCCCGAGTCTTTAAACTCAAGGCCTACGGGGGAAAATCAATATATATCCGAGTCTTTAAACTCCCGAGTCTTTAAACTCAATCCGGGTCTTTAAACCCAATCCGGCCGGTCCCCCGTCACATATATCCGGGTCTTTAAACCCAATAACCAGATCCAGCAAATCCCAAAATCATTTGAAAACCATTTACCAATCCATATCCAAATCCGAATCCGAAATCACTGGTCTGAAGCCCTTCCGGCATCTAGAACCGTCATTCCGAACCCAAATCCGGAAAATATCCATTTATCATTATCAGAAAACCTTTATAGGTGGAAATCCCCAAATGTGGCATCAAAATCCGAAAACCAACATTTTCTCGAAAACCGTGCCAAAACCGTCTTTTTCTCGAAAAACGTGCAAATACATAAAATCATCATTTTATATTCAATAAACATAGATTTATAAGTAAAACCATAAAACACGTATATAAAAATAGTTATGCATGCTCGAGTTTAAGGAAAGGGTCCACTCACAGTACTGAGCCCTACTCGCGTCCCGAACGTCCAGCCCGTTCCTCGGCTTCCTCGGGAAATCCCGATCCTGTCAAACACCGTCAAATTACGTTACTAGCACGTCTACGAACACTCACCTAAAAGCCCTCAAAAATCCCCGGACCAAAGACTTAAAACCCCGGGACCCTACACATTCACCCTCGCGGAACTACACTCAAACGACTTCCGATTAACCCGAAACCAACTCCATTGAATTCACAACAACTCCTAGACCAAAAACTATGTTGACCGTTTCTCCCAGAACTGCCGCACGCGCCTCCACGCGCCGCCCAAAGTGGCTGCGCGTGGCCCCACGCGCCAGCTACAGTGCACCTTCAACCTCACGTCGACCCGGTTCAACACAGTAGGCTACAGCTGAACCGGCGTCAACGGTTCTCCGCCGTGCCTGCACGATTTCCTTCCCTCTCTTCACCTAAAGCTTCGTCCAACCTTACTCTAAGCATCCCCATCCTCCAATCACCTCGACACAGCCTCCTACCCGTCGTCTCAAGCTCGAAGTCAAACCTCCCCAAACTCTGTTTCACGATCCGACCACCCAGCTCACCGTCCTTCACGGTGGCTTCACCAAACGCTTCCCTGAACCTCACTGAACCTAAACCAACTCTCCTAGACCTTCGACACAACCCCAATCGTCACGACTTACCGTTCGAAGTCCACTGCCGAAACAGGGTAAAAGAAACCCCTCTTCGACTGAACTCCGCCGCGTACGGCCCCGTCACGGCGACCACCCAAATCGACACCTAGGACCTCCCTGATCACTACCCTAACCTCCAATCCTCTCGACTCTCAACCCAGAGTCACGACTTTCCAAATGAAATTCCACGGGAAAACAGAGCAGGAAGACTTACCCTTCGATTGCAGCTCCGCCGTGCGCACTGCCGCCTACCACGGTGGTCGTTGGACTCCCTACAACCTCCGCAGCCTCTCCTTGTCTTGATTTGAACCGCCTCACGGCGTAGCCACTACCAACGTTCACGGCCTCCCTGTTTCCCCCAATTCTTCTCCTCACCTCCGCCGTGCCGCCGTGCACAATTGCACTGCCAAAACACGACCAGCAGCTCCTCCTTGCTTCACTGTCACTCTCACAACTCACCAGTCACTCACCCTTGCACCCAGATCAGTCGATTTCCCCTCAAGCTCTCACTCTGTTTCTCTGTGTATCGAAGGACTGCACGGTTGCACCCCAATTATTTGGGACCGTGAACACACAGGATTCCACCAGAATCCTCCAGTCCTTCAACACGTGTCACCATCCCTTCCAACTACATCCCATCTGTTTAAATCCCAGCCATCCATTCTTTTATCTCTGCACAAATCCCAATGTGCCACAATGACCAAAATACCCTCCTGTTTTACTCATTTTACGGTTTTACTGAAACTTCCTAGACCCGTAACTCTCACCCCGTAAGTCCGATGAATACGTGCCGCCTGTCATCGAACTCAGGACGACAAGAACTATCTAACCCTTCTAGGTCAACCTACCAAAACTCGATTATTCAAAAAGTCAACTTTTCCCCCTATTTTACCAAAATTACGATAATGCCATCGACCTTCCGAACATCACAACTTCCTCCACGGATGTCGGAATCAGGCGTGCCACCTGCCTACGGATTCGTGACGTCCTCAACTACGTCCTGGTCACTGGTCAATCCCCACTTGACCACCCGAAATAAAAGTCAACATTTCTGCCCGACCCAGGGGCAAAATCGTCATTCTAAGTTCCCGGACCCCTCGGGACCACCTAACCCTTGATTAACCTTACTCATCACACCTTAATCACTCTACTTATCCCAATTCTCGGAACGGGTTGTTACAATCTACCCACCTAAAAAGAATTTCGACCCCGAAATTCCACAACTAGTTCCCGACACCTAGGGTCTCCTACCCGGTAAAGAACAACCTCTCCTAGGTTTCCTGTCTATCATCTCCACCTTGTGTATTTCACTCCATCCCCAACTACTGTTACCACAGCCAACCCTAGCTATGTAGCAACTACATGGTGTACGCAAGGGAAACTCTATGAACAGAAAACAAAGGTATTATACAATACCTCATGTCACAATACCCGACAGAAGTCATAGAGTACATCCTCGTATACAACCACCCATCTCCCTTGGCTACTATTCCGTCCACGGTCGGACTAACTCCACAAAGTCCTAAAGGCAAACTCTAGCTTGTGGGTTCTCTCCTTCCACAGTCTCCAATCGATCGGTTATAGTCACTCCTTTCCTATACCTTCCATCACCCTCCTACGGAACTTAACTCCTAGACTCTACCCCGAAATCCAAACACCAAACCAACAGGACAACCAAAAGTAAAACAAGTACCTGGCTCCGTATCTGATGTCAACTGACCCTCCTGCTGAGTCATCGAGAACACCCGGGCCTGAGATCCTGACGCTCTACCACGTCCCCTCGAACTACTCGTGGCTGTGCCACCACCTCCTCTAGTGCCCGCTGTCCCTGATGCTGTACTCTGTCCGGACTCCGCTACTCCTCTGCCTACCCCACCTTCCTGTGGCAACAGTGGACACTCACGTCGGAAATGACCTCGCTCCCCGCAGTAGAAACACACATTCCAGCCTGGTCCACTACTCGGTCTCCCTGTGGACGCTACCGATGTCGCACTCGCTTGCGGAGTCAGCGGTACTCGATAACCCCAAAATCCTGAACTCTGGGCACTACCAGGCCTACCAAAATGATCATCGCCCGACGAGGACGATCCACCGAAGTTACCTCTTTTCGGTGTCCTCTGGCTCGAAACTCCAGGAATAGAGGGTTCCCGGCGTCGCACCGGTAAACTAGCCTCAACTCGCACCGCAGCATCCGACAAGTCTCGGAGGGTAATAAAAGATCCAGCCGTCACTACGGCTCGAATCTCACCGCGCAAACCCAACTCAAACCTACGGCACTTCTCGGCTTCAGTGGCCACAAAAGCAGGAGCAAACCGAGACAACATCTGGAACTTCCGTTCGTACTCTGCCACTGTCATATTCCCTTGCTGGAGATGCAAAAACTCTGCCTCCTTGGCATCCCGGAAAGAACGAGGATAATACTGCTCCAGAAACCGTTCCCTGAACGTCTCCCAGGTCACACTATGGACATCCCAACCGGACAACTCGAGGGTATACCACCACTCGTATGCCGCACCATCTAGTAAAAATGCAGCTAACAATACTCGCTCCCCCGGCAGACAATGCATCACAGCAAAAATCCGCTCAAGTCGGGTAATCCACCTCTGGGCTTCCTCAGGATCAGCCCCACCACTAAAAGTAGTAGCCCCGAGCCGCTGGGCTCGCTCAATCGTAGCACTCTCCGTCTCGCTGGCTACTTCTTCAGGTTGTGGAGAGGGTCTACGTCTCGGAGGCATCGTCAACCGCACGCTGAAAGAGGCATAGAAGTATTCAAACAACTGAAACACAACCTCACAAACCAACAGACCCAACAAACTCGACAAACCTATGCTCTGATACCAATTGTCAGGACCCACCCCGGTTTCACCCCGAAACCCGAGGTCAATCCCGCTCCCATCTGACTCCCCGACACAACACCTAAGGAACACTCACTCGACCCCAGTCAAACGCAGGAGTAATTATAAAATATCCCAAAATCCTTATCGTTTACAGAGCATAGCACTACCTTACAAGGAAAATAAAAACCGAAAAAGTACACGCACACAGAAGCCTTTAAACTCTTCTAGGATCCCTCACGTCACTTCTATGCCTTGAACACTGCCTCGACGTCAAGACCCCGCGCTAGCTCCACAACCTGGAGGGCAATTAAAACAGAAAATGTGAGTGGACCAAAAGGTACAAAAGTTCAAAAACCATTTTATAAGAAAACCGAGTTAAACCCTCCGTTTTGAAACCACATGCATAACCAACAGTTATGAACACAGTTATAAATTAATCATTATAAAACATCATAAGAAACAGAAACACTATAAAATATCATAAGAAACCATAGCATGAGTATCAGAAAACTGTATCAAATCCTCATTTCCCGATCGAACCTGCTGGACCTATCCGAGTCTTTAAACTCCCGAGTCTTTAAACTCAATCCAGGCCTTAATAATATCCGAGTCTTTAAACTCCCGAGTCTTTAAACTCAAGGCCTACGGGGGAAAATCAATATATATCCGAGTCTTTAAACTCCCGAGTCTTTAAACTCAATCCGGGTCTTTAAACCCAATCCGGCCGGTCCCCCGTCACATATATCCGGGTCTTTAAACCCAATAACCAGATCCAGCAAATCCCAAAATCATTTGAAAACCATTTACCAATCCATATCCAAATCCGAATCCGAAATCACTGGTCTGAAGCCCTTCCGGCATCTAGAACCGTCATTCCGAACACAAATCCGGAAAATATCCATTTATCATTATCAAAAAACCTTTATAGGTGGAAATCCCCAAATGTGGCATCAAAATCCGAAAACCAACATTTTCTCGAAAACCGTGCCAAAACCGTCTTTTTCTCGAAAAACGTGCAAATACATAAAATCATCATTTTATATTCAATAAACATAGATTTATAAGTAAAACCATAAAACACGTATATAAAAATAGTTATGCATGCTCGAGTTTAAGGAAAGGGTCCACTCACAGTACTGAGCCCTACTCGCGTCCCGAACGTCCAGCCCGTTCCTCGGCTTCCTCGGGAAATCCCGATCCTGTCAAACACCGTCAAATTACGTTACTAGCACGTCTACGAACACTCACCTAAAAGCCCTCAAAAATCCCCGGACCAAAGACTTAAAACCCCGGGACCCTACACATTCACCCTCGCGGAACTACACTCAAACGACTTCCGATTAACCCGAAACCAACTCCATTGAATTCACAACAACTCCTAGACCAAAAACTATGTTGACCGTTTCTCCCAGAACTGCCGCACGCGCCTCCACGCGCCGCCCAAAGTGGCTGCGCGTGGCCCCACGCGCCAGCTACAGTGCACCTTCAACCTCACGTCGACCCGGTTCAACACAGTAGGCTACAGCTGAACCGGCGTCAACGGTTCTCCGCCGTGCCTGCACGATTTCCTTCCCTCTCTTCACCTAAAGCTTCGTCCAACCTTACTCTAAGCATCCCCATCCTCCAATCACCTCGACACAGCCTCCTACCCGTCGTCTCAAGCTCGAAGTCAAACCTCCCCAAACTCTGTTTCACGATCCGACCACCCAGCTCACCGTCCTTCACGGTGGCTTCACCAAACGCTTCCCTGAACCTCACTGAACCTAAACCAACTCTCCTAGACCTTCGACACAACCCCAATCGTCACGACTTACCGTTCGAAGTCCACTGCCAAAACAGGGTAAAAGAAACCCCTCTTCGACTGAGCTCCGCCGCGTACGGCCCCGTCACGGCGACCACCCAAATCGACACCTAGGACCTCCCTGATCACTACCCTAACCTCCAATCCTCTCGACTCTCAACCCAGAGTCACGACTTTCCAAATGAAATTCCACGGGAAAACAGAGCAGGAAGACTTACCCTTCGATTGCAGCTCCGCCGTGCGCACTGCCACCTACCACGGTGGTCGTTGGACTCCCTACAACCTCCGCAGCCTCTCCTTGTCTTGATTTGAACCGCCTCACGGCGTAGCCACTACCAACGTTCACGGCCTCCCTGTTTCCCCCAATTCTTTTCCTCACCTCCGCCGTGCCGCCGTGCACAATTGCACTGCCAAAACACGACCAGCAGCTCCTCCTTGCTTCACTGTCACTCTCACAACTCACCAGTCACTCACCCTTGCACCCAGATCAGTCGATTTCCCCTCAAGCTCTCACTCTGTTTCTCTGTGTATCGAAGGACTGCACGGTTGCACCCCAATTATTTGGGACCGTGAACACACAGGATTCCACCAGAATCCTCCAGTCCTTCAACACGTGTCACCATCCCTTCCAACTACATCCCATCTGTTTAAATCCCAGCCATCCATTCTTTTATCTCTGCACAAATCCCAATGTGCCACAATGACCAAAATACCCTCCTGTTTTACTCATTTTACGGTTTTACCGAAACTTCCTAGACCCGTAACTCTCACCCCGTAAGTCCGATGAATACGTGCCGCCTGTCATCGAACTCAGGACGACAAGAACTATCTAACCCTCCTAGGTCAACCTACCAAAACTCGATTATTCAAAAAGTCAACTTTTCCCTCTATTTTACCAAAATTACGATAATGCCATCGACCTTCCGAACATCACAACTTCCTCCACGGATGTCGGAATCAGGCGTGCCACCTGCCTACGGATTCGTGACGTCCTCAAATATGTCCTGGTCACTGGTCAATCCCCACTTGACCACCCGAAATAAAAGTCAACATTTCTGCCCGACCCAGGGGCAAAATCGTCATTCTAAGTTCCCGGACCCCTCGGGACCACCTAACCCTTGATTAACCTTACTCATCACACCTTAATCACTCTACTTATCCCAATTCTCGGAACGGGTTGTTACATAACGAACATTTTGAGACTGGTTTCGTGTCGATCGGACACCGTCTCGATATGTTTCGGGGCATCGGAAGGTTTAGGTTCGGTTTTAAAAATAGTTAAAATACAGGAAAATTACGGGGCTTTGGTAGGAGGTTAATTAAGTAGTTAGTAACCTTCTATTACGATTTGGACAGGTTTGAGAGTCCCGGTGACGGTGATCGGCTCGGGGAGCCGTATGGCATGCAAATCGAGGCGACAGCTCGGACGGTCTGTGAGTGGACCTTGTTTTCTAAATTGGTGCATGCATAAATGTTTATTATATGTTTTAAATGCTTGTTTGTAATGCCATGGGTGCATTTGTGTGTGGTTACGTATAAGCACGTATTTCGAGGTTTAAGCCTTATACGGTGCTTATACGGGTCTGTATTTCTTTATTCGTTTTAATGAAATGGTTTTGGATTTATAAAAGGATAAACTCGGGTATGAGACCCATTTGGTTTTGTCTCGGGCATATGACCTCAGATATCGGGCACGGTGCCCAACTGATGTCCTATGTTCGGGCACGAGACCCAGTCATTTTACAGTTTATGATTTCAGGTCAGGGAACCTTAAATGGAGTCCCAGGTTCATGACGGTTTATGGGATCCGGCATGAACCCTTGTTATGGTATCGTGGTTCATGACGGTTTATGGGAATCGGCATGAACCCTTGTTGGTTATTACGGTACATGACGGTTTATGGGAACCGGCATGTTACCTGGTTATGTTATTACGGTACATGACGGTTTATGGGAACCGGCATGTTACCTGATTAAGGATATTATGGATCATGACGGTTCAGGGGAACCGGTCATGAATGTTTATGTTATGTATATATATGTTCGTCTACCTTCCTTTACTTCTATTATCTCCTCCGGGGAGGGTCGTTGGCCTGGGTGGACCCCGGAGTAGTCACGGAGCACCGACTGAGTGGAGTCACCCCCCAGTTGGGTTCCTTACTCTCAGGAAGGCTATGGTTACTATTACCTCGGGTAGGGTCAGTGGTCTGCGGACATTGACCTTGACTTTGAGATGACTCGGATTGAGACCCGGGTAGCACACGCGTAGCTTTGGATACCGTGACAGGATTGGTTGTGTGACTTATATATATGTATGTGATGTATATATGATATATGAGATGTGGTGTGCACAGGTGTGCACAGGATTTGAGCAGTGGCCCGTGTACTTGGTTTCTTTATGGTTTGGGGTCGAGTCCCTTATGGATTTGGACAGTGGCCCGTATAGTCATTTTCATTGTGGTCCTTTCGACCTTAGTTTATATCTGCTTTGGGCTTAGTCCCACATATGGTTTGTTTTGAATAAATGGTTTTCGAATGCATGCATGCTTCTTAGTGGAGGGTACAAATGTCTTCATATTAAATGTTTTTATAAACTCTTGTTTTGTCCACTCACAGTTTTTAATGTTTTGACTGCCCTTCAGGTTGACATCGGAGGTGGACTGTAGCAGAGATCGAGATATCACATGCCTCCTCCGGATCCTGGCGTACTCTGATAGCCCGGGAGGGCAAAGGTCGGAAATATCCCTTGTCTGACACTTCGTGTCAGACGGGAGCAGGGTCATCCCGCACTAATCCCGGGGGGATTGGGATGGGTCCTGTCAACATGGTATCAGAGCGAGGTTGTCTCTATTCGAACAACCGCGGAGCTCTTGGAGTATGTACGCAGGTCGAGGATGTGATATCTCAAGGGGCTGCAGTCCGTGGTCAACCTGATTGTCGGGGTGCCGGTACGATAGTTAGTAGGATTGGCAAGCCTTGGTTCGGCACTCGATGCCGGGGTTGCCATGGTTCTGTCAGGGTTAGCAGTGTGGAACCCTACGGAAGGCTTAACGTAGTATTACGTTAGAGTTTTGGATCGTGAGACGGTTAGCTTGGATCGTCTTCACGATGTCGTAGGATCGATTCCGACGACTGGTTAGGAGTTGTGACCATTAGATGGTCAGATTATGTTGAGTTAAATGGGTTTACTGCAGTTGGCAGTTAGCAACCGGATTCGAGGAATCCGAGTTGGAGTGTTGGTAGGATTGGATTGACGTCTTTACGATGTCGGACCGCAGGGTCGGTCAGATTGTTGATTTTACTGCTTTTCGCAGGTGGGTTCAAAGGAACTCTAGGTGTGATCGTGGAACCCTACCGTATGTGTATGGTTCGGAAATGGGAGTTGATGAGTGGTTTGACTTGGACGACTATTCGGATTTGGATTCGTTAGTCGGTCTAGTCATGTCAGCTTGTGTTGGGACTGCACTTCGCAGTCAGGGTTGTACGTATCGGTTAGACCGAGTTGGTTGTCGTGCTACTTCAGTTGTGATGGACTGTTGGTGCAACTAAGGTCGTGGGCGACCTGGTAGACGACATTTGGGTTAGTCGGAGTACGGCTGGTTAGTGATTGGTGGGACAAGTTATCAAGGTTGGTACTTGTCGATGGAATCCCGGAGCGGGGATGCAGAGTAGTTGGTACGAGCGGTTGATTCCGTTGGATGCGGAGTTTGTATATCGTGATTCCTGGTAGTTAGGTCTGCACGAGGTTGGGGCAGACGCTACTATCGATGGACGTAGTCGAGTCTTATCAGGTCGAGTAGACTCAGGTTACCGTGACGATTGTGACGATGGGATTGTCAGTCGTGACGATGAGACGGGGTGCGTGAGTAACCCATATGTACGAGCAGTGATTCTGGATTCGACTCGGTTACGGCTGAGTGCGATCGCAGAATGAGTTGGGGACGTTCGGGGAGCGTTTCCTTTTCTCGCATGAGCTGTCAGGGTGACTATACCCAGAGTTGTCGGGTACGAGGGAGACAGAGTTTCTCCTATTCGAGCAGAGGTACGAGATCGTCGCTCGGTATGAGTGGAGATCCAGGGTGTCAGTTTTGCACACGGCATGCTGATATTGATACTAGTGTTGATGATAGTGCGTTGGCGCTGATACTAGTGCTGGTGCTGGTGCTGGTGCCGGTGATCGTGATGACGATGAATTACGTATCGGGATGTGACATCCGTCGTAATGGGCATATGTTCGGTATCTGTGGTTCAGGAGTGGAACTCAGATAGAGTTAAACTGGTTAGGGGACACGTGGTTGATGTCCGGGTATGTTGTTTCCAATCTGGTTGGAACTTCGGAATCGCCAGAGGTTGCGATTGAGGTGACGAGTGGAATGTGGGTTTTCCGCGTTGGTATGGAGTATATCGACGTTGGGTGACTGAGAGTCTCATCTTCTGTATGGTGGCAGACGATGTTGAATTACGTGGCGTGGTGAGTGCAGCGAGTTTTGGTTGCATTCACGTAGGATGACTTTTGATGTCAATACCTTGGATCATCCTTGGTTTTCCTAGGTGGAATGACAAGGATTGATATGAGGTAATCAGTGAGAACCCACAGTCTTGGCGTGTCTCGTCGTTGACTGATCTGTTTAGATGTGGGAATTGGTTTAGGACTTTGGATATTGCTATGGATCTGTATCGTGATCTTGATGATCCAGATAGGTGGAGAGTTTATTACTCTTACTTGGATGTTGAGTGAAGCATGATGGGACTGAACTTCTTTTCGAGGTAAATCCCATATGGCTTATTACTCGCCTAAGTAGTTGTCCGATGAGTAGGTGTCTGACGAGGTCAGATTTTGTCTGACCTAGTGTTGTGTTGATGTTGGGATTGACTTCCCTATGAAGTCAATCGATCGTATGGTGGTAATCGGTTGAGTGGGTAACCGATAGGTTTGGTTTTGGTACGTATAGGTAGACGTGAACGATATTTCAGGTTTCGGAATCAGATTTCTAGATGACGATTTAGGATTTGATTTTGGAACTTGAAAAAGGATTTCTAGATTTTGGGTTTTGGAATCGGATTCTGGGTGACGATTCAGGATTTGAGTCTAGAGCTTGACTGTAGATTTTCTTTTATGGATTTGGGTTCGGAATGGTTATTCCAAATGCTAGCTTACGAAATAATGATTTTGGATTCGAATTTGGACATGATTATGGATATGATTTCTGGATTTGGATTTGGGATTTCTTACGAAATTACGGATTCAGATTCGGATTTGGAAGTAAATAATGGGTCGGAGTTTCGATTTGTCTAATACTGGATTGGACAAATGGACTCTATAGTAGAAACGTGTTTGGCTATGACCTAGGTGGTTGTAGTTAGGTTGATGGATAGACGTCTGTACCTTGTACGTTGTTCAAGGTTCGATACTAGGCAGACTTGTCGTGCCTGGTGACGGTATATAGGTGATACCGGTGGTATATTGGAGAGCGTGTTGGTCGTCGGCTTGGTTCCGATACCATTGGATTAGTCGGGGTCGTGAACTAGGCATTGGATACTGTGCATTGGGTCATGGTATTTCTGATGGGTCTAGTTACACACAGGTCGAGTGAAATGCTTGTGGTTAGTGTAACCACGAGTGTGTTTCATATCAGTCTGCGACTGACGACTGTCACATGGTGACAGTTTATCGAAGGTGTCAACGTAGATCGTTGAGTGCGGTTTGGTGACTCCCTGTGGGAGCAGACGTCAGGATAGGTTAGAGATTGAGGAAGGAACCGTAGAGTTGTTTATGTCAACGAAATGGTAGATTTGACAAGTGGTGTCAGTTCGGAGCGTACGACTTCTGTCATTCAACGTGGTCGAATGTAGTCCATACGATGAGAGCGTTAGTGGCACGTCTGGCTGCAGACGAGTAAGTATTATTCTGGTTAGTGGGTGTACGAGTGTACACGTGTCGTGAGATCGAATTATGTCCACAGACTGGATGTGGAATCAGAATAGTTGGAGTTTCGAGAATGAAACTAATTAAGGAGGGAAGAACGGTTGGATTTAGGTCGGTTGGAATTTCGAGGACGAAATTAATTAAGGAGGGAAGGTTGTAACGACCCGTCCCGAATTCCAGGATTAGATTAGTGACTAATCACGATTAGTGAGGCTAATCCGTGATTAGTAGAGCGAAATCGGACGAACGATGCGAAATGACCGTTTTGCCCCTGATGGTGGCAAAACGTTGACTTTTCAATCGGGCGGTCAAATGGACTTTGACAGATGACCGTGACGTAGTTCGTGACGTCACGAGTTCATAGACAGGTGGCACGTTCAATTCCGACGTTCGAGGAGGAAGTTATGACGTTCGGAAGTTTAGGGGCATTTTGGTAATTTAGGTGAAATGGGGTCAAATGTTGACTTTTTGACCGGGAGGTCCGATGGCCGAGGGCCGAAGACCGTTACGTAGATAAGGACGATACGAATTAATAGACAGGCGGCACACTGAAATCGGACTTCGAACGGGAGAGTTATGGGTCACGGAAGTTCGATTTCACTATGCACGAACTTCGAGACGGGGACGTTTCGGCGAAATCTGATTGGGTGGATATTTTGGTGGGCCCCATGGATGAGTGACAAGTGTCACTCATCCCATTGCTTTGATCCCCCAAAATGTGGATCTAAATAATTAAATATTATTATTTTAATTATTTTATAATTTAACCTAACAACTATTAATCCTAACCATCCATTTCAACCCTACCTTTTAATCCTCACCATCAATCTCTCCTTCTCTCATCAGCCATCTCCTTCATCTTTGTTCATCCTTCCACCCGAAACCCCATAACACCATTTTCTCCATTTTCTTTCAAAAACCAAAACACACAATCACACTTCACCATTCATCACTTGTATGAGCGGGGAATGACCGTGGGGGAAGGGTGAAGGGCTGAGGACGGAAAGGGTGGACGGTGGCCCACGGTGGAGGACACGGCGGAGGAGAACCCGTGAGGTAAGGAAATTTCAAAAATTCGAAATTGGGTTTTAATGGGTTTTACTCGATTCCATTAATTGGGTAAGGTTTCTAGGACACCCAGGAGATGAGTGGGATTGGTTTCGAGGCATTAGACGGCCTGGAACGGCCGTGAACGGCGGAGGAATGCACGGCCGCCATGGCCAAACTCGAAGGTATGGTTTTCGATGCTTTTCTTACATTTTAAGGTCATAGGACTGTAGGTTAGGTTGAGAGGAGTAGAATGGGACAAACGGGAGGAAAAATGGTGGCTGGAGCAGGGAGAACCGGCCGGGTCAAGCCGAGGGTCACGGCGACCCGGTTACTGGTATTCGGGTCGACCCGTCGAGCGGTTGAAGGTAGTGACGTGGCATGATGACGTGGCACCTGTCAGGTTGTCAGGTGACGTGGACCACTCATCAGCCGACACGTGTCACATGTCAGTGCACAGTCAGCATTGACATGTCAGTGACGTGGCCCAATCAGGGGTTAACACGTGGCACTGACGTGGACCAGTGCCGTGATGACACGTGGCACATGTCAGACTGCCACGTGGCACTGACAACACAGTAACGTGGACCAATGGGAGCATGACACGTGGCACCTGTCAGAGTCTGACATGTCAGACCTGACAGCTGTCAGATGACGTCATGCTGACGTCAGCGATGACGTCAGCAGGTACTGTATCGGCGAGTGAAGCCCACGCGCAGCCACTTCAGGCGGCGCGTGAGGGCGCGTGGCAGGGAATCTGGGGAAGGTTCCAACATACAGAATCTTCTATTCGATGTAACGAACATTTTGAGACTAGTTTCGTGTCGATCGGACACCGTCTCGATATGTTTCGGGGCATCGGAAGGTTTAGGTTCGGTTTTAAAAATAGTTAAAATACGGAAAAATTACGGGGCTTTGGTAGGAGGTTAATTAAGTAGTTAGTAACCTTCTATTACGATTTGGACAGGTTTGAGTGTCCCGGTGACGGTGATCGGCTCGGGGAGCCGTATGGCATGCAAATCGAGGCGACAGCTCGGACGGTCTGTGAGTGGACCTTGTTTTCTAAATTGGTGCATGCATAAATGTTTATTATATGTTTTAAATGCTTGTTTGTAATGCCATGGGTGCATTTGTGTGTGGTTACGTATAAGCACGTATTTCGAGGTTTAAGCCTTATACGGTGCTTATACGGGTCTGTATTTCTTTATTCGTTTTAATGAAATGGTTTTGGATTTATAAAAGGATAAACTCGGGTATGAGACCCATTTGGTTTTGTCTCGGGCATATGACCTCAGATATCGGGCACGGTGCCCAACTGATGTCCTATGTTCGGGCACGAGACCCAGTCATTTTACAGTTTATGATTTCAGGTCAGGGAACCTTAAATGGAGTCCCAGGTTCATGACGGTTTATGGGAACCGGCATGAACCCTTGTTATGGTATCGTGGTTCATGACGGTTTATGGGAACCGGCATGAACCCTTGTTGGTTATTACGGTACATGACGGTTTATGGGAACCGGCATGTTACCTGGTTATGTTATTACGGTACATGACGGTTTATGGGAACCGGCATGTTACCTGATTAAGGATATTATGGATCATGACGGTTCAGGGGAACCGGTCATGAATGTTTATGTTATGTATATATATGTTCGTCTACCTTCCTTTACTTCTATTATCTCCTCCGGGGAGGGTCGTTGGCCTGGGTGGACCCCGGAGTAGTCACGGAGCACCGACTGAGTGGAGTCACCCCCCAGTTGGGTTCCTTACTCTCAAGAAGGCTATGGTTACTATTACCTCGGGTAGGGTCAGTGGTCTGCGGACATTGACCTTGACTTTGAGATGACTCGGATTGAGACCCGGGTAGCACGCGCATAGCTTTGGATACCGTGACAGGATTGGTTGTGTGACTTATATATATGTATGTGATGTATATATGATATATGAGATGTGGTGTGCACAGGTGTGCACAGGATTTGAGCAGTGGCCCGTGTACTTGGTTTCTTTATGGTTTGGGGTCGAGTCCCTTATGGATTTGGGCAGTGGCCCGTATGGTCATTTTCATTGTGGTCCTTTCGACCTTAGTTTATATCTGCTTTGGGCTTAGTCCCACATATGGTTTGTTTTGAATAAATGGTTTTCGAATGCATGCATGCTTTTTAGTGGAGGGTACAAATGTCTTCATATTAAATGTTTTTATAAACTCTTGTTTTGTCCACTCACAGTTTTTAATGTTTTGACTGCCCTTCAGGTTGACATCGGAGGTGGACTGTAGCAGAGATCGAGATATCACATGCCTCCTTCGGATCCTGGCGTACTCTGATAGCCCGGGAGGGCAAAGGTCGGAAATATCCCTTGTCTGACACTTCGTGTCAGACGGGAGCAGGGTCATCCCGCACTAATCCCGGGGGGATTGGGATGGGTCCTGTCACAGTGGTTACAAAATCGGGCATGAGGCCCAGTTGGGTTATAAATGTGATGTCGGGTCTAGGACCCTATGTTAATAAATGTGATTTCGGGTTTGGGACCCTATGTTTAATAAATGTGATTTTGGGCCAGGGACCCTAAATGGAATTGTGATGTTTTATAGAGATTTCGGGAAGGTCCCATTGTAACGCCCCGAAAAAATCCAAAAAGTGTAAAATATTAAAATAATGTGAAAATGACGTTTTTACCCTTGATGACATATGGATAAAAGTTTACTTTTTGTTTAAAATACTTTTTGCTCATTTTTCGAGGACCGTTGTGTAGGTCCCGAGACGCTGAATCCGTAGACAGTCGGCATGTGTCAATCGGAGTTCGAACGAGAAAGTTATGGGTCTGGGAAGTTCAGGGGTAAAATGGTCATTTGTAATTGCAAGGGTAAAATGGTAATTTTATGTAGGCCTTAATGAATGGTGCTGAGGATTACTATTAAGTGCTGACTCTCCCATTTAACTGCTGATTCACTTCCCTTTAGCCCAGATCATGCCACATGCCTACTTAATACACTCATTAGTGGCACTTGGTTATTGTGCTCCAATTAATTAATGAAAGTTAGCAGATAAGTGAATTTGAAACAATGCAGTCGACTAAGAACACAAAACAGAGAACAAAAACCTCCTCTACAGCTTGTGATCGATTAGCAGCCAAACCAAAGGAGAACCAGTGTAATTGAATGAGAAATTAGGGACAAATTGAAGAGAAAAATCGAAAGAGAAGCAAGAGAAACCCAAAAAACCCGTGCTGCACATACCCGAAAAACCACCCAAAAACCTTGATCTCGATTTTAATTTTTTAGACAGTTTGGTGTGAAATTGAGGTGAGATTAAGCTTCCTGGGAGCTAAACGACTCGAACCCAATCAACTGGAACAAAAATTGGAGGTGAAATCGTGACGATCAGACGCTGCAACTAGTTCGGAAAATCGAGCTTGAGTCGAGTTACTTAGAGGTAAAATTTCATGAAATTGATCTCGATTTCGTGTTTATAATAGTCCTATGATGCTTCTGGTATGAACAATTGAAGGAAACAGGTCGATTTGAGGTCAAACCCGAATTAGGATCCGATGAGTGTTCTTCGTGAGTCGAGGCGTTTTATGGTTTAATTGATTCAATTGAAGGTACAGAACTATCAGTTAGATTGGATAGATATTAATGAGTGAAAGAACGAGATGAATTGAGTGTAAATCGGTAGAAAACGAGTCGGGTCTGATCGCGGGTCGCAGACCCGAATACCAGAGAAACGGGCGAGAGAGAGAGAGACACTGTAGCAGGCACTGTTCACGGCGCGTGAGGGCGCGTGGCCGGGAATCTGAGGAAGGGTCCAACAACAATTTTGAAAACTGCATGCATAGGACTATTATCATAGTACTATTATGATATGCATGCATGTTTGTGAAAACTGGAGGGTAAGACTATATTTTGATAAATGTATTTCTAAACTTGATTTTTGTCCACTCACACCTTTGATGTTTTATTTGCCCTCCAGGCCAGTGCACAGGTACTGAGGCTAATATCGAGGCTGAGGAATAAACGGACCGTTGCGTACTCAGACACTTTGCAGCGTAGGATTTTGCTCCCTACATGTAAATATTTCCTATGCTCTGTAAACCTGTTGACGAGGTCAACGGTCTCGGAATACTGAACTATCCCTTGTCTGAAAATGTTATCGTTTAGATGTGTTATATGTATATATTTGAAACTACTTTTGGTACTTTTGAGTTATTGTCAGACGGGAGCAGGATCTGTCACGGTTATCGCGGGATAATCAGGATGGGTCTTGTCACCCATTGTAATGTTGTGAAATGATTTAATAAAACTGTTTTCCATATACCATCTGGATACAAGGATATATGATAGTCTCCTCCAGATGTCTGGGACACTGGGGAAGTCACGGTGCATTGCCTGCGAGGGGTCATCGTACGGAGTTACCAGACCGTATAATGACTCAGGAGCAGGATTGCTATTATTGACGTCTGGGACGTCAGACATCTGTGATGTCAAGGATATGGACCCGGAGAGACCCTGGGCAGCACCCGTAGCTTATTATACCGTGAGATATGACGTCTGGGACGTCAAGCGTCTGGGACGCTAAGCATCTGGGATGCTGGTGATGGTAATGTGGTAAATATGGATTAATGAATTTATGAAATGGCTTTTCGGTTGGATATGTGTTATGTGGTAAAAATGGATTATTGGTTATGAAATGGTATTTCGGGTCGGGGACCCTAAATGGTTTTGGATTTATGGATTTATGTTTATGGCTTTGGGCGGTGGCCCACATGGTTTTAATATGTCTGGTAGTGGTATTCCACAGTTTTGGGCTAAGTTCCCACACTTGGTTTTAAGTTAACGGTTTTTGGGCTAAGGCCCTAATGGCTTGGTTGAACAAAATTTTTGGTTACTGGTTTTCGTGGTATGCATACGTTTTTATTGGAGGGCATAAATGTCTTATAACTGTGTTTACTAAACTTAATGATTTTCGTCCACTCACAGATTTTATTGGTTTTAATGCCCTTCAGGTTGACACGGATGCGACTGCAGCAGAAACTGGGACATTGCACGCCTCCTCCATCGATCCTTGCGCACTCTGGAAGCCCCGTTTGGGCAGTGACTGCTGGTTATCCTTTGTCTGACACCTCTTGTTGGACGGGAGCAGGGCACATTCCACAGTAATCCCGGGTGGATTGGGATGGGTCCTGTCATATCGGGCTTGAGGCCCTGTTGATTGTGAAATCGGGCTTGAGTCCCAGTTAGATTTATGAAATGAGAATTCGGGCATGAGACCCTATTGAACTGAGGATTTAGGCCGAGGCGTGTGAAAGTGATTTGAGAAAGAAAGAAAAGAATTGAAATGAATGAACCCTCCATATTAATTATATGGTCTCCTCCAGACGTCGACCTGGAGAGTCACGATCCACAGAACAGAGTGGGTATCCTTATAGGGATCCCGTTCCAGGAATGATGGTTACTTATTGTGTTGTGGTTCCGGACCAGATTCCGGAGAGATGTGTGGACTCGAGCCAGAGAGAGAGCTCGGACTAGATCCAGAAATTGAGCCTCCCAGATGGAGAATTTCTGGGAGAAGACTCAGAGTAAGACCCCGAGTAGTGTGCACACTAGATAGATATGATTGCATCGTGACTATATCGGGGATGTGTTCCCTAGTGGCTGTGTGCCCCGAGTTGGCATCTTCTCCGAAATTGCTTAGGATGGGTCATACGTATGAGTACGTATGAGATTTACAGAAAAGCGATTTGGGGGCGGAGACCCCGTGTTCCATGTTTTAAGTTTTGGAAATGGTTTGGGGCAGAGACCCCGTATTCGATGTTTTAGTACTTCACTGAGAATGGTTTTGGGCTGAGACCCACGTACTTTGACTTGGGATGAGTTCCCACATGTAATGGTTTATGGCTTTTGAGTTGTGATTTCGGCTCGGGGACCCAATTGGATTTATGGGTCATAACGGTTTATGGGGCCGGGCATGAACCCTTGAAAGGTTTTGAGAATGTTTTCAAGTGGTTTTTATGAATATTTGATAAATGGTTTTGTGTAAGACCCGTGTCTTAGAGAGAACGGTGAACAATCCCACATTCCTGCGAGGGGGAATGGTCTGGGAGAGGATGGTGGTGTGCCTTAAAGGTGTAGGCACACACCTATCTAACACTAGGCCTTTTGGGAGCTTAAGTGGCTTTGGGGGGGATTGGAACCCCAAAGTTAAGTGAGTTGAGGCTGGTGCAATTCCATGATGGGTGACCCTCTAGGAAGTTGCACCATGAGCTCCCGAAAATAAAACTGTGAGGGCGAGTCCCAAAGCGGACAATATGGTGCTAGACGAGTTGGGTCCTGATCGAGGAGGGTCGGGTCCTAACAATTTGGTATCAGAGTCAGACCCTGACCGGGAAGTGTGCCAGCGAGGACGCTGGGCCCTAAGGGGGGTGGATTGTAAGACTTGTGTCCTGGAAGGAACGGTGAACAATCCCACATTCCTACGAGGAGGAATGGTCTGGGAGAAGATGGTGGTGTGCCTTAAAGGTGTAAGCACACACCTATCTAGCACTAGGCCTTTTGGGAGCTCAAGTAGCTTTGGGGGGGATTGGAACCCCAAAGTTAAGCGAGTTGAGGCTGGTGCAATTCCATGATGGGTGACCCCCTGGGAAGTTGCACCATGAGCTCCCGAAAATAAAACCGTGAGGGCGAGGCCCAAAACGGACAATATGGTGCTGGATGAGTCAGGTCCTGACCGAGGAGGGTCGGATCCTGACATTTTGAATGCATGCGTATGTATTTATGAAGGGCATAAAGGTCTTTATGTGAAAATGTTTTAATAAAATATTGTTTTTTCCACTAACGACTTTTAATGTTTTAATGCCTTCACGTTGATTGCGGATGCGGGCTGTAGTAGAGACGAGACATCACACTCCTCCTCCTACGATCCTGGCGCACTCTGGAAGCCCGAGTGAGGGTTAGAGATGGAATTTTCCTTGGTCTGACACTTCGTGTCAGAAGGGATCAGGCGGGTCCACGTTAATCCCGGGGGATTTGGGACCGGTTGTGACATAATAAACATTAATTAGGTTGTAATGGACATTAATTAGATAATAAATATTGATTATTGTATAAAAGTACAAAAAAAAAAATCGATTTTTAGAGAAAATTGAACCGGTTCAACCGAACTGATTTACCATAGTTTGGGAAAAAAACAACGGTTATAACCGAAATCGAACCGAACTGAATCGAATAAGAGGAAAAACTGAACCGAACCGCATTGGAGGAAAAATCAATCCGAACCGAACCGATTCCCCAACCGATTTTGGTTTCGATTTCGGTAAAAAAACCGAACCGAAAAATCGATTAACACACCTAGTTTTATTTACCTAGGCCTAACTATCGAAAATATCCCGATTTTGAGGAGTTAAAGTCATATGATCGTCAAAAAACTTTATGTATCTGTTGAATCGTGTAGCATTGTTCATTAATCTCAAGATTTCAAAATTGGCTAATTTTTTGTGTAAACGATCTATGAGTATATATAATAAATGTGGACGGTTAGATCGGATAATTGATATTGAAAATTATCTAAAATCATCTTAGTCATTAAACACTTTAAACTCTTTTTAGTATATTTTAGTACTTTTTTCAAAAATTTGGTTTTAACCAATATTCAGATTATCGAAAGTTCAAGATCGAGACAGTTCACTTTATGGTTTTACATGCATTGATCCTGCTCGTCGAAAATCTCCAGGCTTTTGAGGACTTAAATTCGTCTGATCGTTGATACGGCTTAAACTACGCATTTAAATAAACACGTAATTCAAGTATATGCAATTTAAACTATTTTTTTGTAGATGTAGTATTAGTAAATAGAGATCGTTTTTAATCGGAAAAAATTAGGGAACCTTAAATAATAGTTAGTGAATAAGAATAATAAATAATCAAAAAATAAAATAATAAAATAATAAATGAATTTAAAATTTTTTAAAATAAAAAAATTAAAGAATTAAAGAATAACATGATTTGAGGGGTTTTTGAAAGATTTGTAGCCGAAACTACGTTTTAAACTAATAATTAAAATGTGAATGCTTATGCTAATTAGAATTTACAAACCATATATTAGTTTCATAGACAAAACTGATATTTTTACGTAAGTAAATACAAATTAACAATCTCATTATATAAACTACTCCTACAATGGACTTTCTTCAAACAAAAATTTTACCAACACTTTAACATTTTGCTCATATTAAACCAATCACGAAATTCTATCTTTATCATCTCAATTACATGCATACATTTTCCAATACTATAAATGCATCGAACAATTGTCATAAACACTTTATTAAATACGATTCACCTTACGTTTTTCTTTGAATGCGCATCAAACATTTAAATATTTTCAATCCTATTCTAAGTGCACCGAACAGCAGTCATAAACATTTAACGTTAAATTGAAGGTCAAACACTAAAACTTATAAAATAAATGAAATTCAGAAAGTAAAACACACGAAAATTGTATTCATATTTACAACTGTTAGAAAGAAAATACCAACACATGTATTGAATTATAAGTAAAACCGAAAGAATAACAAGAGTTTTAAGTAGATGGAACAAAGTTACACTTTAAGAATCCAATAACAGCTTGTGATTCCTAGGTGGATGGAAACAATGGATTGTTATTCACAAGATTCTCTAATAGCAGAAGGAACCTTGTGAAGATGGAAGAAGAAACATGAGGAATTACGGATTTCAAATCTAGAATTGCCTAGAAAATACTCAGCCTAATTTTTTCTTAAGGAAAACATAAATTCATGTACAAAGAGAAGTCAAAGAAAAAGAAAGTCTAATTTTTTTTTATAGAAAACTAAGAAGAAAAATCTATAAGAAGCTAAAAGAGGTCCCAAAATTTATCTACAAAGAGAGAAAAATGAACTCGCTCAACAATGAAATGGGCTCCCTATTTATCGAGGAAGTGCCCAAAAATTTTAGAAAATAAAATGCAAGTTAAATAATATAAACAATAAAAATTAAAATGGGGAAATGACAGATTTTTGGCTGATATTTAGCTGAATTGTGTAGGAAAAACAAGGTTGATTGGAACAGGTGGAGTGGCTAGAGGACATGGCATGATTTCGACAGGAGTTGGCTGACAGGGGTAGGTGAAATCGGCATGGGTGACCTGAAAAGTGGACTTGTAGTTTGGCGGGGAGCAGTGAGGCGTGGGCTGTAACGACTGACGCGCTGACAAACTTTGGTGCACACGCGTTGAATCTCCTAAGCGTGGTTCAGCAGGTGCTTGTCGACGACAGGCACGGGTTGATAGATCTGCACACTGGGATGTGCCGCGTTTGTGGGCCTAACACAAATGGATTTGGGTTGCAGAGTTTGGGCTTCGCGGGCTGATGGGATGGATTGGATTTTTGGGTTTTAGCTGTTATTGGGCTGTTGGATTTATTGGATTTGGTGGATCCATACCGAAATTCCAAAAGATTTTTGGTAGCTTCCCTTATTTCGACCATAATTTTTTTAATAAAACTCTGATTAAGTCGATTCTTTCGCCAAAATACTCAAAATTCCAAGTTTTATTTATTTCCGCAATTTTCCCACAAAATATATTATTTTCTCCAATTGTTTGGTTTTTTAACATTAAAAGGTAGGCATAAAAGGTATAAAATAATATAAAATAAAGCTCAATTCAAGGCCTATCAATCATCAAAAAACGTTTTATATCAATTGAATCATGTAACACCGTTACTTAGTCCTGAGATTTTAAAATTGAGTAATTTTTTGTGTAAGCGATATGTGAGTACTTACAATAATTGTGGACGGTTAGATCGGTTGATTGATTTTGAAAATGATTTAAAATCGTAAAATGATCTTATTCATCCAGCACTTTAAACACTTATAAATATATTTCAATACATTTTTTTTGAAAGTTTAATTTAAATGATGTCAAAATGATTTAATTTCAAGATCTTGGTTGATGCTATCTCGTCCCGAAACCTCACATTCAGATGGTTGAATTGTTTAAAACACCCTTGAATTTCAATTGTGTTTGTTCTTTCATGTTTTGGATTTTATTTGTGTTGGGTTAATTGACTTGAACCCAAAATTTATTTCAATCCCAGTTAAAAACAAAGCCTTTTAAGCTAAAAGCCCAAGTCCATTATTGCCTCATATCTCCCTCTATTTCTCTTGTTATCTTCTCCCTCTCGAACACATCTACTTTTGTGGCAAAGAGACCAAAAATGGAGAACCACCGCACACCCATCACCTCCATTCGATCGTCGGTCATTGATCACCCTCACCATCTTCCACTCACATCCTCGAATCAGAGATCACCCAAATTCTTAAAGCACTTAGATATTTCCCTCACTTCGCACACTTCTCTTTCTCTTGCTCTCATGTTCTTCTGCCAAAACAGCGAGAGTACATCAGGCTCTAGTAACCAAGGAAGCGAGCCTGTTTCTGAAAGAAAATGACGGCAAACCCTGCCCTTCACCTTCATATCCTTGGCATCATCAACCTATGATTTCTCAAAGAATAATAGTAAACCGCTAAGAAAATGCCCACCACTCGAAGTCGCGAACCAGGGTTCATCCACTGCCTATTGTGATCGCCTCTTTCTAACGACTTCAATGGACTAAGCCGTGAGCCACGTGGACCACCGTGGCCCAACGGCGAAGCAAAACTCGACGAGGACCCGAGAGCTACCCATAGAGTTTGAGGCCAAAGAGGCAAAATTGTACCCCATAAGCTTAATATTTAGATTATTCGTGTTGAGAACGTCTCTCTGGACTAATTGCATGTTGTTTTCGTGCCAGGATCAACGGTTGATGGGACGACCTCGCCGGAAATTGCAGAGCCTCCTCGATGTTTTTTGTTTTTGACAAAACTTCTTCACTGATACATATCTTCCTTCCTACCTACCTCGCGTGTTTTTCCCATGCTCATTAATTCCCACCCCTTACGGACTGCACCATTTTCTCTCATATTCCCACTTCTGCAAATAGTCAATTTTTTCTATTTTATTCCTTAAATTTTTTGACGATGCACTAAGTCCGGCGTGGTATTATAGCCTTTCCCTATCTTATGATATTTATTAAAAAAAAGAAAAAAAAATTATAGTTGTATATATTAGTTCGGTACATAAATGCAATTTTTTTTTTGTTTTACATAAGCAATAATAAAACAATGATTCACTTATAGGTAAATCCCACCCATAATTCAACCAATTATGACCCGTTTGAGATTGCTGTATTTTTTTTTAATAACTGCTTATGATGTGCTTCTTTGAAAAGTTATTTTTGTTTTACTTTCATTAGTTTTACACTAAAATATTTTTTTGTAAAAATTGCTTTCAAAAGTAACTTATAGATGGCTTTTAAAAGTACTTATCAAAAGTCTATTGCTTTTAAAAAAAGATTTTTATTTTTATTAAACATTTTCGTAGTGCTTCACTTTTAAATAAAACATCTTGAAAAAAAAAATTCTTGAAAAAAATAATAATATCAAAGGGGCCTATCTCATGGCTTTAATTTTAGTTTTAGTCATTGAAATGTCTATTTTATTAGTTAAACTTTTTATAATAGAAGGAAAGAAAAAAAATATCTCTACTTAATATATTTATCCGTTATTTCAAATGAAACTTTAAACAAAAGCAATCTTAGAAGGGGTATAATGAAATTATTTGATTGATCATTCACAAATGTTTGCTCAGGGTTATTTTGAAATTGCTACGTTTTTTTTGAAAAATGGTTTCAGTTGTAATTTTTTGAAAAGTTATTTTTATTTTATTTTCATAATAAGTAACTATACGCTAAAATAATTTTCATAAAATAAAAGTAAGTCACAAAATAATTTTAAAAATTATTATCAAAAGTCTATTGATATTTAAAAAAAAAGAAATTTTATTTTATCAAACATTTTTATACTGCTTCATTTTTAATAAAGCAACTTTTTAGGGAAAAAAACGCAATATCAAACCAGGTTCTAGTTACTTCATACATATAAACGCAGACAAATTTGGTTTTTAATTATTTTTAAGACGTCCCAATAATATTTTAGTTTAAATTGTAACTAATTTAATTACATACATATAATGAGTGTTGGTATTATTTGGGTCCATCACATCTTCATTAATACTACGAAACAAAAAAACAAATCATGTGGTTTTTATTTGAAAATTTTACTTTATATATACAGGATTGACTGAATTAAAAGAATCTTCATTTATAAACTTACCATCATCTGATATTTATTGTAATATTTGTGTAAATTGAACCAAAATTAAAATCATAAAATTGGAAAAAAGTTAACTCCTAAAACTTGGTCAGATTCTATTGACTTTTCTTAATGATCCGACCCGTTTCCTTCGTTCCGCGAGTGGCGAATCCCCGAATGCATTTCCCCTAAACATCTTAGAAAGAGTCAGACACACTGCACGTACACGTGGCAGAGAACCCCCACTCCGTATCTCAACCTTCAAAATTTCACACACTCGGCTTCTGATAAACCACCCGCTATGGATACCTTGCTGCACACTGTGCACAGCCCGTCATCGATGGCCAAGCGACCCTGTCCATCCCAAAACCCTAGAATACCAAACCTCAATCAATTGGACAGGGACCAGCTTCTCGATACATTTCTCGAGTTCTCTGACTCGCCTCCTTTCGCCATCGACCTCTCCTTCGAGAGGCTTCTCGAGTCCAGGGCATGCGATGCCGATCAGACCAAGCTCATCGATCGCGCTCTCCAATTGGGCTCTGTGCTTCTCGAGGCTGCTAAGCGCTCTGCTAGAAAGCGGGCCGCCCAGCAAAACTCCCTCACGTGGGCTCTCCCTCCCGACCTCACCATCAAGGTACGTTGCAGGTTTTTTATTTTATTTTTCAATCGCATCATGCAAAATCAAACTAAATTGAACAACGTTTTAGTGTCTGATTGTGTGAATTTATCGGATTTCGATGCGCGATTTGAAAGAGTTGTTGATTTTCTATTTGGGGCATGTGAAATTGAAGATTCCCAAGTTGCATTTTAGTTTGTTAGTATTGAATCGTGGTATTTGAATGTTTGATTACTAGTTGGCATGTTTCTTAATCCTGATCCTGCCGGTTTGCGATTATGGATCCAATCAATTCCAAACCGATTTTAGTGGTTTCTTATAGAATATGGTCATTTCAAGGTTGACATTGGTAATTTTTGTTTTTGTGTATTGCAAAAATACAACTTTTGCTAACATTTAGATAGAGGTGCGTGCGTTATCTGAGTACATGTGATGATATGCAGGTCTTTTCCATGCTTGATACACAAAGCCTATGCTATGCGGCAGCTACTTGTTCAATGTTTAATAAATGTGCCATGGATCCTTCTTGCTATGCCAATATTGACTTGACAACAGTTGTCCCAAAAGTTAACAATGCAGTAGTTTCCACAATGATTCACCGAGCTGGGAAAGCTCTCCAGTAAGAGTTTTTTCACCAAAAAGTGCTTTAATGTTAACAATCTCGAATATTTGTGTCAATTCAACAATGCTGGTGCATTTCTGAAGTTCACAGTTGTAATCTCACAATTGAAGCTCCCCCATTTTAGTGTTTTGATGTTGTGTTAGTACATGATAGTCTCATTTTATAACATTTTCTTCATTGTGTTCTCTCTTAATTCGTTATTCAGGTCTCTTAAACTTGGTGTAGTTCCAAGCCCAACTACCCCACTTGGATCTTGTCAGCCTTTAGTTTATACCATCAGGACCTCTGTAGAGGTGTCCAACTTTTCATGGAATGATAAGCGATCAAGGCAAGGGAAGGAGTCATCCATTCTTACCAGATCCTGTTTAAGCCCTTTAAGTGGGGGACAGTGGTGCTCCAGGGTATGCTTGAAATGTAAGATTTGAGAATTTGTTTTTTGCAGTTTACATGTTTCCTTATACTTTCTTTTTGATTATTTTTTAGGAATCTTTGAGACGGTTGCACCTTTATAATATTGAAAGGATGGATAATGCATCACTTTGTGTGGCTTTAGCGGCCTGTCCATTTCTTCTTGATCTGGAAATTGTTGGCCTGTAAGTTCACTTTTTGATTTTATGCAATGTTGCATGCTGAAGCATACTATAAGATTTTTAATTTTGTGCAATCTTCAATTCTTCAGTCATGTTGAGTTGAGGCAAACATTGCAGTCTGTGAGTGCCAACTGTCACTTGATAGAGCGTCTGTTCTTTGAATCTTCAAAAACAGGTACTACAGTTTTTCATAACGACCTCCGCCATGTGTTCTCAGAATTTCGTCTTACACTTGCATTTTACGATTTTCAGGCAGAGATGACAGTCTGAAATCTCCAACTTGTGTTGATCTTGTGAAAGATTGCCCTCATCTAACGTCCATTGGCCCTCAGAGGGTTTAAGTTGCATGATTATAAAGTTCGTATACTTCTTAAGGTATGTGTTGAGCATTTCGATAACCAAATCTTTGTCTTGTGTTATAGTAGATTCTAACATCATGTAGATAGAATTGCTACTTAAGTAATTATGCATGAGTCCCAATTTACCTTTAGAGTTGTGGAATTGTGGTTGGCCGTCGAGTCAGATGTGTACGCTTTTGTTGTCTTTTTGGATATAGTATTTCATTTTTCGTATTTCTTCATCCCGTCTACCTGAGCATAATAGTAAAGGGTCTGGGAGCCATATTTAACTTTGATAATGATCTTTTGGATTCTTTATCTATTGTTTGATGTTTTACATTTTGGTTCCTGTACATGGTGTTCCCTGGATAATGTCTTTGATTATTGAGCTGTATACAGAATTGGTTCCGATTGAGTGAAATAACTGCATTCAGTCAAACTGTGTAATTTAATATCTGGGTACTTGTTCAGGGATTCAAAAAATTAAAGTTTGTTGATTTTTCAACTTCCTACTCTATCACTGGAGCATTTTTAAGGTCCGTTATTTTTAATGAATGAGACTTCTTACTAGCTCTCTATATCTATCATAGACATAAATGAAATATTGTTTTTTCTAGGAACCTTGGAAGCAGCTCAGGTGGGAATCAGCTGGAAGTCTTGATCTTACGTGATTGCATGCATCTCAAAATGGTGATGACTTCAAGCCGCCCCTAGACTCCCTCCCTCTCTCTCTCTCTCTCTCTCTCGTCTCTCTCTCTCTCTCTATATATATATATATATATATATATATAGACACACACATTCATATATCTGAAACCTAAATTTTATTTGAAGGTGGAGGTTGATCGACTGTTGGCGGCAGTTCTTGCTGGGGATTTCAAGCTCCTTAGACATATTGTAGGCGGATAGAAATTCATCATATTCTTATAGTGTAAGCTTGCATATACAATTTTAGGCCACCTAGTGATCCTCTCTTTTCTATTGCCTCGAACAGGATATTTCTAATAGAGAAGGCTTGGCATCTGAGCATAGACTGGTACCAAAGATGCTACAGCTCAGGGTAATGAACATTATTATTTTTCGTTTTTTCTTTCTGCTGGGCAGTTGGGTTAGACAGTCAAATAGAACTATCCCGTCACTTAAAACATCACCCCTTTCCAAAGGTGGGATTTGATCTCCGACTCCTAATGTGTCACATATAGATTTTACCAATGTAGTTGTTTTTCCTAAATTATGCAGTACCATTCCCGTAAAGCGGGTGTTGGAAGGAAGGCCTAATCTCTGTCTGCTGGCTGAGTTTCCACCTGAAGGAAGGTTTGCTTATTCTTCAACTATTGTACTCCAACGGACCTCTAGCTTTCTGTCCTTTGCCTTGAAAGTATGTTTTATCGTTATTCGTTTGGGATTCTGGGTGGTTTTGCAGTTACGTGGACATTGATGAAATGTGTGACAGCGAGCCATATAGTGATATCAGTTTGCCATCAGCATCACAGATGAGCAGTCCTTCATCTGATGGTTCGATGTTCGTAAGCTTTTCTGAGAACAGTTACAATAGTGATCATGGTAGTGGCAATGAGGATGCCCGCGATGCTGGCTATATAATTTATGATGAAAGCTCAGACGAGGTAGACTTTCTGACTGTAGGACAATATTGAGTATGGAGAGGATCAAGAATTCGAAATCTGTTGCCAATATGTATGGATCATGTACCCATCTCCCTCACATATGGAGAATAATCAGTTGCAAGCGGTTTGTAAATTGTGTTGAAGAGTGTTCCTTGGGTTTATCTTAACAAAATGTTGGGTGCTGCGCCGACTCTTCCTCGGCCATTTTCAGCCTGATGAGGCTGAAATCAGGCTGAAACCTAGAGAATCCTAGATCCATGTGTGAACTCAAGGTTCACTGGTGGGCTATTTTTTTTGGTTCTTTTTTCATCTTCCTCGTACGAGTACAATATGGCCCTGATCCCCTGAAATTACTGTTGTATCCTTGTAGTTCGTTTGTGTGAATCTCTTGGGGTGATGATTGACGAATTTAATCATCTTTCCGCAATTGCTATTTTCTTTTCTTTTTCTTAAGCTATGTTAAACGAACAACTGATCAACCGACACTCAGCGACATGGTTTTACAAATTTGATTCACCATACCCAATTCAAGTAAGTTGAAACTGAGAAATTCCGTGCATAGCTGTTAGCAAGAAGTCCTGAAGAAGCGGTTTGATCACGGATTAATTCTCTCTTTCCAAATTTATCAGTCCGGTCCAGTTTTTTGTTTCTAAATCTGGTCCCGGTTCTTGTTCTTAATCCGGGTATGTTTTTAAATCATTAAACCTGGTGCGACTTATTTTTTGTAAACCCGGTCTGGTTTTTCTCCCTTATAAGTTTGGGTCCGGATTCTCCTTTATCGTGTTTGTTAGGATAAAGTTGTAATCACATCAAAGACGTGATCAAACTGTTTTAGAGCAATTTTCACATAATTTATGCGTTTGTTGTGAAGGAAAATCGGTAGATGAATGCAGAGAGAATAGGGAGAAGCAGGGAGAAGAAAATAATACGTCTGATTATTATGAGATTATAATTAGGGTTTACAAGCATTAGTTATCCCTTATATAGGAGTGAATAATTAATGAATACAAAAGGACAAAACTATCCCTAGCACCTATTACATAACTAGACATAACTATTAACCTATTTACAACACTCCCCCTTGGATATTTCATGTAAGGGTACTACATGGCTACGCACTTATATGTTGCCTCGTTAAAACCTTGCCAGGTAACAAAAACCCTATGAGACAAAAATAACCCTGGTCGAAGGAAAAAGAGTGCAACGTGCGTATAGGTGATCACATCGGAATCTTCTGAGGTAGCTGATGTCGTCTCTTCTGGAATACGGGTAGATAATCCGCCTTTAAGATAAAATGCATTAGTGTTGCTCCACCAAAACCTTACCCGGTAAACCCAGTGGGACAAACCCGTGGTTGAAGGGAAAAGATGTGCAAATGCATATGAGTCAAATCGTAGCATCTTCAGGATGCATTGTTTGACAGGACCCGCCCCGATCCCGCAGGGACCACAAGGGGACGTGCCCTGCTCCCGTCTGACACCCAATAATTCATACCAATTTTTAACCTCAAAACATCAAATGCATAAATAACCAAATTAAAGTCATACATCAAGTCCGAATTAAACGAATGTCAGACAAGGGATGAAATCCAAAATTACAAGTTGCGAGCACGACTCTAACATAAACCTGCGGGTACACCACCCAACAGGGATTCAGGTACGCAGAAGTAGATCTATGCATCAGCCTCTGGTTCCTCCTCTACCTCAGTATCACGACCTGGAGGGGTTACCAAAACATTAAGGGTGAGTGGGCCGAAACTCAAGTTATAAAATCATTTGATAAGTAAAACATATAATTTACCCCTCCGTTTTCCAAACATGCATGCATCATCATTTAAAATCATAAATCATATAACATGAATCATAAGGCATGTAATAAAACCATAACCATAATTTTAGCCACTGCACTATACACTCCAATCCGACATCCCTGATGTCTGACGTCTCTGACGTCAATAAGGTCACAATCACAAGGCTACGCGTGCCACTCGGGTCTCAATTTCCGAGTTCAATCCCCGAACCCTGTTCGGTTACAGCATCCCCGATGCTTAGCGTCGTAGACGCTGGACGTTCTAGACGTTCGTGACCTCTCCGGGGTACCTCATCCGGAGGAGACAATATAATATGGAAGGATCTATACAGTGCAGTACCAAATACATTTTGTTGATATCCACATGCAAGCATATATGTATACATAGGTAAAATCTGAACCGATCGTTACGTTTCATCAAACGGGTCTCATGCCCAAATACCGTGAAACGTGCCATAACCGAAATCTCAATATCATCAAACCATTTATAGATTCTAGCATGTGAACATATAAGTAAATCAGAAAACATTTAAGCATGCAAGGGTTTAATGAAAACGGGCCCACTCACAGTACGATCCCGCGGTGAACCTGCGCGTACGAACTTGTACCCGGATTATCGTACAATTCCTGTCAGTCCAAATCACATGTAAGGGTCACAACAAGTCTTAAACGTTTAACCACAAAGTCCAAAATAGAAACCGGCCCGGGGAGCCGCACAACACGTTTCCCGAGGTAACCGACCCTAAACCGATCCATCAAAGCTTATCTCAAATCAACATGGTTAATTCACCAAAAATGTTCAGCATGATGAGAGGAACAAAAGTCATGTTGATCGTGATCGGAGATAAGGTCCAACGCGCCCTCACGCGCCGCCCAAAGTGGCTGCGCGTGAAAGTCACGCGCCTGACACTGTAGCTACAGTGTCACCTCCTTCACCCGTTTGTCTGTAATACGGGCCTGCCACCCGCGGCTTGACCCGGTTGAATACCCACCAATTCTTACTCGATTTCAATCCAATTTGATCCTAACATGTTCCATAACTATCCAATTTAGGTTCTGTGACAAAAATCAACCTCGACACATCCCCAAACGACCCATCGACCCGCGATCAACCAATCGGGTCAATCACCAGAACTTCCTGGTTTCAAACCCATTGTCCAATTAACTTCACAGGAAGCATAATAGGATCAAAACGAACCAAAATGAACAATCAATTGTGTCTGAAAGTACCTGAAGGTCGTCGTCCCAAGCTCTGCAACTTCCCTGAAAACAGCAGCCTCCGTCCTAGCTCAACCGTGGCTGTTAGCCTTCAATTTCGATGTGGTTGAGTTCCAAACACTCCCAGAAGACTAAACCAGGCCTTGGTTTGGTCCAACACTCACCAGAAATTAAAATTCGATTTTCCCTCCAATTTTGGTCGAAATGGTTTCTCTGGTTTCCTCACCCGTTCTTAGTTATAACAGCATCAGAGTGATGCTCAAGCACGTTCTAATTGGTTTTAAACAATTTCAAGCCGTCCCAGAGGCTCGTGGGTGTCCAATTGTCCACTGAAAAATGTTCCCCGAAAAGCTTCGATCTTGAATTAATCAATTGATCGTGCAGGCTGGACGGCTCAGGCCACGTTCAAAAGCAAAAGACAACCCAGACATTCCAGCACATGATAGCATAATCAATTGCACGATAGAACCACCGCACATGGTGGTGCCGCCCATTTCCCCCGCGGTCTGCTACAGTAACCAGGGAAAAAAGACCAAAATGCCCCTGGTTCAATAATTACCAAAATACCCCTCACTTCCTAGACCCGTAACTCAGCCATACGAAGTCCGATTTCGGCGTGCCGCCTGTCAACGGACTCAGGATATCGAGACCTACCTATCGGTCCTTGAGTCGCGTGAAAATTAATTTTCAAACGAAAAGTCAACATTTTCGCCCGTGAAGTCCAACTTACGGTAATGCCCCTGAACTTCCGATAGTCATAACTTTTTCCCTGATCGTCCGAATTGGACGTGCCACCTGTCTATGAACTCGTGACGTCCCGTACTACGTCACGGTCATAGGTCAAGGTCCATTTAACTCATCAATCAAAAAGTCAACAATTTGGCCATGCCAATCACAAGGGTAAAAGCGTCAATTCACACATTAAATTGAAATATTAAAATCCTCGAATGTCCGGGGTGTTACATTGTTAGCGGGGTGATCATACCAAAAATGTGCCTCATTAAAACCTAGCCAGGTAACAAAACCCAATGAGACAAAATAACTCTGGTCGTAGGACAAAAGAGTACACGATGATCATGTGAGTATACTTCGGGATACTCAGTATACTTCTGGTACTTGGTATACTCTAGGATACTCCCCTTGATATTGACTCCCCCTGAAAACTACAGATTAGGTAGATCAGACAGTCTACGTAAACCAATACCTCACACATGCTGCTGGAATATGGCCTTTCGTAATGACTTGGTGAACAAGTCCGCATGGTTATCTTGAGATCGTATTGGCTTGATCTCAATCTTCCGATGTTCTTGCTGTTGCTGATTAAAGAAGAATTTCGGTGCAATATTCTTGGTGTTGTCTCCCTTAATGAAACCGGTCTTCATCTGCTCTATGCAGGCAGCATTATCTTCGTAGATAACTGTCGGTTCATTATGGGTGGAATTCCGTCCACATGTACTTCGAATATGCCCAGTAATAGCTCTCAACCATATGCATTCACGAACTGCTTCGTGAAGGGCTAAAATCTCGGCATGATTCGAGGACGTAGTAACAAAGGTCTGTTTTGTAGATCTCCAAGATATTGCTGTGTTCCCAATGGTAAAGACATAACCGGATTGGGAATGTGCCTTATGTGGGTCTGATAGGTAACCTGCATCAGCATACCCAATCAGGCATGCATCATTTCGAGGACCAAGGGGGTTTGATTTATTCCTCGATGCATAGGGATAGAATAAGTGTAACGACCCGTCCCGAATTCCGGGATTAGTTTAGTGACTAATCTTGATTAGCGAGGTTGAACGGTGGTTAGTAGGGCGGAATCGGACAAATTGTGCAAAATGACCGTTTTGCCCCTAGTCGTGGGCAAAATGTTGACTTTTTGTTCGGGCGGTCAAATGGACTTTGACCGATGACCGTGACGTAGTTCGGGACGTCACGAGTTCATAGACAGGCGGCACGTTCGATTCCGACATTCGTAGTGAAAGTTATGGTGTTCGGAAGTTGAGGGGTATTTTGGTAATTTGGCTTATTAGGGGCCAAATGTTGACTTTTTGATCGGGAGGTCCGATGGGCGAGGGCCAAGGACCGTTACGTAGGTATCGTCGATACGAATCCAACGACAGGCGGCATGCCGAAATCGGAGATTCGACGACAACGTTATGGTCAAGGAAACGAACTAACGAACCGAGGCCCCGATTAAAATAATATTATAATAGTGAATAGTGACCGTTGACTGTGCACCTCTGGATGAGTGACAAGTGTCACCCATCCCCTAATCTAAGCCCTAAAACCTGATCCATGTCTCCCTACATCATCATTACAACCTCATTATCACCATTAATCTAAACTAATTAATCCCCATAATTCTCCTTCTGTGTCTTTGAACCCGTGAGCAACTGAGTGTGAGGGATGGGGGAATTGGCTGATTTCTTGCAGCAAAATTGGGAGAATTGAGTGAGTTTGATGACTGTATTAACTGAGTGAATCACGGGAGACAGAGTGTGGGGGGGCTGAAGCAAAAAACCGAAAATTGAGTTTGGGAGGGAAATTCGAAATCAAATCATAGGGCCGTGGGGATTGAATTGGGGATTACCTTCAGCTTCCTGGGAGTGCCACGATCTTAATTGTCGAAGAAACGAGAAGAATTGGTGTCGTTTTGGCTCTGAACGGGCTTGGTGACAGAGGAGGAATTTCGAGGTTGAGTCGTGATCGTGGAGTGTTTAGACGACGGAATTGAGGTGGGGAACTTGCTTTTCATGACCCCACGATGCTTCTGGGTTCGTCAATTGAAAGGAAACGGTCGTGGTTGACGAAACTCCATGCTTGAACAGTGACTGTGTTCGAGCTTGAGTTCATTGGGTTAGAGGTGAGATTGTACGAAATTAATCTTGTAGAAATGATCCTTACACTCTCACGATACTCACTGTGTTAATTAATTTGAAAAACAGGGTCGAAATCTATGAACCCGAATCGGAGACCCGTCGAGGATCGATCGATAGTCGTGAGGCTTTAGACCACCATTCGAGAAATTGAACTTGCAGAACTTAATTATAGTTGGATTGGAAGGGATCAGTTGAAAGAACGGATCGAATTGAGGTTAAATTGAATGAGATTGAATCGGGTCTGTTCGCGGGTTTTTCAACCCGTTTACCAGACAAACGGGCGAAGGGGATGACTGTGCTGGTACTGTAGCTGGCGCGTGGCTTCCACGCGCAGCCGCTTGCGGCGGCGCGTGGTGGCGCGTGATTGGGAATCTTGAGGTGAGGTCAACATGACTTTTAATCCATTCGATGTAACGGACATTTTGGAATTGGTTTCGGGTCGATCGGACAACGTCTCGATAGTGTTCGGGATGTCCGAAGGTTTTAAATTAAGTTTAAAAATAAGTAAAAATTCGGGAAAATTACGGGACTTTGATAGGATGTTAATGATGAGGTTAGTAACCCTCTAATGTGATTTGGACAGGATTGGGAGTCCCGGTGATAGTGGTGTGGCCCGGGAGGGCCGGTGGCACGCGTATCGAGGCACACGGTTAAAACGGTCTGTGAGTGGACTTTGGTTTTATAAATTCTATGCATGCTTAAATGTTTTACATGGATTATGATTGTGATTGTATGATGTTGGTTTGGTTGTTGGTAAATTGTACGGTTTCACGTATTTCGAGGCGATTTACGTGCTTGCACGTAAATCGAGGTTTTCTGGTTTTACATGGATTTCCCATATTTATGACTTGGATATAATGTGATGAAATGGTTTTGAAATTGGAAATATGAACTCGGGCTTGAGGCCCAATTATGTTGGAAATTTCGGACTTGGAGTCCATTTGAATATCGGGCCGGGGGCCCAGTTGGTTAATGAAATCGGGCCAAGGGCCCAGTTGGTATGAAATCGGGCTGAGACCCATTTGAGTTATATTATCGGGCCAGGGGCCCAGTTGATTTGTGAATTCGGGCCGTGGGCCCAGCGGGGTTATAAGGTCGGGTTGCGGGCCCAATTGGTTTACAAATCGGGCCGTGGGCCCAGTGGTTCATAAAATCGGGCATGAGGCCCAGTTGGATTATAAATGTGATTTTGGGTCAGGGACCCTATATTTAATAATTGTAATTTTGGGTTAGGGACCCTAAATGGAATTATGTGGTTTTATGGAAATTTCGGGCAGGGCCCAATGGTAATAATGTGATAAAAGGATTTAATAAAACTGTTTTCCATATACCATCTGGATACAAGGATATATGATGGTCTCCTCCAGATGTCTGGGACACTGGGGAAGTCACGGTGCATTGCCTGCGAGGGGTCATTATACGGAGCAGCCGGACCGTATGATGACTCAGGAGCAGGATTGCTATGATTGACGCCAGGGACGTCAGACATCAGGGATGTCAGATATATGGACCCGGAGAGACCCCGGGCAGCACGCGTAGCTTATGAAACCGTGAGATATGATGTCAGGGACGTCTAGCGTCTGGGACGCTACGCATCTGGGATGCTGGTGATGGTAATGGTAAAATATGGTTTAATGAATAAAATGGCTTATTGGTTATGAAATGGTATGTCGGGTCAGGGACCCTAAATGGTTTCGGATTTTAAATTGATGTTCAATTATGGTCGTGGGTGGTGACCCACATGGTTTTAATATGTATGGTGGTGGTATTCCACGGTTTTGGGCTGAGTTCCCACACTTGGTTTTTGGTTAACGGTTTTTGGGCTAAGGCCCTAATGGCTCGGTTGAGCAAACGTTTTGGTTACTGGTTTTTGGTGGCATGCATACGTTTTTATTGGAGGGCATAAATGTCTTATAAATGTATTTGGTAAACTTATTGGTTTTTGTCCACTCACAGCTTTTGGTTTTAATGCCCTTCAGGTTGATCACGGATGCGACTGCAGCAGAGACTGGGACATTGCACACCTCCTCCATCGATCCTTGCGCACTCTGGATGCCCCGTTTGGGCAGTGATTCTTGGTTATCCCTTGTCTAACACCCCTTGTTGGACGGGAGCAGGGCATATTCCATGTTAATCCCGGGTGGATTGGGATGGGTCCTGTCAATAAGCCCATATCCGTTGTACCTCTAAGGTATCAGAATATGTCTTTTATGCCATTCCAGTGGCGGCGTGTTGGTGCAAAGCTAAATCTAGCTAGCAAGTTCACAACGAATGAAATGTTTAGTCTAGTGCATTGAGCCAAGTACAACAGTGCACCTATTCCACTTAGATATGGCACTTCTGGTGTCAATATCTCTTCGTTGTCATCTGCTGGACGAAACGGGTCCTTTTTAGGATCTAGACTCCGGACGATCATGGGCGTGCTTGAAGGTTTTGCTTTATCCTCATTAAAGCTTCTCAACATCTTCTGGACGTAATTCGATTGATGGACCAAAATTTCATCTACACGGTGCTCGAGCTCCAGGCCGAGACAGAAGTGTGTTCTTCCAAGATCCTTCATTTCAAATTCTAACTTCAGGTGCTTAGCGATTTCTTGGATCTCTTCAGGAGTACCAGTCAGATTCATGTCATCGACATAAATTGCCACTATAGCAAACCCGAAACTTGTCTTCTTAATAAACACGCATGGGCATAATTCATTATTCACATATCCCAATCTGATCAAATATTCACTTAGACGGTTATACCACATCCGTCCGGATTGTTTCAATCCGTAAAGTGAACGCCTCAAACGAATGGAGAGCGTGTTCCGTGGTCTAGAACTATTTGAATCAGATAGCTTAAGTCCTTCGGGAACTTTCATATATATATATATATATATATATATATATATATATATATATATATATATCTGGATCTAGATCCCCATAGAGATAAGCTGTGATCACATCCAAAAGCTGCATACTCAGTTTTTCGGAAATGACCAAACTGATAAGGTAGCGGAACGTTATAATGTCCATTACGGGAGAGTACGTCTCCTCGTAATCAATCCCAGGGCGTTGAGAAAATCCTTGCGCCACTAAACGAGCTTTGTATCTCACAATCTCATTTTTCTCATTACGCTTCCTTACAAATACCCATTTAAAGCCTACAGGTTTAACATGGGGAGGTGTGGGAGTTATAGGTCCAAACACCTTTCTTTTTGTCAAGGAATCAAGTTCGACCTGGATTGCTTCTTTCCATTTTGGCCAGTCTTCTCTACGTTGGCATTCATCAATGGAGCGAGGTTCGATATCATCACTAGTTATTATTTCAGTAGCTACTGTGAATACAAATATATCATCGATGATAATATCATTCCGATTCCATATCTCATTTAAGCATGCATAGTTTATCGAGATCTCTCTATTCTCGGGAATGGGTTCAGATGTTGAGGCGTCCCCCAACGTCGTCTCTTCTAAGACAGACCCATAATCCGGAATTATCTCATGAGATGGATCGGATGATATGGTGATATCCAAAGGATTCAATTGTGCCAAATTTGTCCTCTTCCGGGGATAAGAATCCTTCGAACCTATTGGTCTATCTCGCTTCTGGGCAGGGACATATGACTGGTTAGCCACCATGGCCGTACTTTGTCCATCTGGGACGACCCGTCCATCTAGGACGACGCGTCTTACAGGGACGTCTATCCTTGCAGGCACGTTTGTAGCAGGTATATGTGATCTCGTCACTTTAGCTAGATCAGAGAAAGCATCTGAAATATTATTAGCTACACTATGTAGATCTAGAATTCTCCGTACTTCATTCTCACTTTGTGCGGTTCGGGGATCAAGATAAGACATAGTGGAGACAGTCCACGTCAATTCACGTCGTTCTTCAGGAACGTTAGCGTTCTTATCTCCCCCTAACACCGGGAAGACTGTCTCATCGAAGTGACAATCCGCAAAACGAGTGGTAAAGAGATCGTCTGTCAAGGGCTCTAAATAACGTATAATGGAGGGGGATTCATAGCCGACATAGATGTCCCTCCGGCGTTTAGGTCCCATTTTTGTACGTTGTGGCGGCGCAATTGGCACATAAACGGCGCACCCAAACACGCGTAAGTGCGAAACATCAGGTTCGTACCCAGTGACTAGCTGTAACGCGGAATAGGGTTGGGTGGCAGTGGGCCTCAACCGGACCAACATAGTTGCATGCAAGATTGCATAGCCCCATGCAGAAATTGGTAGCTTGGTGCGCATAACCAAAGTCCGTGCAATCATTTGTAATCGTTTAATGAATGCTTCTGCGAGACCATTCTGGGTGTGAACATATGCAACTGGATGTTCAATATCAATCCCAAGGGACATGCAATAATCATCGAAAGATTTTGATGTAAACTCCCCGGGATTATCAAGTCTAATGGACTTTATGGGATAATCCGAATGGTGGGCCCTTAATTTAATGATTTGAGCAAGGAGTTTAGCAAACGCAGCATTGCGTGTGGACAATAGGGTCACGTGTGACCACCTCGTCGATGCATCAACCAAAACCATGAAATATTTAAATGGTCCACATGGTGGTTGGATGGGTCCACAAATATCCCCTTATATTTTGTACAAGAAAGGGACAGAGTCTTTATCGATCTTTGCATATGATGGCCTAGTGTTCAATTTTCCCATTGAGCAAGCTAGACATAGTGTGTCACTAAACACTAGGTCCTTATTTGTAAGGGGATGCCCGTGTGATGTATTGAGGATACGGCGCATCATACCTTGACCGGGGTGTCCCAATCGGTCATGCCATAATAAGTAGTTGCTGGGGTTAGGTAGCTTCCAGCTAGCTATGTGATTTGCCTCAATGGTTCTAATAGTGGTCATGTAGAGTCCACTCCTGAGGCATTTCAATTTCTCCAATGTACGCTTCCGGCCATACAAGTTGGATGTTATGCAAAGATATTCCACATTCTTTTCTTTTGTGGTTTCAACATGATAATTATTAGCTCGAATATCCTTAAAACTCAATAACGTTATGCTGGAATGTGGGGAGTATAAGGCTTCATCGATGGTAAATACGGTACCATTGGGCAACATAAATTGGGCTCTTCCGGAGCCTTCAATCAAGTTTGATTTTCCAGAAATAGTTAAGACCGGGGTGTGGTTAGGTATTAAGTTTGTGAAAAAGATCCTATCACGGAGGATAGTGTGCGTAGTAGCACTGTCGGCTAGACAACAAACTTCACCATTTAACATGCCTAACCATAAATATAACTAAAGTAATCAACAATCACATGTATTAAAAAAAATGAATAAATAGATTGAATAATATTTGAGCAAATAACAAAATAAGTCCAAAATAAAATGAATTTGTTAAGTCCAAAATAAAATGAATCACCAAACAATATCCAGAAATAGTAATGGAAGAAATAAAAAAAAACAATATGCATAAAAAAAACCGGCACAAATGCCGATCATATCCATGGGTATGTAAATAACTCAATCCTCATTATGTCCAGCTGCAGTCTGGAAATCGGCAATGGCAAGGGTGGTATCAGCAGGGACTGTACCTGCAGCAAAATTAGCCTCTCGAGTATCACGTCTAGCATGGTACTGGGCAATAATTTGAGCTAATGCACGACAGGTGCGGGACCAGTGATCACGACCTCCACATTTATAGCATAGGTCAGGTGGGTTTTGATTCTGGTGGCGACGGGCCGGACCAGGGTTTCTCTCGTTTTGAGCACGCGGACCAGAATGAGCGTGATATCCACCACGTGGACCTAGCCCACGGTTACCACGGCCACGTGGGGCATGGTAATCTTGGGCTCGATCATAGGGTTGTCCACCACGTCGATTACCACAACCACGAGGGGCATGGTAACCATGGACCCGGTCATAGGGGTGTGCACCATGTGTTGGACGATTACGTCCTCCACCTCTACCACGTCCCCTGTTTCTCCCCCCACGGTTGGCATCATTAGGTGCAACAGCGTTTGCTTCAGGAAAAGGTGCTGCACTAGTGCACACAGGTCGGGATTGATCATTCTTCATTAGTAAGATGTTGTTCTTTTCAGCGAGTAATAAAGTAGTGATCAACTCCGCGAATCTGGTAAACTTCCGCTCTCTGTATTGTTGCTGCATGACAATACATGAGGCCGAAAATGTGGAGAAAGTCTTCTCAAGTAGGTCGGTTTCAGTGAGCTCCTCCCCATAATACTTGAGAAGAGACCGGATACGGCATATCTCAGAGTTATATTCGTTTACGGATTTAAAATCCTGAAAACGAATGTTATGCCAGTCATGTCTTGCTTCAGGCAAGAATATGTCCTTCTGGTGATCGAAACGATCAGCCAGTGAAACCCATAAAATTCTCGGGTCCTCTTGACCCAGGTATTCACGCTGCAGTGCGCGATCCATGTGCCTCCGAATGAGGATCATAGCATCCGCCTTCTGATGCTCAGAAACCACATTGTCTTCCTGGATGGTTGAGCGGATTCTCTTGGCAGTGAGATGAAGCTTCACATCTTCAGTCCACTGGTAGTAGTTTCTTCTAGAAACCTCTAGTGCGTCAAAATCCAGTTTGTTGAGATGTGCCATCCTCTACAAAGATTAATGAATATGATTAGTGCTTTGGGAAAAATGCATCCATAAGCAACTAATGAGAACTTCAGGTTCTATAACATGGTATGATAATTCAGGATATCAATGAAGGAAACTGGAAGTTCCTTTTATTTACAAGTGGTCTATGACATTGGTAAATAACGTATAAAGAATTAAATAAACAAGGAAACATACAAGGAAACAAGATACAATATGCGTAAATATAAATAAATGTTATTTTGATCCTTGATTGAGGAGTATTGCAATGCTTCAGGCATGCATGAGTGTATGTTTTAGGCCCAAGGAGTACAAAAGAGGATTCTGTTTTTTTTTTGGTCGGAGCCGAGCCGAACCATTTCCGGGCGGGCCAAGCCGAGCCGCCTGTTGGCTCTGGGCCTGCACGGAGGCCTTCTGGGCTGGACCGAAGTGGGCTAAGTGTCAGGACCCACCCCTAATCCCCCGGGATTAAGGGCTAAATCTCGATCCCGTCTAACTTACGCATGACACGAAGGCTAAACTGACGTCTAACCTTCATGTGACACGTAAGTCGGACAAGGGATTCTCGATCCGACCGTCCAAAAACTTCCGAACTTCCCAGAGTACGCAAAGTCTGCTGTGGATCATACGTGACAGGACCCATCCCAATCCCCCCGGGATTAGTGCGGAATGACCCTGCTCCCGTCTGACACGAAGTGTCAGACAAGGGATATTTTCGACCTTTGCCCTCCCGGGCTATCAGAGTACACCAGGATCCAGATGAGGCATGTGATATCTCGGTCTCTGCTACAGTCCACATCGTATCCAACCTGAAGGGTATTAAAAACAGAAAGACTGTGAGTGGACAAAAAGGAAAAAGTTTCGTAAAACACATTTATAAAAGACCTTTATACCCTTCATTAAAAAGCATGCATGCATAGTAAAATCATTTATCCAATCACATATGTTAAAACATCCATATTTAAGGTTACAGCCCCAAGTTTCGTAAATACAAGTCACACGGGCTCCTACCCAAAATCATTTACAGAAAACCATAACATAGTAAACATATGTGGGATCTCAGCCCAAATCCATTTATCATTATAAAACACAATTTCCCAATCCACTTGAAATCATGTTTATCCATTATATTTCATATTCAAGAACCTGTCACGGTAAATATAAAGCTACGCGCGTGCTAACTGAGGTCTTAAACCCAAGTCTCTCCAGGGTCCACCCAGTTCAATGTCCGTAGATCAATGACCCTCCCTGGAGGTAACGAACCATGTCCATCCTGAGAGTAAGGACCCAACTGGGGGGCGACTCCACTCAGTCAGTGCTCCGTGACTACTCCGGGGTCCACCCAGGCCAACGACCCTCCCCGGAGGAGACAATCATATATAAAGGATGGAATATGAAAAACCTTTTGAAATCATTCTTTAAACCTTTCCAGGATTCATGCCCGGCCCCCATAAGCCGTCTTGAACCGTAAAATCCTTTCAAGGGTTCATGCCGGTTCCCATAAACCGTCATGACCCGTAAATCCATTTCAGGAGTTCATGCCGGTTCCCATAAACCGTCATGACCCGTAACAACCATTTGTAACACATAGCTGGGCCCTAGGACCGAATCCACATAGAAACTGGACCTCCGGTCCGAATCGTAAACCAATTGGGCCTCCGGCCTGATTCCGTAAATCAAATGGGTTTCGAACCCAAGTTTACCTTTTCGAATCCAAAACAATTTCATGAAATCATATCCAAAACCATAAGTACGGAAAATCAGTGTAAAACTGGAAAATCTCGATTTACGTGCAAGCAAGTAAATCGCCTCGAAATACATGAAACCATACAATTCACAACCATCCAAATCAACATCATGAAATCATATTCATAATCCATATAAAACATTTATGCATGCATCACAGTTTAGAAATCAAGGTCCACTCACAGACTATCCGAAGCCGCGCCTCGATACTCGTGTCATAACCGTCGCCCGGGTCAATCACCGTCACCGGGACTCCCAAACCTGTCCAAATTAAATTAGAGGGTTACTAATAGCCTCATTAACATCTCATTGAAGTCCCATAATTTTCCGATTTTCTAACTATTTTTAAAACCGAACCTAAACCTTCGGACAACCCGAAACCTATCGAAACGATGTCCGATCGACTCGAAACCAGTCCCAAAATGTTCGTTACATCGAATAGATGATTTGACATGTTGGAACCATCCTCAAATTCTCCCCCATGCACCCGCACGCGCCGCCTGAAGTGGCTGCGCGTGGGAGCCACGCGCCAGTGAACAGTGTCGTCTTCCTCCTCGCGACGACCGGTCTAAACCGGTCCGGTCCGGTTCGCCTGCAACTTGGACTAGCGTGATCGGTTCAAGCTCCTACACGGTCCAATCTTCACCGTTTTCACTCCTAATCGATCCTAATCTTCATATAATCATCCTAGGAACCTAAACCAATAACCTAGAACCCTTAAAACCTCTAAAACCCGACCGGTCCAAGAAACCCCTCACGGTTCGAATATCCCCCCTCCTACTTAGGGCTTCCCCAACGTCCAAAGCCTCCAAAAACCTTCCTATTTACTCCTTAGGAACCTAATTAGTTCGAAACCAACACCCAAAACGGCCCATAATACTCAAAATCGAAAATGGAATTAAAAAGGTTAAAACCGATACCTTGCATGGTTTTTCTCCTCCGCCGTGTACGGAGGCCCTTCCTGGTCAGCCACCACGTCCAGCCAGTCCTCAGTTCACTCTCTGTCTCTCTCAAATGGGTTTAAGGTTGAAGGGTTTGGATTTGGATGAAAATGGTGGATCTGTTTTGGTTTGAAAGGAAGAAAATGAATGATCGATGAAGGGGAGAGATATGCATGAATGGGAATTGAGGGCCTGTGGATGGGTGACAAGTGTCACTCATCCATTGGGCCTCCATAAAATATCTGGGCCCCACTAAAGTCCAAAAGTGCAACCGTCTCGTAATTCGTGCAATAATGCACTTGAACTTCCGTGAACCGTAACTTCGCCGTCAAAAGTCCGAATTCGACGTGCCGCCTGACTATGGATTCGTATCGTCACGATCTACGTAATAGTCCTCGACCCTCGGCTATTGGAAATCCCGGTCAAAAAGTCAACTATTTTCCCCTTTTAACCATAATTACCAAAATGCCCCTAAGCTTCCGAACGTCATAACTTCCTCCTCGAATGTCGGAATTGAACGTGCCACATGTCTATGAACTCGTGAAGTCACGAACTACGTCACGGTCATCGGTCAAAGTCCGTTTGACCACCCAAATGAAAAGTCAACATTTTGCCCACGCCCAAGGGCAAAACGGTCATTTTGCATCGTTCGTCCGATTTCGCCTAACTAATCACCGATTAGTCTCACTAATCGTGATTAGTCACTAATCTAATCTAGGAATTTGGGACGGGTCGTTACAGTACGTGTGATGTCTCCTTCTCTCTCGACCAATAGCCTGTGCCGCAACAACCTGGAGGGTATCAAAAACAAGAAAAGACTATGAGTGGACAAAAACAAAGTATAATTTAGAAAACAGTTCAATCAAACAAGTACATTTATACCCTCCACGCAAAAACCAATGCATGCATATCACTTTAAGTCATGAAATCACTCATAACAAAAACCATCATTGCAAAACCATTTGAAAACCCATATCATCTAGGCCTCAGCCTCAAATCACAATTCAATCTCAACACCGGGAACTCAGTCCCAAAACTCATCAAATCCAATTCATCCGGGCTCTTGCCCAAAACATCAGAAAACTAGTGAAAACATCAATTATACAAGTTTACTGGATCTCAAGTGCGCCCGAGTCTTTAAACTCAAAACACAATGCACAAATAGCCAGACCTTCCCGGGATATCCGAGTCTTTAAACTCAAAACACAATCACATGCCTCGGGGGGGTATCTATCCGAGTCTTTAAACTCAAAACCATACCGAGTCTTTAAACTCAAAACCATCAGTCCAGGGCCCTGGCCCCGTCAATCAATTTGAGTCTTTAAACTCAAAACCAGATCCAGTGGGTTTTCTCTTTTCTTTCCGGGTCTTTAAACCCAAAACCATTTTTCAATCAACCATGAAAACCACAGAAAATCCATCTCCGGATTCGCAACAATGATTTCGTAAGCCGGCATTCGGAACCACTTGTCCCGAACCCAAATCCAGACTTCCTTTCCAAACCTCGAAAACCAAAGCCAAAACATCATTTCCGAAATCACAAGAACAGGGCTCTCATCCCGAAATCACTTTTCCGAAATCCGTTTTAAAACCTTGAAATCAAATCATATTTCAAAACCCAAAATCAAATCATTAAAAACATCGTCAAATCATAAAAGAAAACCAAACCTCGAAAAACGTGAAATTCCGTATTTTCCTCGAAAAACCTGCACAAACCAAAAAACGTGCACAAATCGTAAACCATCAAGATCATAAAGTAAATCATAGAATCATGTATGAAAACATATTAAAACATATATGCATGCATCAAGAGTTAGAAAGCAAAGTCCACTCACAGACCATTCCGACGTCCCTCGATACGCGCGCACTTACGCCTTTCCTGGCCATTCCGCTATCCTCGGCTTTCCCGAACCTGTTAAAATCCCATAACGAGGTCACTAACTTCTTCATTAAGTTTATACTTAAATTCCTTAATTTTCCCGGATTAAAAACGTAATTAAACGGAAACCTAAACCTTCGAACCCTTAAGACTAACCCGAGACGTTGTTCGATTGCCTCGAAACTTGTCCCAACAGGTTCGTTACAACGATTAGACTAAAAACTATGTTGGACACTTCCCCAGAATCTTCCCCACGCGCCCTCACGCGCCGCCCACAGGGGCTGCGCGTGGGCTTCACGCGCCTACAACAGTGGCACTGTTCATCGTCTTCCTCAGCCGTTCGACCGGTCTGAACCGGCGAGGGCGGTTCTTCATCATTTTCCAACCATTTTCCGTTCAAACAATCCTAATAGCTTCGTCCTAGTCTGGGTAATTGATTCCACTACTTAATTCCTGAAATAAAGAACCAAATCCCATCGTCCAAAACTCGAAGAAAACTCAGAAAATCTGAGTTTCTGTCTCCGGCCACCCACGACCACCGTGAAGTTCCAGTTCAAACCCTAAGATCACTCTCACCCTCCTAGAGCTAATAGGATCCTTAGAAACCTTCGACAACCCTCCAAACCTCACAACTTTCATTTTGAATAAAACTGGAAAAAACAGAGTACACATAGGGACGTCGAGAAATTACGTGCCTGCCGACCTCCACCGTGAGCTCCGCCGTAGTTCACTGAGTCCACACGACTTCTCTCAAATCACTGAACACCTCCACCCGTCCAATTTTATGGTTTGATCAACTGGGGTGCTCAACTGTGCACGGTGTCCCTGATCTGTCTCCTGGTTTCCGGACACGACACACACACACAGCGCCACCGTCCAACCCTCTCTGAAACACAAACGCTCACTCACCAACCCGTCCTGATCAACCACTCAAGCCCCAAGCCTCCACACACTGAAAATCGATCAACAATCCTCACGGTCTCAACTCCCTGTTTTCTGCTCTTTGAACGATTGCACGGTTCACAATCGTGCAATTTGTAGCCGTGCACACAATAATCTCCTAGAAACCTCTAGGTGTCCCCCACGTGTCCATCACTCCATGGACAACATTTAACATACCCAATCAGCTCTGTACACTTGTCCTCATCCAATTTGCACGCATCCCAAAGCACAGAGAGACCAAAATGCCCATCCTTGTCCAATTTACGATTTTTCCCTTCGCCGTTCTAGATCCGTATCTCACTCGTCCTACGTCCGATGAAGGCATGCCGCCTGTCGTTGTACTCAGGACGACGAGATCTACCTAACGGTCCTCGGTTTCCGTGGAGACACCTTGTCGTGCAAAAAGTCAAAATTTTCCCTCTATTTTAACCAAATTACGACAGTGCCCTCAATCTTCCGAACATCATAACTTCCTTCTCGGATGTCGGAATTGGGTGTGCCACCTGTCTACAGACTTGTGACGTCCCGAACTACGTCATAGTCATCGGTCAAAGCCCAATTGACCGCCCAAACTAAAAGTCAACATTTTGCCCAAACTAGGGGCAAAATCGTCCTTCTACGCCTAATGTCCAACAAGGGGTGTCAGACAAGAGATAACCAACAGTCACTGCCCAAGCGGGGCTTCCAGAGTGCGCAAGGATCGATGGAGGAGGCGTGCAATGTCCCAGTCTCTGCTGCAGTCGCATCCGTGATCAACCTGAAGGGCATTAAAAACCAAAAGATGTGAGTGGACGAAAATCATTAAGTTTAGTAAACACGGTTATAAGACATTTATGCCCTCCAATAAAAACGTATGCATGCCACGAAAACCAGTAACCAAAACGTTTGTCCAACCAAGCCATTAGGGCCTTAGCCCAAAAACCGTTCACTTAAAACCAAGTGTGGGAACTCAGCCCAAAACTGTGGAATACCACTACCAGACATATTAAAACCATGTGGGCCACCGCCCAAAGCCATAAATATAAATCCATAAATCCAAAACCATTTAGGGTCCCCGACCTGACATACCATTTCATAACCAATAATCCATTTTTACCATATAACACATATCCAACCGATAAGCCATTTTATAGATTCATTAATCCATATTTACCATTACCATCACCAGCATCCCTGATGCTTAGCGTCCCAGACTGTCAGGACCCGTCCCAAATATGGCCTCGATACCCGGGACGAACCCTGCTCCCGTCTGACAATCACACTTACAGTATCACAAACAACCAAACAACCTTCACACCACTATAAGCATAACTATCAGACGAAGGAGTAACATATACACAACAACCAGTCAAAGCATAGTTCTACAAAATGGGAACAAAAGTCCTACAATGGTAGTCTCGCAACGGAAGAACGTCGGAAGCTCTATGCCTCGATATTTGCCTCAACGTTCACCCCAGCGCTATCACCACGACCTGGAGGGAAAATTTAAAACCAAAAGTGTGAGTGGACTAGAATAACCAAAGTTTCAAAATCAGTTTATCACTAACTCGAGGTTAAGGAAAAATAAGAATCAGTGTTCCCTCCGTTCTTAAACAGGCATGCCCAACGAAGTATTAGAAAAACATATCATGAAACATCATAAGAAACAGAAACACTATAAAATCTCATAAGAAACAGATACACTATAAAATACCATAGAGAAACAGAAACACTATAAAACGGATAGAGAAATCATAGTTCAGCATCAAATCATCATTTCCGATTAAACCTGCTGGACCTATCCGAGTCTTTAAACTCAATCAGGCCTTAAATGAAATCCGAGTCTTTAAACTCCCGAGTCTTTAAACTCAATCCGGGCCCGTCCCCCGTCAATATCAATCCGGGTCTTTAAACCCATTATCCAGATCCAGCAAATCCAATCCATATCCAGTGTAAACCAATTCGAAATCGATCGCCAAACTCGAATTCGAAATCCCCGGTTCGAAGCCCTTCCGGCGGTTCGAACCGACATTCCGAACCCAAATCCGTAAATCCATTTTTATACCCAGAAATCACACATAAGCACAAATCATATTTCATAACCCATTTATCCTTATTAGAAAACGTTTATAGGTTGAAATTGTAATTATGGCATCAAAATCTGAAAATCGGCTTTTTTCTCGAAAAACGTGCAAAATCTCGAAAATGTCTCGAAAAAACGTGCAAACTCATCAATCACATATAATCATCATTCAAAAGCATAAAAACATATTTAAGATTAAAAACGTCAATAAAACAGTTAGGCATGCTTGAAAGAAAGAAAGAGTCCACTCACAATTCCAGAACGAGTCACTCGCGCTCCGTGCGCTCCTCGACTGTCTCGGGTACCTCCCGTCCTGTCAAAATGCACCAAATAGGGTCACAAACACATTAAGAATACTAATCCTAATTTCGCCAATTTTTCGGGAATTAAATAATATTTTAATCCTAGACCCTAAACCGTCCGGATTCCCGAACAACTCCGTAAACCGAATTCATGTTGGAAGCTTGGCCGGATTCCTCTCCACGCGCCTCCACGCGCCGCCCAAAGTGGCTGCGCGTGGGCCTCACGCGCCTGCTACAGTGCCCTTCAACCTTGAGCAGACCCGGTTCAGCACAGTGGTCTGCAACTGAACCGGCGTCAGCGGTTCTCCGCGGTACCTGCACGATTCCTCTCCCTTTCTTCACCTAAAGCTTCGTCCAGTTCCAACCTATCCATTCCCCTCACTCTCCTGGTTCGATTCACCACTCAGCTTCACAACTGAAGCTCGACAGAAACACACATACGACCCCTGTTTCACGATCCTGCCACTCCGGTCATCCCCCGTCACGGTGGCAACACCAGACGGTTCCTAAGACCCTTCTACATCTAACCCGACTCACCTTGACCATCGACTTGTGCCCAAACGTCACGACTCGACGTTTGAACCCACGGCCAAAACAGAGTACAGAGTACTCTCCGTCGACTGGCTCCGCCGTGCACGTCCCCGTCACGGCGACCATCCCCACACCACTCCTAGAACCTCCCTGAACACCACTGCACTCACCACTCCCTTCGATTCTCATCCTACCTTCACGACTTTTGAATTGAAAAAGCACGGGAAAACAGAGTAAAGAAGCTTACCCTTCGATTCCGTCTCCACCGCAAGCGCCGCCACGTACCACGGTGTTCGTTGGACTCCCTACAGCCTCCTGAACGTCCCACGGTCGTGATTTGAGCCACCACTCGGCGAAGCCACCACCACGAACTCACGGCCTCCCTGTTTCCTCAATCTTCACCGCACCACCACCGTGCCACCGTGCACGATTTCACCACCAAAACCCGATCACTAGGTCACCCTCGACTCTCTGTCACTCTCACTAGTCATCAACTCCCTCACCTTTGCACCGAATCGATCGAACACCCACGATTTCTTCCCCTCTGTTTCTCTGTGTTTCCAACGAGTGCACGGTTCAAAATTAGACAAAGTGTGGCCGTGCACACATTAGTAGCTCCTGGAACCATCCAGTCCCTTGCACGTGTCCAACAGCCATAGGTTAGCCCAAAATATCCCTGCCACTTGCCCTTATCTGATTGGGCTGAGGGAAAATGACCAAAATACCCCTTGTACAAATAATTACCGTTTTGCCCTCGAACGTTCTAGACCCGTATCTTTTCCGTCCGACGTCCGATGACAGCGTGCCGCCTGTCGTTGAACTCAGGACGTCGAGACCTATCTAACAGTCCTCGGTCTACGTGAAAATCCCAAGTCCTCCAAAAAGTCAACATTTTCCTCGTTTACTCAAAATTACGGTAACGCCCCCAATCTTCCGAACGTCATAACTTTTCCTCCGGTTATCCAAATCGAACCTGCCACCTGTCTACAGACTCGTGACGTCCAAACCTACGTCACGGTTAAGGGTCAACACTCATCCAATCGGTAATTCAAAAAGTCAACTTTTCGTCTACTATTCACAAGGGCAAAAACGTCCATTTACACAAAATTTTACAAATTACCTTTTTACCCTTCCCGAACGTACGGGTTGTTACAATCTACCCCCCTAAAAAGAATTTCGTCTCCGAAATTCAGTGAAATAAGTAAGGGTACTGTTCCCGCATCAATGCCTCAGGTTCCCACGTAGCTTCTTCCACTTGATGATTCCTCCACAATACTTTAACTAAGGGAACTGTCTTCCTCCTTAAGACCTTATCCTTCCGATCCAAAATCGCTACAGGCTGCTCTTCGAAACTCAAGTCTTCCCTCAGTTCAACTGGTTGTGCTTCCAGAACATGCGAATCATCTCGAATATACTTCCGAGGCATAGAGACATGAAAGACATTATGTACCTTTTCCAAGTCTGCTGGTAAAGCCAATCGATATGCAACAGGACCAATCCGTTCTATAATCTCATAAGGTCCAATGTAACGAGGACTCAACTTCCCTCGTCTTCCGAACCGCACAATCCCTTTCCAAGGAGACAACTTCAGGAAAACCCAGTCTCCTACGGTAAACTCCAAATCCCTGATCCTACGGTCGGCGTAACTCTTCTGTCGGTCCTGGGCTGCCTTTAATTGATCCCTGATCAATGCCACTTTTTCCTGAGTAAGCTCCACCAATTCAGAAGTAGTCAACCTTCTCTCACCAACCTCAGTCCAACACAATGGAGTCCGACACTGTCGCCCATACAAAGCCTCGTAAGGAGCCATCCCAATGCTCTCCTGATAACTGTTATTGTAGGCAAACTCCATCAAAGGTAAATGAGACTCCCACGTACCCTGGAACTGTAAAACACAAGCTCGCATCATATCCTCGAGAATCTGAATAGTCCGCTCCGACTGTCCATCTGTTTGAGGATGAAATGCGGTACTGAAATGCAACTTAGTCCCAAAAGCTTCGTGTAAGCTCTGCCAAAATCGGGAAGTGAATCTCGGATCTCTGTCAGATACTATCGATTTTGGAGTCCCATGTAACCGAATAATCTCATCTATGAACAACTGTGCAAACTGCGCCAACCTGAAGTTTTCCCGTACTGGCAAGAAATGAGCAGACTTCGTAAGTCGATCCACAATAACCCACACACCATCATGTCCTTTGGGTGTCCTCGGAAGCTTGAACACAAAATCCATCGTCAGGTGATCCCATTTCCACTCGGGGATCGGCAAAGGTTGCATTGCTCCATAAGGTCTCTGCCGCTCGGCTTTTACCTGTTGACAAATCAAGCATCTACTGACATATTCTGCAATCTCACGTTTCATCCCTGACCACCAGTAATGCTCCCGTAGTGTACGATACATCTTGGTCCCACCAGGATGCATCACATAAGCTGAACAGTGAGCCTCATCCAATATGACTTTCTTCAATGCTTCATCCTCAGGTACGCACAATCGTCCACCCTTAACTAAGGCTCCATCCTCACGAATCTCAAAGTCCTGTCTCTCTCCAGCCTCGACCTCAATACGAATGATGCATAGGATAGGGTCCTCAAACTGAGCATCAATCACCTGATCAATCAAAACAGGTCGTACATGGAAACTCGCTAGGAGTGCTCCCTGATCATCCACAGTCAACTCTACTCCCAACCTGCGGAGCTCAACCAGCAACGGTAACCGTACTGTCCTCAAATGTGACAAAGAACTAGCTGACTTCCTGCTCAGAGCATCGGCTACCACATTAGCCTTCCCTGGGTGATACTCAATCGTGCAGTCGTAGTCCTTAAGCAACTCCAACCATCGGCGCTGTCTCAGATTCAATTCCTTTTGAGTGAACAAATACTTCAAGCTCTTGTGGTCCGTGAAGATCCTGCACTTCTCGCCGTACAAATAATACCGCCAAATCTTTAGTGCATGAACCACTGCTGCCAATTCCAAATCATGTGTAGGATAGTTCATCTCATGGGGTTTCAATTGCCGGGAAGCATAAGCAATCACTCTCCCCTGCTGCATCAAGACACAACCCAAACCTAGCAAAGAAGCGTCACTGTACACCTCAAACTCCCCACTATCGTCTGGAAGGGCTAACACAGGAGCAGATGTTAACCGCCTTTTAAGCTCCTGGAAACTCTGTTCACAGTTCTCGTCCCACTCAAATCGAATTCCCTTCCGAGTCAACCTCGTCAACGGTGCTGCTAGAATAGAAAAGCCCTCAATAAAGCGCCGGTAGTAACCTGCCAAACCTAGGAAACTCCTGATCTCTGTCACCGTTTTTGGCTGTTCCCAATTTGCTACCGCCTCAACCTTCTGAGGATCCACGTTGATGCCCTCGGCCGAAATCACATGGCCAAGAAATCCCACACTGGTCAACCAAAACTGACACTTACTCAGTTTCGCATACAACTGATGCTCCCTCAAAGTCTCAAGCACGAGTCTCAGATGTTTCTCATGTGCCTTCGCACTCTTCGAATACACCAAAATGTCATCAATGAAGACAATCACAAAACGATCCAAGTATGGCCGGAACACGCGGTTCATAAGGTCCATAAAAGCTGCTGGGGCATTAGTCAAACCAAAAGGCATCACAACAAACTCATAATGACCGTACCTGGTCCGGAAAGCTGTCTTCGGTATATCCTCCTCTTTAACCCTTAACTGATGGTAACCGGAGCGAAGATCAATCTTCGAAAAATACTGTGCTCCCTTCAGCTGGTCAAACAAATCATCAATCCGAGGTAGGGGTACTTATTCCGGATATTTACCTTATTCAGTTGTCTGTAATCCACACACAATCTCAATCCTCCGTCCTTTTTCTTGACAAACAAAACAGGTGCTCCCCAAGGTGACATACTCGGTCGAATGAATCCGATATCGACCAACTCTTGCAACTGGGCCTTAAGTTCCCTCAATTCGGCAGGTGCCATACGGTAAGGAGTCTGTGAAATAGGCTGTGTACCTGGAAGAAGATCAATCGTAAACTCAAGATCTCGGCGTGGGGGTAGTCCTGGCAACTCCTCGGGAAAAACATCGGGAAACTCCCGCACTACTGGTATGTCCTCCGCCCTCACTGGCGTAGCATGTGTATCCACCACATGAGCTATGTTACCTTGGCACCCCTTACGCAACAACTTGCTAGCCTCAAGTGCCGAAATAACTCAGTAGGAAGTGCACGCTGATCCCCCTGAAACGTAGTCTCTGATAAGCCGGGACTCCGAAAAGTAACTCTCCTATCGAAACAGTCGATAGAAGCATGATGTCTCGTCAACCAGTCCATACCCAAGATAACATCAAAGTCCCACAGATCCAATAGTAACAACTCTGCCATTAACTCAACCTCACCTACCATCACCGGACACTCTCTCAACACCTGAGTCACTACCAACACCTCCCCAGTAGGTGTACATACCCCTAAAGCACAATCCAAAGTAGACACCTCCCTCTCCGTAACCAAACTACAACTCCGAGCTATAAATGAATGAGTAGCCCCGGGATCTATCAAAGCAAAAACAGTGTGACCAAGTATGGTGAGTGTACCTGTCACCACTCCCGGTGCTGACCTAGCCTCCTGCTGAGTCATAGCAAAAACTCGCGCCTGAGGTCCCGATGACCTACCGCGCCCCCTGGAACTGCTCGTAGCACCACCGCCACCCCTAGGGCCTGCTGCCCCTGACACTGAAGCAGTACTCCGCCCGGGTTCTGCTGCACCTCTGCCTGCTCCACCCTCCGGAGCTAACAATGGGCACTCCCGCCGGAAGTGTCCTCGCTCTCCGCAATAGAAGCAAGTATCCCTACCGGGTCCACCGGTATGCCTCCCTGTAGAAGCAACTGAAGTCGCACTCGCCTGAGGAGTCGGCTGTGACCTAGCTCCTCGAAATCCCGAGCCCTGAAAACTGCCTGGTCTGCCATACCGGGCTCCACCAGCCGATGACGACCCACCAAAATTACCCCGTTTCGGGGGCCTCTGACTCGATGCTCCTGGAAATGAATGCTCTCGGCGTCGAACACTGCCCGAATACTGTGGTCTAGCAGGTAAACTGGCCTCAACCCTGACAGCAGCATCAGATAACTCCCGAAATGTAGCAAAAGAGCCAGCTGTCACTATGGCCCTGATCTCTCCTCGAAGGCCCAACTCAAACCGGCGGCACTTCTCCGCCTCGGTCGCCACAAATGCAGGAGCGAAACGAGATAGCATCTGGAATCTCTGCTCATTACTTTGCGACTGTCAAATTCCCTTGCTTCAAGTGAAGAAATTCCGCCTCTTTAGCATCCCGGAAAGAACGGGGATAATACTGATCGATAAACCATTCCCCGGAAGGTCTCCCATGTCACGGTATGTGCATCCCAGCCGGACAGTTCCAGCGTGTACCACCACTCATATGCAGCTCCATCCAACAGAAAAGTAGCTAACAAAACCCGATCCTCTGGAGGACAGTGCATCACCCCAAAAATACGCTCGAGTCGGGTGATCCATCGGTGAGCTTCCTCTGGATCGGCCCCACCGCTGAACGTAGTAGCCCCAAGCCTCTGGGCTCTCTCGATCGAAGCACTCTCAGTCCCTCTCGCCGCTTCATCTTCAGGTCGTGGAAGGGGTTCACGTCGCGGAGGCATGATCGATCGTACGCTGAAAGAGGCATAGAGTTAGTAAAACAACCTAGACCCAACACAAACCGACAAACCTATGCTCTGATACCAATTGTCAGGACCCGTCCCAAATATGGCCTCGATACCCGGGATGAACCCTGCTCCCGTCTGACAATCACACTTACAGTATCACAAACAACCAAACAACCTTCACACCACTATAAGCATAACTATCAGACGAAGGAGTAACATATACACAACAGCCAGTCAAAGCATAGTTCTACAAAATAGGCACAAAAGTCCTACAATGCTAGTCTCGCAACGGAAGGACGTCGGAAGCTCTATGCCTCGATATCTGCCTCAACGTTCACCCCAGCGCTATCACCACGACCTGGAGGGAAAATTTAAAACCAAAAGTGTGAGTGGACTAGAATAACCAAAATTTCAAAATCAGTTTATCACTAACTCGAGGTTAAGGAAAAATAAGAATCAGTGTTCCCTCCGTTCTTAAAACAGGCATGCCCAACGAAGTATTAGAAAAACATATCATGAAACATCATAAGAAACAGAAACACTATAAAATCTCATAAGAAACAGATACACTATAAAATACCATAAGAAACAGAAACACTATAAAACGGATAGAGAAATCATAGTTCAGCATCAAATCATCATTTCCGATTAAACCTGCTGGACCTATCCGAGTCTTTAAACTCAATCAGGCCTTAAATGAAATCCGAGTCTTTAAACTCCCGAGTCTTTAAACTCAATAGGCCTATGGGGGTAATATCAACATATCCGAGTCTTTAAACTCCCGAGTCTTTAAACTCAATCTGGGCCCGTCCCCCGTCAATATCAATCCGGGTCTTTAAACCCATTATCCAGATCCAGCAAATCCAATCCATATCCAGTGTAAACCAATTCGAAATCGATCGCCAAACTCGAATTCGAAATCCCCGGTTCGAAGCCCTTCCGGCGGTTCGAACCGACATTCCGAACCCAAATCCGGAAATCCATTTTTATACCCAGAAATCACACATAAGCACAAATCATATTTCATAACCCATTTATCCTTATTAGAAAACGTTCATAGGTTGAAATTGTAATTATGGCATCAAAATCTGAAAATCGGCTTTTTTCTCGAAAAACGTACAAAATCTCAGAAATGTCTCGAAAAACGTGCAAACTCATCAATCACATATAATCATCATTCAAAAGCATAAAAACATATTTAAGATTAAAAACGTCAATAAAACAGTTAGGCATGCTTGAAAGAAAGAAAGAGTCCACTCACAATTCCAGAACGAGTCACTCGCGCTCCGTGCTCTCCTCGACTGTCTCGGGTACCTCCCGTCCTGTCAAAATGCACCAAATAGGGTCACAAACACATTAAGAATACTAATCCTAATTTCCCCAATTTTTTGGGAATTAAATAATATTTTAATCCTAGACCCTAAACCGTCCGGATTCCCGAACAACTCCGTAAACCGAATTCATGTTGGAAGCTTGGCCGGATTCCTCTCCACGCGCCTCCACGCGCCGCCCAAAGTGGCTGCGCGTGGGCCTCACGCGCCTGCTACAGTGCCCTTCAAACTTGAGCAGACTCGGTTCAGCACAGTGGTCTGCAACTGAATCGGCGTCAGCGGTTCTCCGCCGTACCTGCACGATTCCTCTCCCTTTCTTCACCTAAAGCTTCGTCCAATTCCAACCTATCCATTCCCCTCACTCTCCTGGTTCGATTCACCACTCAGCTTCACAACTGAAGCTCGACAGAAACACACATACGGCCCCTGTTTCACGATCCTGCCACTCCGGTCATCCCCCGTCACGGTGGCAACACCAGACGGTTCCTAAGGCCCTTCTACATCTAACCCGACTCACCTTAACCGTCGACTTGTGCCCAAACGTCATGACTCGACGTTTGAACCCACGGCCAAAACAGAGTACAGAGTACTCTCCGTTGACTGGCTCCGCCGTGCACGTCCCCGTCACGGCGACCATCCCACACCACTCCTAGAACCTCCCTGAACACCACTGCACTCATCACTCCCTTCGATTCTCATCCTACCTTCACGACTTTTGAATTGAAAAAGCACGGGAAAACAGAGTAAAGAAGCTTACCCTTCGATTCCGTCTCCACCGCAAGCGCCGCGTACCACGGTGTTCGTTGGACTCCCTACAGCCTTCTGAACGTCCCACGGTCGTGATTTGAGCCACCACTCGGCGTAGCCACCACCACGAACTCACGGCCTCCCTGTTTCCTCAATCTTCACCGCACCACCACCGTGCCGCCGTGCACGATTTCACCACCAAAACCCGATCACTAGGTCACCCTCGTCTCTCTGTCACTCTCACTAGTCATCAACTCCCTCACCTTTGCACCGAATCGATCGAACACCCACGATTTCTTCCCCTCTGTTTCTCTGTGTTTCCAACGAGTGCACAGTTCAAAATTAGACAAAGTGTGGCCGTGCACACGTTAGTAGCTCCTGGAACCATCCAGTCCCTTGCACGTGTCCAGCAGCCATAGGTTAGCCCAAAATATCCCTGCCACTTGCCCTTATCTGATTGGGCTGAGGGAAAATGACCAAAATACCCCTTGTACAAATAATTACCGTTTTGCCCTCGAACGTTCTAGACCCGTATCTTTTCCGTCTGACGTCCGATGACAGCGTGCCGCCTGTCGTTGAACTCAGGACGTCGAGACCTATCTAACGGTCCTCGGTCTACGTGAAAATCCCAAGTCCTCCAAAAAGTCAACATTTTCCTCGTTTACTCAAAATTACGGTAACGCCCCCAATCTTCCGAACGTCATAACTTTTCCTCCGGTTATCCAAATCGAACCTGCCACCTGTCTACGGACTCGTGACGTCCAAACCTACGTCACGGTTAAGGGTCAACACTCATCCAATCGGTAATTCAAAAAGTCAACTTTTCGTCTACTATTCACAAGGGTAAAAACGTCCATTTACACAAAATTTTACAAATTACCTTTTTACCCTTCCCGAAGGTACGGGTTGTTACACAGACGCTTGACGTCCCTACCGTCATATCTCACGGTATTGAGCAACGCGTGCTGCCCGGGGTCTCACCGGGTCCATATCTCTGACATCCCCGATGTCTGACGTCCCTGATGTCAATCATAGCAATCCTGCTCCTGAGTCATCATATAGTCCGGCTGCTCCGTATAATGACCCCTCGCAAGCAATGCACCGTGACTTCCCCAGTATCCCAGACACCTGGAGGAGACCATCATATATCCTTGTATCCAAATGGTATATGGAAAACAGTTTTATTAAATCATTTCACAACATTACAATGGGCCCTTGCCCGAAATCTCCATAAAATATTACAATTACATGTAGGGTCCCTGACCCGAAATCATGTTTATTAAACATAGGGTCCCAGACCCGAAATCACATTTATAACCCAACTGGGCCCCATGCTCGATTTGTAAACCATTGGGCCCACGGTCCGATTTCGTAAATCAACTGGGCCACTGGCCCGATAACATCACTCGAATGGGTCTTAGCCCGTTTTCATAAACAACTGGGCCCCTGGCCCGATTTCATAAAGCAACTGGGCCCCCGGCCCGATTCATTAACACAATTGGACTCCAAGTCCGAGGTTTCCAAAATAATTGGGCCTCAAGCCCGAGTTCATCTTTCCAACTCCAAAACCCTTTTTATCACATTATTTATTAAGCCATTAAGCCATAAGCACATAAAACCACAATAAAACCGTTAACCTCGATATACGTGAAATACGAAAAAATACCTCGAAATACGTGCAACATACCCGAACTCAATACTCACAATCACCATCATAGAAATCACGTATATAAAACATATAACACATTTAAGCATGCATAGGATTTATAAAACCAAAGTCCACTCACAGACCGTTTTAACGAGATGCCTCGATATGCATGCCATCGGCCCTCCCGGGCCACACCACTATCACCGGGACTCCCATCCTGTCCAAATCACATTAGAGGGTCACTAACCTCTTCATTAACATCCTATCAAAGTCCCGTAATTTTTTCGAATTTTTAATTATTTTTAAACTTGATTTAAAACCTTCGGACGTCCGAACAATATCGAGACAATGTCCGATCGACACGAAACCAATCCCAAAATGTTCGTTACATTAAATAGGACAGAGGTCATGTTGACCTCACCTCGAGATTCGTGCCCACGCGCCGTCACGCGCCGCCGTGAGTGGCTGCGCGTGAAACCCACGCGCCTGCTACAGTGCATCGTCCTAACCCGTATGTCTGGTAAACGGGTCCAATTAGCCCGCGAGATGACCCGGTTCCAATCCTATCAATTCAGCCTTAACCTTCCAATTAATCATTCAGTTAGCTTCGTTTTAACTTAAATTAAAGTTCTGTAACGTTAATTACACAAAATATTACCTACAATCCCACGATTCCATGATGAACAATGAAGAACACCCGTCACTGTGCAATCATGGAGTTCCGTCAATCTCAACCGGTTTCTTCCAATTGATGCACCCATAAGCATCACTGGATCATGAGAAGCAGTTTCCCCACATCAATTACACCGTTTGATTGCTCCAAGATCACAACACAACCTCGATTTTCTTCCTCTGTCACCAAGCTCGTTCAGAGTGAATTGGGCACCAAATTCCTTCATTCTTTCGATGAAATTGATCGTGGCACTCCCAGAAAGCTCGAATTGAGCTCCATTTCGATCCTCAGAGACTAACTCTCAGTATTCGAATTTTCCCCCCAAATTTTCTAATTTTCGATTTTGATTTCATCCTCCCTCACTCTGTCCGTGTGTTTCTCTCAATTAATACAATCTTCAAGTCTCTCAATTTCTTCAATTCTGCCATGAGAAGGCAGCCAATTCCCCCAGCTCACACACTCAGTTGGTGTTGTTCACGGTGTAAGGAAATATGAAGAAAATGGAAGACAAGGATGATTAGAGATGATGATGATGTTGTAATGATGGTGTTTGGAGGGAAACAAGGAGCTGGAAACAAGGGATGGGTGACACTTGTCACTCATCCGGATGTGCACAGTCATCGGTTACTATTCATTATTATATTATTATTTTAATCGAAGCCTCGGTTCGTTAATTCGTTTCCTTGACCATAACTTCGTCGTCGAATCTCCGATTTCGGCATGCCGCCTGTCGTTGGTTTTGTATCGACGATACATACGTAACGGTCCTTGGCCCTCATCCATTGGACCTCCCGGTCAAAAAGTCAACATTTGGCCCCTAATATGCCAAATTACCAAAATGCCTCTCAACTTCCGAACATCATAACTTTCTCCTTGAATGTCGGAATCGAACGTGCCACCTTCTATGAACTCGTGACGTCCCGAGCTACGTCACGGTCATCGGTCAAAGTCCGTTTGACCGCCCGATAAAAAAGTCAACATTTTGCCCACGATCAGGGGCAAAACGGTCATTTTGCACATTTTGTCCGATTTCGCCCTACTAACCACCGATCGACCTCACTAATCAAGATTAGTCACTAATCTAATCCCGGAATTCGGGACGGGTCGTTACATCGGGCCTTTGTGTTTTTTTTTCTTTGTTTTTCCTTTTTTTTTCCGGGGCTGGGCCTTCAGGGCTGTAGAATTTTTTCGGTTTGAGAGAGATTCCGGGCCTGGGTTTTTTTTTCGTTTCGGGCCGTGGGAGTTGGGTGGCCTTCTGGGCTCCAAATTTTTCAGACCTTCTAGGCCTCCACTTGTGTTCTCTCTTGGGTAGGAAAAAAAAAACCCTAATTGCTGCCCCCATTTTTTCAACTGCCAGGTATCATGCCACTAATTTTGGCAAAAATTGAGGGGGGGAACCAATCCATTTGTTTTTCAGCCGTAACCCACTCCAATTTTGTGTCCTTTTTTTTTTTAATTGTTCACACAGCCATAGATAATGGAATATCAACTAAATATCAACAAAAGCCAATCAAGCTTCCACGATTCCAATTTAATATGCAATTCGGATTATCATCAAATTTGGGCAAATAATATCAATTATCATGAATTTCAAACAATGATCAACCTATTCAATTAATTGAGGTTAGGAATCAACCAGTTAAATATATTGATTCATAATCCAAGGGTTCATCATAATTATCACATAACCAGCATCTATAAACATCAAACACAAATATGAAAAATTTCAAATAATTCAATTCAACATATCAATGATCATTAATTCATGTGATTATAGAAATCATAATTATTGATTCCAAACAATTCCTATAAACATGAATTCTAGGGTTCATCAAGAATAAAAAAAATTCAGAAAATTTAAATAAACATAGAACCTTTGCTATCAATTCAAGCATAGTATATGCAATTCAATAGTGAATTTAATTTCAATAATTACCAAATGATTATTAATTTAATAATCCTAGAATTCATGCGTTCTAGGGTTTGAGACAATGATAAAATAAATTAGATTTTAGTATCGAAAGCCTACTTGGTTGATGGGTAGTAATTCTCCTTTCGAGTAATCCTCAATTCTGAGACGATCGTGATGATAACGTGTTGTGAAGGAAAATCGATAGATGAATGCAGAGAGAATATGGAGAAGCAGGGAGAAGAAAATAATACGTCTGATTATTATGAGATTATAATTAGGGTTTACAAGCATTAGTTATCCCTTATATAGGGGTGAATAATTAATGAATACAAAAGGACAAAACTACCCCTAGCACCTATTACATAAATAGATATAACCATTAACCTATTTACAACAGCGTTATCATTGTAGACTAGTAGTATCATCTTGCTGTATATGTAATGTGATGTGATGAATTAAACATAGACGAGAGAAGGAATGTTTAAATTTATGGAAAAAAATTGGTTTGGAGAGACGGGGATTAGTATTACTGAGGAAACGGAGAGTAAATTAATTGGTGGAGGGCGATGGCCAACAGCTGCAGTGGCCCAGGATCTACGCCCTACAGACCCTACCCCCTACTCAAGACCCTACGCGGTCACGAAGACGCCGTATCGTGTGTTAAGTTCTCACATGACGGCGCCCTGCTGGCCTCGGCGTCGCTCGACAAGACCGTGATCTTGTGGTCTTCTACCAACCCAACTGACAGGACCCATCCCAATCCCCCCGGGATTAACGAGGGATGACCCTGCTCCCGTCTGACACGGAGTATCAGACAAGGGATATTTCCGACCTTTGTCCTCCCGGGCTATCAGAGTACGCCAGGATCCGGAGGAGGTATGTGATATCTCGGTCTCTGCTACAGTCCACATCCGATGTCAACCTAAAAGGCAGTCAAAAAATTAAAAGCTGTGAGTGGACAAAACCAAAGTTTATAAAACATATTTCATAAAAGACCACATTTTTACCCTTCACTAAAAAACATGCATGCATTCGAAAACCATTTAACCAAAGAAACCATATGTGGGAACTAAGCCCAAATCAGAAATAAACCAAATGTCGAAAGGACCACCATGAAATCGACCATACGGGCCACTGCCAATCCATAAGGAAACCAATAAGGGACTCAGCCTAAAACCATAACCATACTGAAACCAAATACATGAGCCACTGCTCAAATCCTGTGCACACCTGTTATCAAAGAATCGTAAAGATTCAACCATACGGGCCACTGCCCAAAACTTATGTAACCATACATCACATCTCATATACCATATCATATATCATATATACATATAAGTCACACAACCAATCCTGTCACGGCATCCAAAGCTACGCGCGTGCTACCCGGGTCTCAATCCGAGTCTTCTCAAAGTCAAGGTCAATGTCCGCAGATCACTTATCCTACTCGAGGTATAGTAACCATAGCCTTCCTGAGAGTAAGGAACCCAACTGGGGGGTGACTCCACTCAGTCGGTGCTCCGTGACTACTCCGAGGTCCACTCAGACCAACGACCCTCCCCGGAGGAGATAATAGTAGTAAAGGAAGGTATATGTATATATATATACATAATACAAATATCCATGCCCAGTTCCCCTGAACTGTTATGATCCATAATATCCATAACCAAGGTAACATGCCAGTTCCCATAAACTGTCATGTACCGTAATAACATAACCAGGGTAACATGCCGGTTCACATAAACCGTCATGTACCATAATAACATAACCGAGGTAACATGCCGGTTCCCATAAACCGTCATGTACCGTAATAATATAACTAGGGTTCATGCCGATCCCCATAATCCGTCATGAACCACGATACCATCACAATGGTTCATGCCGGTTCCCATAAACCGTCATGAACCGGGAAATCCATTTAAGGTTCCCTGACCTGAAATCAAAACTGTAAAGTAACCTGGGTCTCGTGCCCGAACATAGGACATCAGCTGGGCACCGTGCCCGATAGCTGAGGTCATATGCCCGAGACAAAATCAATTGGGTCTCATACCCGAGTTTATCCTTTTGGAAATCCAAATCCAAATCATTTAAACCATTAAAGAAATACAGACCCGTATAGGCACAGTATATGGCCGAAACCTCGAAATACGTGCCTATACGTAACCACAACCAAATGCACCCATGGCATTACCAAACATGTATAAAACATATAATAAACATTTATGCATGCACCAATTTAGAAAACAAGGTCCACTCACAGACCGTCCGAGTTGCCGCCTCGATTTGCGTGCCATACGGCTCCCCTAGCCAAACACTGTCACTGGGACTCCCGAACCTGTCCAAATTGTAATAAAAGGTTACTAACTACTTAATTAATATCCCACTAAAGCCCCGTAATTTTCCCGAACTTTTAACTATTTTTAAGCCGACCCTAAACCTTCCGATGCCCCGAAACATATCGAGACGGTGTCCGATTGACGCGAAACCAGTCCCACAATGTTCGTTACATCGAATAGACGATTTCACATGTTGAACACTTCCCCAAATTACTGTTCACGCGCCCCTAGAGGGTCCAAAACACTGTTCATCGTCACTAACCTCCAGCTGAACCAGTTTACTGTTCACCCGTCTTCAACCTCAGTTTTCTCTGGTTTTCGGACCGATTTTAGGCCCATTTCATCTCCTTTTATCCTAATATCATCCTAATTCTATTTCCTATCATTTAGACATTAAAACCCGAGCAAAAACCACCCAAAACCGTGCTTTTCCGATCGGCCATGGTGGCCGGATTTTCCCTCGCCGTTCACGGCCATTTCCGGCCATCCCAAGCCCCAAAACTAATCCTAAACTTCTCCCTAGGTCCCCAGAAACCTAACCTAGGTCTTAGAATCGAATAAAAATCAACAAAACCGAAGTTTGGATTTTTGAATATTTTACCTTACGGTTTGGCCTCCCCGTCGTGGCCACCGTTGTGGGCCGCCGTCCTCAGTCATTGTTCTTAGTCCTTCACTCTCTCACATGGTCACACATGAGTACCGTAATGGTTATGGTGGTGTGGTGTTTGTGTGTTTGAAGAAAAATGAAGAAATAGTGCATAAGGGTGGTTTCGGGTTTGTGAGAAAATGCAAAGAAATGAAGATGATGAAGAGGGTTTGATCTGATGAGAGAAGAGAGATTGATTAGATGATTAGATGAGTGGTGAGGATTTGAGAGATTAGAAGGAATTGATGGTTAGGATTTAAAGTTGTTAGGATTAATTATATAATAATCAATATAATAATATTTTATTAAGTAGATCCACTTTTTAGGGGTTTGTCCAATGGGATGAGTGACATCCATGAGACCCACCAAAAATATCTAGCCCAATCAGATTTTGCCAAATCATCACCGTCTCGAAGTACGTGCATAGTGAAATCGAACTTCTGTGACCTATAACTTCCCCGTTCGAAATCCGATTTCAGCATGCCGCCTGTCAATGGATTCGTATCGTCCCGATCTACGTAATAGTCCTCGGCCCTCAGCCATCGGACATCCCGGTCAAAAAGTCAACTATTTGCTCCTTTTAACCATAATTACCAAAATGCCCCCAAGCTTCCGAAGACAGGACCCGTCCCAATCCCACTGGGACCACCCGGGGACGTGCCCCGCTCCCGTCTGACAATGACTCTAAACATACCAAAATTACCCTTAAATAAAAACTGAATACTTAAATAGATAGATAACGTACTACAACAGTGTTTAAAGCGATACTGTCAGACAAGGGAAAGTAAAATACAACACGTGAGCACAATAGTCAGAGTACATTTATTCGGTGCTCAACCTACCCACAAGTGGGTGTACAGGTGCACAGCTAAGCAAACTAAACCTCTGCCTCCTCCTCCGGGTCCTCCTCCTCTATTTCCGTGTCAGGGTTTGGAGGGGTCAGTAAAACAAGGGTGAGTGGGCCAAAAATAACAGTTTATAAATCAATTTAATAATAAATAATCATAAGGTTTTACCCCTCCGTTTTCCAAATCTTGCATGCAGTGAAAATATAATATTATAATGAAATCATAACCATAAAACCACAATAATAATCGAAAGGAGAAACTAACATATCAGTGCACTGTAAAACCCAACCCAAATGATGTCACGGTTCTAAGGCTACGCGTTGCCACTCAGGGTCTCACACCCGAGACTCTTTAGGTACATCAGCTCCCGGTATCCCGGTCACTACCCGAGGTATATGAACATGCCTTCCTGAGAGTAAGCAGCCCAACGGGGGTCAACTCCACTCAGTCAGGGCCCCATGACTACTCCAGGGTCCACCCAGGCCAACGACCCTCCCTAGAGGAGACAATATACACAGGTAGGAAAGTACAGTACAATAACAGTATAGTTTACCCTATGTCCTTCCGGACATCCCAAACAAAATCCACATATAATCCAGACGGGTCTCATGCCCAAAACATTGTAATAGCATATATAAACAGTTCATATAAGACTCATCGAAATCATAAGTGGAAATAGTAAAACAATTTATGCATGCAAGCCTTTTATAAATCAAACAGCCCACTCACACTCGGTCCTTGTTGCTCAACGATCTCTAAAACCTGTATTTTTATACCTGAGGGTTACTTAAGGACCCTATAACATCCATACTAAGACCCTAGAACAGATCCGCCTCAAAATCGCATCCCGGGCACTATTCCCGGTGCTTCAAACCCCATTTTGACTAATCTAACGATCTCTGATCGACACAAAACCACCTCCATTGGATCCGTATCGTTGAAACCTTGAAAATGGTACCGGTCCCACCAAAATCACTGTTCACACGCGCCCCCCACGCGCCTGGTCAACGCTGCTACAGTACTGCTGACGTCAGCAGTGACGTCATGCTGACGTCATCACTAACACTTGTCAGGTAACACGTGGCATGTTCTGATTGGTCCCTGGTCTGACAACATCTGACAGGATGACGTCATCATGACGTCAGGAGTGACGTCAGCATGATGACGTTATCATGCTATAGTACCGGGTCAGCCCGTTTGACTGGAACCGGGTCGCCGTCGACCCACGGCTTGACCCGATTCCACCGTACGATTCCGGCCACCATTTTCGACGGGGTTCATCCCTATAGGGTCGTCTAGGTCTGTTCTATGGTTCTACAACCTCAAAACAGGAAGAAAGCTAGAAGAAACTCACCGATCCGTCGCTGAACTCACGGCCAGGAATCCGGTCGTCGTCTCCGGCGATCCACGCCGTCTCCGTCGTCCAAACTGGTTCCAAACAGTTCGTCTCTCACCCTAGGACATTTCTATCACCAAATAATCGATTTCCTAGCATCAAAACAAGTTGGTTCGAAACAGGGGAGTAAAAACGGGTTCTCGGGTTTTCGGCCTTACCGCCGCCGTGTCGCCCGCAGGCTTCGCCGTTGTCCAGTTACGCTCCTGGGGTCCTCACGGTGTAGACTGGAGCTTCCCCTGCGTCGAGGTGGTGTGGATATCGCGGTTTGCTTCTTGGACCCGATTCCTTGGTGTTTCGGGTCTGTGTTTTGCACGGCTGTTCAGGCGGGGGAAATGGGGTGGTGGTCGCCGGTGATGCACGGTGATGATGAGCAGATGTTGGTGGTGCTGTGGGTGGTCGTCTGGTGCGATGAGGGCAGCTGGTTTGTGTGTTTGGGTGGAGAGAAAATGGGAAGAAGATGCACGGGTTAGGGGGGATGGATGTGTGTGTTTGTGAGAAAAGGCAGAGATGATCGTGCATGAAGAAGAAAAAGCAAAGGAAATGGAAGGCTGAGATTCATTTGGGCAGAGATCCAAGGGCTGGGGTTAAATGGAAGGAAAAATAAATGATTATAAAATGAAGGAATAGTGTAATGTTGCTTTATTGGAATAGTATGGACTTGGATGGGTGACACTTGTCACTCATCCGCTTATTTTAATTCCAATCTGAATTTGCACGGATTCCCGTAATAAATTAATATTTTATTCCGTTGTTCTCGGTTCGTAAATTCCGCTAAAACGCTTCCTTGACCATAACTTCCTCATACGAACTCCGATTTCGGCGTGCCGCCTGTCTACGGATTCGTGACGTCCCGACCTACGTCATAGTCATGAGTCAAAGTCCAAATTGTTTCCCGGGTCAAAAGTCAAAGTTTCCCTCCCTTCAGGGGCAAAATAGTCTTTTTACATTAAAATATTATTATTCTCGGTTAGGGTCGTTACATTCCGAACATCATAACTTCCTCCTCGAACGTCGGAATTGAACTTGCCACCTGTCTATGAACTCGTGACGTCCTAAACTACGTCACGGTCATCGTTCAAAGTCCATTTGACCGCCATAATGAAAAGTCAATGTTTTACCACGGCTAGGGGCAAAACGGTCATTTTGCATCGTTCGTCCGATTTCACCCTACTAATCACGGATTAACCTCACTAATCATGATTAGTCACTAATCGAATCTAGGAATTTGGGAAGGGTCGTTACACCAACCCTCCTACGCCGCCTTATTGGCCACTTCGAAGGCATCTCCGACCTGACCTGGTCCTCCGATTCCCACTACATATGCTCTGCCTCAGACGATCACACCCTCTGCATCTGGGGCGCACTCTCCTTTGCAGGCGAGTGCGTCAAGATCCTCTACGACCACTCCGAAGTCGTTATCTGCGTCAATTTCAACCCGCATTCCAATCTTATCGTCTCCGGCTCCTTCGACGAAGCGATTCGTGTTTGGGAGGCCAAGACCGGGAAGTGCCTCCACATCATCAGGGCTCGCTCCCTTCCTGTAACCTCCGTTCACTTCAACCGAGATGGGTCCCTCATCGTCTACGGCAGCCACGACTGCACTTGTAAGATTTGGGACACCGCGTTTGGGACTCTCCTGAAGACGCTCATTGACGATAAGGACCCTGCAGTCTCCTTCACCAACTTCTCACCTAATGGGAGGTTCATACTCGTTGCCACCCTCAATGACACCCTCGTAAGTACACACCCTCTTCCTTTTCTTCTGAAAAGTCATCATTTTCCTCTCCTGCTTACATCGAAGTTTTGATTTTTATCGTCGATAAGTTCTGATTTTATTGTTGATAAGCATACTTCTTCAATTGCATTGTAATTTTCTTTAACTTTGATTTTTATTGTTGATAAGCATGCTTCTTCAATTGGTTGCAATTTTCTTTAGGCTAGTTGGTGTGATCCTAAAGTCCTAATGGATTGAATTCTTTATTCAAACTCAAAAGTATTTTGAAAGCCGTGAATGTTAGGGGATTTTGTTAGACATAAACGGAAGCTTACCTTATGGGGATTTTGTTTTCCGATAGAATATCAAAACGCACTTTTAGCTTCAAAATACTTTGAATGAAGAGTTTTACAATACAATCCAACATGACTCACCAAAGAGCCCAAAGGCTTGAGCTGATTAGCAATGCAATTTGTGATAGATGATCTTCCATTAATGGGCAGGGGTGTATTATTTGTTGATAACTTTTATGATTGTGCATCCTAGTTTGGATTTGTCATCAATAATGCACATCAAAACTTACCGACATGTTATCTATACATTTTCGATACCGAATACGTACGTTCAACTGTAATTTTGTTCTTGATGTGGTTAATTTGATATGTGAATTCCGTATCTTCTTAGAGGCTGTGGAACTACTTAACTGGGAAGTTTTTGAAGATATATTCAGGTCATGTGAACAGTGTAGATTGCCTAACATCCACATTTTCAGTAACGAATGGTAAATACATTGTGAGTGGCTCTGAGGATCACCGTGTTTATATATGGGATCTTCAGCAGAAAACTATGGTGCAGAAACTCCAAGGCTTTGGACACCGTCATCTCGGTTTCTTGCCATCCAATCGAGAACAAGATTGCCTCTGCAGCTCTCGGAAATGATAGAACCGTCAAGATTTGGTTTCAAGATGCTTAGCATTTTAGCAACATGAAAGTTTCAGATATACTGTAAAATCTAGCTTTCACAATTTGGCCCTGGGCTTTTTTACTCAATGTACTACAGTAGTGCTCATGTAACTCATAAAGGTTATGCTTACTAAATTGATCATACAAAAATTCTCTGGTGCATGTTCTGTTAAATGCTGGGTTTATATGTGGATAATGTATTGGATTTGGATGGAGGGATTCGTATAATGTATCAATCAATGTCTTCTTCAGAGAGTTGTCTGCCTTTTGAAGGGGTAGGATTTGTATGTCGATCGATGATGTATTGGAATGAAAGAGGGGATTTGTATTATGTACTGATTAATGTCCTGTTTAAAGATTTGTCCTTTTTTATCATTATTTTTTTTTTTTTTATCGAGGTTGAATTTGTATGGGTATAATTTCTAGTGTACTCGAATGAAAGATGGATTTGTATTATGTATCAATTAATGTCTTGTTAAGAAAATTATTTGCATTATTGATCAAAAAAAAGAAAATTATTTGCATTTTTTATCGATAGTATATTAAAATGGAGGAGGAATTTACATTATGTATGGATGAATTTCTTCTTCAGAGAATAACTTATAAAGCAAACAGATATTTTGGGTATGATGAGAATATGACAAAATGAGAACTCTATCTCTGTCCTCTCTCGCCCTCTATTCTCCACCGCGACGCCATCTCTCCTGGTCACAAACCCATCTCCGCAGCCCCACTTTCTCACCGCACATCGCCGTAACTTATCCAAAACAAGCAAGATTCCGCGGCGAACATGTTGTCGCCGGCAGCTACTCAAACGACCCAAAAGAGTCTCAGTTCTTGGATGAAGACGGCGTTGTTGATGACATGGATGGCTACATGGACTACCTCTCTCTTGAATACGACTCCGTCTGGGACACCAAGCCCTCTTGGTAACCCTCTTTATTTTCACTCTTATTTCAATTCATTTTTAGTTTTCATTTTGTTTTCGTCGTAACGGATTTATTTTATCCTTGTTTTGTTTGGTGTTTTTTGTTTTAGGTGTCAGCCATGGACAATTACTCTGACTGGAGTGGTGGTGATTAGTGGGAGCTGGGTGGTTCTACACTCAGAATTTGTCACAATCTTGGCAGCCTTACTAATTACCACATGGTGGTACATCTTTCTGTATTCTTGCCCAAAGGTTTGTGTGTGCCCATTGGTTGATATTCATTATGTTGAAGTACGCCCGTCTTTCTGAAATCTCAACATAATAACATTGTGTTTTTGAAGCAGGCATATGCAGATATGATCGCGGAGAGGCGGAGTAGGGTCACTAATGGTGTTGAAGACACCTTTGGGCTGGGGAAGACCCGGTGATCTTTGATTCAATGTTGATTGTGGAATGTGTACTACCTAAGTTTGTAGCCTATTTTGCTTTTACTCATTGACCGTCCATTGAATGGAATGATTTTGATTCACTATTGGTGTCCCTTCATTTCCTTTTTCAATTTGCAGCCAGGGATGATGTAATGTGTTCTGGAAAGCTTCCTTGGATGTGGTTATGCATTCCAAATTTATCCACCTGATGCGAAAATTTATGTTTTTTTCCAAAATTTACTTTTGGATATAATAGATAGCTGTAAATTAAAGTGGTTTAGTTTGAGTAAAAGTAGGAATAAAGGAGCTGGTGGTGGTTGTGGTAGAGTAGAGGTGGTGGTTGTGGCAATGGAGATAGATGAAGAGGTCGACGAGGTGGTGGTGAGGATGGTTGTGGGTGTGGAAGAGGTGATAGAGGCAATGAGAGTATACATCGAGGAAGAGGTGAGGCAGAGGTAAGGGTGTATGAGGTAGTGGTGGCAGTGGCAGCGGCAGCAGCCGCTTATTAAAACTTGACATCGGACTATGGAAACTCTCTAATGGCAAACACTTTGATTGCCTACCCAACCGGCCCTAAAATATTCGATCTTTCTTGGAAGAAATTTTTATCTCATGCTAATTAATAAGCGATCATACAATATCAAGAGATTTGATGCGGCATTAAGAAAATTCAAACATTATATCATTTAACAGTACATCATCTCATTACTCATACATGACTAGCTCTCTCCTAAGGAGCGGGCATTATTAGAAGCCTTTCTTCCGACGCCTGACTTCCGGTAGAAGCCTTCTCCGATGCCAGGAGGGATTGCAAGTCGCTGCCATTTGCCAAGCTGTTGAACTCAACAGCTTTCGAAGGCATGGCTGGGTATCGCCGTTGGCAAAATGTCATGAGTCTCTTGATTGACTGTAAGTACTTGCGAGTTGTCTCATCATTCATGATGTGAGCCACACTGTTGGTGTAGATCTTCTCGCGAGCTGAACGTTCGTGGATACCAACCATAGTGACACCAATCGGCCATGGAGCATTCCCAATTGCCAGCTTAATGTACTGGTCCATTGCAGCAAGGTAGTCTCTCTTCATGCAGCACCGAACCACCACCATCAATGCTATGCGAATATCATCTTGAAGGATCTGAAACATGGAATACACCGATTGAATAATGCGTAATTAGAAATTAAAACAACACCGGTTGGAAGGTAAAATGATGAGAAACAAAAGCTATCCCGGCTTGTAGTAGAGCTCAAGGCTATCCACCACAAAATTGGGATAAGTCTCCAAAAAAATATCTAATGCCTGATTACAGAACCATCTTTAACATCCATTTTGGACTATGAACAACTATGAAACATGCACTTGAGGTGACAGTGATTCTCAAATATCACGAAACCCAATGTGATACCATGAGATAGAATGCGATAGAATGCACTAGAAACAAAGACACCAGGAACTCGTTATCTACTCTTACCGGTCAAAGCGAAATCTTTTATTTATAATGGACACTTCATCAATACTACTAAAGGAAATCCATGGACTAATTCTCGCATATAAGCATATAACTAATGCCTAATTACAGAACCCTCTTTCACATCTGTTCTGTACTATGAGCAACTATCAAACCTGCAATCTATCTCCCTGTCCCATATGATGGTCAAATTTTCAGAAAGGAAAATCAAGGTAGATAATTTCCATCTCCAAGTTTTAGATATACTCAATCCTAGTGGATTTAGGGGCCTACGGATGCAAGGGCTTTGAATCGTAAGAAAAATCACGTGAGTAATTTACACGAAAAGCTTGGTTTTCACAAAGATTACTGCAATGGAGGTCATGATTTTCAAGACTTTCTACTGATGAATTAGAATTTGCATAACAATATATTGCAATTAAAGCACCAAAAGCAATGATTTAGCTACCTTCTTCCTACAAAACTTGAACAAAGGATGCAAATAGCGCGCGCACTGCTTAAATGTGGCAACCATGGACTTCCCCTTGGCAGTCCTCCTTTCGGAATCCGGCATCTCTCGCAGCTCCTGGTTCCATTCATTCAATAGTCTCTTGAAGAACACCAAGATCTTATCTTCATCGCACAATTCCTCGAAGTTTGTCTTCATTCGCTTCAAATCCTTGTCAGCATCGACTCCGCTGGAGCATCCATCAGCGCTCAAATCATCTTCGCGGACACCGCCCTCACCGTCCTCAACTCCGCCGTCAACCTCCGTCTTCTGCCTCTTCCTCTCGCTCATTATCCCCGACTTCTGCCGCTTCCTCAGCTCCGCGATATCGCGAAGGAAATCGTTAGTCTGCCCCTCCGTCATGTCGCTATCGACTTCAAACAGACCGGCCTTCAACACGTACTTGAGCCGGTCGAGCCTGGCCTCATCGTCTTCGCCGAAGAGTGTGATCGGTTGCTTGAGAATGCGGAGCCGGCGAATGACCTCCTGTTTGGGGAGGTTCATTTTGTCGATGTTTTGCTCGTCAGTCAGGGATTTGGAGGTGGTGGCGTTGGAGGAGGAAACGGTAGTGGACTCAGTGGCTGTGGATGCATTAGAGTTTGATTTGGCGGCGGAAGACTCATTTGTGGGGGTGGTATTGGAGGCGGTGGCTTGGCGCTGGGCCTTGGCTTCTAATTCGCGCTTCTCTTGTTCCCGAAGCTTCTGAATTTCCTTCTGCTCAATTTCCGACCGCTTGAAGACTCGCCTCCCACCGGTCTCTTCGGCCAACCTTTCCCGCTTCTTGAGGATCTCGTTCTTTAGCAGGTCCATTTAGGGTTTCAATTCGTCTCGGGTTTGGGGAGGAGGATAAACTGATATTCGTGAATTAAGAAAAAGATAAATACTTTGTGGCGTATGGGTTAATGGAGGGCAATCCAGACTACTGGGTCGGGTCGGATCCGGGTCCAGGTATTTTATAAGTTAAATTAACCTCTTTAACTTTCTCAAGGCGGTGGAGCCGACCGAAGTACTAATTTAATTCTTTCGGAGCTTCAAGGTTTCGCGACAGGAAGCGATGACTACGATTCGCAGATTTTGCTGTAATGATCTTCTTCGTTTCACATCTGTCAATCTTGACCACCTCACTGAAACTGTAAGTTCGTTTCTTTTCATCTTCCCTTCTCTATCTATTTCCTTTCCTTCATGATTATTTTTTTCTTTCCAAATTTGCTCTTATTTATTTATTTGATCTAACAATCTGTTACTTTACAGTTCAATATGTCTTTCTATATGACTTATTTGGCGAGATGGCCCGACTATTTTCATGTTGCCGAAGCCCCGGGACACCGAATGATGGGTTACAGTAAGTAACCCCAGTCTCTTTGTATGGTTTCAATTGTTAAAACGTTTTCTCAGTTAGCAGTTACAAATCATACCTTGAAATCCCGTATCTTTCTGGTTGAAATTTCTATTGTTACTCTATATAATCGATGGTGAAGAAGAACTTGGGAATGAACTTATTTCTTCTTTGCTAACTTGAAATCCCATTTATTTGTGGTTGAAATTTTCGATTGTTACTGTAAAATCTAGGTGAGGAAGAAATATTGAGCTTTTTCTTCCATTTTTGGATGAAAAGAACATTGAATGTGTGTTAGCTCATTACTTGGAATAATAAAAGTAACAGAATTGGACAGCTAAAGACAATATATGTTGCAAGATAGTTGTGGGAGGAGAGATTTCTGATTAGATATGGATTCTTATTGTTTAGGATAGGAGTGTTGTGAAAGAATACTTGCAGAGATTTTCTTGAGGGGCTTGGATTAGTTTGCATGACCAAATGTTCACCGAAATTGTTACAAAGTTTAGTACAAGAGGATGAGATGTTAGTGAGGTAGCAGTGAGTATTGCCAATTGGTCACCACGTGTTTGTTTTCTTCTAGATTCTAATATGGGTTGCATCTGGCTTTTCTTTTTCTTCTCCGCTTTGTTTTACTCATGATTGATAAATAAATGGCTTTCTGGTTTTGATGTGATGGCAGTTATGGGAAAGGTTGAAGGGCAAGGTGAGTCGTGGCATGGTCATGTAACTGCAGTAACTGTTGCTCCAGAATATCGCAGGCAGCAATTGGCCAAGAAACTCATGAACTTGCTTGAAGAATTCAGCGATAAGATGTAAGTGGGGCATATATTTAATAAAGTTTAACTGTCAATGCACATTTTAATTGTTTAGTTTGCTGTAAATAAACTTGGCCATCTTCTTGTAAATGATTATGTTACAATAATGGTAATATAAAATATGATACTGGTTTTATTGGTGCATGACTTATCTTGATTGGTGAAATGATTCTTATTTGACCCCACCCTACCCGTTTTCTAGCTGCACCTAGGCCCAGGGAAACTGAATTTTTCATCTTGCTATCTTATTATTTCTTATCAGAATGGGAACTGAATTCCTACAATCTTTGGAGTCTTTTGTGGGTTCATTTTCTCTTGTCAATCAGTTTTTAGGTTGAGAGCACTATGAAGTCTTAATAGCTCGTATAATTTATACCCTATGTCCTATATTTCTCATCTCTGTTAATGAGAAATTTCATTTGGCAGTGATAAAGGTTACTTTGTTGATCTTTTTGTGAGAGCATCGAACACACCAGCCATAAAGATGTATGAAAAGGTAATGTTCTTTAACTGTAGATATTGTTTGCATTGTATTATCAGCCGAAATTGAAATGACCGGAAAACAGGTTCCGTTTGTTTCCACCATACTATCCATTTCCTACTATTTCATATAAAAGGATGGGCACTTTCTGAGAACTCCAAATGGAAGTTTAGTTTTAAATTTGAATTTTTTTTACATTTTGTTGATGAATCAAATGCAACTTGTGAGTAAGAACATAAGTGTATGAATTGTGACTTCTATGTGATTTCCTGGTTTTGTGGGAATTGACAAAGATCCGAATTTGGTATTTCTACGATTTCTAATGCTACGAATACGAGTGAAGCTCATTTGCTATTTTGTTTCCCGTTTTTGTTTTTGCCCCGCAGCTTGGCTACGTAATTTATAGACGAGTGCTACGATATTATTCAGGGGAGGAAGATGGGTTAGGTGAGTTTCATCGGACAAAGTACAAAGCACGTAATTTTTGTCATAAATTGTTTCGCCTCTCAAGTTTCTATCATCTTTGTGCGTGTTTCAGATATGAGGAAAGCATTATCTCGGGACGTTGAAAAGAAGTCAATCATACCCCTCAAACGGCCAGTCACTCCTGATGAATTAGAGTATGACTAAATCTGCTTTGAATGGAAATTCTACCTACTAAGTGTTATGTTGTTGATGATGATGCATTATCTGTGTTATGACTTTTTGTACATCTGGAAGCTAAATGTTCTCATGAATATGACTCTTTTAAGAAAATTTTATATCTTCATGTCTGCTGCAACATCTGTTGCTATATGATTGTTTAGCATTTTGGATTTCTGTTTCAATTTTTTCGCTACTGAGGGACTTGAACACGAAAACCTGAAAATTATAGTGATGCTGCCCATTAGAGGTTTCCAACTCTCTGAACTATGAACCATCTCCTAGTTGTGGTTTCGTAACCAATTATTATTAGGGGGCGGGCATACGCAAATCGAAGCGGGTGTTCATGTTGGGCCGAGCTTGTATAGAGACGAAGGGCCGGAAACGTTTTCCGGCCCAAATGAGTTTGCCCATTTAATGTTGGCCAGCTCTGGTGTCTTGGCCCAGTCAAAATTTCTCCCTTCTAGGGGCCTCTTTCTAATTTAAGTAGGTCAATTTTCCTACCGAGACGCCTAAGAATCCTAATATCCCTTCTTCATTTCGTTCACTCGCATTCTTTGAAGACATTATGAATGTATTGTTTTCACAAAGCTCATATGAGCTATTGCTTCTTATATAACAAGCTTCTTGGTCGTCAATGCTTCTGGAAGAGATTTCGAATTTGCATCATAATTTTTCAAAACAAAAAGAATTTATCTTCCAAGTGCTAGAGTAGATTTTGAGTCTGAATTATATCGTCTGATTCAAATTCTTTCACTCGCATGCTTTTAAGACAAAATGAGTATATTGTTGTCACAAAGCTTATATTAGCTCTAGCTTCATATTCACCAATTTTTTTGGAAGAGATTTTGAATTTAAATTTTAATTTCTCAAACCGAAAAGAATTTATCGTCCCGATACAAGGAAAGATTTTAAATATGAATTATATCATTATATCTTCTGATTCGAATGCACATCTTTCTGAAAAAGACAAGAAATTTTCTTCTTGGAAGAGATTATGCGTCTTTAACACTTCTTCACTTGCACAACAAAGTGGCAAAGCCAAGGATTTGCACATCGTTCTGATTCCAAAATTGAGAGAAACACCATACCCATAAAATCATTGACTTAAGATTTTAGGCTACATTCACTTTTTTTCCAAAATGGGGTTTTCTCCAAAACTAAATTAAAGGAAGAAAAGAAAACCGAGTGATTTTCCTTTTGTCTTTGTTAATAATATTAGGGGTGAACATGGTCTGATTCGATACGAATATTGGTAATATTTAAATCCAAACCGTTAAAATCTTAACGGTTCGATAAGGTTTGAATTTTCTAAAATTAGAAATAAAACCGTTTCAATTCAAACCGTTACTAACGGTTTGGTTTGGATCGAAACGGTTTAAAACCGTTAAGAAATAAAAAAAAAATAAGGATATAGAAAAAATAAGGATACAAAAAAAAAAATCAATACTCAATACTCAAAATTTTATATATTAAGTTTGCTAAGTATTGAATTACAAACATTATCAGATTTATTAAACAAACAAACTATTTATTAATTTTTTTTATTATACTCTTATATAAGTATACATATACTTATATGGGTACATCTTGGTATCCTTTTATTTTTATTAATTTTACTTTATATTAATAATATATTTAAACATTAATAAAAATTAATATATTTCTTAACGGTTCGGTTTGGATTTAACGGATTTCCAAAATGAAAATCCAAATCCAAACCGTTACTAACGGAACGGTTTGGATTTTCAAATCGTTTGACTTTTATCCGGTCAAACCTAAACCGTTGGATAAATAACAATTTGAAGCGGATCGATTAGTGATTTTAATATATTCATGCCCACTCCAAATTAATATAGTGGTGTGCTTTTTTGATGTTAGCCAGCCCATTCTTCTCGTCGTTTTTTCCACTCTGTCTTCCATGACCCTTCCCTCAGATGATCAGATCACACTTCCACCCACCACCATCATAATGACCCCAATCCGACAAATCTTCAGATGCTTTTTTGCATTCAGGCCAACAAGATTTTTCTCTTTTGCATTCAGACCCAAAGAAGATTGCCTTTTTGCATCAAGACCCAAAAAAGATTGCTCTTTTGGGGATTTCATTTCATCATTCACTTTACCCATGCAGGGACATCATCATCATCACCATCATGCCAACCACCCATGCTTTCTCTTTCTCTTCCACCCTTGTTCTTTGCTTTGGTAGGAGACCCTGCATTTCAAGTCATGGGACCTAGGTTTCCGGTTCGAGCGTTAGAATTAGTTAGATTCCTAGCTTCATCTATGTTTATCGATAAATATGAAAAATGTTAATTTTAATATCGGAAAATCATGTATTAGATTGATTACTAGAATTAGTTTATCCATGTATTCGCTAGTTTCAGATATTTAGGTCATAGCAAATCTTAGGATAGGGGTTCGGTGCGTTTCCACTTGAAGTTGTAAGTCCAGGTTCTTTAAAATGGGATTTGTAATGCAAATATTGTCTGCCATTGGTAACTTGTTTACACATGGGAGGAAGCCATTAACACCAACAGATTTGAAAGATAAGAAACTCCTTTACCAAACAGGAAGCAATTAACTTGTTTACACTTTGTGCAAACCTGCCCTACACATATCTCTTCTTTAATTGTGACAAGTAGGCCTTCATGCCCTTAGAATATTTGTTCTCAATTCTTCAAATCTTTGCCTTGTTTGAATTCCATTTGAGTTGTCGCTTGGTGACTGTGAGACCACTGTCATGCCTACTTTAAGCTCATTCGAATTCATTCAGTATTTTCATCTGATCGGTTATCTGTCATCGTATATGTACTTAAACTGTGTACTTGGACTGAAATCTACTCTCTCGTTTCTGATATTTTCATTTCATTTTGGCGCAGGGGTAATATAGGCAGACAACGAGGGTTCAGTCACTTGACAAGTCAAACACCACCTTTTGTGTTTTGGGCATTTGTTTTGTTTACTAATAATATCTTACCCTATAATTATTTGTAACTAATATACCAAATTGCAAATCATTTTTTTTATCCTTCACGTTATTGTTTTTGTTTTTCAGCACATTTTTTTGAAAAAAAACAAAGAACAATATACAAGACCAAGAGAATATTTGTAAAAAAAAAAAAAAAAAAAACTTATCTACAAAATTGAACTTTTCTCGTTTAACTGGATAATCTATATATATCAATCATATATGATTGATCAGATGATTATATTAGAGAGTATTTTGATTAGATGGTTGAAATAGTTCCATGATCGAAGGAAACAGAATAGTAAAACCCTTCGATCGCAAAAAATGTTTGCTTGATTTTGGCATCCAAGTTGCTGCCAGGATTTCAAACACTATCTGATCAAGTTGCTGCATATCCGAGTATATTTCCTTGTTTCTCACTAGCCCCCATTTTCATTCCCAACAAAACAAAAAGAGACCGAAAAAAAAAAATCTAACAAATTAGAACTACGACATAATGATTAGAAAGTTGATGGTGAAATGTGAACTGTGGAGCATAAAACAATCAAACTAGTTTCAAAGTCTCATAAGTTTCCCACCTCTTCACTTTGGTTTTTTTTTTTTGGGGAATGTTATATATATATATATATATAAAGTAAATTTGCACATGTATAAATTATATATGTTTATATAAAGATAATTAAGGACAAATCAATAGTTATAAATTTGCTTCATGGTGTTTTCTACGTTTTCGGATAGCATCCACCGAACACCAATATCACACACAAAACACAAATATATAGACATGTAAGTCGGTGGACGATTTGGGAGGAAATGACCAAAATTCTCTGGACAAGTGTCACTTTCACAAAATATCTCATTGTGAAATGGTCAAAATACCCTTTGTTCTATAATTACCAAAATGCCCTTAATCATTTTTTACATGTATCAAACTCATGCGATATACAATTTCGACGTACCACTGGTCTACGGACTCAAAATCCTGAGGCGTATGTAATGGTATCTACAAAAGTCCATACAATATTCCAAGTAAAAAGTCAACTTTTAACCTCACAAGGGCAAAACTGTCATTTCCTTTTAATTTTTTCCATTATTATTATTTTTTTTTCAAAATTTCGAGCCGTTACAAATGTCTACAGGTAAATTACCAACAATTCAGTGGCAATTTTCAATACTTTGGGTATGAGAGTGGCTACCAAAATGCACCCTACTACAAGGAGAACAATTCCTATGAATGACGAGATAGGAAAGGTCGAGGCAATGGTAGAGGAAGAGGATATTAGCAATATCATCAGAATAAACAACAGTTTTCAAGTTTCTTTGATCCTAACCTCTATTCTGCATCAGGGATTCTTAGACAACCATCCCAAAGCAATTAGTTTTCGCAGCCTCTTCCAAAATGTTAGATTCGTGCTAAGAAAGGCCACTATATTGTGGACTGATATTATAGACATCCAGATCAGATAACTTAAGAATATGAACCATGCATATTTGTTGGAAAAATGGTCATAATGTTGTCCATTGTTATCAAAGGGGAAATTTGTCCTATCAAGATGCACCACCATCACTTGCTTTGAGTGCTATGATAGCCAGTGCTCATTTTCTAGCTCCACAACAGAATCAAGACTACTGGATTGTTGACAATGGTGCTACACCTCACATGACAACTAATATCTCTCAAATGACCATGGTGGCACCTTCCCCTACAGTTGACACCATTACCACATATGAGGGTTCAAGTTTAAAAGTAGCACATATTGTGAGTTCATGTAACAGCCTAGAAATTTGAAAAAGGTGAGTTTTTTAAAATAAAATGGAAATGATAGTTTTGTCCTTATAAGGTCAAATGTTGAATTTTTGGACTTTTGGTGAGTAACGTCGCATAGGTCTCGAAATCCTGAGTCTGTAAATAGGTGGCACGCCAAAATTGGAGATTGGATAGACGTGCTACGTGTCTAGGATTGTCAAGGGCATTATGGTAATTTTGGAATTATGGGTATTTTGGTAATTTCACATTGGAGATATTGTGCGAAAGTAACAAGTGTCTAGATTTTTCCCTCCATTTTCTACCACCGACATACCCTTATCTATGTCTAAAGATTATGTATGTCTCCTTAAGAAGTCTTTTATGGCTTAAAACAAGCCCCAAGGGCTTGGATTGAAAAGTTCACCAGTTTCCTTCATGGTTTGGGGTTCAATAGCTCCTGGGCAGATTCTTCCTTATTCGTCAACCAAACCTCCACAAGTATTGTCATCCTTCCTCTCTATGTGAATGATATCATCCTAACTGGTAACTCAGACTCTATCAATTCATGAGGTAATTAAGGAATATACTGGTGAATTTGACATGAAAGATCTTGGTTATCTGAGTTACTTCTTAGGGATACAAGTCACACACACAGATTCTGGTTTATTTCTCTATTAGTCCAAGTATATTTCATATTTACTTGCTAAGACAGATATGGTTCAAAGTAGCTTTATAGATACCCATTTTGCTCCAGGTTCTAGGTTATGGAGAAATGATGGTTCTATCTACAACAATCCTCAAAATTATAGGAGTATTGTAGGTGCATTACGGTATTTGACCTTTACTAGACCAAATATTACTTTCTCTATCAATCAGGTGTTCCAATATATGCAATCTCCTTGTGAGACTCATTTTATGGCTTTCAAAAGAATACTTCGTTTTCTCAAAAGAACACTTAATCATGGTCTTTTATATCAACCGGGTTCTCTTGATATTCAGGCTTTTTCATATGAAGACTGAGTTGGGGATCCCAATGGCAGACGTTCCACAACAAGTTTGGCTGTTTCCTTGGCTCTAATTAAATTTCCTAGATTTCCAAGAAGCAAAACAATGTTTCCAGATCAAGCACTGAGGCAGAATACATAGCTTTGGCCATTACAACTGTAGAAATATCTTGGATTAGACAGATGTTGTGTACTCTTGACATTCCTTGACACGACCCATCCCAATCCCCCCGGGATTACCATGGAATGTGACGTGCTCCCGTCTGATAAGAGGCGTCAGACAAGGGATAACCGGTTGCCATTGCCCAAACGGGCTTCCAGAGTGCGTAAGGATCGATGGAGGAGGTGTGCGATGCTCAAGTCTCTGCTGCAGTCGTATCCGGAATCAACCTGAAGGGCATTGAAAACAAAAGCTGTGAGTGGACGAAAATAAACAAGTCTGCTTAAAACATTTTTAAGACATTTATGCCCCTCAGTAAAATCATATGCATGCACCAAAACCAATAATCCCATATTTATTTAGAAATAACCATTAGGGCCTTAGCCCGGAAACCAAAGCATAGTTTAAATTTCCAAAAGTAAATCCAAGAGTTATTTCATAAATCCAGTAATATGAACCATAAGGCATATAATATAAACCATAACCATTATTTTAGCCATTGCACTATACACTCCAATCCGACATCCCTGATGTCTGACGTCCCTGACGTCAATAAGGTCACAATCACAAGGCTACGCGTGCCACTCGGGTCTCAATTTCCGAGTTCAATCCCCGAACCCCGTTCGGGTACAGCATCCCCGATGCTTAGCGTCATAGACGCTGGACGTACTAGACGTCCGTGACCTCTCCGGGGTACCTCATCCGGAGGAGACAATATAATATGGAAGGATCTATACAGTGCAGTACCAAATACATTTTATAGATATCCACATGCAAAACATATAGGTATACATAGATAAAATCTGAACTATTCGTTACGTTTCATCAAACGGGTCTCATGCCCAAATACCGTGAAACGTGCCATAACCGAAATATCATCAAAACCATTTATTGATTCCAGCATGTGAACATATATAAAATATAAACCAGAAAACATTTATTCAATTCCATTTTAGGGTCCCCGACCCGCAATCACATGTAGAAATCAACTGGGCCCCTGACCCGATTCCACAAGTTAACTGGGCCCCTGGCCCGATCCACATGTTAACTGGGCCCCTGGCCCGATTTCATAGTTCAACTGGGCCCCTGGCCCGATTTTACATTATTCAAGTTCGTAACCGTTTCATGAAATCATATCCAACCACATTTATGGAAATCGGTGAAAATCCAGAAAATCTCGGTTTACGTGCAAATACGTAATTCACCTCGAAATGCGTGAAATCATTTTAAATTCACCGATATCCAAAGTAAATCATTTAATCATAATTATAACAATCATAAAACAGTTATGCATGCATCGAATTTATGAAACCAATGTCCACTCACAGACCGTGTAACCGAGCGCCTCGATACGCGTGCCATAGGCCTTCCCGGGCCACACCACTATCACCGGGACTCCCAATCCTGTTCAAATCACATTAGAGGATTACTAACCTCATCATTAACATTCTATCAAAGTCCCGTAATTTTCCCGAATTTTTAAGTATTTTTAAACTGGATTTAAAACCTTCGGATATCCCGAACAATAACGAAACGGGATCCGATCGACACGAAACCAACGCTAAAATGTTCGTTACATTAAATAGGACAGAAGTCATGTTGACCTCACCTCGAGATTCGTGCCCACGCGCCGTCACGCGCCGCCGTGAGTGGCTGCGCGTGAAAGCCACGTGCCTGCTACAGTGACTGCTACAGTCACCATCCTCGCCCGTTTCTCTGGTAAACGGGTTGAAAAACCCGCGATAGGACCCGGTTCAAACTCACCCAATTCAACATCAAATCAATCCGTTCTTTCAACTGATCCCTTGTAATCAATCACCATTTAAGTTCTGTAAATCGAATTACACAAATCGTGGTCTAAATCCTCACGACTCTCGATCGATCCTCGACGGGTTTTCAAATCGGGTTTCACGATATCGTCCCTGTTTTCCAAATTAATTCATTCAGTTAGCATCGTGAGAGTGTAAGGGACATTTCTACAAGGTCAATTTGAGAATTACTTACCTCAAACCCACTGAACACAAGCTCGACTTTGAGCTGCCATGGAAGCTCAGTTCTTCCTCAATCCGCCATGGTTTCTCTTCGTTCTTGAAGCAAAGATGTTCGTTTTGATCCCAGAAGTCGAATTGAATCATCAATTTCGATCCTCACGGCTCAAAACATCCATTTCGAATTTCCCTCCCAAAAAACAATTTTTTGATTTCTCTGTCTCCCTCACCCGAACAGTCCCCCGTGCAATCCCAGTTGAGTTAGTCTCTGAATTCTCTCCAATTTCACACTCTCAGTTTCAGAATTGGAAGAGGAATGAAGGTGGGAAGGAAATGGTATTTGGTTGTACACGGCCAAGAAATCAGAGAGGGTTAATGGAAATTAAACAATAATTAAACATAATTAATTAATAAAACACAATCATAATGTTCCCTCAAAACATGGATCCTGGTCTTAAGCCCCAAATTAAGGGATGAGTGACACTTGTCACTCATCCAAGTGTGTTCAGTCACCGGGTACTGTTCATTATTATATTATTATTTTAATCGGAGCCTCGGTTCGTAAATTCGTTTCCGTGACCATAACTTCGTCGTCGAATCTCCGATTTCGGCATGCCGCCTGTCGTTGGATTCGTATCGACGAAACCTACGTAACGGTCCTTGGCCCTCGGCCATCGGACATCCCGGTCAAAAAGTCAACATTTGGCCCCTAAAAGCCAAATTACCAAAATACCCCTCAACTTCCGAACCTCATAACTTTCTCTGCGAATGTCGGAATCGAACGTGCCACCTGTCTATGAACTCGTGACGTCCCGAACTACGTCACGATCATCGGTCAAAGTCCATTTGACCATCCGAATTAAAAGTCAACGTTTTGCCCACGCCTAGGGGCAAAACGGTCATTTTGCACAATTCGTCCGAAATCGCCCAACTAATCCCAGATTAGTGAATCACAATTAAATATTATTAAATCCCGATATTCGGGACGGGTCGTTACATTCCTCTTCTTAGAGCACCACTTATCCTATGTGAGAGCACCTTAGCTACTAGTCTCTCAGCTAATCCAACTTCCCACTTTCGAGTCAAACATATAGAGATCGATTATCTCTTCATAGGGGAAGTGGTGATCGAGATGTGCAACATGTCTCCTTTTCTGATCAACTTGCAGACATTTTCACCAAGCCTTGTCTGAAAATCAGTTTCAAGTTCACTCATACAATTTAACATTAGAGCCATCAAATTGAGGAGGGATGTTAGAATATATAATGCCACTCATTGTACGCCAATTGTACTAGCTGTCTTGGTTTACATTATGTTAGTAATTAAGTATGTTATTTGTTAGCTACATAGCAAACTTTAGCAAGTAGTATAAGAGCTACACTGTAAGAACGTTTTGGTAATCTTGCTTTTCTCTCAATATACAATTCTTCTTCTTCCTTTGTTCTCTGCAAGATTACATTCTGCATAAATTTCTTAATTTATTCGACATAAAGTCCTTTATAAAAAATAAAATAAAAATGAATCACATCAAAACAATGAAAACACGTAATTATATTACTATAGGGTTGTTCACCTTTATACGACTTGGCTTTGCTATCGCTTCCAGGTAGTGATCGGCCTATAAAGTAACATTCCTTCTACACTTTAATGCATATTATCTAGTGTTTTCATAATTTCATTCACCCACGTTCTTATAAGAGCCAAAAATTAAAAAAAAAATTAAAAATTATAAATAGGATTACAGTACCTTATTAAGTAGGGTTTTTTTTTTATCGAATATTAAGTAGGGTTAGGCATATAAAACCAAAAAAAATTATAAATAGGATTACATACCTTATTAAGTAGGGTTAGGCATATCGTTCCAGATCAGATCAAATCGAAAAAAATATTGAATAGTAAAATCGATGTAATGATCAGTATAGTATCGAATCGGCATCGATTCAAGTCGGTACGGTTTCGGTTTTAAGGTTTTAAAAAACCATCTCGTACCTATACCGAACTGAATTAGCATTTTTTTTTAAATAACTAAAATTATTTTCCTATTGGTTGATATAGCAATCATATACTAAAAATTATAATGAGTTTTTTGTGACCTAACGATAATAAATTTATCTAATTAAAATTAGCTTGTCTACCATATCTGAAAAGACTCTTGTTGGACTACATTAGAAACCATTTTTTTTAACTTAAATACTAAGAACACTAGTAGTCACCAAAGAAATTGACATCATAATTCCTCATTAGCGGTAGAAACAAAAAAAAAAAACTAGCTAACGTACCAAATATTTGTTACAATAGAAACCATAATTCCTCATTAGCAGTCAAATAAACCCTAAATCCATAAAATTTTGGCACAAAATTAAAATCTTATTGAAATCATACCGAATTTAATTGGTACGGTACGATCCGTTATCAATTTTAAATTGTGGAATATCAAACCGTATCAAACCGATTAAAATTAAATAGTATAATTTCATAATCACCAAATATCGTACTATACCGAATCGTGTCTCGGCCAGGGTTTGGAAACCGCGCTGCATTTGGAGCAAAGAACTCTGTTATTGTCCTTAGCGCCCACCAGCCAAACACCTAGAGAATTAACAAGATAATTAAACTTGATTCATTTAATTTAATTAGGGAGAGCCAGGTAAATACTATTTATTAGTTAGTATGTAATTAGGATGTGTAAATTAATTTGTAAAGACAAAATTCGCAACTGAAAAAATGCAAGCCTAGCTAGGAAGGTGGGCAGTTCTGGTTGCATGGGTGGTGATGATTATGCCCGAGGTTTGTAGAAAGACAGTCCAAAAGAGAAGGCATTTCACGCCAGAGGCAAGAGTAACGAAAAATCGTCGTCACCAGCTCAAACACAATTAGTTGATGATGATGACGACAAAGAAAAAAGAATACCTCATGTTCAAAATATTAAATTCAGTTTATAAACAAAAATAAATTCATATTTTTAACTTATACATGGTTAAAAATATCCACATCAAAACTAGATATTATAATTTTCATATTTAATACAAGCAATTAATTCACCATTTAAAGAATTTGAATCAATATCAAATTTACACACTGCTATAATATTTATTTATCTGCTTGTTTTATATATTTATTAATTTATTAATTATTATATATAATATATTAATAATTTTGAGCCGTATATTATTATGAACTCAAGGCATGAGCCCCTTTTGCCCTCCCTTGTGGTCAGCCCTGCATCTACATGCGAATGGCCTCCTACTTCATGCTGCCACTAAGAACTCTGCCACTATAAATGTATTAGTTGCTCAAGGTGTTGGGTTACTTGATGAACTCAACTACGCTTCTAACAACAATATTACTCATATTCAGGGGGAAGAAAATTCTAAAACACTTATTGATGATGTGAATAAGATCATCCAGATTCCTCGGCGCCTATGGCGTATTATTAAGAAAGCAAAGACGTTTGGTCGTTCATTTCAATTTGTGTCATTCAAGCATGTATACATGGAAGCCAATTTTGTAGCTGATGTAGTTACTAACCTTGGACATGATTATGTGGACATTGCTAAGTAGTCTCGCTCCTTGCATCCCGAAGCTATTTAATTTTGGTGCCTAGATATGTTTAGTGGCTGTTATTTCAGATATTTCTCTTTGTAATTTAATTTATTTTCCTCTAATGATAAACATTTATGCATGTAGATGTGGTAATCAATGAATGGTATTATTTTAATAAATGAAATTATTTTATATTTATATTAGACCATTCATTGATTGCCACATCAATATGGTCACTAAATGTGGTCAATTTAGATGATCCAAATAGTATTGTCTATATATATATAGTGGAGCGGAATACCATTTAAGAAAGTTGGTGTAGAGATGTATGTAGATAGATATGTATATGTAACGACCCGTCCCGAATATTGGGATTAGATTAGTGAGTTGTGGATTGGCGTGATTAATCGAGAATTAGTCGAGAAATCGCGGACGGACGGTGTGAAATGACGACCTTATGTAATGACCCGTCCCGAATATCGGGATTGAATATTAATTAATCATGATTTAGAATGACTAATCGGGGATTAGTTGAGTGAAATCGGACGAAACGTGCAAAATGACCGTTTTGCCCCTAGCGTGGGCAAAATGTTGACTTTTAGTTCGGGCGGTCAAACGAACTTTGACCGATGACTATGACGTAGTTCGGGACGTCACGAGTTCATAGACAGGTGGCACGTTCGATTCCGACATTCGTAGAGAAAGTTATGATGTTCGGAAGTTGAGGGGCATTTTGGTAATTTGGCATATTAGGGGCCAAATGTTGACTTTTTGATCGGGAGGTCCGATGGACGAGGGCCAAGGACCGTTACGTAGGTCTCGTCGATACGAATCCAACGACAGGCGGCATGCCGAAATCGGAGATTCGACGACGAAGTTATGGTCACGGAATCAGGCTCGATTAACCGAACGAACCGGGAATAAAATAATATTTTAATAAGAACAGTAGCCGGTGACTGGACACACTTGGATGAGTGACAAGTGTCACTCATCCCTTAAAATCAGGCACAAAACATGGATCCATGATTTTGGGGAGACCAAATAATTATGTTTTATTATTTTTAATTAATTAATTATCCTCTAATTTCCATTATTTCTCTTCTGTTTTCTTACCCGTGTGCAAGCAAACACAGAGAATGAGAGAGTCTGAAATTGTCCACCATTTCCTTCCATTTCTGAACCAAAGTGTGAGTAATTGAGAGGGTGTTGAGATTTAATTAGCAAGGATTAACGAGGGACTGAGTGAGGGCTTGAATTTGGAATTTCGAATTTTCGAATTTTGAGGGGGGAAATTCGAATTGGAAGTTTGGAGCCGTGTTGATCGAAATTGAGTTCATTTCTAGTCTTCTGGGATTACCACGACCTGTTTCATCGAAAGAACGAAGGCAATTGAGGTCCAATTGAGGTAGAACAGAAGCACTGTAGTCGCAGAGAGTTCGAGCTTGAGTCGTGGAGTTTGAGCTGTGATTGGATGCAATTGAGTTGGGGAAAATGCTTACCTGAGTCCCTTGATGCTGCTGGATTAATCAATTTGGGGAAATCGTGTGACGGTGAAGGTTTTGGAATGTTGAACAATGGCCGGAGGACCTTCGATTGATCATCTGTGATCGTGGGGTTATAGGTAATGTTGTTTGTAATTGAGTCCACAGATCTTTAATTGAACTTAATTCGAAACTGACTGAATGTTCAATTGATGGAAACAACGTCGAATTGGTAGGAAATTAACCGGGTCGCCTCGCGGGTTAAATGGCCCGTTTTACAGACAAACGGGTGAGGACGAGGGTACTGTAGCAGGCGCGTGGATTTCACGCGCAGCCACTCACGGCGGCGCGTGAGGGCGCGTCCGGCCTAGTTTCAAGGTGAGGTCAACATGACTTTTGATCCTCTCATTGTAACGAACATTTTGACGTTGGTTTCGATGAAATCAGATATCGTTTCGTTAATGTTCTGCGTATCCGAAGTTTTGTATTACGTTAAAAATACGTATTTAAATCCCGGAAAAATTGGGGAAAATTATATGATGTATTTTGATATGCTAATAACCCTCTATAATGATTTTGGGCACGAGACGTGATTTCCGGATTTTACGGAAAAACGTGCAGCTCGGAAACGAACCGTTTTGAACGGTGTGTGTGAGTGGACTTTGTTTTCTAACCGTGATGCATGCATATATGATTTTTATGCCTTATTATATGATTTTATATGCTTGGGCATGATTTGTGTTTCAATCCGGTAATTTCTCGGTTTTATGATTATTATATTATTATTTTGGGCGATTTTCGAGAAATTACGAAATTTGGTAAAAATGTTGTTTGGACTTGGTTTATGAGTCCGGGATTGAAATTGATTGAGAATAATGTTTGGACTTGGTTTATGAGTCCGGGATTGAAATTGATTGAGAATAATGTTTGGACTCGGGTTATTGAGTCATGGATTGAAAAATGATGTGGTGACTCGGGAATGAGTCAAGGGTCAGTTTCGTGGATTTACGTGAAAATGGCAACGGAGGTTGCAACACATGGATTCGCGTGATAATGTTATTTTGGGCATGAGAACCCAAGTGATTAGTGATTTTGACTCGGATTTGGAGTCATTTGTGAAATTGTGAAATTAATGATTTATTGGGATTTTATGATTATTTTAATCAGACTTTCGGGCACGTTTTACGAGGTACGTGCAAATGATGTTTTGGGCTAGGCCCGGAGTCTAAATGATTTCTAAAATGGGATTTTGACTTAGTTGGTAAGTCAATGATGATTTCTGGATTATTCTATTGATTTAAATGTGATTTTAACGGTTTATGTGTAAAAGGTATTTTGGGCTTGAGACCCAGTTGAGAATGATCTTGACTTGGTATGAAGTCAAGATTTGATTGAAATGTTTTGGGATGTAATTCCCGGGATGGTTTTCATTGTGATTGTGATATTCCCAGACGGTCGGTGCTTGGGGGGATTACCCAGACGACCGGAGCTTGGGGGATGTGATTGTAGGATCGGGAGTTGATCCTATGGTAGTCAGCTTCTCGGATGATACTGAGCCTGGATGTACCACTCGGAGGTGTCTGATCCTGGGGATGTGTTCGCCCAGAGGTGACTGAGCCCGAGGAGGTTGAACCCAGAGGTGTTTGTTCCCGAGAGAGTGACTGGATATTGGCCTACGCGTAGTGCAGCACTTGTGAGTAGTGCAGTTTGATTGATTGTGCACTTGTGAGTAGTGCAGATGTGATTTGTGATATTTTATGCACTTGTGAGTAGTGCGGATTGATTGGATTGATATATTTCTTGTGCACTGGTGATTAGTGCTGATTGGTATTGCTTGTGATGATGTACTGGTATTGAGTACGGGTTTTTGGTCTTTGTGGCCAGGTGATTATGTTTTCACATGTGTTGGCCTGAGAGCCGGGATTTGATGTTTTATAACATGAACTGATTGGTGAACATGAGTTTTATGGACCATGGGAAAATATGTTTTGATTCTATCGGTCACTCATGTTTTACGATATGCATGCAAGTTTGTGAAAACTGGAGGGTAAGATTGTATTTTGATAAATGTTTTTATAAGAGGTCATTTTTGTCCACTCACACCTTTTCTGTTTTGTGACCCTCCAGGCCGTGGTGCGACGCTCGGGACTGATCGTGAGGCAGTGACAGCAGCAGAAATCCGCGCAAACATCCCTTGTCTGGCAAGTACTGAAGGGGAGTTTCGGACCTTTAGTTGACTTGTCAGACGGGAGCAGGACCGGACACGGTTTTTGACGTCTAGTTGGGACGGGTCCTGTCATCTTACCCCTGAATTTGGGCAAAATATTGACTTTTGACCGCCCGAGTCAAATGGACTTTGACCGATGACCGTGACGTAGATCAGGGCGTCACAAGTCCGTAGACAGGTGACACGTCAAATTCGGACATTCAACGGGAAAGTTACGAGTCTAGGAAAGTTTACAGTACTATTCACGCAAACCAAGGATTTAGACACGTGGCATGATTTGATTGGGGAAAAATCTGGAAGGACCCACCAGATGAGTGACAAGTGTCACCCATCTGATTGGCCCATAACCCAATATTTTGGGTCCTTATCCTCATCAACCATCTTCATCTCTCTGATCTCCCAAACCCTATGAAAACCATAACCCGTGAACACCCAAACACCCAAACCCACACCATCACCCCCTAACCTTCATCTGATGGTACTGGGCCGTGAACGAAAGTTGAAGGGGACGTTGAGACGGTCACGGCGGTGGCCACGACGAAGCAACGACGACAGAGGTAAGGAAATCGAACGCGTAGTCCATTTTTAGTTCAAAAATGGATTTTCGAGTTTGGTCCGTTATTGATCGATTTGGTGGCTTGGGTGAGGTTCTTGAGGACGAGACGAACCCATTGGGCTTGGAATCGATGCCAACGATGGTCGGGATCGTGGGCAATTCGGAGTTGCAGTGGTCGGGTATTGTTCATCTTCGAACAGGTAACTTCGAGTCATTTTCTCAATTTTCTGGGTTGGTAGAACTGTTCTAGGGGTTGAGACGATGAGAATGCGAGAAAACGAACCGTTTTGGTGGTTGGACGACGGAGAACTGTTCGGGTCACGGTCGCTAGTCTGCGTGACCTGATTCAAGCGGTCGGGTCGACCCAGTTGGAGGACAGGGATGACATGACGTCAGCAATGACATCATCAGAGTGACGTCATTGTAACTACCCGTCCCGAATTCTGAGATTAGATTAGTGACTAATTAAGGATTAGTGAGGTTAATCGGTGATTAATCGAGCAAAATCGAACGAACGGTGCAAAATGACCATTTTGCCCCTAATCGTGGGGAAAATGTTAACTTTTGACCCAGGAGGTCTGATGGCCGAGGGCCAAGGACCGTTACGTAGATCGGTTCGATATGAATCCATAGACAAGCGGCACGCCGAAATCGGACTTCGAACAGAAAAGTTATGGGTCACGGAAGTTCAATTTCACTATGCACATATTACGAGACGGGGATGACGTGGCGATATCTGATTGGGTAGATATTTTACTGGGACCCATGGATGAGTGACAAGTGTCACTCATCCCATTGGTCAATTCCCTAAAAAAAGGATCTAACCTAATTAAATATTATTATTATTATTATTATTATTATTATTATTATTTTATAATTAAATCTCACCCACCTTCCATCTCCACCCTTCATCATATCTAATCTCCCCATCTCCACCGTCCATCTCATCCCTCTCTCACCTGATCATCAATCATCCTCTCTGCCCATTCACAAACCCGAAAGCCCTCCATTTCTCCATCTCTATTTTTAGCAAACAACACACACGACATACCACCCTACCACCATAACCATTTCTGTGAGAGTTAATGAGAGACTGAGAGAGGCTAGGACGACACGGTGAGGGACGGCAGCCACGGTGGTGGACACAGCGGAGGGAAACCCGAGACGGTGAGTAGTTATTTTTGAACTTTCGAATTTGTGTTTAGGGAGTTCTTAGTCGATTCTATTAATGGAAATAACTTCCTGATGATCTAAGGGGAAGTTTTGGATCAATTTCGAGGGCTAGGACGGCCGGAAGCCACGGCTGCGATTGGTTGCAGGTGAATAGTGCCATGGACCCTGGATTGGTCCAGACCGGTCCGGTCCGGTTCGAACCAGAGGACCGGGTTCGCTGGAGGTAGGGGATGATAAATAGTACCCGGCGCGTGGGCTTCATGCCCAACGACTTCAGGCTGCGCGTGGGCCACATTTTGGGGATGGTTCCAATATGTGAATCACTCTATTCGATGTAACGAACATTTTAGGACTGATTTTGTGTCGATCGGACACCGTTTTGATATTGTTCGGGACATCCGAAGGTTTAAGATCAGGTTTAAAAATAGTTAAAAATTCGGGAAAATTACGGGGATTTAGTGAGAGGTTAATAAGGTAGTTAGTAACCCTCTGAAGTGATTTGGATAGGTTTGGAAATCCCAGTGATGGTGTTTGGCCCGGGAGAGCCAAATGGCACGGGTATCGAGGCGACAATTCGGACGGTCTGTGAGTGGACCTTGTTTTCTAAATTGATGCATGCATAAATGTTTATTATATTATTTGTACTGGATCGGGCATAGCCAGTGCTTTGAGTGCTATGATAGCCAATGCTCATTTTCTAAATTGATGCACCACCATCACTTGCTTTGAGTGCTATGATAGCCAGTGCTCATTTTCTAGCTCCACAACAGAATCAAGACTACTGGATTTTCCGGATCCTGACATAGTCTGATAGCCCGGGAGAGTAAAGGTTGGAAATATCCCTTGTCTGACACTTCGTGTCAGACGGGAGCAGGGTCATCCCACCTTAATCCCGGGGGCGGGGGGGGGGGGGGGGGGGGGGGGGGGGGGATTGGGATGGGTCCTGTCACCATGAGTGCATTTGTGTGTGGTTTCGTATTGGCATGTATTTCGAGGTTTCGGCCTTATACGGTGCCTATACGGGTTTGTGTTTCTACAATGGTTTAAATGAAATGGTTTTGGATTTAAAAAGGATAAACTCGAACATGAGACCCATTTGGTTTTGTCTCGGGCATGTAGCCTTATCGGTGACCTACGGGTCTGAGTCGTGGTCGCGGCGAGTGCTATGTGCACAGCAACGGACGATACGACACTCGCCTCCAAATTGGGATGTGTTCCTTCCGGAGAGGTCACGATGCACGTAGCGTCGTCGAGCAGCCACTGAAGGCTCGACTTCGGAGTGCTGAAGGATCAGGATATCGATCGGTGATGAATGCACCATGATTTAGTGGTGGTCGCGTCAGTTGATTCGTTCACGGCGACATACCAGGATTGAGGGCGGTCCTAGGCGGATGGTTGCACACATCACTACGATCGGAGTCGTGACTGACCCTGTGATATCGGGCACGATGCCCAATTGAGTCATGAGTTCGGGCATGAGGCCCAGTTATTTTACGTTTATGATTTCAGGTCAAGGACCCTAAATGGATTTTCGGATTCTTGACGGTTTATAGGGACCGGGCATGAATCCCTTGAAAGGTTTTAAGAATGTTTTCGATATATATATATATATATATATATTCATATACCTTCCTAATTTGGAATGTCTCCTCTAGGGAGGGTCGTTTGCCTGGGTGGACCCCAGAGTAGTCACAGAGCACTAATTGAGTGGAGTCGCCCCTGTTGGGTACCTTACTCTTAGGAGGGCTTGGATTATAACCTCAGGGAGGGTCATTGATCTACGGACATTGACCTGGGTGGACCTTGGAAGACTTGGCCTTTGGATTATATGTATATGCTATATGATGTGTGATATACAGGTTTTGGGCTTAGTTCCCACATATGGTTATTTTGGATAAATGGTTTTCGAATGCATGCATGTTTTTTAGTGAAGGGTACAAATGTCTTCGATAAAATGTTTTTATAAATTATTTGTTTTGTCCACTCTCAGCTTTTAAATATTTTGACTGCCCTTCAGGTTGATAGCGGATGCGGGCTGTAGCAGAGACCGAGACATCACATTCCTCCGGATCCTAGCGTACTCTGAAGTCCGAGAGGGCTAAAGTCGGAATTTTCCTTGTCTGACACTCCGTGTCAGACGGGATCAGGAATGTCCCGCGTGAATCCTGGGGGGATTGGGACGGGTCCTGACAGTCATCATGTCAAGTCTGACAATGTCAGACTGACATGTCAGAGGTGGAATATAAGGCCCTAATGATTGAGGAAGGAAATGGCTTTGGTTTCTAAACGGTTTTTATTAATGCATGCATGGTTTTTAAGTGAAGGGCATAAATGTTTTTTTTTTCTTCTAGAATGTGTTTTATTAAATTATTTATTTTCGTCCACTCACAAATTTTATGGTTTTTAATGCCCTTCAGGTTGGTCGCAGTGTTGGCTGGAGCGATGACCGAGACATCATACTCCTCCATTGATCCTGCACACACTCTGGAAGTCCGTTTGGGCTGTTGGCCTAGGTATCCCTTATCTGGCCTTCATGTTACACGTGGGTTAGATGGGTATTTGGATTTCGTGTTGCACGTGGGTTAGACGGGAGCATAGCACATCCCGCGTAATCCCAGGGGGATTGAGATGGGTCGTGCCATAATGTGTGAGTGTATGAGAAGCATAAAAGAGATGGGAGATGGCATGGGGATCTAAACTCACTAGGAGTCGAATAATATTTGGGGTGGTTGGCGGCGAAAAAGGAGAGGGAGGAGGAGGAGGAGGTGGTGTGGGTGACAGTGGGGGGGTGGGGGTGGGGAAGGAGATGGGAGGAAAAAACGAGACATGTTGGTTTTGTGTGGGGGAAAGTTGAAGAGGGAGGGGAATAATCTATTTAATAGACACAAAACTGAGAGAACTTTTAAGAGAGGAAGCGAACAGAAAAAGACTTCCAAGGAGGTTCCATCAGGCGCATGGCATCCGACACAGACAACTCCCATTAAGTATGAAATTGTGGAATTTTATTTCTGGTTGATTTTTCTACCAATCATTGGAATTTTTAAACTGGATTTTTTTTTTGGGAATTAGTGACTGCAAACTTATAAATGGATTTTTAAAATGGAATTTTTTTTTTTATATAGATTAAATTTCCAAATTTGTTCCTCACGATCTCTTTTGAATTTAATATTTGTTTTTTTAATTTTTTTTTTATATAAAATGTTTTGGAATTCTTTTTCTTTTATATATATAAAGCTTACACTCCCACTTCATACCTTATGGGCAGACAAGGAGGGTTGAATCACTTAAGTACTTAACCTGCCAATCACCACCTTTTGTGTTTGGGCATTTGTTTTTATTTACTTAATTATATCTATTCTATAATTATTGTAACCAATAAACCAAATTGCAAAGCATTTTTTTTCTCCTCCATCTTATTGTTTTTATTTTTCATCACATTTTGTTTGAAAAAAAACAAAGAACAACATACAAGACTAAGAGAACATTTATAAAATTAAAAAAAAAAATTAACTATATATAAGACTAAACTTTTTTCGTTCAATTGGTTAATGTACACACATCATATCGATCATATGAGATGAATCAGATGGCTCTCTCAAAGAGAACTTTGATCAAATGGTTGTAAACAGTTCCAGGATCAAAATAAGCGGAATAGTAGAAGCTTCTAGTGACAGCGAAAAAATTTTGCTTGATTTCAGAATCCAAGTGGCTGCTAGGGTTTTCGAACACCATCTGCGCAAGTTGTTGCATGTCTGAATCTATTTCCTCGTTTGCCACAATGTAGTTTCCATTTTCATTTTCCTAACAAGACAAAAAGGGACCAAAAAAATCAAACAAATTAGGGCTACGTCATAATGACTAGAAAGCCAAGGGTGAAATGTGAAATGTCATATCTAACCTTGTTGTTCTTTTCTTTTCGAAAGCATCGAAGTTTGTTGCAGACTTTGTTAGTGAGATTAAAGAGTTGTTCATACTGTGGATTAGCCAAGAGCCCCTCTGAAAGTGAAAGGCCGGCGGTTTGATTTATCGTTTCCACCAGTAACTCAGCTTCGTCGTGGTGCATATCTCCGTCCTCTTCCCATTTCAGCAACCATTTCTCCCACTAGTAAATGCACAAACCACCAAATTTTTTAAGTATATAAATAATTAATTAAATTTGGAACCCTAGATATGGCCGGGTTAGCATATAAAAAGAAACCCAAGAAACTCACAGCGTGGCGGAGAGAGTGGCTGATGTCTTGACCATGCGCCACCATTGCGTCCAATGAGAGGTAGTGAAGGGTTGCTAACAATGTCTCAAGAAGTCCCTGTCCTTTCTTGCTTGTATTCATTCTCCTATAACACAAGTCACAAATAAATTTCGTACTTTCAATATTTTCATCATTTTTCTATAACATATATAAGTCACAAGTAAATTTATCACTTTCAATACTGTGACAACTTACGTCACATATTTACTTAAAATATACTTACATGCATTCAAACACATCATAATCGGGGAATGATCTAAGTCTCTTTGATAACGGTTGACATCTCAAATTGGCACAAATTGAAAATTCTCTAGTAAACTAAATTTGGGATTAGCAAAAATATTCATGGCGGCGTCTAATGAACATGATTAAGACACGAATTTGTACAATGAATGATTTAACTTACCTAGTCCTGAATTGCTGGAGAAAGACACTTCGATCCTCAGGAGTTTCTTCTTTGAAACGAGACGCAACTGTTTCAATCAAGCATGCGGTTTTGGCCCATGCCAGTCGCTCAGTGGCTCTTTCGGGTTCGAAAATGGTCGCCGCAGCCACGAAATAAGCCATCAGGAGGCTCCTTCTACTCAATCCATATTCTTCCAGCCTGCACTCTGCGTACCACCTGCACATTATAACATTTAACAATTATTAATTACTATTCAAATAAAAATTGATAAATTAATTTATTTGGTTAATTAATTAATTAATTACTTTTGAATGTTGTTCCATTCCACCAGATGCAGTGCTTGGCAACGGTTGTAGTCAAGTTTTGCCAGCTCCAGATACACGTCGTTGTTCACAAAATACATCCTAATGAGCAAACAATTGACCCAAAAAAAAATTAAGGTTTTCAAAATGAAAATATATATCGGAACTTTAAAAATATCCTCATATATTGCTACGTACCTGTAAAGAGACTTGCCGATCCACACGTCGTTTCCACCGCCGTACTGTTCTAGGTAGAATCTGGTCTCCAGTCGAGGTAAGTTGGCATAGAATGGAACCTCTAGTGCGTATCCTACCTATGTGTTTATTTTTCGAAACATTCAAAATAATATAAATACGATTAAAAATAGTCATGTTTGTTGTTAAGATATAAAATAATCAAATTAGTTCCAAGTCTCGTAAGTTCCCACCTCTTCACTTTTTTTTTTTTTTTTGAAATATTCTTATATATATGTTTGTTTTAGATATAAAATTAACTTTACACCTTTTTTTATGAAAAATTAAAGAAAATTAATAGACGAAAATTGTTTTATAATGTATTTTTTATTGCGGCCTCATCATGGAATTAGGGCGTGATCCTTGTTGATATATGATATGGCATCGCCAATAGGTATTCGAATACTAGATACATTTAAACATTAGAAAGAGATAATTTGAGATTTTTTATACCTCTCCAGGTAAATCCTTGGTTATAATCCATTTGTCTCGCAACTCATTCGAAGCTTGCTTTCTTCGTAGAAATTTTGTTGAAAACTCCTTAGCCTCGTTAAGGACTGTCTCTCCATCAAACATCATCTGACTGGCCCTATACAAGTTGAACATTCCAGTCACAGCTCCCGTGGATTGCCCAGGAAAGCATACGAACTCATCGCCCTTCTTGAAATGCTCAAACGCATCTGTTCCCATAACCAAATTAATTCAATTACTTAAGAATCAATAAGACACAATTTTTTTTTTTGTTTAACTTACATTGCAAAAGTGTTAGCCATCAATTTCAAGATTCATTTTTTTTTTTTGTTAAATTAACAGTAATAGACATTGGTCCAAAATAAACTTATCGATAGACACTGATCAAAAGTGAACTTACCAGGAGATATATGGTGGCCATGCTGCCTAATCAGTCTAAAAGCCATTGCAGTGTCGTCAATATCTGTGACTGGTGCATTTCTTGCCCAGCCTATTCCCTTTTCTGTCCAGTATCTGTAATTTTATGGAGAAAATAAAAAATATATAAAAAAATTATCTATAATTTTACGGGAAAGATAAAATAAAAATATTCTGGTCTATAAATTCAAAAAGGTGTAAATTAAAATAATATCATATTAGAATCCGATGATGCATAATTCATGGGTGGACAAACAAATTAAATTGATATTCCCTATATTTAATTAGGATATTAATTAAAAAAAATTATTTAATCACATTAAAATTTATGGACTAAAAACCTAACGTAACTGTCACGTAGTAACAATATTCGATAGTCGCTCTTTAATTAATAGATGATTAATGTGAAGTTTGGAGTACGTCGGTGAATTATGATGAGTTAATTACCTCTTGACGTAATTGATACACTCCTTAATTTGTGGTTGGAAATATCTTGAGATTCCTAAGCGTTGTAGGCGATCAGCTACCCACACATGTTCGAACAAATCAACTGGATACACATTTGGAACTGAGAACAAAATATAAACAATAAATAAAAAAGATATAATTAATATACCAATAATTAAATAACAAATGCAACAAAATGATACACGTACTTCTTTGAAAGTAACAGTAATAAGTAATAGTAATAAGTGCAATGTTCATTGAGATACAAGAAAAAATCATACAAAATGATTAGTGTTGATGAAACCATGTGCAATATGCAAAAATATATGGCACAAAATTATTAGATGAAATAGGTAGCTACAAGTTTCAATAAATAAAATCGTACAAAATGATTAGAATAATGAAGTGGCCATGTTTGGTAAAAATAAAAACAAAAAAATTAAGTAGCCATGTTGAGTAGTAAATTAACCATATGGGCAATACTTATACAAATGGTACAAAATTATTAGATGAAATAAGTTACAACAAAATTATTACCACGATCCCAATGTATATTAATGTTATTTGTGTAATATTGATGTTAAATTGTAATTCGTCGAAACTTGAATTAACTTTTTTTTTATAGAAGGAATCAAATATTGAAAAAAAAAAAGTCAATATATATAATATACGATGAATAATTATATTCTTAAATTCATAATGTCATTAAATTTGGAAATTTAATTACCTCCTCCTTTGAACTTGTGAACAATTTGAGCCAGATAATACATGCACTTAGGATCTTTGGTCTGCATGAGGGCGTAGGCTGTGGATGCTGGATGAGAACAAGAAAGAGCCATCTGGGGACTGCAATTTTAGAAGCTTTTCCCACTCCAAATCTCCCATTCCTTCCAAGCTATGCAGCAATGTCGTCGGCACTTTGTGCAATATGTCCCTCGGTATCCTATATACAATCCGTGAGTATTTAATTATATATAAATATAAATATAAATATAAATATCCATCCCCCACAGTCCCATACAAATAAATAATTACAGAGTGTAAAACAAAATGTCACACCACCAGACCAAATTATACATGTACATATATCTAACATGGATAAGGTTACTTTTCTCTGACATATTATTATTGTTCTTCACTTTTTCTAGTGTTATATATATATATATATATATATATAAAGCATAAATGGTCGAAGGCCGCATAATGATGAATTAAATATTTTATATAAAATTAATTAAATAGCGTTTGAATGTTCGGCATACTTTTTAAGTTTTAGATTTCTCATAGCGTAAATCTCTTGCAATACGGGGCTGTTATCAGGAACTTCGAGGTTTAAACTCCGAGCGATTTCGAGAATTGACGGAAACGCCACTTCGAATCCGATCGGCATGTGTTCAGCATGTTCCGCCCCAAGCTTGTTTATATTCTCTTTGAAATATGCCATGCCTAGAATAACAATATTATTGATCATATCATAATTCATTTATTAAAATTAAAAATTAAAAATTAAAAAAATAATTATAAAAAATAGATATGTTTAGGTAGTTAATTAAAAAATGAAGTACCTTTTTCGCATTTTTCAGGATGGAGGTTCCAAGTTTTGAGGGCAACAACACAGGCAATGGTGTTGATCATGCGATCGTGAGCAGTGAACATTTGGCTGTCTCCCCACGACCCATCGGAGAGTTGGTTATTGGCAATCCATTCGAGGCACGACGGGAACCGCGGTGACCCACTCCCGTCGGAATCCTCCACTAGCGACACCCATGCGGTTGTCGTATGGTGATGCCGATATTTCCCCGTCCTCCATTGACTCCAACATTGATTTAACTGTCTCCACATGCTCCTTAATCTTATTCGGTACAAAGTTCTTTATGAAAAAAAAAATTGAAAAAAAAAAAATCATCACATTGAAACAATCATACCACACACACATAAAATATATATACAATTTGATAATTTCATGCACCCACGTTGTATAAAGTCAAGTAAAAAAATTTAAAGAAAGGAATAGATATGGTACCTTAAGAGCTTCATCTCCTTCTATGTCATCTTCCACGAACTCATGCCACTTTATCACTGGCAGACCATTTTGTAACACGTCTGCATATTCTGAAGAAAGAATGATGTAAATATAAAGTTTTAAAAGGTAAAAAAGAAAAAAGTAAAATCTAGATTATGTTACTTTAGTTTACCGATAGAATAGTGAAAGTTGAAAAAAAGTAAAAATGATTACCATGAGTGCGGGGTTTGGAAACCGCGCTGCATTTGGAACGAAGGACTCTGTTATTGTCTTTAGCGCCCAACAGCCAAACACCTAGAGAATTAACAAGATTATTAAACTTTATTCATTTCATTAAGGAGAGGTAATTAGATACTAAACAATGAATTTTATGGATTATTGGTTAGTAATTAATTAGGATGCGTAGATTGGTAAAGACAAAAACTGCAGCTGAAAAAATGGAATCCTAGGACTTTGGTGGTAGTTTTGGTTGCATGGTGGTGATATGCACGAGGTTTGTAAAACGACAGTCCAAAAGAGACGACGTTTCACGCCACAGAGACTAGACTAACGGAAAATCGTCATCACGAAGCTCAAACCAGCCAGAGTCAAATGATGGTGATGATGATGATGATAATGGTGGTCTGGTAGCCGGAATCGAAGATCGATCTTATCGGCGGTGATGAGGATGATCAGAACCAACAAGATCTCTCCATCTCCAACTGCATGAAACTTTTTTTGATACCTTAACTATGTATGTTCACTTTGTTCGATATCATTGGGGAAAAAAAAAAAGGAATATGTACTTTTTTATCAACAAACCAAAATATTCGGCGAGAAAATTGGAAAAATCACGATGAACGAAATATTGACGATTTTTTGAAATTCGGGCAAAAAGTTCGAAAAACAGAAAAGGCCGCTGCTTGACTTACGAAAAAGAGTCGGTGTATAGAGGTGGGTGTGTCTGTGTGAGTGTATGAGAAGTGTAAATAAAAAGGAGGCAGCATCAGGATCTGAACTCACCGGATTTCGGATAATATTTGGGGTGGTTGGCGGCGGCGGAGGAGGAGGTGCTGGTATAGGGGAGGGTGGGGGGAGGAGATGGGAGGAAAAGATGAGACATGGCGAAGAGAAATGTTGTTGGGTTGGTGTGGGGGAAGGCTGAAGAGGGAGGAACGGTATTTAATTAAGAGAAATACAATGGAAGGAATAAGGAAGCAGACAGAAAAAGACTTCCCAAGGAGATTCCGCTAGGCGCATGGCATCAGAGGCAGTGAGGCACAGACTACCTCTCTCCCCCCCCCCCCCCCCCCCCCCCCCCCCCCCTATTAAGTATGAAATTGAGGGTACTCATGTCCTCTTCAAATTTAGAAAACTAATCAATTAATTATTTTCCTTTTGTTTATGTTTCATTTCTTTACCGTTTATTGGATTTTTTATTATGGATTTTTGTGGGAATTACATCCATGGGTTTTCCGAACGAGTCCATTGAAATTTGCGCTAGATACATGGGAGGATACTTATATTCCATCTAGTAATATTTTTAATCATTTTAATTTATTGAATTGTTTTTGCATGTATATCATAATTAAAAAAATAATTAAATTAAAGATTATTTAGTCATTCTTCTATTTAAAATAAGTCAATAGTTTTTGTAACAATTAAGATCGTAATGGTGAACCGTCCATTTAGTAGATGTATATAAATAAGTAGAAGATCCCAAATTTCATTGAACTTTTTATATAAATGATCTTGAAATGAATAAATTAAGAAACCAAACGGTTTTAATTATAATATATGTCTAACGAAAATTAGAAAAATCAAAATAATGGTACTAGAAAGTAGTATCGGAATGTGATACAAGTGTATGTAGTCGTAAATCATATATGGTATATATGTACATAGACTCATTACAAATGAAAATAAACATTGTATCTTTCCTCATTAAATTGTGCGTAGTCATAAATATAATTATATAATTTGGTATATACATGCGTATCTTTCCTCACTTTAATTTAAAACCACAATAATTCATTTTCTTTCAGTCTTAATGTTTTTATAATTTATGGTAAGACGATAATTCGTTTTTATAACAATGCATAGACGATATCTCTTTGAATTTGTTATGTACTTATGTACTTATCTTAATCATAATTTGATTACTCCTTTTCTTAATTCGATTATTCTGTCCATATTTTCTTCACACCGTGCTTAAACCAATATCTCAATACTCATTTGGTCATGACTTGATTACGATACAAAACAGACAACTAAGAAGAAGAAGAAGAAGAAAATGTGGCTATATATCCAAATCTGTTGACGTCATCTGTGCCTATTTTAATTCCAGTTTTAGTATTTTGTTGATTCTTCTCCGGCCACCGCCGGCCACCTAAAGCACTGTAATCCCCGATGCTTATAACGGTCCAAATAGGCAACTTAAAAAATGTGGACAATCTTGCATATCCGGCACTTCAATTTGACTGAAAAATGCTTTGCACTAATGGAAATTCATTAAAAATAATAATTCCCGCCATCTTGCATGTACACGTGCGCTCATATCCTCGAGGAAGCAAACATATTAAACATGCACTACTCTTGTATTATATATTTGTAGATAATATAAAAACCATTCAAAGTGAAGATAAGTCATCTTAAGAGTGCTTGACTTTAAGAGTGCTTGACTGTTGTTAATATATATATAATTTGGCGAGGAAAATATATTTATTACTTATATCTGATGTGGAGCATGTGGGTCTGAAAAAGGTTACACGTGTATGCAAATTCAATTCATTGTGTTTATATTTTATTTAAAGGAAAACTTTACTTTATATCCGAAAATTTGAGATTAATTTCATGATGGACCGCTAACTAAGTTTCAATTTCATCGTTTTATTCTATGGGATTTTAAGATTATAGTAATTTACTTCATTTTTCTATTTCAATTGTTAAACCACCAATTATATTAAGAGCATTCTTGGTATTAATTAAAAAAAATTAGTCATTTTATTTTCTTTTAAACAATTAATTAATTACTCTTTCAAATTAGTGTATTTAAATAAATTATAAGAGCATAATTAATTAAAACTAATGTAAATGTAAATATAATACCCTCATAGTTTGTTTAAATGTGCTAATTTTTTTTAAAAAAGCAACTAAAATTAAAATAATTAATCATTTAATAAAAAAATAAAATAGGTAAGGATTTATAATGCCTACTAATAATGTGCTTAATTTAATTGATGATTTAATTAATACTGAAATTGGCAGATTAGTAAATTGATGTAATCCGAAAATTACATGAAGTAAAATGATGAAATAGAAATATAATGATCCATTATGATATTTAAAATAATGTTTGCTCTTTATTTAAACATCTTTGAATACATATCACGATTTTTTTTTTTCAAATTCACAATGTACTTCAAGTCTAACATGTGGTGATTAAAGAAATAATTTTTATCTCAGATTTTCTTACTAAAATTTTATTAAGTCAATATAATTAAAAGATAATTTTTATAGTTAGGTTATTTGTTAGAAACGATAAAGTTGGGTTTGATATAATGAACTGATCCCTCTAATAATTTTTACCTTGGGTGGAATATATGCCTTTTACTTTTCGTTTTACTAATGTGACAACACTTAAAATCATAATCTTGAACAATCTTAATAAATAAAAAATAAATAAAATCTGATCTAAGAACAAGTTAAAGAGAATGCTCGAATCAATAAACAATCGGTTTACACAAAATACCATATTTTACCAAACAATTACCCGTCATTCGAACAGAATAAATATGTGAAAAAGTCTACTCACTACTATTCTCAATGTAACGTCATTGACATTGGAAAAGTTAGGCCATCATATCAAATTTATTGTAGGACCAATTACATTAAAGTATCTAAATTATACGATCGATTTCTAAAATACTCGAACTAAAAAAAGTTTCAAATATGTACCCAACCTATATGTCGATTTCAAAAGAATATCTATGTTAAGTTTTTCATCTAATTTTCTGTTAAAAACATACGTGGCAATCATTTAATTCAGTCAGTACAGATTTGACCAAAATCATAAGGGTATTTTCGACTTTTCATTATTTTATCTTCATCACCCTCTTCCCCCAATTTATCATCTTCATCAATCTCCATCTTCTCCAATTAATCATCTTCATCCATTACCAATCATTTCAAGAAAAAAAATAAATCAATTATCAATTATATATCTCTTTTTTCAATTCAATTTTCTTCTTCCTCAGTTCTTCATTGTTTGCCCAATTCTCAGCCCTAATTTGAATAAAAAATTTGTTCCTCCATAGATTTTTTCTTCTCCCCAATACTGCTTCCATATCATCTGTTCTTCCATCAACAACTTTTGCTTCTTTTCCAAGTTCGACATCTGCACGTGCGCCGACTACCTCTATCATACTTTGATCCGTGACTCTCTGATTTCCCCAAACACCTTTAACACCCTCCTTCAAATCCTTATCACTAAGATTGAGGTTTTTGAACAGTTGTTGCCCAAACCACGTATCGAACTGAAACACCAAAAAAAGGTGCTCCACCAACACAAAATCATCTCCCATTTCTTTCTTCTGACGCCAGGCATTGTCCACCAAAGCCGTAAGATGTGAGCCCATATTAATAGCTCTGTTAATTGGTTCAAAAAATCGACCGATTAACCGAACCAAACTGAACCATATTGAAAAATAACCAAACCGAAAAAAAACCGAAACCAAATAGGAAAACCAAACCAAACCGAATTAGAATCGGTTCGATTTTGGTTTTTGAACCCTAAAAATCAAACCAAACCAAATCGAACCGAATTGAGGCATAATAACCGAATCAACCCGAACCGAACCGAATACTAACTCTAAACCCAAAACTACGTTGTTTTGTCTTCTGTTTGCATCTACCCTAATTTGATATCTTCTACATCTACGCCTCTCTCACATCTTCAAACTTCATTCTAATCAAAACCCACCTTAGATCTCACTCTCAGTCTCATCATCTTCACTACCTCTCTCATATACCAAACCCTCCTCAGACCTCAACATTTTCATCTTCACCGCTGCAATGATTCCATCGAAGATCGGCTCATCATGCATACGCCTAATCGAAGCCTCGTCGGCCTCACACCTCAATGAAGTCTTCTCCTTTTAGCTCCGAAGAGGGTTTTAGACGATTGAGACAACACAATAAATTAAACAAAGTAAGGGGAATTAAAACCCTTGAGCACCGACTGAACCACCACCACCCTCCGAAGACTGTGATGTCGCCGACCAAAGTTTTAATTTTTTAAAAAGGTATTTGGTGCTTTTCTTTTTTCTCTGACTTTTTGAGTTTTCTTTGACTACAAATGATGAAGTCCCAAATGCTACGAAACCCTAGCTGGCAGCAAATAAGCATTTGAAGATTGCCAATTTTAGAAAGAAAAAAATGTTTAATTTTGTTTCAGATGGTACCAACTCAAGGTTGCAATGAGATGGGAGGACAGTGAAAATAGTTTTGTGGGGACTCCAGCAAGAGTTGTTCAATATGAAGGTACATTCTTTCATTGGAGTTGTTATGGTTGCTTTCTACTACTCTCCTTATGTACCCATCTGATATTCTGTTGGGGTGGTTGTGAGGTTTTCCAGTAATAAGTGACTAAAATGCATCCTTTTATGGATTATGTAAGAAAGTTATGTTGAATATGAAAAATGGACGAGTACTAGCTTGGAGAATTTATGTTGGGATAAAGGATTGTGTATTTCCGTTGTAACAACCCGTCCCGAATTTCAGGATTAGATTAATAACTAATCATGATTAGTGGGGTTAATCGGGGATTAGTTGGGCGAAATCGGACGAACGATGCAAAATGACTGTTTTGCCCCTAGTCGTGGGTAAAACGTTGACTTTTAATTCAAGCGGTCAAATGGACTGTGACCAATGACCGTTACGTATTTTGGGACGTCACGAGTTCATAGACAGGTGGCACGTTCGATTCCGATATTCGAGGAAGAAGTTATGACGTTCGGAAGTCGAGGGGTATTTTTGTAATCCGGACGAAAAGGGGGAAAATGTTGACTTTTTGATTGACCACTAATTTTCACACAATTCGAGGACCGTTAGGTAGGTCTCGATGCCCTGAGTCCGTAGACAGGCGGCACGCGTCAATCGGAGTTCAGATGACCGAGTTACGGGTCTAGGAAGATAAGGGCATTTTGGTAATTTTGTGCAGAAGGGCAAAATGGTAATTTTTCAAGGAGAGTACTGTTTGAAAACTGTGGGAAACGGGTCTTGCACCACCGTGCTTGGTGGTTCTGATCAAACAACTGTTTAACCGTGTTAGTGGCTGGACATGGGATTAGTTTACTCGCTTTGAGGCAATGGGGGTGAACTGAAACAAACCAGGCACGGGCACCAGTTTATATTGAGTTTGGGTCTATTTTGCGAGAAACAAATTTCAGTGGGACTGAGGGATTCCCACGGGTGTTGGCTGCACGGTTCAATTAACAGAGAGTTGAGGAGTGAGAGAGGATCATTTTGTTAAGGAAAGACTGAGAACTTGAGAGAAAACAGAGATTGGAGAATTTGGAAATTGGAGGGAAAAATCAAGTTTTGATTTGTGAGGCGAGTTGGACGAAACCAAGGATCGAAATAGATTTCTGGGACCATTTAGAGTTCAATCGTACCAACATTGAAGGGAATCGATCACGGTTTGGCCAAGAACCCTAGTTCCAGTTTTGAAGAAATTTCAGGCTTGAGGACGATCACCTACGGGTAAGTTTTCCTGAAATTGATTATGGTTTAGGGTTCGTTTAGGTCCTATTAAGCTTCTGTCTAAGTTAATTTGAAAAATGGGTTGATTCGGGTGAGTTTTAGAGATTGACCCGTTTGTTTGATCATGCGTGGATTGATCGCTTTAGAGCTTGTTGAGGGTAATTAATGAATGAGAACCTAAATTAAAATGTAAAGGAAGGGTTTAGGTGGAAGAAGGAAAGGAATTGAGTGAGTTTTGATGTGGATTTAACCAGGTTGTGTCGAGGGTTGAACAACCCGTTTGCAAGCTAGTCGGGTGAAGAAGGTGAGACTGTAGCATTACTGTAGCAGGCGCGTGAGTTTCACGCGCAACCACTCATGGCGGCGCGTTGGGGGCGCGTGGGGCCGATTCTCAAGGTGAGTTTAACACGACTTTTGTCCTATACATTGTAACGAACATTTTAACGTTGATTTCGAATTAATCAGACACCGTTTTGATGTTGTTTCGAGGGTCCGAAGGTTTATGTTACGTTTTTAACTAACGTTTAATTCTCGGAAAATGATGGGAAATTAGTATGTTGTTATTGGAGTCCTTAGTGACACTAAAGAATGATTTCGGACAGGATTCGAGATTTCTGGAAAATGTCGAAAATTACGGGAACGCCTGCAGCGCGAAAACGAGCAATTATGGACGGTCTGTGAGTGGACTTTGGCTTTATAAATTTTGTGCATGCATAACTATTTTATATGGATTATGATTGTGATTATATGATATTGATTTGGATATTGGTGAATTATATGGTTTCATGCATTTCGAGGTGATTTACGTGCTTGCACGTAAATCGAAGTTTTTCCAGTTTTACACTGATTTTCCATACTTATGGCTTTGGATATGATTTCATGAAATGGTTTTGAAATTGGAAAGATAAACGCAGGCATGAGGCCCAATTGTTTTGGAAACCTCGGACTTGGAGTCCAATTGAGTTACGTAATCGGGTCAGGGGCCCAATTGCTTTATGAAATCGACCAGGGGGCGAGTTATTTACGAAATCGGGTCGTGGGCCCAGTTGATTTACAAAATCGGGCATGAGGTCCAGTTGGTTATAAATGTGACTTAGGGTCGGGGACCCTAAGTGGATTTGAATAAATGGTTTTTGATTTGATAAATCAGATGTTTGGACTTGTGATGGTTTTATGGAAATTCCGGGCAGGGCCCTTGAGATGTTTGAAATGATTGATAAACTGTTTTTCATAAATCATCTTGATACGAGGATATGTGATGGTCTCCTCCAGGTGTCTGGGACACTGGGGAAGTCACGGTGCATTGCCTGCGAGGGGTCATTATACGGAGCTACAGGACCGTATGATGACTTAGGAGCAGGATTGCTATGATTAGACATCTGGAACGTCAGACATCTGAGATGTCAGAGATATGGACCCGGAGAGACCCCGAACAGCACGCGTTGCTTATTATTATACCGTAAGATATGACGTCTTCGACGTCGAGCGTCTGGGACGCTAGGCATCTGGGATGCCCAGGATGGTTTAAACATGTTTTCCTGGAAATGGTATTTATGGTTTTGGTTTTGGGCGATGGCCCACTTGGAATTGGAATTGGTATTCTGGATGTCGGATTTATATAATATATGTTTGGTTTCGGTATTCATGGTTTTGGGTAGAGACCCACACGATTTGGTTTTACGGTTTCTGGGCTAAGGCCCTAATGGTTGTTTTTAGTAAATAGTTTACTTACTGATTTTCGATGCATGCATACGTTTTAATGAAGGGCATAAATATCTTTGTGAAATGTGTTTTATGAACTTATTTTTTTTCGTCCACTCACAGCCTTTGTTGTTTTTAATGCTCTTCAGGTTGATCACGGAAGCGACTGCAGTAGATACTGGGACATTGCATGCCTCCTCCATCGATCTTTGTGCACTCTGGAAGCTCGTTGGGACAGTGGCTTTCGGTTATCCCTGGTCGGACACTTCGTGTCAGACGGGAGGATGACACATCCCACGGTAATCCCAGGGGCGATTGGGATGGGTCGTGTCATCCACAGTTTAATTCATTTAAAAAGTGAACTCTATGATCAGGGAGGTTGAGAAGGGTGAATAAGTGTGTGTTTTTTTTGAACTGTGATTGCATTTGGATCCAGGTAAAGTAAATCAGATGTTTGAACTGTTGTTTACGAGTAAAAGATAAGTTCTTTATAAAAAGAAAATGAGAAAACGGGTGTAATGAGTTTTTGTAGATTGAGTCCGAATCTAACATGTCTATAATAAAATTGATTATTCATTCCTTAGTTGACGTAACTTCTTGGCTCCTAAAAGTTATGATGTGCATTAGACCAACATAAGTTAACGATGGTGTTTATATTCAATCTTTGTCTAATGATTTTTCCACCGAATTTCAGCGTGGTCCTGGAATTGATGAAGTTGAACACAGTCCAGCATTTATTGGAGCCAATTCTAGAGTGACAGGACCGCCCCCGAAAAGGGCATTGATAACCGTGCCCGGTCCTGCTCCCGTCTGGCAAGACGACTGAAATTCCCAATTTACCCTCAGTACTTGCCAAACCAGGGATAGCCACACGCTTACTTACTCATGCCTCCGCCTCTCGACCAACCTCGAACCACGCGCCACGACCTGGAGGGTCAGTAAAAAAAACGAAAGGTGTGAGTGGACAAAAAAAAATAAATCAGTTTATAAAACAGTTACAGAAAGACATTTTTACCCTCCATGTAAAACCAATGCATGCATTCGAAAATCATTTCGCAATCCGTTACAGTTTCAACATAAGAAAATCATGCATGAAAATCAAAATCATTTCCTTTTCTTAACCTTTGGGTCTTCGCCCGCAATCATAACACAGGGCCTTAGCCCAAAACCATGAATCAAAACCAAGTACACAACATAATCCAAATACATCAACCACAAAAATCGGGCCACTGCCCAACACATTCGAAACATCCGAAATTAACAATAAATCACAAGTCACACATTTTGCTGGATATCAAGTGCGCCCGAGTCTTTAAACTCAAAACCATGCGCATAATCAGGTCTTCCCGGGATTTCAACGAGTCTTTAAACTCAGAACATAATCAATAGGCCTCGGGGGTATCACAATAACTGAGTCTTTAAACTCACGAGTCTTTAAACACATTAAGGGCCCTCCCCCATCATCAATTAACCGAGTCTTTAAACTCAAAAGGTGCTCCAGCAATAGCACCGGGTCTTTAAACCCAAAGAAGTTTTCAACGGGTCTTTAAACCCCAAAACATTTATCAATCACAACAACGCGGGATCCATCCCGAAATCACATTTTTCACAACAGGACTCATGGTCCGAATTTCCCCATTCAAATCCCCAAATCTTACTTCACAAACATCATCAAATCGTTATTAAACACGGGGCATGTATAATCATACCAAATCACTTATTTAAATCCTCTTCCATTCCCGAATTCGAATTCGTAATAATGATTCCGTAAGCCGGCATCCGGAAGCATCATCCCGAACCCAAACCAAGAATCCGTATTCAAACTTCTGAAAACCGAAATCTCGTTCATCAAAATTTCCTTTATGCCCCGAGCATCAAGCCCAAAATCTCTTTTTTTAAAAAATCCGTTTTAAATCCTTGAAAACACCTCATATTTCAAATTTCAAGATCAAGACATCAAAACCACAATCAAATCACCAAAATCACGATCAAACCATAACATACTCGAAACCCCGAAAACGTGCAAATCCGGGACATTCCCGAAAAACGTGTCAAAACCGTAAACCATACTCACAACCGAAATCAAAACATCTCAAAAACATGATACGCACAAAGCATATCAAATCATTCGTTAATCCATCATCCAAAACATACGGGAAACCAAAATCTCGAAATACGTGCAATTTCGTGTGCATATCAAAAATACGTATAATACGGGAATCGAAATCATCACAAGTCATAATCATAATCATAGAAATCATGGAAAAATTTATGCATGCATTAAATTTTGAAAGCAACGTCCACTCACACACCGTTCTTAAAGCTCGGTTTCGCACCGCACGCATTCCAGTAATATCCGGCATTTTCCAGAAAACCCGAATCATGTCCGAAATCACATTCCGGGGTCATTAAGGTCTCAAATAACAACATATTAATTTCTCATAATTTTTCGGGAATTAATCGGTAATTAAAAACGTAACATAAACCTTCGGACCCTCGGAACAACATTGAAACGGTGTCCGATAATTCCGAAACCAACACTAAAATGTTTGTTACAATGCATAGGATAAAAGTTATTTTGAACTCACCTTGAGAAACCGTCCCACGCGCCCTCACGGCCCGCCGCAAGCGGCTGCGCGTGAGTCTCACACGCCTGCTACAGTGCGGGTACTATGCATCTCCTTCACCCGACTCACTGCTAAACGGGCCGTTCGACCCGCGTGATGACCCATTTCAATCCTGCGAATCTCAAGTTATTTTCTTCAATTGTTTCAGTCTAGAGCATCGTCATAATCCTAATTACGGTTCTGTAACTTAAATTTCAACAACCCTTACCTTAATCCAGAGAGCTAAATACAACCTTAATTGCAGCCACAAATGTCCACAAGCTCGAATTCGATTATTGATCAAAATGAAATCTGAAAATGGCTTTCGGGTCTCGCAGCAGACCTTCCTCTCTGGTTTTTCTTCCCGAAATCTTTCTCTCAGCTTCTCTAAAACCGTCCCAGCAATGCTTTTGTTAATTCCAACCCACTCCCTGTCACCCGTGCTCAAAAACAAGTTTTGCGCTCTGTTTTTTCAATTCAAAAACACCGCCCAGTTTCAAGTCCCCACACCACCACACTTCAACAGCGTGCACTCCTGTCCCTGTGTCCTCACTCAACACATAAAGAATTCACTAGCACTCAGTTCCTTTCAAATGGCCTTGGGAAATCGATCACGCGTAGGGACATCTCAGTTTTTCTCCAATTTTTCAAACACACCAGCTGCTCCTGCTCCCAACCCACCATTACACCCGTGAACTGATCAATCCACCCAAAAGCATAAACAATTGCTAACACTAAGTCCAAGCATTTGTTCCATAAACAAATCCACCCTGTTCCATAAACAAATCCACCCGTGCTCTGTTTCTGAAAGGAGCCCAGCACCATACACGGCTGTCTCACAAGCAGCAGCCAAAATTACCATTTTACCCTCCTTAGGACAAATTACCAAAATGCCCCTCACACATCTAGACCCGTAACTTGGTCATTTGGACTCCGATTGACGTGTGCCGCCTGTTTACGGACTCAGGGTATCGAGACCTTCCTAACGATCCTTGGTCCTCGGCCATCGGACCTCCCGATCAAAAAGTCAACAATTCCCCCCCTTTCGTCCAAATTACGAAAGTGCCCTTAGACTTCCGGATGTCATAACTTTCACCTCGAACGTCGGAATGGAACGTGCCACCTATCTATGAACTCGTGACGCCCCAAACTACGTCACGGTCATTGGTCACAGTCCATTTGACCGCCTGAATTAAAAGTCAACATTTTACCCATGACCAGGGGCAAAATAGTCATTTCGCATCGTTCGTCCGATTTCGCCCAACTAATCACCGATTAACCCTGCTAATCATGATTAGTTAGTAATCAAATCCCGAATTCCGGGACGGGTTGTTACATAGAGCCTTTGATTTGTAAAGTTGTAAGTGTTTTCCTCTTACAACGTATTTATGATCATGGATTTTGTATCTTTATAATTTCTAGGATTGAGCTTAAGTTCATGTACATTTTTTTGTAGGATTGTGTAATTGAATAACATTATTGTATATATACAGAGGTTATTTATGATTTATATACATGAACTAGAAAAATACATCAATACACCGAAATACAATATTTAATTGAGTCTTTTAAGCCTTAAAATGGTAAGATACCACCATGCTTTGCGGGATGTAGCTAAAATGCACAACAGCCCACTTTGTGGTCGCAGTTGCTCTAGAATGGCACCAGGTGACAGAACCCATCCTAATCCCCCCGGGATTAGTGCAGGATGACCCTGCTCCCGTCTGACACGAAGTGTCAGACAAGGGATATTTCCGACCTTTGCCCTCCCGGGCTATCAGAGTACGCCAGGATCCGGAGGAGGTATGTGATATCTCGGTCTCTGCTACAATCCACATCCGATATCAACCTGGAGGGTAGTCAAAACATTGAAAGCTATGAGTGGACAAAACAAGGAGTTTATAAAAACATTTCATAAGAAGACATGTGTACCCTTCACTAAAAAGCATGCATGCATTCGAAAACCATTTATCCAGAAAAACCATAGGTGGGAACTAAGCCCAAAACCAAGATTGAAAGAACCGTAATGAAAATGACCATTCGGGCCGCTGCCCAAATCCATAAGGGACTCAGCCCAAATCATAAGAAACCAACCATACGGGCCACTGCCCAAAACCTGTGTAAACACACATCATATATCATATCATATAGCATACATCATATACACATATAATTCACACAACCAATCCTGTCATGGTTTCCAAAGCTACGCGCGTGCTACCCGGGGTTTCAAACCCAAGTCTTCTCAAAGACAAGGTCAATGTCCGTAGACCACCGACCCTACCCAAGGTTATAGTAACCAGCCTTCCTGAGAGTAAGGAACCCAACGGGGGCAACTCCCACTCCGTCAGTGCTCCGTGACTACTCTGTGGTTCACCCAGGCCAACGACCCTCCCCGGAGGAGATAATAGAACAATTAAGGGAAGGTAGATAAACATATATATACATAACATAAACATTCATGCCTAGCTCCCCTGAACCGTCATGATCCATAACATCCATAACAAGGGTTCATGCCGGTTCCCATAAACCGTCATGTAATGACCCGTCCCGAATATCGGGATCGAATATTAATGAATTATGATTTAGAATTACTAATCGGGGATGAGTTGAGTGAATTCGGACGAATTGTGCAAAATGACCGTTTTGCCCCTAGCGTGGGAAAAATGTTGACTTTTAGTTTGGGCGGTCAAACGGAATTTGACCGATGACTGTGACGTAGTTCGGGACGTCACGAGTTCATAGACAGGTGGCACGTTCGATTCCGACATTCGAGGAGAAAGTTATGACGTTCAGAAGTTGAGGGGTATTTTGGTAATTTGGCTAATTGGGGGCCGAATGTTGACTTTTGACCCGGGAAGTCCAATGGACTAGGGCCAAGGACCGTTACGTAGGTCTCGTCGATACGAATCCAACGACAGGTGGCATGCCAAAATCGGAGATTCGACGACGAAGTTATGGTCACGGGAACGGACTCGATTAACCGAACGAACCGGGATTAAAATATTATTTTATTATGAACAGTACCTGGTGACTGAACACATCTGGATGAGTGACAAGTGTCACTCATCCCTTAAATTCAGGCCTAAACACAGATCCTTGTTTTGGGGAAAACATAATTATTATGTTTTATTAATTAATTAAACTTAAATATTGTTTTATTTCACCATAATCTTTGTATTTTTCTTAACCGTGTGCAATCAACAATTCAGTTTTCTCCCAACCTTCATTCCTCTTCCATTTCTGAACCAAAGAGTGAGAATTGAGAGAGTATTGAGATTGAATTGAACTGGGAAAACACGAGGGATTGATTGAGAGCTGAGGAACTGGAATTCGGATTTTAGAAAATTTGGGGGGAAATTCGAATTGGAAGAATTGAGCCGTGACGATCAAATTGGAGTTCAATTTGAGTCTTCTGGGATTGCCACGATGATTTACATCGAAAAAACGAAGAGAATTGAGGCCCAATTGACTCTGAACTGGGTCTGGTAACAGTGTGCAAGTTTGAGCTTGAGTCGTGGAGTTTGAGGCTTGGATTGATGCAATTGAGTTAGGGAAAGAGTTTAACGGAGTCCATTGAAGCTTCTGGTTGCATCAATTGAAGGAAATCGTTTGACATTGACGACTTTCGAAGATGAACAGTGTTCGGGGTGTTCTTCGAATGTTCATCTTTGATCTTAAGGATTAAGGTAAGTTTTTGTGTAATTGATGTTTCAGACCTCTAATTAGACTTATAACGAAGCTGTGTGAATGTTCAATTGAAGGAATTAATGTTGAATTGTTAGGAAACCAGTCGGGTCTGTTCGCGGGTAAAAGGACCTGTTTTACAGACAAACGGGTGAGGAAGACAGTACTATAGCAGGCGCGTGGGTTTCACGCGCAGCCACTCACGGCGGCGCGTGAGGGCGCGTACGGCCTAGTTTCAAGGTGAGGTCAACATGACTTTGAATCCTCTCATTGTAACGAACATTTTGACGCTGGTTTCGAGGAAATCGGATATCGTTTCGTTAATGTTCCGCGTATCCAAAGTTTTGTTTTACGTGTTAAATACGTATTTAAATTTCAGAAAAATCGGGGAAAATTATATGAAGTATTTTGAGATGTTAGTAACCCTCTATAATGATTTTGGACAGGAGTTGTTGACAGGACCTGCCCCGATCCTCTCTGGGACCACATGGGGACGTGCCCTGCTCCCGTCTGACACCCAAAATAATGTTCCAATTTTAACCTTAAACGTTCAAATGCATAAAAACTAAATTAAAGTTTTACATCAAATCTGAAATAAACAGATGTCAGACAAGGGATGAAAACCAAACTACAAGTTGCGAGCACGACTCTAACATAAACCTGCGGGTACACCACCCAACAGGGGTTCAAGTACGCAGAAGTGGATCTATGCCTCAGCCTCAGGTTCCTCCTCTACCTCATTAGCACGACCTGGAGGGGTTACCAAAACATTAAGGGTGAGTGGACCGAAACTCAAGTTTATAAAATCATTTGATAAGTAAAACATATAATTTACCCCTCCGTTTTCCAAACATGCATGCAACCGAAAAATCATCAATCATATAATATAAACGATAAGGCATATAATAAAACCATAAACATAATTTTAGCCACTGCACTATACACTCCAATCCCGACATCCCTGATGTCTGAAGTCCCTGACGTCCAATAAGTTCACAATCACAAGGCTACGCGTGCCACTCGGGTCTCAATTCCGAGTTCAATCCCCGAACCCTGTTCGGTTACAGCATCCCCGATGCTTAGCGTCATAGACGCTGGACGTTCTAGATGTCCGTGACCACTCCGGGGTACCTCATCCGGAGGAGACAGTATCATATGGAAGGATCTATACAGTGCAGTACCAAATACATTTTATTGATATCCACATGCAAAACATATATGTATACATAGGTAAAATCCGAACCGATCGTTACGTTTCATCAGACGGGTCTCATGCCCAGATACCGTGAAACGTGCCATAACCGAAATTTCAATATTATCAAATCCATTTCTTGATTCCAGCATGTGAACATATAAGTAAATCAGAAAACATTTAAGCATGCAAGGGTTTAATGAAATCGGGCCCACTCACAATACAATCCTGCTAGGAACCGAACGTATACCCTCGTCCTGGTACAAATGTACAATCCCTGTCAAGTCCAAAGTATTCGTAAAGGTCAATTTAAACCCCTAACATTCAACCATGAAAACCTAGGCTGAAACCGGCCGGGAAAATCCGCCCGAACGCGCTTCCCAAGGCAATAAACCTCATTTTGACCAACTTAATGATCTCCGATCGACCCGAAACCACCGCCATTGGATCCGGATCGTCGAAACCTAAAGAATGGTGGTGGTCCCACCAAAAACACTGTTCACACGCGCCCCCACGCGCCGGTCAATGCGTCGGTCAACTCAGGAACAGTCCATGCTAACGTCATCACTGACGTCATCTGACAGCTGTCAGGTCTGACATGTCAGACTCTGACAGGTGCCATGTGTCAACACCCGATTGGTCCACCTCACTAATCTGTCACGCCACATGTCAGATCTGACATGTGCCACGTGTCAGCACGGCACTAGTCCACGTCACTGACATGTCAGTGACACGTGGCAGTCCCTGATTGGGCCACGTCACTGACATGTCAGTGCTGACTGTGCACTGACATGTGACACGTGTCAGCTCACGAGTGGTCCACGTCACCTGACAGGTCTGACAGGGTGCCACGTCATCACCTCTGTCCTCAGACGGTTGACCCGTATCTCTGCAACTCGGGTCGATCAGACCCGCGATCATGACCCGGTCACCATTTCATCATTTCTCAACCATTTTCATTCTGGTTTGTTCCTAACTGTTCGTCTCAATCCCATAAAGGGTTCTATCTAATTAAAATCAACAAAAACAGACAGGATCGAAGGCTTACCTCGATGAACATACCCGGTTCTCCCGTCGTCGTTTGTACTCTGTTCAGGCTACCTCCGGTCACGTAATTGAGCCCAATAGGTTCCTAACAGTCCCTAGAGTTGATTAGGGTAAATAGAAACCAAAACTAAACGTTGGAATTCAAGTTACCAAATCCTGAGTTTTTGAAACCGTTTCGGGTTTGGGTTTTCCTCCCTCGTCGCCGTCCACTGCCGTGATCGCTGCCGTCTGCCGCCTCACCAGTGAGTCCAGCCACTCACAACACAGGAACCAGGTGCTAATACAGGTGTGATGGTTGGAAATGGGCAGAATGTGGTGTCGGGTAGGAAATATATAGAAATGGAGGGAATCTGATCAAATGGAATGGATGGTCCAGATTTGATCTCAAGGATGAGATCAATGGCTGGGATGAAATCTGGGGGTTTCAGATCAATGGCTGGAATTAAAAGTTGGTTTAATTGGTATTTAATCCCATTGTGGATCTGATCCAATCTAGCCAATGGGTGAGTTGTCACTCACCAGGTGTCCTCCAATCAAAATTTCAGAATAAAATATTCGACACGAAAACCGAGACACGAACCTCCCGATTTCACATTTTTGACCATAACTTCCTCGTACGAAGTCCGATTTCGGCGTGCCGCCTGTCTACGGACTCAGGACGTTGAGACCTACCTAACGGTCCTTGAGTCGCGTGAAAACTAGTTGTCAAATGAAAAGTCAACATTTTTGCCCCTGAAGTCCAAATTACGGTAATGCCCCTGAACTTCCGATAGTCATAACTTTTTCCCCGATCGTCCGAATTGGACGTGCCACCTGTCTATGAACTCGTAACGTACCGAACTACGTCACGGTCACTGGTCAAAGTCCATTTGACCCACTAAACAAAAAGTCAACAATTTGGCCATACCATTCACAAGGGTAAAAACGTCAATTCATACATTAAATTACAATATTAAAATCTTCGAATTTCTGGGGTGTTACAGTTGTGATTTCCAGAATTTACGGAAAAACGTGCAGCTCGGAAACGGACCGTTTTGGACGGTGTGTGAGTGGACTTTTGGTTTTCTAACCGTGATGCATGCATTTAGGATTTAAATGCCTTATTATATGATTTTATATGCTTTGGCATGATTGACGTTTCAATCCGGTGATTTCTCGATTTTATGGATTATTATATTATTATATTTGGCACGATTTTTGAGAAATTATGAAATTGGTTAAAAATGATATTTGGACTTGGTTTATGAGTCCGGTATTGAATTAGATTGAAAATAATGTTTGGACTCGGATTATGAGTCATGGATTGAAAAATGATGTTGTGACTCGGGAATGAGTCAATGGTCAATTTCGTGGATTTACGTGAAAATGGCAACGGAGGTTGCAATGCATGGATTTGCGTGAAAATGATATTTTGGGCGTGAGAACCCAAGTGAATAGTAATTTTGACTCGGATTTGGAGTCACTTGTGAATTTGATGAAATTAATGATTTCTTGTGATTTTATGATTATTTTAATCAGTCTTTCGGGCACGTTTTTCGAGGAACGTGCAAATGATGTTTTGGGCTAAACCCGGAGTTTAAATGATTTCTAAAATGATATTTTGACTTAGTTGGTGAGTCAACGATGATTTCTGGATTATTTTATTGTTTTAAAATGTGATTTTAACGGTTTATGTGTAAATGGTATTTTGGGGCTTGAGACCCAGTCGGGAATGATCTTGACTTTGTATGAAGACAAGTTCTGATTGAAATATTTTGGGATGTAATTCCTGTCAGGACCCACCCCGGTTTCACCCCGAAACCCGAGGTAAATCCCGCTCCCGTCTGACTCCCCGACGCAAAACTCAAGTAAAACTCACTCACATTCTATCCAGTCAAACGCAGGAGTAATTAGACACAATGTCCCGAAGGTAGCATTTACAAAACATAGTACGAACATACAAATAAAACCGATAACTACACGCACACAGAAGCCTTTAAACTCTTCTAGGATCCCTCACGTCGCTTCTATGCCTCAGACTCTGCCTCGACGTCAAGACCCCGCGCTAGCTCCACAACCTGGAGGGCCATTAAAACAGAAAATGTGAGTGGACCAGAAAGTACCAAAGTTCAAAAACCACTTTATAAGAAAACCCGAGTTTAACCCTCCGTTTTGAAACCACATGCATAACCAACAGTTATAAACACATTAATAAAAGAACCATTCTTAAACATCATAAGAAACAGAAACACTATAAAATATCATAAGAAACCATAGCATGAGTATCAGAAACCGTATCAAAACCATGATCACCAAATCATCATTTCCTCGATCAAACCTGCTGGATCTATCCGAGTCTTTAAACTCCCGAGTCTTTAAACTCAATCCAGGCCTTAATCATATCCGAGTCTTTAAACTCCCGAGTCTTTAAACTCAAGGCCTACGGGGGAAAATCAATATACATCCGAGTCTTTAAATTCCCGAGTCTTTAAACTCAATCCGGGTCTTTAAACCCAATCCGGCCGGTCCCCCGTCACATATATCCGGGTCTTTAAACCCAATATCCAGATCCAGCAAATCCAATCCCAAAACCATTTAAAAACCACTTACCAAATCCACATCCAAACCCGAATCCGAAATCACTGGTCCGATGCCCTTCCGGCATCCAGAACCGTCATTCCGAACCCAAATCCGGAAAATATCCATTTTCATACCAAAACCACATGTAATCACAAATCATATTTCATAACCCATTTATCATGATTTGAAAACCTTTATCAGTGAAAATCCTCACTGGTGGCATCAAAATCCGAAAACCAACATTTTCTCAAAACCGTGTTAAAACCGTCTTTTTCTCGAAAAACGTGCAAACACATAAAATCATCATTTCATATTCAATAAACATAGATTCATAAGTAAAACCATAAAATACGTATATAAAAACAGTTATGCATGCTCGAGTTTAAGAAAAGGGTCCACTCACAGTACTGAGCCCTACTCGCGTCCCGAACGTCCAGCCCGTTCCTCGGCTTCCTCGGGAAACCCCGATCCTGTCAATCACCGTCAAATTACGTCACTAACACGTCTACGAAGGTTCACCTAAATTCCCTCAAAAATCCCCGGACCAAAGACTTAAAACCCCGGAACCCTACACATTCACCCTCACGGAACTACACTCAAACGACTTCCGATTAACCCGAAACCAACTCCATTGAATTCACAACAACTCCTGGACCAAAAACTATGTTGACCGTTTCTCCCAGAACCGCCGCACGCGCCCCCACGCGCCGCCCAAAGTGGCTGCGCGTGGCCCCACGCGCCAGCTACAGTGCCACCGTCAACCTCGCGTAAACCGGGCTCGACACAGTGCCTGCTGTTTGAACCGGCGAGAGCGGTTCACCGCCGTGCCTGCACCATTTTCCTCCCTCTCTTCACCATCCTCTTCGTCCAATCCTAAGCAATCCAGTTCCCTCACTCAAACACCTCAACACTGTCCCTAACCTGTCGACTCGAGCTCGAACAAAACCTGTACCAGTCCCCTGTTTCCTTCTCCGGTCACCCAGGTCTTCCCCCGTCACGGTGGCTACCCAAAACGCTTCCTAGGACTGTCCTAAACCTCACCCAACTCACCAAGACCGTCGACTCTCACCCAAAATCCACGACTTTCAAACTGAGCAAAATGGATAGAACAGAGCACATAGGGTACTCTCCGTCGTCTGGGCTCCGCCGCTCATTCCTCCGTCACGGCAGCACAACCAGCAGCTACCTAGGACTCAACTGAGTCCCCTAGACTTCACTAGACTCCTCGATTCAACCCCTAACGCTACAACTCTCAACTTGAAACTTGACGGCAAAACAGAGCACGAAGAGAAAAGTATGAAGTTTACCTGCTTCCAGGCGTCGTCGTGAGCTCAGCCGTGAGGCAATAGCTCCTCCCGTCCACCGCCAGCCTCTGGACACCTCCACGAGTCCAATTGCACCAACACACGGCCGCACCACCACCACAATCGTCCAAGTCCTCTCTGTTTTCTCTGAAAACCGACTGCCCCGTCCACCGTGTTCTTGCACGATTTCTCTCCCCCAAACAGTCACCAGTTCACTCTTCCACCCTCTGATCACTCCTCACTTACCAAAAACCCACTAACACTCACCATCGTCTCTCAATTTCTCTCAATTCCTCCCTCTGTTTCTGTCTGGGTCGAACAACACACACGGCACGGTTGCACCCCAAATAATTGGACCGAGCACTCACTAGAACCAACCAGACCTCCTACACGTGTCACCAATCCCTCAACTCCTCTCCCAAGTGGCTCAATCTCAACCCTCTATCTTCCCTCTCTGTGCACAAATCCCCAGACAACCAAAAGACCAAAATACCCCTCATTTTAAGTTCAAATTACGATTTTACCCTTACCGTTTTAGACCCGTAACTCACACCTCGTACGTCCGATGAATACGTGCCGCCTGTCATCGAACTCAGGACGACGAGATCTATCTAACGGTCTTAGGTCAACTTACCAAAACCCGTTCGTATAAAAAGTCAACGTTTCCCCCCTAATTTTCCAAATTACGGTTATGCCCTCAATCTTCCGAACATCACAACTTCCTCCTCGGATGTCGGAATCAGGCGTGCCACCTGCCTAAGGATTCATAACGTCCTCAACTACGTCCTGGTCACTGGTCAACTCCCATTTGACCACCCGAAATAGAAGTCAACATTTCTGCCCGACCCAGGGGCAAAATCGTCATTCTAAATTCCCGGACCCCTCGGGACCACCTATCCCTTGATTAACCTTACTAATCACACCTTAAACACTCCACTTATCCCTATTCTCGGGACGGGTTGTTACAATCTACCCACCTAAAAAGAATTTCGTCCCCGAAATTCCACAGCTAGTTCCCGACACCTAGGGTCTCCTAAGGAACCACCTCTCCTAGGTTTCCTGTCTATCATCTCCACCTTGGGTATTTCACACCATCCCCAACTACTGCTACCATGGCCAACCCTCTCTTAGTAACAACTTTCTGGTGTACGCAAGGGAAACTCTATGAACAAAAAACAAAGGTATTTTACAATACCTCATATGGAGTACCCGATAGAATTCACAGAGCACATCCGCGCGTACAACCACCGCACCTCCCTCGGCTGCTACGTCGGCCACTAACGGAATAAATCCACAAAGTCCTAAAGGCAAACTCTAGCTTGTGGGTTCTCTCCTTCAATAACCTCATATCGTTCAGTTATAGTCACTCCTAGATTCTTCCCCGAAATCCAACAACCAAACCAACAGAACAACCAAAAGTAAAACAAGTACCTGTCCCCACATCTGGTATCGCCTGATCCTCCTGCTGAGTCATCGAGAACACCCGGGCCTGAGATCCCGACGCTCTACCACGTCCCCTCGAACTACTCGTGGCTGTGCCACCACCTCCTCTCGTACCTGCGGTCCCTGACGCTGTACTCTGCCCAGGCTCCGCTGCTCCTCTGCCTATACCACCTTCATGTGGCAACTGTGGACACTCACGTCGAAAATGACCTCGCTCCCCACAGTAGAAACACACATTCCAGCCTGGTCCACTGCTCGGTCTCCCTGTGGACGCTACCGATGTCGCACTCGCTTGCGGAGTCGGCGGTACTCGATAACCCCAAAATCCTGAACTCTGGGCACTACCAGGCCTACCAAAACGATCATCGCCCGACGAGGATGATCCACCGAAGTTACCTCTTTTCGGTGTCTGCTGGCTCGAAGCTCCAGGAATAGATAGTTCCCGGCGTCGCACCGGCAAACTAGCCTCAACTCGCACCGCAGCATCCGACAAGTCTCGGAGGGTAGCAAAAGATCCAGCCGTCACTACGGCTCGAATCTCACCGCGCAAGCCCAACTCAAACCTACGGCATTTCTCGGCTTCAGTGGCCACAAAAGCAGGAGCAAACCGAGACAACATCTGAAACTTCCGTTCATACTCTGCCACTGTCAAATTCCCCTGCTGAAGCTGCAGGAACTCCGCCTCCTTGGCATCCCGGAAAGAACGAGGATAATACTGCTCCAAAAACCGTTCCCTAAACGTCTCCCAGGTCACACTGTGAACATCCCAACCGGACAACTCGAGGGTATACCACCACTCGTACGCCGCACCATCCAGTAGAAAGGTAGCCAACAACACTCGCTCCCCCGGCGGACAATGCATCACTGCAAAAATCTGCTCCAGTCTAGTAATCCACCTCTGGGCTTCCTCAGGATCAGCCCCACCACTAAAAGTAGTAGCCCCGAGCCGCTGGGCTCGCTCAATCGTGGCACTCTCCGTCTCTCTGGCTACTTCTTCCGGTTGTGGAGAGGGTCTACGTCTCGGAGGCATCGTCAACCGCACACTGAAAGAGGCATAGAAGTAGTCAAACAACTAAAACACAACCTCTCAAACCGACAGACCCAACAACTCGACAAACCTATGCTCCGATACCAATTGTCAGGACCCACCCCGGTTTCACCCCGAAACCCGAGGTAAATCCCGCTCCCGTCTGACTCCCCGACGCAAAACTCAAGTAAAACTCACTCACATTCTATCCAGTCAAACGCAGGAGTAATTAGACACAATGTCCCGAAGGTAGCATTTACAAAACATAGTACGAACATACAAATAAAACCGATAACTACACGCACACAGAAGCCTTTAAACTCTTCTAGGATCCCTCACGTCGCTTCTATGCCTCAGACTCTGCCTCGACGTCAAGACCCCGCGCTAGCTCCACAACCTGGAGGGCCATTAAAATAGAAAATGTGAGTGGACCAGAAAGTACCAAAGTTCAAAAACCACTTTATAAGAAAACCCGAGTTTAACCCTCCGTTTTGAAACCACATGCATAACCAACAGTTATAAACACATTAATAAAAGAATCATTCTTAAACATCATAAGAAACAGAAACACTATAAAATATCATAAGAAACCATAGCATGAGTATCAGAAACCGTATCAAAACCATGATCACCAAATCATCATTTCCTCGATCAAACCTGCTGGATCTATCCGAGTCTTTAAACTCCCGAGTCTTTAAACTCAATCCAGGCCTTAATCATATCCGAGTCTTTAAACTCCCGAGTCTTTAAACTCAAGGCCTACGGGGGAAAATCAATATACATCCGAGTCTTTAAACTCCCGAGTCTTTAAACTCAATCCGGGTCTTTAAACCCAATCCGGCCGGTCCCCCGTCACATATATCCGGGTCTTTAAACCCAATATCCAGATCCAGCAAATCCAATCCCAAAACCATTTAAAAACCACTTACCAAATCCACATCCAAACCCGAATCCGAAATCACTGGTCTGATGCCCTTCCGGCATCCAGAACCGTCATTCCGAACCCAAATCCGGAAAATATCCATTTTCATACCAAAACCACATGTAATCACAAATCATATTTCATAACCCATTTATCATGATTTGAAAACCTTTATCAGTGAAAATCCTCACTGGTGGCATCAAAATCCGAAAACCAACATTTTCTCAAAACCGTGTTAAAACCGTCTTTTTCTCGAAAAACGTGCAAACACATAAAATCATCATTTCATATTCAATAAACATAGATTCATAAGTAAAACCATAAAATACGTATATAAAAACAGTTATGCATGCTCGAGTTTAAGAAAAGGGTCCACTCACAGTACTGAGCCCTACTCGCGTCCCGAACGTCCAGCCCGTTCCTCGGCTTCCTCGGGAAACCCCGATCCTGTCAATCACCGTCAAATTACGTCACTAACACGTCTACGAAGGTTCACCTAAATTCCCTCAAAAATCCCCGGACCAAAGACTTAAAACCCCGGAACCCTACACATTCACCCTCACGGAACTACACTCAAACGACTTCCGATTAACCCGAAACCAACTCCATTGAATTCACAACAACTCCTGGACCAAAAACTATGTTGACCGTTTCTCCCAGAACCGCCGCACGCGCCCCCACGCGCCGCCCAAAGTGGCTGCGCGTGGCCCCACGCGCCAGCTACAGTGCCACCGTCAACCTCGCGTAAACCGGGCTCGACACAGTGCCTGCTGTTTGAACCGGCGAGAGCGGTTCACCGCCGTGCCTGCACCATTTTCCTCCCTCTCTTCACCATCCTCTTCGTCCAATCCTAAGCAATCCAGTTCCCTCACTCAAACACCTCAACACTGTCCCTAACCTGTCGACTCGAGCTCGAACAAAACCTGTACCAGTCCCCTGTTTCCTTCTCCGGCCACCCAGGTCTTCCCCCGTCACGGTGGCTACCCAAAACGCTTCCTAGGACTGTCCTAAACCTCACCCAACTCACCAAGACCGTCGACTCTCACCCAAAATCCACGACTTTCAAACTGAGCAAAATGGATAGAACAGAGCACATAGGGTACTCTCCGTCGTCTGGGCTCCGCCGCTCATTCCTCCGTCACGGCAGCACAACCAGCAGCTACCTAGGACTCAACTGAGTCCCCTAGACTTCACTAGACTCCTCGATTCAACCCCTAACGCTACAACTCTCAACTTGAAACTTGACGGCAAAACAGAGCACGAAGAGAAAAGTACGAAGTTTACCTGCTTCCAGGCGTCGTCGTGAGCTCAGCCGTGAGGCAATAGCTCCTCCCGTCCACCGCCAGCCTCTGGACACCTCCACGAGTCCAATTGCACCAACACACGGCCGCACCACCACCACAATCGTCCAAGTCCTCTCTGTTTTCTCTGAAAACCGACTGCCCCGTCCACCGTGTTCTTGCACGATTTCTCTCCCCCAAACAGTCACCAGTTCACTCTTCCACCCTCTGATCACTCCTCACTTACCAAAAACCCACTAACACTCACCATCGTCTCTCAATTTCTCTCAATTCCTCCCTCTGTTTCTGTCTGGGTCGAACAACACACACGGCACGGTTGCACCCCAAATAATTGGACCGAGCACTCACTAGAACCAACCAGACCTCCTACACGTGTCACCAATCCCTCAACTCCTCTCCCAAGTGGCTCAATCTCAACCCTCTATCTTCCCTCTCTGTGCACAAATCCCCAGACAACCAAAAGACCAAAATACCCCTCATTTTAAGTTCAAATTACGATTTTACCCTTACCGTTTTAGACCCGTAACTCACACCTCGTACGTCCGATGAATACGTGCCGCCTGTCATCGAACTCAGGACGACGAGATCTATCTAACGGTCTTAGGTCAACTTACCAAAACCCGTTCGTATAAAAAGTCAACGTTTCCCCCCTAATTTTCCAAATTACGGTTATGCCCTCAATCTTCCGAACATCACAACTTCCTCCTCGGATGTCGGAATCAGGCGTGCCACCTGCCTAAGGATTCATAACGTCCTCAACTACGTCCTGGTCACTGGTCAACTCCCATTTGACCACCCGAAATAGAAGTCAACATTTCTGCCCGACCCAGGGGCAAAATCGTCATTCTAAATTCCCGGACCCCTCGGGACCACCTATCCCTTGATTAACCTTACTAATCACACCTTAAACACTCCACTTATCCCTATTCTCGGGACGGGTTGTTACAATTCCCGAGATGGTTTTCATTGTGATTGTGAACTGTCCAGACGGTCGGAGCTTGGGGGGGATTACCCAGACGACCGGAGCTTGGGGGATGTGATTGTAGGATCGGGAGTTGATCCTATGGTAGTCAGCTTCTCGGATGTGACTGAGCCTGGATGTACCACTCGGATAGGTCTGAGCCTGGGGTTGTGTTCGCCCAGATGTGACTGAGCCCGAGGGTTGAGCCCAGAGGTGTCTGTTCCCGAGAGTGTGGCTGGATATTGGCCTACGCGTAGTGCATCACTTGTGAGTAGTGCAGATGTGATTGTGATAGTTTGTGCACTTGTGAGTAGTGCGGATTGATTGGATTGATTGATTGACTGTGCTCTTGTGATTAGTGCTGATTGATGTTGATTGTGATGACGTACCACTATTGAGTACGGGTTTTTGGTCTTTGTGGCCAGGTGATTATGTTTTCACATGTTTTGGCCTGAGAGCCAGGATTTGATTTTTATAACATGAACTGTTTTGGTGAACATGAGTTTAACGGACCATGGGAAAATATGTTTTGATTTTATCGGTCCCATTGTTCATACTTGAATGATTTCATACTATTACTCGTGTTTTATGATATGCATGCAAGTTTGTGAAAACTGGAGGGTAAGTATTTTGGCAAACGTTTTTATAAGAGGTCATTTTTGTCCACTCATACCTTTTCTGTTTTGTGACGCTCCAGGCCGTGGTACGACGTTCGTGACTGATCGTGAGGCAGTGGCAGCAGCAGAAATCAGCGCAAACATCCCTTGTCTAGCAAGCACTGAAGGGTAATTTCGGGCCTTTGGTTGACTTGTCAGACGGGAGCAGGACCGGGCACGGTTTTTGACGTCCAGTTGGGACGGGTCCTGTCACGTCATGTACCATAATAATCTGACAAGGGTTCATGCCGGTTCCCATAAACCGTCATGTACCACAATGACCTTTCCAGAGTTCATGCCGATTCCCATAAACCGCCATGAACTTGGAAATCCATCTAGGGTCCCTGACCCGAAAGCATCAGTGTAAAACAACTAGGTCTCGTGCCCGAACATATGACTCAACTGGGCACCGTGCCCGATATCTAAGGGTCAGTCATGACTCCGATCATAGTGATGCGAGCAACCATCCATCCAGGACCGCCCTCAATCCTGGTATGTCGCCGTGAACGTATCAACCGATGCGACCACCACAAGATTATGGTGCACTCATCACCGATCGATATCTCGAACCGTCAGCACTCCGAAGTCGAGCCTCCCTAGGCTGCCCGACCACGAATCGTGCATCGTGACCTCTCCGGGAGGAACACATCCCAATCCGGAGGCGAGCGTCGTATCGTTGATCGTCGTGCACATAGCACCCGTCGTGACCACGATTTAGACCCGAAGGTCGTAAATAGCGTCATATGTCCGAGATAAAACCAAATGGGTCTCATACCCGAGTTTATCCTTTTGGAAATCGAAAACCATTTAATTTAGACCAATAAAAGAATACAGACCCGTATAGGCACCGTATAGGGCCGAAACCTCAAAACACGTGCCTATACGTAACCACACATCCAAATACAATCATGGCATCACAAACAAGTATTTAAAACATATAATAAACATTTATGCATGCACCAATTTAGAAAACAAGGTCCACTCACAGACCGTTCGAGCTGCCGCCTCGATTTGCGTGCCATAGGCTCTCCCGAGCCAATCCAACCTCTCTGGGTCATCCTGACATGTCCAAATCATATCCAAAGGTTACTACTAACCTATAAAAGTCCATATTAAGAACCCTAAACTTTCCCGGAAAATTCAACGTGTCCCGTACACGTTTCCCGGGGTGAAAAATCTCAATTTGACCAACCTAACGATCTCCGATCGACCCGAAACCACCGCCATTGGATCCGGATTGTCGAAACCTTTAAAATGACACTGGGTCCACTCAAAAAACTGTTCACATGCGCCCCCACGCGCTGGTCAACGCAAAAGTCAACGCATTGAAAAGGTCAGCACTGACGTCATGCTGACGTCAGCACTGACACCTCTGACAGTGCCACGTGTCAAGCTCCCATTGGTCCATATTCTGACATGTCAGATGACATTGTCAGATTTGAAATGATGACGTCATCAGGATGACTTCATCAGTCATCCCTGTCCTCTCGCTGGGTCTACAACCGGGTCGCCATGACCCGCGGGTTGACACGGTCGGTTCTCCGCCGTCCGGCCACCAAAACACTCCCCGTTTGTCCCATTCTCTTCGTCTCATCCTCCCCAACATATCCCTCAACCCAGAAATTAAGAACAGAGGCTATAAATTACCTGTTGGTCGATGAACCGTAAGCTCGATTTTCCCCCGTTGATATCTCACGTTTCCGGCCACCATTCTCCTCGAATCCAAGCTCTGTGAACTCGTCTCATTCCCTAGAATGTAATGGGATCGACCAACCCATTCAACACACGTCAAAACTCCATCCACCATTTTTTACCCGTAACCAAGCTCACAGGTTCCCTCCGCCGTGTCCCCCGCCATCGTCCTCAGCCCCTCAGTCATCCTCACAACACTCTCACGGTCACACTCAGCTCACACACTCAAAAGATGGATGATGGAGGTGTGGTGTTTGTGTTTGAAAATGAAGAATGAAAATGGAGGGATATGGGTTATGGGGTTTCGGGTTTGTGAGGGAAAATGAAGAAGATGGTAGCTGATGAGAGAAGAGAAATGAAGGGTGAGGATTGAAAGATTAAAATAGAATGGAGGGCCAAGATTTAGTGTTAGAAGGTTTAATTATAAAATAATTAAAATAATAATATTTAATTACTTAGATCCACAAATTAAGGGATTTAGCCAATGGGATGAGTGACACTTGTCACTCATCCATGGGACCCACTGAAAATATCTGGCCCAATAAGATTTTTCCAAATCATCCCCGTCTCGAAGTACGTGCATAGTGAAATCGACCTTCCGTGACCTATAACTTCCTCGTTCGAAGTCCGATTTCAGCGTGCCGCCTGTCTATAGATTCGTAACATCTCGATCTACGTAACCGTCCTCGGCCCTCGGCCATTGGACCTCTAGGTCAAAAAGTCAACATTTGCCCCTTTTTAACCAAAATTACTAAAATGCCCCTAAACTTCAGAACGTCATAACTTCCTCCTCGAACGTCGGAATTGAACGTGCCACCTGTCTATGAACTCGTGACGTCACAAACTACGTCACGGTCATAGATCAAAGTCCATTTGACCGCCCGAATGAAAAGTCAACATTTTACCACGACCAGGGGCAAAACGATCATTTTGCATCGTTCGTCCGATTTCGCCCTACTAATCACGGATTAAATTCACTAATCGTGATTAGTCACTAATCTAATCCTGGAATTTGGGACGGGTCATTACACCAGGTATCCATTCCACTTAGTAAGGGTCGCACTCTTCTTTCTAAGGTTCATTATACCATATAGTGCTGCAATTGGTCTATGTTTCCTTGCCACATGTTGCCACTTAGATGTGGATTTTAGGACATGTTGCCACAATAACCGAGTCTTTAAACTCAAAACATCTCAATCCAGGGCCCTCCCCCCGTCAATCAATCCGAGTCTTTAAACTCAAAACCAGATCCAGTGGGTTTTTCTCTTTTTCTGGGTCTTTAAACCCAAAACCATCTTTCAAGCGTAAGAAAATGCATCGAAATCTGAAAACCAAAGCCAAACTGGAAAGCTTCGAAAATCAAAATAACGTTTATCGAAATGGGACTTCCGCCCGAATTTCCCTTCCAAATCTCAAATCAAATCCAAAAATCTTTACTAAACCAGAATGCGTATAAACATAAATCATTCATTCGAAACCATATTCAAAAAGAATAACAGAATCATATTCTCGAAGTACGTGCAAATCCGATAACTCGTATTGAAAAACGTGCAATCAAGTAAAGCAAGCATATAGAAATCATAGGCATAAAATCATATCTCGAAAGCATAAAATCATATATCGAAACATAAGGAAATAAGTAGAAATAGTTATGCAAGCTCGGTTAGAAAACAAACAGTCTACTCACAAGATCCGAACAAGTCACTCGCGTCCTGTACACTCCTCGGCTGTCTCAGGAATATCCCGACCTGTCAAAAGTCACCAATCCGGGTCACAAACACTTCATTTAAACTTACCTTGATTTCCCCAATTTTTCCCGATTTTTAAACATAATTAAACGAACCCCTAAACCTTCGAACACTCAAAACTACGTCGATACGGTGTCCGATCGACACGAAACTTGTCCTAAACTGTTCGTTACATCGATTAGAGTGAAAACCGTGTTGAACGTTTCCCCAAAAGTATCCCCACGCGCCCTCACACGCCACCCAAAGGGACTGCGCGTGGGAGCCATGCGCCTGCTACAGTGTCATCTCAAACTCCAGCCAACCCGGTTTAGACCGGTCCGGTCCAACCGAGCCGGCGAGGCCGGTTTTCACTCGTTTTCAATCTGTTTTCAATCCTTTCTAAACCCTAAGTTTCGTCCTTGCTTGTGTGATTGATTTACTTACTAAAAAAACACGAAATTGAGTCCTATTCTTACCTTCCAAACTCGAACCAAAAACGCAGAAAAATCGACCTTCGGATTCCGGCCACCAGTCACTCCTCCTGTTACGGTTTCGAGTTCCTAACCTGGGCAGTGACTTCCTTCAGCTGTTAGTGTCAACAAAAACACGCAACCAATCTCTAAAACCCACGACTTTGATTTGGACCATTTCGGGAGAAACAAGGGACCCAGAGACTATACTTGTTTCTGCTCACCGCCGTGAGCTCCGCTGTGGCCCTGCCCGTCCTAGAGTCTCTCCTCAGGTCTCTGATCACCACCACAAGCTCAGAATAGACTGTTTTGATCACTCGAGCTCTCAGCCGTGCACGATGGCCTCTCTGTTTTCCTGGGTTTCTCACACCTTCTCACAATCATTTTCCTCACTCCCAACACCCCAATGCACTCACTAAACTCTCAGCTTTTCTCTGATCACACATACTCGAACTCAAAGACTCACACACCCTGAGAACTGATGGATTTTTCCCTGTCTCAGTCTCTCTGTTTCTCAGTTGCACGACTAACCAAACATTTTGAAATGTTGGTTTAACCGTGAGAAAGCTGGAAGCCACTAGACAGAGGCCAGGTGTCCTCCAACCCATGGTCCACTCTCACAAAATATCCAATAAACTCAGCCCATGTGTCCTTATCTGATTGCACAAATCCCAAGGTACTAAAAAAACTAATTTGCCCCTAAATGTCAAAATTACCATTTTACCCTTCACTTTCTAGACCCATATATTATCCGTCAAATGTCCGATGACCGCGTGCCGCCTGTCGTTGTACTCAGGATGTCGAGACCTATCTAACGGTCCTCGGTTTGTGTGAGGAAAACTTGTCATGCAATAGTCAACAAATAACCAAATTACAGAAATGCCATCAACCTTCTGAACATCATAACTTCATCCTCGGATGTCGGAATCGGGCGTGCCACCTGTCTACGGACTTGTGACGTCCCGAACTACGTCACGGTCATCGGTCAAAGTCCATTTGACAGCCCGAACTAAAATTCAACATTTTGCCCATTCTATGGGTAAAATCGTCATTCTGCACCGTCCGTCCAAAAGTATCCAACTAATCACCGATTATCTTCGCTAAACCGTCATTAACCACTAATCTAATCTCAACTTCCGGGACGGGTGGTTACAAATAGTCTGTGAGCCCTTCAGTTAGTTTCGTAATTCTCAATTTTTTGCATTTCATTTTCCATATCAAGATGAAATGGAATCACATACTCTGAAGTTGCTTAGGGCCCAGTTTCTTATGAACCAGAATAGTAATAGCATGTTGAATGGGAATACAATATCTTCTACAACTTGAAACTCTATTGGGATATCCACCTTGCAGTTTAATACATGCTTGACATACATGATAAATCTTCTGTGTTTTTTGGTTTTTCAGCTTTTACTAATCACTAACTACTAATTGGGCTTCAAGGATCAACCCAAAGTAAGGCTGCGAGCCCAGAGACTTCTTATTTGGACAAAGTCGAGGCCAATCGGAATTTTCATCACTCAAAGCAAATCGGAGTCCTACTCCCGTAAAAAAAAAAAAAGGTTTATTGGGACCACAATAAAAATTACATCTTTTAGGATTCCTTGAATTTTTAAGAGATGTGGGGGCATTTTTTAAACCATAAATCACCGAAAAATTATGAAGCTGACACGTGGTCAACGATTCCCATAATGTCGATATTACCTTGGTAAAATTAATATCGAAATATTACGATCTTCACATTAATTTAATATATTTACCAGCTAAATATATTAAATAATCAGATCAATACAATCAATAAATAACTTCCCAATGAATTATTTATTTATTAATAAATAAGTGAATACACTCGGTATAATCACTTATTTAACACTATCTCCTTCAACCAATCAGACACTCCGGTGACTCTGAAGGCTTCACTATAAATACAGGGTCTCATTCACCTCTAAAGGTAAATCAAAACTCATATCGAAACTCTGACGGTTTATTTCTCTCGATTAAACTGACTTTGGCATCGGAGTGTTCTTGGTTGAACCACCCCCTCGGGCTTCAACTTTAACCTCGTTTGTTTCTTGTTATTGTGTGTAGGGATCAAGAAGGAATTTTAAAAATTCAGACGATTTCTACATCAACAACTATATCACATTCAAGCTAATTAATAGACATCCCTTCCTCCACATCCCAAATGGCAAGAACATGAGCCCATATCTTTCCCTTTCCCCTTCAAACCTCTTCGGCCTAATTCTTCAGGCTGTGACCATACCTGCCAAAATTTATATAGTTACTATTTCTTTCTAATATTTATCTAATTCCTATGTTAAAATTTCATAATCATGGATTCATGATCCCACCAATAATCTAGTAGCTAAAGTACTTTTCAATTTCATAATCATGGAAAACTATTTCAACATAATCCACATATCAGAAGCAATCACGGTCCACATATCAGAAGCAATCACTTACATCAGCCATCAAGAATCTTGATGGCGAGGCCGAGGTAAGGCTCGTAGCTGGAGTGCGGCGTCTAGCGGGCGGCGGACGGTGTGGTGCGAGAGAGAGAGAGAGAAGACGAAGGTCGGTGTCAAGGCTGAAGGTGGATGGCAATAGGAGAGAAAGAAGGGTTTAGGCGATGGTCGAAGTCGCAAGCGAAGGTTGAAGTTGCAGGCGAAGGCTGAAGGTCGAAGGCGATCAGCAAAGGTCGAAGTCACAGGCTCCCAGTTGGGTTGTGGTTCAGAGAGTGTGGGCAGTTGGGTTGTGGTTCAGAGATTGTAGGCATCTAGGCTAGGTTTTTTTTTTCTACTGGAAAATAAGGGTTGAAGTCGAAGACAGAGTGTGGGTACTATGAGTAGTCGTGTGAGTGTGATTAACTCAATAAGCAAAGGAAAGCGCATTTCTTTTTTTTTGGGTTATGGTTTTTGTTTTTATTATTTTTATTATTTTTATTTATTTTAATTTTTTTAATTAATTAAAAAATTTCAAATCGATTCAGTTTCGGTACTGGACAGTATTTCCCAACACAAAATCGACCTCGTATCGGTTGGAACCGGTATGTATCGATACCGTACCGATCATCCATTCGATTTTACTATTCAATTTTTTTCGATATAGTATGATACTGGACTGGACGATTTCGGTTTTACTAATTTAAGTGGCTACATTCTTAGAACAAGCTTTTAAGATGATTAAATTAAGTGTCTACATTAAAAAATTAAATAGTTAATTGATTGATTAATGACTAGTTAAGTTCAAATTAAGAGTGCTTGACTCGTGGTATATAATCAGTGATGAAAATACAATATCGCCGTTATATCGGTCGATATGTCGAAAAATTTGGCCGGCGGCATGTAAGAGGAGGGGAAAGAAATTGAGCGAAATATCGATATTTTTCCTTATTTTAAGCCCATCGATCTCCTTATTTCATTAAAACGGTCGAGATAGAGCCAAATTGCATGAAAATCAGACGTAAAATAATAAAATTCTAGTCGGGTCATGTCGCGCTGGTCAAAAAACCCGAATCGTAGACTCGCGATCGGTAGGGGATGACTGTTTTAAGTTAATATATTTTATATATTAGTGGGCTGACTGGATTTTCTATTGGAAAATCGATCTCCTTCATCACCATTCATTATGTAAATTGCATGTCAATTTACAATACAGTTACCGTCGGCAACTAATTAGATAAATCAGTCAATTAATCTTTACTTAAAATTAAATTTGTATACAGAAAATACAAATTAACAAAATGCCTTTTTTAAAAAAGAAAAATTAACAAAAACAAACATAATTAAACCACAACAAAAGTTGTTTAACTTAACTTCTTAGGATTGAGTACAAATTAGTGCAAGGCTGGATTTAAAAAATATATGGCCAACGTTGAGTGGTGTACCTTTCATTTGGATTGTTTTTAATCCATGTTTCTAATTGGTTGGAATTATTATTTATTAGGGTTCAATTCCTATTTACATGGAAAAGGATCCAATGGAACAAAACATGTGCCTTAAAATAATAAAAATTAAAATTTTGAAATCAGATTTGATTCCTTTTCTTTTTGTCTGTTGCTTTCTCTAAATTAAAAATTCATTTACTAATTGCGTGCTTATTAAATTGTATATTAATTCCGAAATCTTGCTGTTCTACTTTCCAATTAATAAAAACTAAACTAATTTTTAATATTATAATATTAAGCTATTCATTAATTAATCTTTAATAATATTAACTATTATTCAAAACTTTACTAATCATACAATCCCAAACCACCGTAATCATTATCCAAATACCCTCTAACAAAAATGGATATGCTCATTTGTTTATAAACAAATTATTATGATTATTTAACATTGAAAATTATCAAATTTTATACTATTCGAAATTATATAATATTATATATAATATATTATATACTATTATATATTATATAATATATATTATATACTATTATATAGTATATAGTATATATTATATATTATTATATATTATATACTATTATATATTATATATTATTCTATGTGTAAGTTCTATCAAGATTTTTCTATTAAACTACCACCGTTTGCGTATGAGCTTTTTCTAATAAATTACCACCTTATACATATGAGCTTCTATAAATTTTATTATGTTTAGAACTTAGAATCATTGATTGTGATAACAATTTTAATGAAAGGTCTGTTCAGAGCGAAAACGCTTATTTTATAATGGATTATAGATTTAAATAATAGTTTTGACAGAGATCTTGTTTCTATTACTCGTTCATGGATACAAAACATGTAAATATTTATCTTCATAATTAATTTAACAATCTGCAGTAATACGCGGGTCTAATTGCTTGTTACAACTAATTGATCACATCCATATGATTGTGTAATCGACTCTAATTTAATTGCACTTTCTCTTTGAAACATGTGGTTATGACTTATGAGGTAATGTCTTGTCTTTTTTTTTTTTTTTTTTTGACCAGAAGGTAATGCCTTGTCTTGTTGCTTCAAATTATTTCAATTTTTTTTTTGTTAGTTTTCATTACCAACCCTCATAAACGACAAGCCGGCGATCGAATATTTGATTTTTCATATTATTCTTCAATGTTTTTGGTTTCTCTTCGCTTAAGTTATTTAGCATTATTAATTAATACGAGACATTTTACAATATGCTGAAGGCTGAAGTCAGTCAGGCATTCGTTCAAAGTTGATTAAAAGCTTCGTTCAAGAACCGCCTGAAAGATTGAAAAGTCAAGGAAAACATGGCCGATGACTCTGAAGCATTCGTTTAAAGTTGATTAAAAGCTTCATTCGTTTAATTTTTGGTTGAAAAATGCGGACCAAATCAGTAAGAAAACATGGCTCTGAAATTTCAAAGAGGACCGTGGTGCAGCAAGTTAGGTGGACGTCAAGTTGGAGACTAAACGAGTAAACGCTCTTCTAATAAAAAAAACAAAATCGAGACTAAAGGCCGTGTTTGAATGAACGATTTTTAATTTCATGAAAATTTATAAATTTTATAATTTGTAATTTTGTATTTATAGTTTATTAAATTATAAATTCTAATGTTTGGATATTAATTTTAAAAATTATGAAAATTACTATTTCAATTGTTTCAACTCATCATTTAAAAAATCCTGTCATTTGGGATAAAATTTCAACTCATTATTTGTGATACTCAAATCTCCTCAGATTTTTCTCTGAAAATTTATCAAATTCTAACTCAGTTTCCAAACGAAAGAAAACCGATTTTCTACTTACCAAAGGTTTCCCTCGCGCCAAATGACATGTTTATTTCTTGAAATCAAATGCACCATAAAAGAACGTTCTTGAAAGTTCAAAGGGGAATATAGATATTAATCATGGACCATCCAAATTCAAAGGAGAATTGGATTTGCTTCTTTTAATTTGTCAACATGGACAAAACGAACCATGGGAGGACAGTTTCTTATTTTTAATCAATAAAATAATAATTTTTATCAAATCGCACATGGAAATATACTAGATGTTGTAATTTCTTAAGAGGTTTCTATTATCTACCTATTTATTTTCTAAATGATGTTCCCTTCATAAAAAAAGGGATGTGTAAAAATCGCATAAAATATTACCAACAACAATAAGATTCATTATATTAATTAAAATAGGTTGAAGTTGAAAAAAAATATATACATTTTGTTTTATTTCTATTACGGAAACTCTTAATAATCCAACCCACCTCGCTTAATTACAAAAAAAAATAAAAAATAAAAGCTAAAACTTTTATAGAAAATTTTATTATATTTTTAATTTTAATTGTTTAAAATCCAAAAAAAAAATACATTCAATTTAAATCCTAAAATTCAAATAAAATTATAATATAAATACGTTAAAATCACGTAATAAAAGTGATAAAAATACGTTGATATACATCCGCTATCATAAGGAAAATTCAAGAGAGACTGCATGGAAGGACAAACTGGTTACTGGTTTGGAAATATTGCATATTAAATTGTTATAAAAAAAATAAAAAGTAAAACTTGTATACTTTACTTTAGGAAAAAAAATATTTATTTATAATTTCTCAAGTAAATATGAATCCAAACAAATTTGACGATACGAAAAAAAAGAAAAAAGAGAAGAAGATAGGTTTGACTATTTTGGACGGGCTGGGTTGATTTTGAGGTAAGGTAATTAGCCTCTTGACACCTGTAATAATTTACTTTATTATCTTAGTTAAAAAAATTAAAAAAATACAAATATAAAATTATAAAAGGATTTTTTTAGTTTTTTTTAAGATAAGGTAATTATCACTCGTGTCAAGGCTTTATAATCCAATAGTCTTTTTCTCCTTTCTTTTAATTAAAAGTTTGGCTTGGTTATGGGCCATGGGGATTGGGAATATCGTCATATGGATAGTTTGCTTTTCTTTCCATAACACAAGGTTTGGCTAGGCTTGTCCTAACATCCACCCTTGGTCAACAATCAATAAAGATACAAGGGGCTCGTTTAGAGGTCCACAATTTATCCTTTTTTTTTTTTATAAGAATTGAATTTGAAATTTTTAATATTTTTAATTTTTATATATTTTAATTTTAATTTTTAAAGTGAATAAAAAGTAAAACTACAATTACATAAAAAGTAAATATGAAGTCTATACGATTTAAATTTTAGAGTTTCTTGTTAATATTAACCGTTCGAAAAACTCTCTTGTATACAATAAAAAGGTTTAGCTTATAAAAAAAAAAGAGATGTATTTACATATATACTCTCTTGATTTTTTTTGTTTTCACGAACATCCATGAAGTTTTAGTCCTTAGACAACATCTCCTAAATTTCAAAAATATTACATATAATCCATAATATATGAAATTTTTTTAATCAAATGTAATATAAGTTATGCAAATACAAAAATGTCATTATGATTAGTTGAATACTTTATCATTCAAATTCTGAAAATATTGTTGTATAATTTGTCAATTTTTAGGTTAATGTCAGGTTTATTTGATAATTACTTAATAAGATTAAATGTAAAGTTTTGGAATCTAAAAGGGTATGTTTGTAAGGTATAAAATTTGAGTGGGTGTTAATAAAAATACAAAAAACTTTAGAGGATGTTGTGTAAAAAAGCCTAAAAAAATTAGTTCAGTTTGGACATGGGATGAAGCCCAATCCAGTAGGCCGTTCTTCAAACTCACAATACACGAATTAACCAATCCAAATTAAATCAAAACCGGTCCAACACGAACCGGCCCAATCCAGTTCATAATCCAAGCAATTACTACATCAGCACGTGCCATCCTCCATAACCATAACCATGTTTTAACTACGCTGCTCAGTGCTCACTAATTAGTTTCATAGTAAAAGAAAGTAGAAGACGATGGTGTCCTTCCGCTACCCCTTCTCGTTTTCTCAGCCCCCAAAGCACACTCCCACCTACTCCTCCTCCTCCGCTACGTCACGTTCCTTCTCTGCCACATCGGTCGCCTTATCCGTGGCTGCCGGTGCTGCTGCAGTTTCCGGAATCGCTGCCGCCACACACAACTCCAGAAGCCAAACACACCCATTTGTCCAAAACGCATTGAATTTCTTCTTTGCCAATCGCTCTTTGCCACTTTGGGGTTCGCTCTCTCTGAACGACACTTCGAGCTCTGTCGTGGATTCCAAGACTGGGGTTTCCTTTCCTTCGGTTTTGGCAGGGTCTCGTCGACTACTCGGAATTGGGTTGCGGAGAAAAAGAGTGTTGGGATTGAAGAACATCGATGTTTACGCATTTGGTATCACACTTCTTTTTCTGGCTTCGAAATTTCATTGCTTTTTTAGTTTTGCTGAGATTTTTTGAATTGTAGCGGATAAGCAACTATGCATACACCATTTGCGCAGAACTGAAAGTAGTCATTTTTTTGCCAGATCCTTAGTGAAATAGGACTTAGCAGCAGAATTGATCTAATTAAATTAGGCAATCATCGTGGTTTTTAAAAAGAATATTTTCGGATACTATGTGGTTGAAGTGGTGCAGTTTGGTGAATGGTGTTGATCCATCATTCATGCTGCCTTTCAAAAATAGATAATGGCAAGAACACTGAGACTCTGAATTAATTCCTTGTCACTAATCATTGCCTTGAGTAAAAATTAAATAATATCAAATGTAAGATACCATTTACTTGTACAAGAATAGGCATGCAATGCTGCTAAATTTACTATGACTATCCTTAGAGAAGAAAGTTATGGATGATTGTTATAATAAGAGTGGGGTTTCCTGAGATCCAGTACATTAAATAAGCTGTTTCAGAAGAAATAAATCTCTGTTTGGACAGTTTTTGTATGATCAAGCTAAAGTGTCATATAAAGTGTTGGTTTCGGCAGTTATGGTAGAGACCTAGTGCTCTGATTTGATTTGTCACACGCATAATAATTTCAGTTTGCTTGCTTTTTCCTGCTATTTTTAAGGGTTTTTCTTTTTGGCTCGATTTAGTCCTCCAATTCTACGTCATCCATGTGCATAGCCTTTTCGATACATTTCATTTGAATATAGTTCTGTGTTTTGGAGGTATTTATGCTGATGATAACGATGTAAAGCAATTGCTCAGTGAAAAATATGAGAAGTTTTCCGTTTCTGAACTAGAGGACAACAAGGCGTTTAGTGATGAGTTGCTGGAAACTGATATAGGGATGACTATTAGACTTCAAATCGTTTATGGCAGATTGAGCATTGGTTCTGTACGTAGTGCTTTTCAGGAATCTGTTGGAAGCAGACTTCAGAAGTTTGGGGGATTGGATAATCAAGAATTGCTCCAAAGGTAAAATTAATTTCTTTTCATTCATTATCCAACATATTAATAGGATGATCACATTTCGAAGATATTAACTACTTTTACACATATATGTTTGCATGGAAATGGAATTCATCATCCAACACTTTGAGAAGCTTTATAACTTTTGTAGTTGCAAGTGCTTCTTGTCAGCTTGCAGTAAAATATCTTGGTTCACTAGATTTTGTTTTCTCTTCTCTATTAAAAGTCTTGATTTACAAAATATTACACATTGTAGTATGATCAGCCGAATAGCTTTAATGAAATGCAGGTTCACTTCCCAATTCAAAGACGAATACAAAATACCAAAAGGATCGATAATAGATCTCTCAAGGGAGCGTGGCTATGTACTTCGAACAACAAGTAAGATGTTTCCTTTAGCTGATGTTTTGTCTTCTTCAAAGTATATCATATTCATACTGTACAATATCGGATTTCAGCCATTCAGCATACACTTTAAGATTACTCTTAATTTTAGTGCATGGTAAATTCGTGCAGTCGATGGGAAGGAGGTAGGAAGCATAGAGAGCAAGCTCCTTTGTCGATCGCTTCTGGATTTGTATATAGGCGAGGAACCGTTCGATAAACAAGCGAAAGAAGATGTGAAGCTCAATTTAGCATCTTCCCTTCGAAAGTAGATGAAGGCATTGAATTTTACTAATGGAAGAGATCAAGAACAACATTGAATTTTACTAATGGACATAAATTCTATTTCATTTACACCTGTAATCATATTTAATAAAAGAGATCAAGAACAACATTGAATTTTACTAATGGACATGAAATCTGTTTCATTTACAAAACGGAGTCCAAGAATTTACTATTTTCTTAGTTTACGTATACAATATCTAGTTTGTTTGAACCAATTAGAGCTGGATTATATTTCAGATGTCCATTCTTTCAACGATCAACATTTAATATCTAGTTTGTTTGAACCAATTAGAGCTGGATTGTATTTCAGATGTCCATTCTTTCAACGATCAACAATTAAGTTTGATTCGGATTTACGGTTGGAATAAGTTGTTTAATCAGTTAATTAGGGCTAGTTAATTTTGGTTCGTTTTGAAATATTCGAACGTGCTCTCTAAAGTTACCGAAAAGCCAATCAAACCCAGTAGCGTCCACCTCCACCCTCTATCCGTTAGTTTTTGCCAAATTTTTTTAGTTATCTTTCTTTCTCATAAAGCTTAGTTGATGTATTTTCTGACTTCAAGCTCCATGGCCCCTACTTCAGCCAAAATTGCTGATTCATTTTTACAGATAAAGAATTTGAGTGCGTTGCTTCAGAGTCAAGAAAGAACCTTATCATATTTACACATCACCATCAGATTAGATCAATCAATAATCTAAATTTGACTCCCCATCATTTGTGGGTCCTATAATAGTCAAGCATTTTCTTCAACAAGCACCAATCTTCCTAGGACCAGCTCCACGTGTGATCTTTAATCTTGGGACCAGCCCTACACTTTGTTAAAATAGCGACTTGCATTGAACCTAATCCTCCACCAAATTGGTTTTTTCACTTCACTTTCCCTCTTTTCATCATTTCACCAAAGTAGCTGTCAAGTCATCAGCAATAACTACTAGGTTCATAGAACTTGAATAAGTTCTGGGTCAACATTTTAGTACCCGGGAAATGCCTCTAACCCCAGGGAGGATGGATAGCTGTGAGGCTTACAGTACAAGTGGTTTGCAGAGTCGGGCTTTATTCTAGTACTTGAGTTCAGAAATGTGGCTGGGACATGTGCTCAAGATTGAGGGCAAGTTCCTCCCACAAGGAGGAGAGGGCATCTGGCCATTACCGCCCGGTGAAGAATTCTCAGTTTGCTGTGACTGTAATGTTGAAATTGTTGAAGAACCAACTAAACAAGAGAAAGACTGATTATTTGGATGTATCTGTTGTCTTTGTGGTGCATAGGATGATTTGGGGTTTCCACCAAAAGATATCTGAGTCTGACCCTGTGAATCTCTTCCTTCTTGTTGGGGAAAATTCATGACGGTTGAGCTCTTTAGCTGAGTAGACTGGGCAGCAGGGGAATTCTTTGGAAACTTGCTGGCACTAGCAGGTTGCGGAGGTGGCATCTTATGTGGCTTCTGCAGCTGAAACTGGAAGAGGTGCTGTTGTTGAGAGGTTGATGATGTGTTGCAATCAACATGAGCATTTGTTGGTGTGGTAGCCGAGGCAATGGACCGAGAAGGCCAACTTCCAGTGACGGGTGATGACATGAAGTTAAGACTTCTTGCTGAGTTGTCAAAAACTAGAGTCTGCCTCGGGCCTGTTGTTGAGGAAGACTTCCCTGAAGTAGGTTTTAACCCATCATCAGGATTTTTCGAACCATTTCCAGTCCTCCTGTCGGACATTTGGTGGTTCGGGTGATTCTTTTGCTGTGCAGCTTGAGAAGCTTGTGCGGCTTGGTACCCTTTCTGAGCCATTTCTGGGAGGCTCTGAAATACAGCCGGATTTTGTGCCATGGATGAGAAGTTCAGGCATGAACCTGTACCGTTATTTCCACCAAATGAGGCAAATGACATACCATATGCTTTGGAAGGTATGAGCTCAACTCCACCCTTAGTCCCTTGCTGCTGTGATTGCTCAATGTGGTTTCCATTCCCCATGGTCACATAAGGCATCAAGGTAAAGTTCACAGGTTGAAACGGAACTGTGAAATTTTGCCCATAAACATTGTTTTGGGTATGAGAGGCTACAGGAGATGCAGCATTTTTCTCCCCATTCATCCCACCCTCCAGCTTGCAAGAGGCAACAGATGTCGATGATGATGCCACATACTGCTTATGTGCCTGCCGTAATTGAATGCTAGTTGAGGTCAAAAAATTGTTGCTACTAAATTGTGCATCCCTCGTTTTCTGAGACTCTTGTTGCTTGTGGGATTGTGCCGAATCACTTGAATTGCTTGTATTCTGATGAGTCGTTTGGACTTGATGCTGTTGCTGAAGAACCGGGGAAGGGTAAACAATCTGGTTTGAATAGAAAGGTCCATTGAATAAAGGCACTGTTTGATTAGGGTTTCCTCCTCGAAAGGCCGGTGTTCCTATATGATTTGAGATAGGAAACGGATATCCATTGATAGCCAAGTGCGGAGCTTCTTTCACTGCAGATATCGTTGACAATGCCGGAGAACTCCCTGGAGGTCTAGCAGCTGAATGACTAGAGAGTGATACATTGTTGGTTGACTTGGCGTAATTCAGAGGACCGCCTTGATTGCTGGTTGATGTTGCTGATGCTTGATGTTGGCCCAGCGGGAACATGAAAGTATGTCCATGCTGCAATCAAAAGCAAATAACAGCGATAAAAATAAAATTCAACCAGAAGACAAGACATTGAACAAATCCTCTCAACGTAATGCAGATGATGACGACATCAGACATACCATTTGATTCCCACCGGAAGCTGGCTGTGGAGGTCGGTGAACTACAAGATGCTTTCTCTCTGAAACTTGGATGAAATTTGCAGCCTCAGAGTTTCTACCTTTTTCACTATGGCCTGTCAAGTTGAGCACAGCTAGCACCTTTTCCTGTGGAGGCTGAAGATTATTTATACGTGGGAAGGTCCCTAGCACCGGATTTCCGATGACTATGTTTTCTGCAGGCATCATGGGTTTGGTGCCACATAGAGGATCAGAACCGGTGGCTGCTGGCCAGAAATTGTTCATTTTTGCAACCTGCTGATGCAAGTAAATGTTGTGAGCAACATAATGGTGGGTTGCACATCTTTTCCGGCGTGGCTGAGATTGAAGGAAATTCAAAGGCTGCATTTTGCACAACAAAAAGTTCCAACTTAAAATTGTGATTGCAAACAAAAGGCTAAAGAAATTTTTGAGAGAGATAAAGAATGAAACCTGTAAGTTACTGCCACTATCTTGATTTAGTTTCTCATTACTTGTCTCCATCTTCTTCTCTACTTTCTCTTCATTCTTGACCAGAATTTCCATTTTCTGCAGAAGATCCAAAGATTCACGTTGGGAAACCCCAATCAAGAACATTGTAAAGAAATCAAGGGTGAGACATTCACTCCCTTGTGCCTATATTGTAACATTTCTAGGTGTTTGCTTACCATTTCGACATTTTCCGGGTTAGGGTTAGAAACGAAATCAGGCAAATTTTCTTCCTTCTCCATAGGAGGAGGAGCCTGTTGAATAAAAGCATTCTGCTTCAGCAAACTGGAGATCAAGCATTACACAAGTGGTAAAAATGGGCATGCAATCGAAAAATGCGAGAGCCAAAACTCACCATCAGATCGAATTCGAATCTGTTCTTGTTGGGTCTCTTTGTCTCGAGCTCCAAACCAGTTGAAATCCTGACCAGTTCAATTCAACCCATTAAAACAAAGAACTGAACAGAATTTTTTTTCTTTTCTTTTTTTTTGGTTACATAATTAATGAATCAGATCATTTCATTGACACAGATCAATGAAATATGATTCAAAATAAGAAGCGACACAAAAAGTAAAGAGTCTTTGATGCTTACGCTTTTGTCCCTGTCGAATCCACCGGAGATAATTCCACTTTCGGAACAGAGCTTCTTTCTTCTTCCATGATTGGTACGGCATATTCCTTCTTGAACTCCGTCGACCCAGACGCACCTTCGGACCCACCCGTATTGCGAAACGGGTCGGACCGGTCCCCATCAGAGTTCGCCGAACAAGCTTCAGTCTTTTCCGGTTGGCTCCTTTCAGCTTCTGCGACGGAACTGTTCTGAACCGCCAGTAAAGCACTCTCAGCTTCCACTCTCTTCCCCCCGGACTCTGCAAACACAAAGATCATCAGAATCGTCGTTAAAACCAGAAATCCAACATAACCCAAGCCTCGGAATCGTCGCTAATACCATTCATGTCTTTTTCTTCGAGATTTGAACTTAAGGTTTTGAGACTTCCATTGGATTGCTTCTTTAGCCCATATAAAACCTCAGCTATTTCAATCTCGATATCTTCATCCACCGGAGACTTTGGAGGCCGGGAATTCTTGGGTCCGTTTAGTTTCTGCGGAACATTAATCAGAAGCTCAAAGATTGTAATTCCTTTTAGTTTTCTCAATTAAAAAAGAGAGAATAACGAACCATCCTCTTCCTCGACGAATCATTAGAAAAAGGCAGTGGGCCGGCTTTTAAGCTCAGTTGCTGAAGACTCTGTTCTTCTTCCCCACCTCCTCCATAGCTTCCAGAACCACCATGTTCATGCGACCTTTTCCCACAAGCTGCAAAAAGATATCTAATTTAAGAACAACTAACAGAGCAAATAAAACAGGGATGAACAGAGAGAGAGAGAGAGAAATATAATCAGCTACAATCGGATATTGTGTACCTGAACGAGCCTTTCTCGGCACTGAAACTCCGATCATTTCCCGGCCAACCTTCGACGGCGGAGATTGCGGGGCGTAAAACCCAATACTCTCTTCCTCTGTTGTGCTGTCGCGGTCTTGTTCTCCTCTGTTCCTCCCCTGTTTCTTGCTCTGCTCTCTCGAACTTCTCTTGCTGGGTCGGTCCCTCAGTCTGAGAAATCCACCGCTTTCTGCCATAGCCGCCGGCGTTGTTGCTGCTTCTCTGCCTCTCTCTTTTCTCATTGAATCATGGATAATCCTCTGAAATGGCAGACAGAGGCTCCCACCTTTTTTCTCTCTGTGTGAAAATAGCAGAGATTAGAGATGAGATAGATAGATACAAATATGCCCCATGCATTGAGAAGTGAAAATATCATTCCATTTGATTTGATATATGTCCAAAGCTCACTACAGATACCTGGATTCGATATCAATGGTCACCCTTTTGCAATTATTAAGTCTTTCATTGTATTTTTTTATTCTATTTTTTAAAACACAAATGCTGGAGGTGATGGATGGAGGAATTATTTTATTAATATAAAAACGCATATCCAAGCAAAATAGTATTTTAATCATTTTAAAATATAAAATAGTGAAAATTATATAATAAAGTACAATTAGTATCATCGTCTATATAAATTCTATAATGGCTGCACACGTTACTTCTTCTTTCTTTAATTCAATTTTTAAACTACTTAGTCTTATTTTTTATTTGATTTAAAAAATAAATTAAAAATAGTACCAAAAGCATGCTTCTTTGGCTTTTCAATTCCTCCTTGTATTTTGAGTCATTGAGTGTATGTGTATATGCAAGTGCAACCCTAGAAAATTAAAAAGAAAAGAATCCATCCACTAGCTCCAATACCAAAAAAAGTCATTTTTTATTCCCTTCTCGAATTTTTTTCAAAGAAAAAAATAGAAGAAACGGACTTTCTACATTCCATATCATAATTTTTAATGATAGTCGTCTCTATTTTGTCAAAATTTAAAGTAAATTTTAAGTTCATCTTAAGCATCCATAGAATGCAAGTTCAATATACATCAATAGAATAATAGTCGTCTCTTTTTTTTTCGTTGGTACCTTGACAACTGGGATCCGAAAAATCCATTTCTTACGCTCACCGTTTTATTTATATCTTTTGTTATTTAGACGTTACGATTCACATATCTCGATTACAATGTCCCAATTGATTTTTCAAATGAGTACGTGTCATTTTTTTTTTTTGGTGTTAGTGCCCGTTTGTTTGATGATAATATCACTTAATTACGAAAATTATATGTAAATTGTGATAAGTGGTCGGACTGTAGTATTCTATCCTTTCTCGAAAAAGGAACCTGATTTGTTTATTCAACAAAATAAAGCAAAGCAAAGCTTGTGGCATCCTTAATTACACGCACATCTCCTACAATTTTTCATAAAATAAGCAAGAGTAGAGAATATTGTAATTTGACTTGAGGTTGCTTTTGAAAAAAATAAAATAAAAAAATATTAGTATAATATAGTATTCTGGTACAACTAAAACAAATATGATTAGATTAGATTAGTAGGCTAAGACAAGATGACGATGATGATCCATCCCAGGCCCAGTGGCACTTTGTTAATAATTAATTAAAATATAAAAAATTAAACAAAGATTATAACTAATTAATTAATTAATCAGATCCAAAGTGCAAGTTGTTTGGATCGAAAAAAGTCATATTTTTGCGAAGGTGGCAAGCATTTTGATGTTCCACATACTACAAAACGACTTTCGGGAAGGCCATCACTAATGAGTTAAACTAATTAATTAAACATCTTCCAATAAAAAAGTAATTAAACTAATCTTACTTAAGCATCTCACAACTAGTCGTGGAGGTCATCATGGTCAAAGAAAATTATTATTTGTAATTTAATAATTATTATTATTTTTATATAAAATGATTTTATATTTTAAAACTGAATTAAATGATTTGTATATTGAAAAATACGTCAGTTCTATTTTAATATGATTATGGCCAACTATAGTCACTTTTAGATATAATATATTAGAAATGTGGAGTCTCTAATTTGGAGAAGGACGAGTCTTCTAAGTTGAACTCTCTCTTACCATTAAAAATACCAAACCGAGTCTCTACTAGAGTGAAATCCGGCCATTTGTATTATATATATAAAATTGAGATTGAGATTGAAAACTCGAGAAAAAAAAAATTAAAAGTTCAAACTCAAATGTTAGGTTGTTTGACCGGCAATTGTAACGTTCTCAAAACAAAAAATTAAAGAAACAAAAAAAGAAAAATTCATCCACCTTGATCATTATAAATTAAGATATAAACGTAAGTTTGAAAATTGAATCCGTAGGGAGTAGAAGGGTTGTTGATTGAAAAAGTGGTGGGCCTGGGGCCTTTGGATGAATCATGAAGAGGCATATGAGGTGTGAAATAATTGAAGGCAAAAGAAAAGTACGTTATCTTATGTTTCTTGTTTTGCATTTTTTGGTGGTTCATAAATTGAAAGGAGCAAATAAGTTTGAACTAAAAAGGGAGGAATCATTCATAAGTAATAAGCAAGCCAAACCCCATGGCAAAGGGAAAAGGTGGTGGGGTGGTGGCCCATTTTTGGCGATCTTCTAAATCTCAATTTTCCCAATAAAATTTTCATCTTTTTGTTGATGGAAGTTGGAAGTTTCTTAGAAATTGTATGTAGGATGTAGCAACTCGAATCCAATCTAGAAAAGAAAAATGTGATGAGATGGGACCAATGTCTTCCATTTTTCAGAAATTTAGTATTATTGTTCATTATATTCTACATAACTTGGAGGGTAGGGTAGGGTAGAGTTTCTAATAGGGTAGTGTGTCTTCTCAAGGGAAAGAACTGAAAGATGGGACAAATGTCATCGCTGATGAAGCATCCTTATGAAGCATCCTGTATAAGCCAAGCGTCCTGGTTTTTTTTTTTTTAATATACGATCACATGATTGAGTTTTTCAATTGATGGGGCAAACGAATACAAAAGTAATGCAAGTTCAAAAACAAAGAGAAACTTAAGAGGGATATACGAAAAAACATATAGATAACACTAAATTCATGTGCATCAAATAAATTCAAAATAAATGAATTAAAAAACTCAACAAAAACTCTAAATCTAAAACTTGGATAGCCTCTCTCACCTCAATTGCAACCACACCCAGCCGCTCAAGCTGCCGCACATTTGCAAACACACCACCAGCAAAACTGAAAATACTGAAGATGATATTGAAGAAAACAGCGAACATGAGGAAGAGTAAGTCACATGCGCATGAAGCGCTCTCATAATCCATTAAACAAGTGCAAAACATATTTTGAGAACAACACATAACCACGGCCCACCAAGCGAACTCGGAGGCTGGAGTCGCATTTGGATTGAGAAGTAGAGGTCAGTGGCGAAAAGTCCAAGGAAACGAGCTGTCAGGAGCCACCAGCGAGGGTTTGAGAAAAGAATTGGCATGGTGAATAGACTTTGAGGTGGAGATGAGAATCTAGATTTGAAGAAGCACCCAGAGTCTTTAAAGAAGGGGAAGCAAAGGCCTCAATAAAATAAAGAGGCCGGATAATCACCATACGAGCAAAGGAAAAAAGGCAAAAAGCACAAAAAAAAAAAGAAAGAGAAAAGACAAAACTAACAAGGGGATGAGGCGAAAAGATAGAAAGAAGGACCGCCACCGACCCCAGGAGGCGACGACAACTGGGGTTTGTTAGAAAGGGAGAAGGTAAAGAGAATGCAGTGAGAAAGAAGTTGCTTTTTTTTTTTTCATGAAGTTGCTTTTTTTTTTTTCATTTTTTTGTGGATTATCCTTCAGTGGGTTTTCAATTAGACCGATTTAAAATTTGAACTTGTTAACTATTATGACCATTTTCATCTAACTTGGGCCTTAATATACACATATGCCACACACAAGGGATAAATTAGACAACTTCAAGCGCAGATCAAAATAAAACTAGAGGACCAACAAAGTAGCCAGATAATATGATATTGGAGAAAGTTTCTAAACGAAAGCCTTGAAATTGAACATGGCAAATTTTTTTTTACAAGGTAGAAGAAGGCTTGTTTAACTCATAACGTTCTTTGCAAGGTAGGGTATAAACAGCACGGAGAGTTATCCGAAAACAAAAAGAAAGAAAGGAGACCTATAAAGGATTTGGAGATAGAAGCTCAACCACTTACATCAGTGCATTAACAAGCACTAAACCTTGAGCAATTCCTGGAACACAATTGTAAATGAGATATGTTAAACTTCAAGAATGACAGGTTACTACAAGGCTGCAGGCAATACAGACATTCAGGAATGTGGTAAACAATCAAATGGAAGAACTACCTTCTCTTTCTGTTTGAATATTTCATCGAGCTTCTTCACATACAAATCTGTCAATTTCTGCGTAAAGAAAACATGCGCATCATAATTTTCAGTAACTTTTTAAATTCAACTAAAACATTGGAAATGAAACTAGAACTAGGTGCCTGATATCTCCAGCAAGTGTTGTCTAAGTCTAATACATCAGTAATAAGTGGCTTCTTTATAATCATGCAAGCCACCGGACCTAGTTTTGCTGGCCTAAAGATAAGTTATGACTCATGGAATTTGGTCGTTGGTCCAACAGCATACTAGATAATGAAGTACATAAAAGCTTGAAATTACCTGCAAATCACTTGATAAGCCTTTGACATTATCTTCAGAGAGCTTTTTGTCCTTTTAGAAAAATAAAAGTTGATATAAATAAGGAGGTCCCAGAAAGCAATTGCAGGATGTGAAAAAGAGAGGTTGGGGTGGTGGGTTTCAAACCTTCTCAAGTTTTTCAATAGCTTTTAAAGCATCTCTTCTTATGTTCCTCAATGCCACCTATAACCATTGAACAATAGGTCTTTCATAAGAACAAGATCAATCATTTTATAAAGTATAAATACACGCAAAGCCAATGATTAAGAAGGTAAGTTCTAAATGAATTAGGTGCTCCGTGCTTTTGCTTCACTATGGTGCCATGACGAGACCTCACCAAGAACAACTGAAGGACGGATAAGGGGGCTAAGGGTGGGCATTAATTATTTAGTGAATCAATTTTTCGGATCTGAATAAGCATGTTCCCAGCTATCAACCAAAAAGATGCTACTGTACCTTTCCTTCTTCAGTCTGTTTTGCCACAACTTTTAACAATTCCTGAATGATAGAAAAAGGGGAACAAATATTAAAGAACATGACTGATTATTGTGCAACATTAGAAAAACCATTCCGTGTCGATTATAACAGAAATTTTCAGAATCAAGTGTACTGATTTTGTTGTGAATGTCAGTATAACCAAGCAAGACTTCTATCATGTTCAATACTTTTGGAGATTCTGTGATTTGTGCCAAGATTACAACTATTTCTCAATGTATGAGCACATTAAAGGAAGACCATAATATATCCAAAATTTTCATAAGACAATTAGAAAAGCAAGCTATCAAACCAAATACAAGAGGACTCTCAACCCCCAAAAAAAAAACATATAATAAAGCAGAACTTGCATAGTCAAGTCCAAAACATAAGGGTCAATCATGAAAATATGCCTAAGCTCCTAATAAACTAATCGTCTTCAACCATGAAACTCCAACACGAAAAAAGACATAGTGAATATGTCAGTGTGTGCGCGCGCACGTGTGCAAGGGAGGGAGATAGAATGAGTGCATTACATTATTATCTCCAAGGTATAAGCAATACTGTTAACCAATAAAATGATCATATAGTTTACCACCTCTCAGGACAGTTAGAATGGGTAATACAACAGGAAGGGCTGGAAATTCTTAGGTTAATTGTATAATGAATTCAAAGGTCAAAGATGACGTAATACCTTCCTTCTTTCTGATGTAAGTGGAGGTAGGGTCAACCGGATCACTTCTCCATCATTATTTGGAGTCAACCCCAGATCAGAGCTGACTATCGCCTTCTCTATAGCCTTTAAGCTGAAAAAACGAGAATTTATCATTTAGAAAAATGGTCATATGGATTTATCATTTAGAAAAACGTTACTGGGAAGTGGAAACCAGTGGCTTATATAATTTAACCATGTACTTTGTCTACTTATGAACTACCTGGTTTTGTCATATGGCTGAACCAAGAAGGAACTCGCATCAGGAGTACTAATTTGAGCAATGGTCTTCAAGCCAGCTGGAGTTCCATAGTATTCCACCTAGAAAGTAATGAGTTATAACTCTCTTTTTTTATCTGATGAGTTATAACTCTTTTGAGAGCAAAAGTAACAATGCAACATGTTCAACCTATACAAAAATTTCTGAAAAAGTACTTAAACAAACCCCTAAATTGATTGATACCTCAATCTTGTCTAACATGGTTGGGCTTGCCCTCCCGGTCCGAATAGAATTGAAATTGGCTCGTACCGTTTCAAGAGTCTTTTCCATCCTTCCTTTCTGAATTATAAATGACATTCTCAGTCCAAATTTTTACTCCCTGACTTCATCAAAGATTCAAAAATCCAAAACTCCATATCTCCCTACAACCCTATAGCATAGTAGTAAACTACATGTTTAATAAAAGACACCAGAGACAAACTTACAGCATCTTCTCTTATCAAAGACTTCTCTGCTTCTATTTCTTCGATAGTAGCAGCCTTTACAGTTCCAGCTCTGGATATTTCCAACGAAAAGAAAGAGACAAGAAAATATTTGATTAAAAGCCAAATCAACCCACCACATAACTATTAACTCAGAGCAATTACATTAAACACATTCTTAGCACTAAGGAAGCTAAATCTCCATCGCAGTCCCAAATTTCTGGGATAACATCATTAAGTATGAGGAGTCATACAATATAATCATTTTAAGAATATACATTTTTTTTTTCTTTTTTTACATTAAGCCAACAAATCCACTGACAACCCAATTTGCAGTCCCATGCCAACAACAAAAACCAGATATAATTCAGTGGCACAAATAAAGCTTGCCTCTTTTGAAACAATTCCTTCTTCACAACAATGGGATTGCCATAAAACTTGGCAGCACCATCCTGAGATCTCACATAACTAGCAGCTGAGCTCCATGAGCACACATTTACCATTCTAGGCGGGCATTTCGTATAAACCGGCCCTCCACCAAAGGAATCTACAAAAATGTCAACTTTTACAGCGTTTAGCATACGAAACAAACCAAGCTGAAACCAAACCAACTGAATTTTAAAAGGGTCCTCTTGGAATCGAGCCACTGGCTTTGATTGGGAAAGAAAATCATAAAGTTCATAAATTTCTAGCAACACAAATGCAATAAAGCCTATATAAGGTTTAGTGGGGTATCTACCTCGAATGGAAAGGAGGGTTTTGGGAGGGTTTTGGTTGGGTTGGAGGATGAAGCGTACAGGGGTTGGAGGAGGGAAGTGGGCCGCCATGAAAACCGAAGACTTAGAGTCTGAAGTTCTGAACGAAGCTTTCGGGACCGAGATATTTATCTAAGGAAATAATTACACTCCAAAGTTGGCAACGGCCTCAGCCTCTGAAGGATGATGATGTTGATGACAAGGAGCACTGAAGGGGGAGTGTGTCTGAAGCTGTGGATAAGAATTATGCTCTGCTATTTTTATTTTCGGCGTTTGTGTTCTTGGACTGGAATGTCATTATCCAAACCCGGATAAACATATCCTATTCTGGTTTTAGATGGAGCTATTTGCTTTTTTTTGGTTGGAAGAAATGTTTTATTGAAAACGGGCAATAGATAGTCATTTGGTTTATCAAGGATCTAATGATGAACATCATGAATAAGATTAAAATCTTAAAAAAAATTACTATAAAGGTACACATGGGTAATAAAATACAAAAATTTAAACCTACTACTAATTAAGTGTTATTAAAGTAAATATATTAATTCTCATTTAAGAGTGAAAGATAGAGTTGGAGCGGCTTCTTTGTTAAAAAATCTTACTAGAAAAAACTCCTTGAGAAAAATTTAGTCATAGAAAAAAGAGTGCAACATACAACAATGATGAGTAGTGAGGTAATTTAATTTGACCATCTAAGAGCTAGTTGTGAGAAGTGATGAGCAAACCGGTAAGTTGTAGTTTATGTGAACTCTAACATCATATGACCTAGATTTTATATGTAAAAAAATCTCCAATTCTTAATACTAAAGCTACATTTTATATGTCACTTAGTATTATGGCCTAATAGTTTTTTTTTTCATTTGTTATGTGGGATGTCTCATGTTCGACTCTCATTAGGTGACATTGATACCCAATGTTTATATAATATAATCCCCTTCTCTCAAACAGGTAAGTTGAAGGGGATTTTTTTTTCCCATTTTAAGTTTAGTTTTCTTGAAAATAAAGTTTATGTGAACTCTAGCATCATATGACCTATATTTATATGTAAAAAACTCTCCAATTCTTAATACTAAAGCTACATTTTATATGTCACTTAGTATTATGGCCTAATATATAATTGACTATCAAATTATATAATAATCCTTATTTATTAATAAATTCTTAAGTAATTAAAATATATTAAAATATAAATATATATTATTAAAATATATAAAAATTTGTGGGGGCCCTGAACCTTCCCTCCCAACCCATTGTGGCTTCGCCCTTGACCCTCCCCTTCACTTATACTATTAGTATCGAATAGATAATAGTGGATTTTGATGCTAATAAGACTGGAAGGGTACAATTTAAAATTAGAAAGTGATAATTTATGTTTGCATTGCATATATAGATGTATTTGAGGGGTAAAACTCATTAAAAATCTCTTGATTATGTGAATATGTTTATGTTTATTAATAATATTTATTCGTACCGTCAAGTTTTTCTAAATCTAGCATATAAGTTTAACTCATCCAAAATTCAAAAATCGTGTTTAACTACATACGAGAGAGTTTTTTAAAAAAAAAATATAGGAGAGGGGAGAAATTTTTGGAAATTATTCATATTACATGTTATCGGAGTTCGAACTTGAAACCAATTCTCTAAAAATCAATATTAAAATCAACTGAACTCACTTGACCACTACATACAAGAGTTATCATTAATTAAAGTGTGTATATATATATACACACATACTAGATAGCATAAGAATATTTTGAACCAGCAAAAAAAAAGTGTGTATATATATGTTATATATAATATAATGAATTAATACTCGGCGTAAAGCAAATGAAATAAAAGAAGAAACAAATTAACTTGCCTTAAAGAATGAAGATAAAAAGATATCCTCAATTTAAATATTGATATTTTTTTGATAAAACTAAATTCTGGATTTGAAGATAATCGTATGAAGTTGGCAATGATCCAACACACACTGATGAATCATGAACACGCCGGATCAACATTAACTAGAGATTAATTAACAAAAAAAAAACATTAACTAGAGATTGCCTCTTAATTATTAATTAATTACCATTTATATTACCGACTACGTGATACAATAAAAATAAAAAATAAAATGATTCCGTTTCTTATATAAAAAAAAAATAGCAATGCATATTCATTGAATATCGTGAATATTCCGTTTCCTATAGCAATGATTCCGTTTTATTCAACATCGTGAATAATCTTTCTTCAATTAATTACCATCGCTAATTACCATATATAGCAATGAATATTTTGTACTCTAATAAAATCCAAACAAAAATGAGTAAACCTAATCTTGAACAAAGAAATAATGAAGTGGTTAGAAAAACAAAATGAACTTAATTTGGTTAGCCAATTAATTACTGTCCGTAAAACCTTTCCTTCTCTATAAAACCATCTCCTTCGATCAAACAGTGTTGGTGCATCGTCTACTGCTTTAATTTTCGAAAGATTTAAAGCCATTCCAATGGAACACAACCGCCCACCTCTTTCGGTACGCACGTCTTGTTTTATATACGTGACGTATCAATATGTATAATCTTTTGTTAAGTTAAGAGTTTGATTTTCTAAACGATTACGGTTGAATATTCGACTTTCGGTAGATGGCATATAGTCTCATTTTAATCTTAATTTTTTGCCATGGAAATTCTCCTGCAGATTTGTACTATAAAATTGAATATAAAATGCTGTACCAAGTGTCCATTAAAAATGAAGGAGAAGGTTCAGCAATTTGACGGTAATTTGTTTTTTTTTTTAATTCTATGTTTGTTATATCGTGTGATTTATTTTCTTCGTGCATGGTTGAATTATTTTTATTTTTTATTCCGATATAAATCGAATCAGTTTATAATTTTGTTTATTTGCAGGCGTGCAATCTGTGAACTTGGATCCAGAGGAAGGGTTGTTAAGAGTCCAAGGTAACATAGATCCAATCATCCTCACAAATAAAGTGAAAATATATGAGAAAAAAGCAGAACTTTGGTCTTTCCAAAAAGATCCCTCCAAAAATATTTTGGGTTCTTCTTCTTCTTCAAAGAACAAGGTCCAGATTGGGAAAGATTACTGTTGTGATGGAGATGGTGTTCACGAACCCAGTTCTGATGAAGAAATCAATCGCAGTAATAGTACTATTGTGCCAAAGAAGAAGAAGGGGGTTCTCAGTTGGGTCAAAAGAGAGAATAAAAAGGATGGTAAAGCCAGTTTCAGTATGGGCCTAGGTCTGGGCAAGAGGATGCATCCGGCTCGTCCTACGCTTCGGCCGTCTATGGGCTCATCTATGGGCATTCCTCCCAATAGACAGTTTCATGGGCCGCCGAGGCCTGGATATCGGCCAGCAAATTCGTACCATCAGTCGATGATGTATCCCACACCAACGCCTGAGCTATATGGTCAGTATGGTGGACAATATGGTCAGTATGGTCGACAAATGATGCCGCCGCCGTATACAAATTTCCTATCAATGGAGCCGCCGAAGGTCAACCCTATTGTCCACTACACTAGTTATGCTGATAACCATCGTTATTTTTGATCGTTCTTGGTGAATCAACATACCTACCTAGCCTAAACTTTTTTATTGTTGCTAGGTTATTAATTAATGTATTGATGTTCTTAATTTCTTCGTTTTTCTCTTTTGACTTTAGAGTTTAGATGTTACATAACTTTTAAAATTATGTTTTAAAGAGTACGTATCGTATTTGCTTATGGGAGAGAATAAAAATTATAATTTTTTTTAAGATTAATTATGCTCACCTCATTGGTGCATTAGCTTTACGACATCTTCCGGTGACGGCAACGCCTCCAAATCGTGCAATCCTCGAGCATTTCTGCACTTTTTATTTTATATATTTAGGGTTTTCTTTTTAATTATGTTTGATAGAATTTTCATTAAAAATGGAAATTAATTGAAAAATACATAGATTTTAGAGCAAATTATACTTTACAATCTTGTGATTTACACCTAATAACGGATTTATATATAAGTTTTCAAATGTTACAATTTCCACCGTAAACTCTTTAAATTGTTACACTTTGACCCCTTTATTAAAAATTTTGTCAAATCCAAAATGAGACTCACAATTTTAAATAATAAAATATTAAATTAATGTATAAAAATTATTTATTTTTAAAATATAGAAAAAATTTACTTTTCGATAATAAAAAATTTAAAAATTTACAAATGTACACAAATTAAAAACTTTTTAAAAAATGTAAAAAAAATATTTATATATGAAAGTAATTTGTCTATCATCATCATTTTTTTTTTTTACTAAGGCTTTTTTTCACAAAATTAAAATAAATATTTATGGAGAGAGACTGACAGGACTCATCTCAATCCCCCCGGGATTAACGCGGGATGACCTTGCTCCCGTCTGACACGAAGTGTTAAATAAGGGATATTTCCAACCTTTACCTTCTCGGGCCATCAGAGTACGCCAGGATCCGGAGGAGGTATGTGATATCTCGGTCTCTCAAGCATGATCAAATGGAAAAGGGTTGGATTGGTTTGAATGGTTGGGTGAGATCGGGTTTGAGTTTTGGTTGGGTTGTTTTGCACGACAAAGGGAGAAGATGCATGTAAGGGAACATAATGAGCAATGGATGAGTGACAAGTGTCACTCATCCATTGGGCCCTTGTAAAATATCTGGCCCACCTAAAGACAAAAGCTAAGTCATTTCGTAAAACGTGCAATAGTGCCCCGAAACGTCCGTGAACCTTAACTTCGTCGTCGAACGTCCGAATTCGACGTGTCGCCTTATCTACGGATTCGTATCGTCCCGATCTACGTAACGATCCTCAGCCCTCGGCCATCGGACCTCCCGGTAAAAAAGTCAACTATTTGCCCTTTTAAACCAAAATTACCAAATTGCCCTTAAACTTCCGAACGTCATAACTTTTTCCTCGAAGGTCGGAATTGAACGTGCCACCTGTCTATGAACTCGTGACGTCCCAAACTACGTCACGGTCATCGGTCAAAGTCCATTTGACCGCCAGAACTAAAAGTAAACATTTTGCCCACGACTAGGGGCAAAACGGTCATTTTGCCCACGACTAGGGGCAAAACGGTCATTTTGCATCGTTCGTCCGATTTCACCCAACTAATCACGGATTAACCTCACTAATCGTGATTAGTCACTAATCTAATCCCGGCATTAGGGACGGGTCGTTACAGAGACACATTATTTTCATACATAAATAATTTTTTTAATTATTGTAAAAATTTTAATTTTTAATAGATGAAAGTAAATTTTTTGGATTTTTTTCAAAATAAATAATTTTTATAAATTTAAATTAATATTTTATTGTTTAAAATTGTGAGTCCCATTTTAGATTTGACAAAAAATTAACAAAGGGAACAAAGTGTAACCGTTTGAAGAGTTGATGGTGGAAATTATAACATTTGAAAATTTAGATATGAATCTATTATAAAGTGTAAATTTTAAGATGATAAACTGTAATTTGCCTTAAATTTTAATGATCGATTATGACAGGACTCAACCTAGCAAACACCCTGAATAACATACTCAGGTCTTCCTCCCGTCTAATAAGTAACCTAAGGTACCAAATGTACCATCGAAACCCCGTCAGACCAAGGTTCCTATGGCCGAGGCCAAAGCTTTAACCGACTTGGGGGCATTTGAGGGGCGATTAGATGCTTTTGTCGAAAAAAATTGGATGAAGTCGAAAGAAGAAATATAGCAAAAACTTCAAGTAAGATAAATTGTACCTTGAGCAGATGAAGATTGCCTCTTCTTGGTAGGCGAGTACTGAGTAGGAGAGTTGGCGGCTTTGGAGTGAGCTTCAAAATATCAATCCAAACAAAAGTCATGATATTACATTTAATTGTGAGAAAGATGCCAAGTCGATAAAATGGAAAATTCTTATAAATATCTTTGGAGCTTGGGATTGGGCAGCTTAGGGAGAGCAGGGCAAGACTTAAAAATCCTCACAACATGGACTTCATCTAGCTTACTGAACTAGGTGGCCAATAGTTTGGTCCAAAATTCACGAAACTCCTTGAGGCAACCGAAGTCCAGAAAACGACTCTCAATGTCAAATTCGTCAAATTGAAGGGCTTAAAGGTCATCAATATGCTTAGCATCTTCCGCTTTCTTGAAAGAAACTCTCCAAGTTGAGAAGAGGTTTTTAGACTTCGTAATTGGGCTAGGAATGGCCTGAGCAAACCCAAACTGGTGGATCACAACCGTTGGGTAATACAACTCACAACCACAGTCATAGTTGTTCGATGGACTAGCTAGGAGCCTGAATGGGAAGTCTCGGGTGACGAAGATGCTGGCCCAGAGTTGCTTGTGTTCATCAGCAACATTATCTATAGGAATAGTGTCTAGACTTAGAGTTAGATAGCTCGGGTGATGTCGGGCTAGACAAATAGATAATTGGTGATCTGTCATATCCTCACAATGGTATAAGAACTTGAAGTAATTTTTTACACTATGGTCTGGTGGAGGAAGTGAAAGTAGGGTATCACCAAAAAGTTTGTCATGAGTAAAGTCTGGGGTCGGGAGCCCTAATTCAAGAAAGTAAAGTTGAAACCATAGTTGGAAAATCCATAATGGCCCAGAGACATTGGCCAACATGGGTGTAGAGTGGACAATGTTGGCTAGTGTCCAATATAAGTAGTCCAAAATCAAGGGTCCTAAGGGTACACATTGGCCGTCCATGAGGACCTCGGCCAAAGGTTGAACATCTTTAGTAACCACAAGAGATAAGGGAAAAAAAAAAAAGAACTTGCATAGCCATAGTTGTAATAAGGCTACATGCTCCACACGAGAGACCACATTGGTAGGTGGCACTGGTGACCTGAGAGCGTCGCCATTGAAGCCATAGTAAAAGTTAACCCAGCCATTGTAAGCCTTGATGTGTTTGTCATAGTTCAGGTCAAGTGTTGGGTTAGGGAAGCTAGCAGTCGAGTAGTGCACTCCGTGTGGATGGAGGCCGAGCATGGTGTTCATGTCGAGCAAGGTTGGAGTCATCATTCTGAAATGGAGCCTCATGCAATTTTTGGATGAAAACAAAAAACATAGCCCGACTTGAATGAATGCACGGTTGCATAAGAAGTGCTCGGTCGTACAAAGCTCCAATGTATGAGAGATCTCGATTTCATCCTATAACCCACTCAACTTCGGCTTGAGGACTTTGTACCAGTCACACCATTTTGCTTTCCTTGGGTGGGTGGAGGACTAGTATTAGATGCGGTCAATGAAGGGTTTTGTGGTTTTGGCCCGGCCAGCTTGGAAGATGACCCGGCAGGCCAGCCTTTCGTCGGCCTGAGAAGGCGCCATTATGGAGGCCAATATAGGTTCTCACGTAAGAACAATGGGGCACCGTCCTCACCCTCTTCTAAAACCTCCAACAAGCTGGGTGAAATTTTTGAGAAATTTGGACCAAAATGGGAGCCGGTATGGTCGGGCCACATGTAATGGAAATGATCGTTCAAGTCGACCGGATATGTATCTAGGATTTTTTGGACTTTCTTGAAGTGGCCAACTGCATGCTTTGGAGCCATTTGCTTCCTACAAAAGAGAAAAAAAAACACCAAAATTCATGAGCAAAAAAAAATTTTGGATTCAACCAAGTGGGTGAAAAATGGAAAAAGCAAAATATCAAAAACATCAAGGACACCATATGTTCAACCCGGAAATTCAAGCCCCAAAATTAACCAAAACTCAAACATTCAAACCAAAATTAAGTGCAAACTATCTCAAATGTTGCTTGGAGTTGCTTCTTGAAGAAATTTGGAGTGGTTTTTGTTGGGCAATGAGAAATTTTGAAGATGACCAAGAGAGAGTTTTGGAGAACCCTAAAATGGCTTTGGTTTGAGTTTTTTGAAATGAAGATGATGCATGATATTTATAGTGTCAATGGGGAAGATGAATGGGCATGGAAGATTTTTTTTTTTCTGGTTAAATCAATTGATAATAATAGAAAAGGAGAAAAGGCTCCCCAACCAAAGAGCAGCAAGCTCAAACCAACAAAGCCAAGGAGGCAACGCCTCACAGAGATGCAAACAGCAACCCAAAAGGTTACAAACAGGCTACCTCACATGGATGTTCCATCGCTCAGCAGCAATAAGATTAGTTACAGTAGGGTTAAAATTAAAAGTACAGAGCTTACAACAAATCATACCCATAACTACAATTCTTAGACTAGATTTTTATATTCAAGTTCTAGTGTAGCTAAGTTATTCATTTTCTAGAGTAAGTCTTTTTTTTTTTCAAAATACTTTTAATTACTTTGTTTTTAATTCAAGTTTGGTTTTATTCAATCTTTATTTTTATTCAAGTTCATTTTATGAGTGTTTATTTTACAGCTTTATTTAATCGCTTTATTAGTTTTATTTTATTAGTCTCATCTTTACTTTCAATTATTGCTTTTATTTAAGAATTTATTTATTGTATTTACGTTTAAATTTAATTTCCTTGAGTATATTCATTTTCCTACTTCAATTTAATTCTTGCAATGGCATTACATTCATCCTGTAACACCCTGAAAATTCGAGGATTTTAATATTATAATTTAATGTGTGATTTGACGCTTTTACCTTTGTGATTAGTATGGCCAAATTGTTGACTTTTTTATTGATGAATTAAATGGACTTTGACCGATGACCGTGACGTAGTTCGGGACGTCACGAGTTCATTAAAATCACGACACTTTTAAATTAAAGATTCAGTTGACATTTTTATAACCGGTAATATCCCCAATTAATTTGTCTTAATGCTAATCCAAATAATCATACTCATACAGAATATAATGGATATGTACTCTTATGCACCATTTTAATAATTTGAATGAAAATTTGACGGAAGTAACATGCAATAAACAGTAAAGTGTAATAACATATTCGAAGGGAGGCTGACATTGCTGCACATCGACATTCTCTACACAGTTTTTATTTGGATACTGAATTAATTTGGCTCGAAAATCTTTTTTACATTAATGTTTGATTAGAAGATAGTTTATTACCTTGAGTTATTATAATGCATGGTATTCTTTTTTATTCAATCAGATTACAAAGTTCGAAAAATTTTAATGAGACTACATTGATACATCTTATTTATTTTGTAGGCTATTCACCTTTCAATTAATTGTCTTTATTTTAAAAAATAAGTAAAGGAAACACCACTCGTTGCCCATTAGCAAGTTAGCATTTCCAATTGAAAAATAAACCTAGTAATGTAATCTTGGACTAAAATTACGATAAAGAGAATAATTTTTTACTCTTCTCGAGAAAACAAAACAAAAAAAGTAAAAACATATTTGACAAATGATCACATGTTTGTTTTCACTGAATATGAGTTTTTTGAAAGAAATTGAACGTACTCAAGCCATACCAAACTTTTATTTTCTATAATAATTAGCTGTATCTAGTTTTTATTATTATTATTTTATAATCGATGCGTAATTAATTATAAAAATAACCCTAATAATTTTCATAAATAAAAACACTTTTATTGCATACGTACATGATGAGTTGGGAATAGTATTATTGAATGAACGTGTAAAAACATAACCATTTATAAATTATCCTTATGTGCCAACCAACAAGATCAATCAATCCGTCAATGTTCCCATAATCGCATAATTAATGACCACATTTTGATTAATCAAACCCAAGTTCCTCTAATTACATGCAAATGTAGAATCAATAAAATTATTTCCATTCATAAATTTGCAGCATCACCATATAAACACCTACCATCATCTACTTGCTACTCGCCACAATTTGCTCACACACAAGAATTTGTTCTCTCCGAGTCTTTTCTACCTTTGGTGGTTTAATTTGCCATGGCGGCTTTCCCTGCGGTTTTCTTCACGGTGAGGATGGCTTTGGCCGTAGTCACTTTCAGCGAGGTTTACAAGGTCGGCGATCTCTTCCTTGGCTGGGCAACCACCTTTGATTGGTCATATAATAAGAAGTTCATTGTCAATAATGTTCTCGGTAAGTTTTTATTTCTCTCATTAAACCGCATAAAATGACAATAATTTTAAGATATTTATATATATTTTTTTAATTGACGATCTTGTTGTTACTTTTGCGTCCGTGCAGTTTTCGAGTACAACCCGTTAAAGCAGAATTTGGTGCAAGTGAGCTGAGAACAATTTAAAGCTTGCAAATTTGATTAATCCCTGGCATTCTACTTGTCAACTGTCCCTGGACAATGCCAGGCCGGGCTAAAGCTTCATGTCAGTTTATAGACCAATCTCCGGCCCATCACCCAAGCCCACTCCCTCGGCCCATTCTCCAACTGGTAGCCCAAACGGTTCTCCAAGCCCAAGTCCCTCTGTCCAGTGTCCAACAGGCAACTCAAGTGGTACTCCTAGCCCAACTCCCTCGGCCCAGCCTCCTAGCCCTGCTGCCTTTACCCCATCTCCGAGCCGTAGCCCTAGCGGTCCTCCAAGCCCAAGCAGCAGCCGGGCCAGTTCACCGAGCCGAACCATGACCGGTTCACCAAGCCACAGCCCTAGCGGTTCACAAGGCCGAAGCCCGGTTGGTTCACCAAACGCAACCCCGGTGGGTTCACAGGGTCCTGCTAGGTCACCCAGAATTCCAAGCCCACACAGGCCGAATCCTCCTCCTCTTGTACCAAAAGAGCAGAGCCCACCCCCACAAAAGCCACAAACACCCAAAGCCCCCATTGCACGCAAGAGCAATGCTCCACCGCATTCCTCCAGTGGGCTCTCCTTAGTGCACGTTTTAATGGTTGTGGCCTTGCGTGGCTTCATTTCTTAAGACAAATTTGTCGACATAATTCTTCTTGATTCCTCCATTTCAAGTCAATTTCTTTTTCCTGATTTCTCCGAACCATGATTCTTTGGTGTTTATGAATAAGTCCTTTTGTGTAATTTTCCATATTTAATAAAATATTTCCTTCTTTTTTTTTTATAGACGTATGATTGTCTAAACTTCATTTATTTCCTCCTTTACTATGAACAAAAAAGTGGACCTTGGCTATAATCAACAGCTATGTGGTCACTGGTGAGTAGGTTTATTATTCAATCAGTTCATAGACTAGGCTTCAATTTTGGCCCATCCTTTACATAACATTAACCTTTTTGAACTTTTTAATCATTCGTAATCCAACGTAGCAAGCAAGCCTTCAACCATCATCACATTATGATTTATGATAAGGATTAGTCCTAAGACTTAACCCACAAGCTAATTTCACGCCTATGAACCCATTGGATGCCAAACAATGATTGATTAGTTGATAGTTGAACAATGGTCCATGACACGACGAAATTAATTGAGTTTTCAGCCTTTCCGGCCATCCAACGAGGTATTTACACATTGCAAAAATCTGATTAGTTGTTGTGAGGAATTGATCAGTCATTCACTGACAAATGTACGCATTATAAAAATCCGATTAACTGATTCAAAGCATAATTGGTTGTCTGGTGAAAAAAATTACACACTGCAAAAATCCGGCTAGCCGGAAGTAGTAGGGTTCAAAAAAACCGGGGCAAAATATCAATTAGCTGAGCTAGCTAGGCTGGTTGAATTTTAGACATGAATGTCGTGACCAAATTTTTCTTGTAAAATTTATAAATGTAGGCAGCAGTAGAGATGGGCTTTTAATAGTGTAGAAGTACAAGCCTACAAGGAGATGGTGTGTATTTGATCTTGTGTCATGGTCTCATGGATACCCTGTGATATTGAGAGAGACTGTGTGTGTTGGCAGGCGCTCCAGAGTACCAGATAATCCCACAGGCCACAGGGATTCTCAAGTACTTTGGACCTTTAAAACTCTCCATGATTAATGCACTAATCCAATTTAATTATGTTAATTAAGATCCTGAGATTTCATCACTTTCTGTCGCATCCCATTATCACTCGACGATGAAGTTCAACCAACTAAGCCTCCAATTATTCTAGTAATACATCGCATCAAGTAGACTGGATCCAAAGATTGTTCTAATCAATTTAACTAACTTGCGTTAAAGAAAAAAAATCTTGTTTGGAAAAGTTAATCATAGATTTTGACGTACTAGCTCTTTGCTGGGCAATTAATTTGTACCTGCCTTGTCATTCAGTCATTAATTTGTAAACCATTCCTCTGCTAAAAGCCTTAAATTTTTCCGTGTTAATGGTACCAAGCATAGCTGCTACCATTTCTCTGTTATAAATTCATGTCCGGGAAATTCATTTAGGTCACCAGAAAATAATGTGTTGGGCAAATAATAAGAAATTGTTAAATGTCAAAGCTCGGACCATTTTCGTTTCCTTCAACTGCAAAGGATCTTAATGTCAACTAACAAGTGAGATTCAACTTAATTAATGGAAATCAAATAAGCCTTGGCAATATGATATTGTTTGGGTCAGTTTTTTAAGGGCCTTAATGACATAGATCTTGGTCCATTTCCAGTCTCCTTCCTCAATTACCATAACATTTTTCTACTGAACCCAAACCACAGCCAGAAAATATTATATTAATTAATTAATTAATTGCCACTAGCATTACCTTCTTCTTCTGGCTAATTTTTTAATGTATCTAAAATATTAGTATGTATTTAAGATATATCAGTATTATCGTCCAGTTATATTATGACACTGGAAATAAATGCATGAAGTGATAATTATTTTTTACTCTAATCGTGTTATCTAAAAAGAGATATCAAATCCGAATTGAATACTTGTGAAGAACAAAGTCAATCATTCAACATATTATGGGTGACAATTTTTTTACCCAACTCGAAATTCGGACGATTAAAATTTTGGATTATTTTCGAGTCAACATGTATGATCATTTAATAAACTGGTAGATTTCAGGTAAATCTGCTAACCCGTATAATGACATATTAACTCATTTAATTAACATGTAGATTTCGAGTAAACATTGTAGCTCGTATAATAATAATGACCTATTTAATAAACGTGTCGATTACTAACTCTTATATCTGTCCATTTAACTACCTATATATTTTTTAAATCTTATAATTTAAATATGTTAAACATATTAAACAGGTAAAATGAATTAAACGAGTTATTAAATGAGTTATACGAGTTACTGGATTATTAATAGGTTGGGTTCGCGTTAGATATTTTGTATACTATTATTAAATTGATTGATTTCTAATTGCACAGTAAAATAAAATTCATAATACTATACAAATCTAAGACGGCATGATGCATTATCAATCCTCCCATATATGATGCCCATATAAATTTTTTTAAAATAAATAAAAAACTGTGAGGTTGAGTGTAAGAGTGAGTGAGTCTGTGAGTCTGTGAGTGAGCGGAGGAGGAAAGGACAGGGGAAGGGGAGGAGGGTTGACGAGCGGCAGCTGAGCCGGCTTACAAGCCGAGGTTAGCGCTAACCGGAAAATAACACGCGCAATTGCACGTGCAAAGAGCTAAAGTTAAAAATCATAAATAATAAATAAATAAAAACGCAAAAAAAAGAAAGCAACAAGGAGGAGGGGCTCTCGGGTATAAAAGCACAAAGGTCCTTCCCAAACACGCCGTCCCACTCTCCTCGCGCTCCCCACTCCCCACTCCCCACTCCCCACTCCCCACTGTTTTTGTTTTTATTTTCTCATCCACCCAAAACCACTTTGTTTTAGTGGAGAGCCCAAGAGAGAGAGAAACAGAGCTAGCCCCATTCTTCCGGCCACCAAGGCGTGAAAAAGAAAAGATACTCACTCAAATTTACTATCGAACTCTGTAAAGGAAAATGGAGCTAAGTACGGTAACCTTAGAGATCTTCACAAAGCTCGAGCAAAAATGGCTCTCCCACTGCCAAGTGAGGAATAAGACTCGGATACTCAGCATTGACGGAGGAGGAACCACAGGCATTGTAGCCGGAGCCGCCTTGATTCACCTCGAGGATCAGATCCGCCTCAAGACTGGCGATTCCCACGCTCAAATCGCCGATTTCTTCGACCTCGTCGCCGGAACTGGAATCGGAGCCGTCCTCGCCGCCATGCTCGTCGCAGACGACGGCTCCGGTCGACCTCTCTATACCGCTAGAGACGCTGTAAAATCTCTAGCTGAGAAGAGTTCGGATTTGTTCAAGGTGAGGAACACTGGAGTGTTCCGTCGGCGCCAAAGATATTCCGGCTGTAGCATGGATAAGGCGTTGACTGAGCTGTTGACGAAGGAGGACGGCAAGGTATTGACTCTCAAGGACACGTGTAAGCCTCTGCTTGTTCCTTGCTACGACATGAAGAGCTCGGCGCCGTTTGTCTTTTCCCGCGCCGACGCGTTCGAGTCGCCGAGTTTCAACTTCGAGCTGTGGAAGGTCTGCCGCGCCACGTCAGCGATCCCAAGCCTGTTCAAGCCGTTCAGCCTGAGTTCCGCGGACGGAAAGACGTCGTGCTCGGCCATGGACGGTGGACTAGTGATGAACAACCCGACGGCAGCGGCTGTGACGCACGTACTAAACAACAAGCGCGACTTCCCCACCGTCAACAGCGTCGAGGACCTGCTGGTTTTGTCTTTGGGTAACGGCACGTTAGCCGGAGGCAAGGAGCGAAGTAACGGCGAGTGCTCGGCGTCTTCGATTGTTGACATTGTGCTTGACGGAGTTTCAGAGACCATTGACCAGATGCTGGGGAACGCATTCTGCTGGAACCGTTCGGACTACGTCAGAATTCAGGTAATATAAATGAAGTGATTATTTTCCATCGCGATTTTGCAGAGAGAAATAAAAATGCGGCGGTTGTTTTAGTGGCGGACTGAGTTAACGGCGTTTTGGAATTTATTTATGGTTTTACAGGCGTTCGGATTGGGGAGCGAAGGCTTTGTGGGGCCGATCTCGGAGGTGGAAGTGGAGGTGTTGAAGGAGAGAGGAGTGGAGTCCTTACCGTTTGGCGGGAAGCGGTTACTGACGGAGACAAACGGACAGAGAATCGAGGGTTTCGTGCAACGCCTCGTGGCGTGTGGAAGGAGTAGCCTGCCACCTAGTCCCTGCAAGGATTCTGCCGTTAGCCCTCTCCCTAACTAGTTAGCACTCCCGTTTTATCCATTTTTTAAAAAAAATTTGTATTTTGTAGTTTTTTTTTTTTGGGAAGTTGTAATTTGTAAAATCACCCCCAGGTTCGTACCGTAGTAAGGGTAGTAGTCAATAATAATCCGACCTGTTCAGTTTTACCTATTGCATGTGGAAATTGGTCATCGATTTTATTTTACACAAAAAAAGTTAAGACTTCAATTTACTCACTAAATCGCTACATAATAAATACAAATATATATAATGATAGCGGAGAAAGTAAAAACATATTTTCAAAATTACGGGATGGTCACGGATCGATGTGTTTTTACCTTTTACGCACTTTCCAGCTTTTTTCTTTCCTAATTATTCGACAGTTTATCTGCACCCAACAGTTCCACATCTGCTCTGTCTAATTTTCCTTGCTTCAAATCAAAATGATCACAAGAATCTGCATGCCAAGGAGTTCGTGTCACATAAACATGCTGTTTAACGATGCAAAATATAATAAAAAAACGTTAATTAAGATGAGCTTCAAATTCAAGGCGGCGCCTGAGTCAATGAGTTAATTCCGATTCTTGCTACTCTTCTCTTTTCGGCCAATATTTTTGAAGTCAAATCAAGAAAAAACTACTACCATTTTGTACTTTCGAAGCATTTGACCAGAGACTCGGAGAGCAATAGCTGCCAGTGCTTTTGCATATTTTTCACCGACCAACGGAAATAAGGGGGTGATGTAGGCAAGGAAAAGGAATCAAATCCCGTTATTAATTAGGTCAAAAAATAAATTATCAGACATGCAGTGTAAGTTGAGAAAAAAAACAAACAAGCTTTCGTAACAGCATGTTCCAAAACTGTAAGGGGTCACCAGAAATAAAGTGACCACCGACTTTCCATCTCTTTCATTGAGTTTTCACTTTTTGGGATCCCAACTATATTAACATGCTCGTCTCAAATTTTAACGTAGTTATCTGTAACGTAGTTATTTATAATATTGTATTAAAGTCGACGTGTGTTACATATCAAACTTTATAAATTGAACCCATTCATAGAAGGAGGCCTTCGATATTGGACCCTAATTAAACTCTTATAAAAATTAAACTATAGTTGCAAGGAAATTTTGAATCACGAGAGCATTACGTTAAAATTGTTAGTTTTTCTCTTTTAAATAATAGACTATCTATATCATTTAACGCAGAAAAATAAAAGAAAATATGTAAAATTTTAAGGAGACCGATGATTAATAAAAAACAATACGTGGGTCTCACCTCCCTTGTGAATGGCACTCCAGTTTATTAAATTCATCACTGTAAGTGTCCATGTCTAATTTTTTTTTTTCATTTTAGGAGTCTAGTGGGCCCGAGGCAAACCTCGCGAGGTCTCTGTTCGGATCCGGGTTTGCGGAGTGAGGGGGCGGACCACTTGTAGTGTCGCTTTGCTGGTGATGTGGTGTAGATAATGCTGGATGTGCTGAGCGTAATTGGTCTTTAGCCACGGTCGTTCCCTAGATGCACATACCATGAAGCAACTAATCCGTCAGCTCGAGTGAAGGCGTGCCATTTGTATAAGTTGCTACTAAACAGTGTAGAAGAGTTCTGTTTGCGATTATCAAAATGACCGCGAGGCAAGCTAACAATATTAACTTGCGTTTTTATTTTCGATGCCTTTTTCAAGGACTATAATAATTTTTTGTACAACATAGTCTAAGTTTAGTTGTTCGCCATGATATTCAAGTTGGCGACGTTGTTATTTCAGTAGTCAGATGGTTAGAGGTCTCAAGTTTCCTCAAATCGGAATCTAAGTATCAAACCAATACTCAAAGATGGTATCCCGACTTGGACAGTCATAGACCATGCTTGAATGGTGTATCCCGAGTACCAGTTTCTACTTAAGAAAATCTTGTTTGTATTGAGATGGAAATGGAAGCACAAATACTGTAATGTAAAAGTACTGGAATTGAACTAAGCGAAAACTGAAATCACAAGTGCATAAAAATAAATTGTTTCCTTCGCATTCAAACCCGTATCAGGCATGAAATTCCAAATGTCATCAAATGAAATGAATATCAGTCAGAAATCATGTCATATGATGGCAGAGCATTCAGAGACGACATCGAGTCGTTAAAGGGAAGGTTTGGACACCTCAATGATCGACCATGAGTTGGCAATCGAAGTGATTTTTCGTAAATCGATAGTTGCAATTACTTTCTATGAACCTGTGCAAAGGGTGACCATCATGAACCAATAATCGAGATGAATTTCCATTAATTGGTAGTCGGGATAACTAAACCGTATGACAATATTTAGTCAGAAATAATGTTAATTTCTGCAAACCTTAACAACCATCCATTAACTCAGTCTGAATGAGGTTAACCTTTATGACAATGCATGTTTAGTCAGAAAAAAAAGTTAGTGCAGGATGAAGCTAACCATTATAACGATGCTGCTGGAGTGGGTCAGAAAGACAATTAGGTGTTTGCATAAATGCCTCGAGAATATGTGAAGATCATATTGTATCTTGATTTCCTAGGTCGAACGAAGCATGTTTTGTCATAAGGGTGATCCTTTGTTAAACCATGAAACCTAGTTAAGTATTCATAGGTTCAAAAAATAATGGAGATTAATTTGCTGAGTTTGATTGGTTGATTCTTGGTCTTTTGAGAAGCTGGTTACTTATCCTTTTATAGACTGCGATGAGGCTGATCAAGTTACCAAGTTAAGCCTTCGGCATGTCCCATGCTACCGTTTATTATGCTGGAAATCTCCCTTTTTCCTTCGAATTCTTGGTGTGTGTTAGAATCGCCTATGCCATACTTTCTCTTCACATTCTAAGTGGGTACTTGAGTTGGATCGTCTTTAGTTTGTGCCTTTAATTCTTTTGATCCATCAACTTTTGCCGAATGAGATTCATTCGGACTTAAATAGTAAGTTATAATAGTTTATCCATAAATAAAACATGGTGAATCCAATCTTTATATCTAAGAATCAAACTATACGTACCTAAAAAATTTCAACCGCAAAATGTCATTTCTATGTTTGGATGTGTGGCTTTTTTCTTACATAAAAGATGCATTATTAGTGGGGTTTAATTAATACTAATCATTTAATAACCTCACAGAATCTTTTTTGTTTTGTCAAATCAAATTATAATAAAAGGGAGAAAAGGGTCCTCAACCAAAGAGCATCAAACTCAAAAACAACAAAACCAAGGAGGCACCGCCTCACAAAGCAACAAAACAGCAACCCAAAGGGGTCACACACAGACTACTTCACATGGATGTTCCACCTCTGAGCATTAGCAAGAGTAGCTATAGTAGGTTTAAAATTAATGTTATAGAGCTTACAATGAACCATAGCCATAATTAAATTAAAAACCACATTCGGAGAATACCACACATTTGAGAAAAACCTAGAATTACACTCCTGCCACAAAAAATACACAGTTACCACTAAACCAAGACACCTAGCAGCATAGAAAAGATTTTTATCCCTCCAATGCGCAACCGCAGCAAGGATAAAACCCGACCACAATAAAGGACTCTCATTAGAATCCGCCGTTCGAATAACTTTGCGCTAAATCTGAAAACTGACTCCCTAAACCTCACAGAATCGAGTGGGTAGTGTTTACGACAGCATAAATGTCAATGAGTAAGACAAGATTTAGGGATTAAGTGAGTCTGTGAGTACTGCATGCAAGCATAGAGGGTATGATTGTACAGTAGCTACTAGCTAGGTTAAATAGATCACTCAGCCAAGCTGTTTTGATGTGGACTTGCTCTCCGTGGGCATCAAATAGGGACGCCCCGGGAAATTCCCCCCGGTTATCTAATTCTCCATTGTTTATAAGAAATATCACGTGATCATATTTTAATTTATTATAATTATGTAAAAAATTACGTATAGTATCTCGCCTAATTCAAGTATATGTATTTTTTTTTAATTTAAAATTAAATATTCTTTAGAGAAAAAAAATATGGTTTCCTCTTTATAATTACAATTTTCTTATCACTTTGTAAGCCTAATTATCTTTGATATGAATTTATTTATACATATTATAGTTGGGAATGAAGTACATACTAAAGCCTCTCAAGAAGTTATATGAGAAATATACTTAACCCGCAAAAAGACTTGTCCAATTTTAATAATCTTTTTCTAATAAATACACTTGCTTGGCAAGATGCATGTTTACTCGAGTTTCAGAGTTCAAATTCTATTGACAACAATATCTTGACCATTTTTAGGGGCGTAGACGAGTTAGTGAAAAAACGATCTGCTCAAATTCTACTATCAACAATCATTATAGTGAAAAAATACACTTCTACTTATAAAATCACAAGAATTTATTAAAAAAAAATTACACTTTATAACAAATTTAAATAAAATTGTTGTCACAAAAAAAAAAAAAACACTGCTATTTGAAAAGATAAAATCTTGGTCGACCACCTTTGCCAAGTGCCAAGCAGGTAGCTACATATAATTCGATAACTTTCACATAATTTAAGGCACGTCTTAATTTGTGTTTTGTGGATCTTATACAATTCTTCCATGTACCATGATCAGTAATACAATTCATTTTCATATTTTATTTACGTTGCACTAAACAACGATCCCATAATTAATTTATTGATTATTAATTTTTACGTAGTTGCCATGTGGATTGGAGTCAATCTGTCAATGCAAGCATGCCTAGGTTTGTGTCACAGGAGACGGGTTGATCTTGCTGTATATATTATATATATGTATATATATATATATATTTATATTATAATGTACTGATCATGAATCTTCTCTATTTTAGTAATAATATGAAAGTCACGAGTTATTCGAAATTTGCTTTAATACTACTATATGATAGCAATATAATAAATTTTGTCAATATACGTCGATATTTTCATACATAATAAGTTATTTGTTGATATATATATATATTTGTTGCTAAATTTTTGTATACACTGACATTTTTATAATAAGTTATTTGAAAATTTTCAACATACTTCTATGATACTTTTATCTTATGATAAGTTATTTGTTTTTGAATGGAATTTATTTATATATATCCATATACTTTTATACTAAATTAGTTATATACATAAACACTCCTTGATATTTTTTGGGTTTCAATAGATATTTATAGAAAAAATTTAATTGTAAATATATAAAATATATATAGTATACATATATAATATTTATTATGTGCATATATAGTATAATAAAGGACCTAAGAGGTCAAAAAAATCAAACACTAAGGGGCACATGAGGCAAAGAGGACAAAAAAAGACTGTTATTTTCAATTGTTTAAAGGAATTCTTAATAACGGACTCATACTCTTTATTAAGATATAAAAAGGTAGATGTAAAATTTATTACTCAAAAATTCTATTTAGGGACTTTTGAATAAAAAAAGTTTGAGAGAAGGTCTTATTTTGTTTAATATACAAGCACTAAATGTTATAAATAAATATAAAAATTATTAACGGTGTAACAATGATTTACTCTTGAATGTAATATAAATTATGTAAATTCTAAAATACTCTTATAGATGTTTGAATATTTTATCATTCTAATTTTGGAAATAATACTGTAAAAGGTCTATTTTGACAATTTTTACGTTGATGTAGTTTTTAATCGATAATCACTTAATAAAAGAGTGTATTTATAATGTTTTTAGAATGTAAGGGGTATTTCTGTAAGGTCTAAAATGTAATATCATAAGGTATTTATATAAATAAATCATAATAAATTTGCATATATATATATATATATATTGACAATTTTATGATAAGTTGTCTATAATATTAAATACATCGACACATTTATGGTAATTGCATGGACTTTGCCGTAAATTTGCATGCCCTTTATGAATATTTCGATTTTTTTTTTTAATAAATTGTTTATATTTTATCGATATATATTAATTTTTTACAATAAATGGTACAAAAGTATTTTACATATAAATATATATCATACCTTTTATGCTAAATTTGATTTATTTTATCGATATTAAGATCATAGGCCATTCTAATTATATTGACATATATATATATATTAGTTTAGTTAATTATATTAGTAACTAGTAACGGTGATCACCGTCGATGTGTTTTGTAATCTGAAACAACCTGAAGCCGACAAGTATGGGTAGTGAGTATTCTCAGGCGTTTTGGGCCACCCCAATGAATTAAAAATTCCTTTTGTTTTAACTCGATCGATCACTGCTAAAACTAGCTTTGTTTCATCTCACGTCTACGTACCAAACAAGTCGAAGAATCTACGTGGGTCAATGCTCTTCCTCTCCACTTTCTCTCTACTTTTACGTGGGATATGTGAACCCTACCCAATCTATATCCTTCAATATTTATCATAAAGCTTTAATACTATAATTATATTTTAGCTAGTAGGTTGTGAAAAAAAAAATGCCAGTAACATTTACTTACTGAGTACTGTAGTTCAAGGGGATCAATCATGTGCAGTCAAATTATATGAGATCACAGTTATATTCCTTGATTATGAAAAGATGAACAACAATTTATGCTCATCAGATCCTTATCATTTATGTATAAGGGATGTATAGATTCTCGAGAAAAGAGGAGCCGTGGTGATTCCTAGTAGCCCACTCAGATCCCACAAAATGCATCATATTTATTTCATTTTTTCCGCTCAATGAGAAAATTGGTCAGATATATGCTCAATGAGAAAATGAGTCGCCCAATTTGGCCGCCCTTGTGACCTAGGTCATGGCCGGCCCTGTGACAAAGTTATATTGGACTCTTCTTTATCATATAGAAGCATTATTAGGAGAATTAGTACAACAACTCACTGTTATGGCCTCGCACTTATATTTTAATGTATGTGCTTATATTTTAATATAATTCCGAAAAATCAAATCAAATGAAAGACTTATTGAGCACTTAATGTAAAATTTGTCTTAATTAACTGTTAAGCTACTCAAAAGTGAGTGGTGGGTTTTATCTGACTCTGTTTATAAAGATGGATTCTACCCCATCACTCGTGTAATCTACTTTTCTTTCGCTTTTGGTAGTGGTTAAAAACAGCAAATTTGTGGTAAGGATCTCCTTTTTACCGATGTAGCATCTAGCTAGGTTATTGGTTTCATATCAATGCTTATTTATAAAGATAATGCTTAGTTGTTACTCTTTTAGTAAAGTAGATTCTTTGGCTTTATATATTTAATATCATTTCTTAATTAACTAATAACTATATAATAATAGCCTAATAGATTTGATAAATGTGATTAAGCAACACTAATGTGAGTGGGGAGCAAGTGAGAGTTAGTTCAAGTGGGTTCTTGGTTATTCATTAGGTTTAGGAGAGAGAGAGAGAGAGAGAGAGAGAGAGAGAGAGAGAGAGAGAGAGAGAGAGAGAGAGAGAGAGAGAGAGAGAGAGAGAGAGAGAGAGAGAGAGAGAGAGAGAGAGAGAGAGACTTTAAGTAGAGTGTCGGGTTTGGTGGGCAATCCTATTCAATTGATAACCCATTTGATTAAGACCTATGACACAAAAAGAGCACTATTTTTTTTACCTTTTCGTGATGAACGCATATTTTTCCATCTGATTGAGGCTTAAGATGCCAAGAAAGAGTGCAAGTTTTTCACTTTTAGTGATCAAGAACAAATTTTGATTAAGACGCTATGTATCCTACTAATTTTAATTCATATCAATTTCCATCATACCAAGCAAATATGCATTAAGAGCCCTCCAATGTAATCTTTCATCTAAACCATACAATAAAGATGCTTTTTTGTTATTCACTTTTGGGTAGCCGAATTTGGTAAGTATATGGTGAGTTCGATTTCTTTTATTATCTTTTATATTATGAATTTTCAACTTTGTTCTTTGTTTTTTGTTTTCCTTTTATTTATTGTTTGTATGGTTGTTTGCTTAAAGTGCCCGTATTTTATTTCACTTGACACTAATTTCTCGATTAATTCATTTGGAAGCTCATTATTCATTTCGTCTCTCTTCGTCAAGGCGCTTTATTGTTCAAAATTTTTGGTTCGAATATTTGTGAGAAATTTCTTTTGTTATTTTTTTATTTTTACTATTCTTTAAAGAAAATTAAATTTTAAACGATAATATAACGTGACTCGATAACTAATTAATTTCACTATATGTTATGGATTTCAAGTGCAGCTCATCCCACGGTTTAACGAACTAGTGTTATCAGCAAAGTGGATAAGGATAACTACTAGATGTAGATTTTACTTTTTACAAATCTCAAATTTCAGATAAAAAAAACTCTTCCATGGTAAATTATTACATAATAAAAAGACAAATTAGTAGTACGTAGCAGTGGCATTTTGAATCTCAGATTAGGCAAAAGAAAATTGATTTGAATGGCAGGAAAAGTACGTAGCTAGGATTGTGAGGTCTCTCTGATTATACGTACCCAGGCAAAACCACACGACGCCCGACCCACTCCTTTATGTGCCCATATCTCATTCACACGTGTGCATATCATGCAGCCTCTCGCTTTCGTAACCCTAGCTACTATTAATAATTTAATACAATGCAGATTGCGATAAGATTTTGTCTGCTCTTTTTTTTTTTTTTTTTAGGTAGCTGATGATGAACTCTTCGCCTCGCTGGTTTCCCATATTTTTGTCCTCATCCTCTCGCATGTCCTTATTTTTACATTTACTTAATTATTAGTTGTATATTTGAACTTTGAAGTATTTAAGGATGTCTCTATAGTTACGCACGTGTGTGGACCGACACTCATGTAATTGCATGTATGAGTTTCACTTGTTACAATATTTTACAAATGAACTGTTTGGGTTTAAATTAATTTAGTGCATGCATATAGGTAATCGTAAGAATTATTTGTGCATTAGTATAAAATTATTTAATTAATTATGAATATAAATTTCATAAAATAAATATTTATATATATCATCATTTATTTATGAATATGATTTTACATTGATTATAATAATATTAGATAATTAACAGTAAATATAACTTATATAAACAATTATAAAGACTATTAAATATATAGTTGCTCTAAGATGAAAAACATAAAATATTATTTTATTTTTTAAAAATAAAATATAAATTATAATAATATAATATAAGTTAATTACATGATTGAAAAAATAATCTGTTTTCGGTTAATATATTTAATTAATAAATAATATAATATAATAATAATAATACCAATTATTGTAATAATATTAATTTCATTAGACTCCTGTCATGGAATATTGTACTCAAATTAAGTAATCAATTAATAATAATTGTTTCTAATAATAAATAAAATAATAATAAATAATTAATATATAAGGATAACTCAAATCTCACTATTTGTTCCTACTTCGTAATATATATATATATATAAAATTAAAAACAAAAACAAAAAAAAAAACTGGATGACATAGTGGGGACAAAGTTGACGTCATTTGTCATCTAAAATTCCAGGGAGAAGTGATGGGTAATGAACCATTCTATATATGTTGGAATCTCTCACTGCAAGTCCCACCAACTAAAATCCACACCAAAATTATTGATCGATATATAAATATATTAATCACTATTATTTCTTTTGTTTGCTACCTAGGTTTTTTGCAAGTCGGTGGGATACCGAAGCTCCCAGTCATTTCAGAGACATCGACTTATTGTATTCATTTTTGGTTACGTTTTTCATTTTATTTTTTAAATTAGGTTAGATGTGTCCGTACGTGTTTCATTCATTTCTTATTATATTAATTGTAACGTAGATCATTTATATACAAAATTATTGGGGTTTCAAAATTCTGATACGTGTACTCATGATTTTTAATAATATTTTTTTATATTCAAACTACGTACTTAGAATTACAAAATTATTGTGCTCTGAAAATTTTGTTTATTATTTGACTTGCAACTATTTATTCCAACAAATCCTCCTTGGTCGCACTCACACACACCAATACACGTGGCATAATTAAATAAGTCAAATCATTGACGTGGAGCCATTAATTAGTCAAAGAAAAAGTGAAAACAACTTGAGAATCTAATTATACACAATAATGATATTGTTGGAGTCATCGAGTGTGGAGTCCGTGGAGCAACGCCGAGTCCACATGTATATATAAGTCCCGTACTCCCGTGAAGTGCGAAGCATCCATGCTCGATCACTTCTCAATAATATCTTATGTGGATTGCAAGTACACTTTTGATACTAATGACCAAGTAATTAAACCTTAATTTAATGATGTTTGGCTCATGGTGGGATCAGAGATGCTGATCTCCACGTCTCTATATATGTCCAGCTAGCTAGGGAGCACCGTATTGCAGTGGTACACTCAACTCCGGTACAATATAGTACGATTACTGGGCATCGGCCAATTAAATATATCCGGCCCCTACAATTTAAGTTGTCTATTGTTACTCAACAGTTTATGTACTCACTTGCCAACGTGCCAACTTGCCAACTTGCCGTCCTATTCCTGCCACTCGATCGACTGGTTTTTTCTCCATTCAAGTATGTATTATTACCACGGATTGAAAAATCGCCGGAATCGACGATATATCGGTCGATATATCGTCTTTTCCGGCCACCGGTACGTAAGCGGGGGGGGGGGGGGGGGGGGGGGGGGGGGGGGAAGGAAAGGCTTCCAGCAAAATCGTCGATATCGGAGGAAATCAAAGGATATCGGCGATAAGCCCCGATATTCAGCGAAATTGACGATTTTGGACGGCAAGCCAAGAACTGAATTCACAGAAAACAAAAATCGAAAAAAAATTGACACACCAGACGCCCAAACCACTCTTCAGTCTTCACCACCCCTTCGCTTTCTGGAAAACCATAAATTGGGGGTAGCATCGAAGAAGAAAACCACCCAAACTCCTCTTCTGTCGACGCCGAAGCACAGCCCACTCGAACAACCTCTGTAGCTCCGCCCAACTCTGCTTAGCCTCGATGACTGAGTCGACACTCGACGGCCGCTCCACCATACTCTAGTCGTCCTCTCTGTGGCTTGCGCCGCCTCTCGCCCTCACGATCGCAGTTCTCCGCCGCCTCGCCTCATCCACATTTCGCCCTCACGGTCTCAGACCTCTCCACAAGCAGACGCGATTGATCGATTGAAGGGTTGAGTAAAAATATACCCAACTGAATGAAACGCTGTGTTTCATTTGGTTTTGGCTTTTTTAACCCTTTTTTATATAAAATATACCAATTGACCATATATGGCTAAATATAAAATAAAATAAAAAAAGTTAAGTCTTCAATATCTTTTTGTTTCAAAATTCAAAATATATTATTTGGTAAAATATATTTTAGTAATATATGTTTTAGTATAAAATATGGCTTCACTCATATATTTGGTAATATATATTTAAATTTAGAATATATGTTTTATTTTAGAACACATGTTTTAATTTATGATACATGTTTAAGTTTGATGTAAAAAATGGTTTAACTCACATATTTGGTAATATAGGTAATAATTTAGAATATATTTTTTAATGTAGGAATATATGTTTTAATTAAAATAACCTAAATAACGTGATTATAATTTAGAATTATTATTATTATTATATTATTATTTTTATTTTTATTATTATGATTATTTGTCATAATCAAAATCTAATTATTTTTCATATAATTAGACGGTAAAATAAGTTATAATTTAGAAACCTTGTTTTAATGTAGGAGTATATGTTTTAATTGAAATAACCTAAATAACGTGATTATAATTTAGAATTATTATTATTATATTATTATTATTTGTATTTTTATTATTATGATTATTTGTCATAATCAAAGTCTAATTATTTTTCAAATAATTAGATGGTAAAATATGTTATAATTTAGAAACCTTGTTTAATGTAGGAATATATGTTTTAATTGAAATAATCTAAATAACATGATTATAATTTAGAATTATTATTATTATATTATTATTTTTATTTTTATTATTATGATTATTTGTCATAATCAAAGTCTAATTATTTTTCAAGTAATTAGACTGTAAAATATGTTATAATTTAGAAATCTTGTTTTAATGTAGGAATATATGTTTTAATTTAAGTTTATCTTTAAAATTTTATACTGTTAGTTATCAGCAAACCTATATTCTATCATATGATTCATCATATATTTATTATATCAAGTCATTTTATAGTTTTTATTAGTCTTATATAACCATTATTAGGTACTTAAGTTTTTCCCAAAATTTCATTCCAAATTTCCAACTTTTGGATCCAATTTCCATCATTTTTATTGACCGTAAACGATATCGATATCGATATCGATATTTGGGACGAGATATCCGTAAATTCGACTAGCGATATATCCGTCGATATCGATATTTCAATCCTTGATTATTACAAAATTCCACCTAATTACATTTAATTAATTCATGGTTAAATTTTGCACTTGAACCAACGATCGACGAAGATATATATAGTTGACCTAAATTGAGCTATATTCACGATATTATTCCTGATTTTTTTCTCGCCATTCATGGTTTTTTTTCTCACACAAATGAATTCTTGGTTTTGCTACTACTCACAAGGCACAATGATATATATAGTTGACCTAAATCGAGTTACATTCACAATATTATTTCACGATCATTAATAATATTTGTATTTATACATATTACATTACTACTAAAAATCAAACTGTTAAAGGCAGATGAATTGCCCTACCTAACTCCATTAGAGGTGGAAAATACAATTAAACCGCCCCTACGCACATAAGAGGCGAATCAAGAAAATGCCCCTAAAAATGGCATTAAAATTGCCCCTATTGTTTCCATGCCACATTTGGATGATTTAATAATTAGAAGCACACACATCCGCCCTAATGGTTTCAATTAATATATAATAAAATTCGTTTTAATTACTAATGGTTTCAATTAATATATAAAAAATTCCTTTCAATTATTCAATCACATCCGCTCTTAATGATTTAATTATTCGATCACATAATTATTTTCAATTTTTCCTTTTTGTTCATTTTTTTGAAAAAAATACATGGAAGTACCCAAATTATAGGATCGATTTAAAAAAGTACCTGAATTATAAAAAAAATCATTTCCATACCCGAACTATATTGTCAATTTCAAAAAAATATCTCTGTCACATTTTCCATCAATTGTACCGTTAAAATGCCAGGTGGCAAGTCAATAATCCAGTCAACTATTGAGGTGGCCACAATTAGAAGGGCATTTTGTCCTATCATTATTTTATTACCAATTTATTTTTTCCCCTTCTTCCTTTTCTCCATATCTCAATTTTCATGTCCATCTCCATCATCATCATTATAACATCAAACCCAGATATCTAGGTTTTTTTGTTTAAGAATTAAATAAAAAATCTAGATATCTAAAATTATATCCAATCGTACCCAACTGAGCTTTCACGATTGTAATTTTGATTTTCCTTTTGTCTTTGATAGTTTTGCTTCTCATTGCAATTGGACTGAGGACTTGGCAACTCCCCATAGGATTCTATGTGAGAATGAAGCTCCTCCCCAACAAACATGGAGGAAGATTAGTGCCCCAGTTGGGAAAAAAAAAAAGGAGCATCTTTTACAGAAATTACAAATGGGTTCTCTCGCTGTCTCTCTCCTTGTACTTCTTCACCTCCTATCTCATTAGCAACCAACCAAAACAAAACAACAAACCGACCTCTCTATCTCCAAAACCCAGTTCTCAACTTTAGCATCTCAGGCCATCTTCAAATCCACCTCTGATAACATCACCCAAACCAAAGGTAAAAAATTAACCCAATTTCTTCAATTCAAAAATTAATTATTTTCTATCTATTATTTTATACAAATTGGACCAAACTACTCCTAATACTTACATGTTTTTTTTTTCTTTCAGGCTCATTGTTCAACGGATTGAAGATTTTTCGTGTACGATTTGTCACCAAAATACAACAAGGATTGGCTCACAAATGAGAAGTCGTCATTCATTGGGCCCTGTTGTCCAGCGAAGCGTTGACTTTTGACCCCTACAAAGCCGACTTATTCTTCGTCCCGTCCTACGTTTCCTGCAACTTCAGCATCGTCAATGGCATTGTCGCAATCAGCCACGCACGTTCTCTCATTGCTTCCACCATTAAGTTTTTCGCTGAGAAGTACACATTCTAGGATCGGAGCCGTGACTTCGACATTTCTTCGTCGCTTCCCATGACTTTGGCGCTTGCTTCCACACCATGGTAAAATCCAATATCAATGGGTTACATCCCAAAAATACAAAAAAAAAATTAAAAACAAATTGCTATTTTTTTTGGGGTGTGTCAATTGATTTTCTTAAATCTGAAGGAAGCATAGGGCCTTCAGCGAATGAAGATACTGCAAAGAATGCTGTTATGCCTCCATTTTATGTAGACCCAAAACTTCTTGAAAAAACCAGTTCCAGTAATTAAGTCAGAGAGAAACAATGTGGGTATCTGGGTTTTTTTGGTTGGATGGAGTTGTGGATATTTGAGTTTTTCTTGTCAGATGGAGTTGTAGATATCTGAGTTTTTTTGGTTGGATGGAGTAGTGGACATCTGGGTTTTCTTTGATATTATGTTAATGGGTTGGATTGATGAGATGGAAATATATATGATGTTATGATGATGATGGAAATGTGGATTTGGATTGAGGGGAAGAAGAGAAGAAGAAGAATAAATGAGAAAGGAAATTGGTGAAAAAATAATGGTATGACAAAAATGCCCTTCTAATTTTGGCCAACTTACATGCTGACTAGATTAGTGACTTGTCACCTGTCCTTTTAACGGTTTAATAGATGGAAAATGTGACGGACGTACTCTTTTGAAATCGACAATATAGTTTGAGTATGTAAATGATTTTTTTTTATAGTTTTTTTACCTTTTGAAATCGACTTTATAGTTTGGATACTTTTATATAATTTGCCATTTTTTTATTTTATCAAAATCAGTTGTTCAACCAAGATGTTCATGAGTAATATCTTCTTATTTCATTGTAGATCGAAGAAATCTCTAAGCAACAACTTCAGCCATCATCTACCTAGCCAATACTCTCTCTTAGTTTTCATCTCCCAAGCTTTGCAGATCGAAGAAATCTCTGAGCAATATCTTCTTATTTCTTTGTAGCGTGCACACAATCTATTCATCAACTCTATTTCCAAGCTTTCATTACAATCTGTTAATGAAAAAAAAACAATTATTAGACTAAACAAAGAAAATTAGAAAGAACAAAAATAGCATAACCCAAATGTGTAATTGGTATGAACAACCCATTTGAAAAAGAAAAAAAAAATCGAAATACTAGAATAGCTAAATGAATATCTAAAAGCCCATGAACATTGACGGTAAGTTCTTACATTTAAAATAATTTTTTTTTAAGACCAACTTGTTGAGAACTTTGATTGTAAAAGCTTAGCAAACAAAATTCAACGATATACTGGATGAATGACTTACATTCTTATTAAACAAGATTGGCTTATATAGCCTTACAACTCCAACAGATTAGCTAGAAACAAGTTCACGATTAGCAGTAACTATGCTAACGTGCAAATCAACAACTAACAACTTTAGTAGACCCTAAAGACTAGGGATTATTCAAACTGAAACAAGACTAAGTAAATCCTGATTTAAAGCAACTAACATCTCTTCAATCCCTCCCCTAAACTAACTGTTATGAACAATTAGTTTAACTCTGCTGCTTTGCATACTCCCAACTGTCCTCAGAGCTTTTGAAATGCATCCAATTTTAGAGGTTTTGTCATTAAGTCTGCAACTTGTTCTTCAGTCCCACAGTGCATAAGCTCAATTGTTCCATCCTTAGTAAGGTCTCTCAAGAAGTGAAATCGCACATCAATATGTTTACTCCTTCCATGCATGACAGGATTATTCGACAACTTGATAGTGGAGCTGTTATCACACATGATGATAGTACACTCCCTAGTATGTCCCAGGTTCTCCAAAACTCTTCTCATCCACACAGCTTGATTAGCACACCCAGCCGCTGCTACAAACTCTGCCTCTGTAGTTGACAATGTAACAATGAGTTGCTTCTTTGATAACCAAGACACCGCACCTGAACTTAATAAGAAAACATAACCATAGGTGCTCTTCTGGTCTTCGATGTCACCAGCATAATGTAACAACCCGTCCCGAGAGCCGAGATTAGTAGTGTGATTAAGGTGGTATTAGTGAGGCTAATCGGTGGTTAGGTGGCCCCGATAGGTCCGTAAGCATAAAATGACGATTTTGCCCATAGTTTGGGCAAAATGTTGACTTTTAGTTCGGGTGGTCAAGTGGGTATTGACCGATGACCAGGACGTAGTTTAGGACGTTGTGAATTCGTAGACAGGTGGTACGCCCGATTCCGACATTCGAGGAGGAAGTTATGATGTTCGGAAGGTTGAGGGCATAACCGTAATTTGGTTAAAATAGGGGGAATAGTTGACTTTTCGTATGATCGGGTTTTGACTTGTTGACTTAGGACCGTTAGAGAGATCTTGTCGTCCTGAATCCAACGACAGGCGGCACGTATTCATCGGACTTACGATGTGTGAGTTACGGGTCAAGAAAGTTAGTGGCAAAACCGTAATATTGAGTTAAATAGAGGGGCAGTTTGGTCTTTTGTACCTTGGTGAGTGTGCAGCAGAGAGAAGCAGATGAAGGGCTGAGATTGGGCCATGTGGGAGAGTATGGAGTGGATGGTGACACGTGCTAAAGGTGGAGTGGCTTCTGGTTGGTTCCAGTGGGTGCACGGTCCAAATAATTGGGGTGCAACCGTGCAGTCGTGTGTGTGTGTTCTACAAATCAGAGTGAAACATAGGGAGATTGTGAGGAAAAATTGAGGGGTGATCGTGAATTTTGAAGGCTTCTAGTGAGTGAGGAGTGATCAGAAAGAGTGAGAGAGATGTTGTGGTGGTGCTGAGAGGGTTAGACGGTGTGGTGGCTGTGTGTGGGGAAGTGGAGAGCTGCGGGAAACCCAGGGGGAAACAGGGAGGAAATCAGAGAGTTTGTGAGAAATCGTGGCGGTGGCGGCCGTGTACGGTGCAACTGAGATCGTGGTGGTGTTGTGAAGGTTGAGTGGGGTCGACCAGCCCCAGCAGAGCTCACGACAGCGACGGGAGGCAGGTAATTCCTCATCCTTGTTTCTGTGCTCTGTTTTGTAGACTGAGTTCAAATCGGAAGTCGTGGCTTGAGAGGTAGAATCGAAGTTCATAGGGAGGTCTAGGGGACTCAGGTGAGGTCTGGGAGTCCTTTGGTTGTGCTGCCGTGATGGGGAGTGAACGGTAGGGGTTAGCACGACGGAGGAGACTCTGTGTGCTCTGTTTTGGCCGTGAGTTTCAGACGGGGAGTCGTGAACCTAGGGACTGAGTCGAAGGTTTAGGAGAGCTGGATTAGGTTCAGTGAGGTCCTAGGAAGAGTCTGGGATAGTCACCGTGACGGGGGGTGACCGGGTTGGCTGGATCGTGGAACAGGGGACTGGTACGGGTTTTGTACGAGCTTGAGTCGACGAGTTGTAGGTCGCGTCGAGGTGATAGAGTGAAGGGGATGAGTAGTCTAGGACTAGACGAAGCTGTTGGTGAAGAAATGAGGTTTTTTGGTGCAGGTATGGCGGAGAACCGCTCTCGCTGGTTCAAGTTGCAGGCTACTGGTGCGAACCGGGTAGACGTGAGGTTGAAGGTGCACTGTAGCAGGCGCGTGAGGGCCACGCGCAGCCACTTTGGACGGCGCGTTGGGGCGCGTGCGGCGGTTCTGGGGAAAATGGTCAACATGGTTTTTGGTCTAGGAGTTGTGTTGAGTCCATTGGAGTTGGTTTCGGGTTCATCGGACGTCATTTGAGTATGGGTTCGCGAGGGTGACAGTTTAAGGTCCCGGTTTATTACGGTTAGGGTTCGGGGATTTTTAAGGGAATTTAGGTGAATCCTCGTAGACATGTTAATGACGTAATTTGGCGGTTGTTGATAGGATCGGGATTTCCCGAGGAAGCCGAGGAACGTGCAGGACGTTCGGGACGCGATTAAGGGCGCGGTACCGTGAGTGGTCCCCTTCTCTAAACTCGAGCATGCATAACTGTTTTTCTATCATTGTTTTATGGTTTTAATCATGATTCTATGTTTATCGAATATGCTTTGTTGATTTTACATAATTGCACGTTTTTCGAGGAAGTTTGGTTTCAGCACGTTTTACGAGAAAAGTGTGATTTCAGAATATGATGTTATGGATTTGGGGTTTTCAAAGGATAACTGGTTTAAATGCTTATAAAGGGATTTTGAAACATGATTTAGTGATTAAAGGATATTTCGGTTTTAGAATCGGATTTCGGAAAGCGGGAAATTGGTTTTAAAATTGAAAAATGGATTCCGGATTTGGGTTCGGAATGACGGTTCGGGATGCCGGAAGGGCTTCGGACCGGTGATTTCGAATTCGGGTTTGGATGTGGATTACAAATGGTTTTGGATTGAATTTGCTGGATCTGATTATTGGGTTTAAAGACCCGGATATTGATTGACGGGGGACGGGCCCGGATTGGGTTTAAAGTGTAACAACCCGTCCCGAGAATCGGGATTACTAGAGTGATTAAGGTGTGATTAGTGAGGGTAATCAAGGGTTAGGTGGTCCCGAGGGGTCCGGGAACCTAGAATGACGATTTTGCCCCTGGGTCGGGCAGAAATGTTGACTTTTATTTCGGGTGGTCAATTGGGGATTGACCAGTGACCAGGACGTAGTTTAGGACGTCACGAATCCTTAGGCAGGTGGCACGCCCGATTCCGACATCCGAGGAGGAAGTTGTGATGTTCGGAAGGTTGAGGGCTTAACCGTAATTTGGGTAAAGTAGGGGGAAGAGTTGACTTTTTGTACGGACGAGTTTTGGTACGTTGACCTAGGATGGTTAGATAGATCTCGTCGTCCTGAGTTCGATGACAGGCGGCATGTATGCATCGGACTTACGGTGAGTGAGTTACGGGTCTAGAACGTTAGTGGCGAAACCGTAAAATGAGTTTAAAAGAAGGGTAAATTGGTCTTTCTGCACATTGGGATTTGTGCAGAAAGAAAGACATGGACGGTTGAGATTGGGCCATGTGGGAGTGCTTGGATGGGGGATGGTGACACATGGCAAGTGTGTAGAGGCTTCTGGTTCGATCCTGTGTGTTCACGGTCCTAAATAATTGGGTGAACCCGTGTGTGTGTGGTTCTTCGACAAACACAGAGAACAGAGGGTGAGAGTTTGAGATCAATTGATCGATCTGGGTGCAAGGGTGAGTAAATAGGGAGTTGTGAGAGTGATAGTGAGGCAAGGCGGAGCTGGTGGCCGTGAATTTGTGGTGCAATCGTGCACGGCGGCACGGCGGAGGTGTGGAGAAATTTTGGGGGAAACAGGGAGCTTGTGAGGTCGAGGTGGTGGCTACGCCGTGAGGCGAGGCAAACCAAGGCAATGGGAGGCTGAGGAGACTGCAAGGAGTCCAACAACCACAGTGGTAGGCGGCGGTGCGCACGGCGGAGCTGCAATTGAAGGGTGAGGCTTCTTTGCTCTGTTTTGCCGTGAAACTTCAGTTGGAAAGTCGTGGGTCTGGGCTGAGAGTCGAGAGGATTGGAGGTCGGGGTAGTTTTCAGGGAGGTCTTAGGTGTCGACTGGGATGGTCGCCGTGACGGGGGGTGTTCACGGCGGAGCTCGGTTGAAGTGGAGTCTCTGTTCCTCTGTATAGCCGTAAACTTCAAACGGTGAGTCGACGAGTTTGGAGGTGAGTCGAAGGTAACGGAGGTGTGGTCTAGGTTCAGGGAAGTCCTAGGATGAGTTTGGTGTCACCACCGTGACGGGAGGTGACCGGAGTAGAGGAGTCGTGAAGCAGGGGAGTTTGGGGCCGTCTGGGTCGAGCTTGAATCGACGATGACGGGACGGTGTCGAGGTGAACGAAGTTGGGGATTGGATTCGTGGTGTCTGGACGAAGCTGCTGGTGAAAGAAGGGATTGAATTGGTGGCCGGACGGCGGAGATCAAGTCTCGCCGGTTCAGCCTGCGACGGCTGGTTCAGCACAGGTTGAAGATGGTACTGTAGCTGGCGCGTGGGGCCACGCGCAGCCACTTTGGGCGGCGCGTGGAGGCGCGTGCGGCGGCGTATGGAGAAGCGATCAACAAGACTTTTGGTCTAGGAGTTGTGGTGAGTTCATTGGAGTTGGTTTCGAGTCAATCGGAAGTCGTTTGAGTGTAGTTCCGCGAGGGTGAATGTTTAGGGTCCCGGGTTTTAAGTCTTTGGTTCGGGGAATTTTAAGGGAATTAGGTAGTTGTGTCGTAGACGTATTAGTGACATAATTTAACGGTGTTTGACAGGATCGGGATTACCCGAGGAAGTCGAGGAACGGGCTGGACGTTCGGGACGCGAGTAGGGCTCAGTACTGTGAGTGGACCCCTTCTCTAAACTTGAGCATGCATAACTGTTTTCTATAATTGTTTTATGATTTTGATTATAATTCTATCTTTATTGAATATGTTTTGGTTGGTTTTACATTGTTGCACGTTTTTCGAGAAAATACGGTATTTTGGCACGTTTTACGAGGAATGTCGATTTCTGAGTAAAATGCCAGGGTTTTGGGATTTTTAAAGGATAACTAATTTGATTGTTTACAAAGGGATTTTGAAACATGATCAAGGTTTTCGATTTTAGAATCGGATTTCACTAATCGGAATTTGGTTTTAAGATTGGAAAGTGGACTCCGGATTTGGGTTCGGAATGACGGTTCTGGATGCCGGGAGAGCATCGAACCAGTGATTTCGGATTCGGGTTTGGATGAGGATTTGGTAAATGGTTTTCAAATGGTTTTGGGATTGGATTTGCTGGATCTGATTATTGGGTTTAAAGACCCGGATATATGTGACGGGGGACCGGCCGGATTGGGTTTAAAGACCCGGATTGAGTTTAAAGACTCGGGAGTTTAAAGACTCGGATATATATTGATTTCCCCCGTAGGCCTATTGAGTTTAAAGACTCGGGAGTTTAAAGACTCGGATATTATTGAGGCCTGGATTGAGTTTAAAGACTCGGGAGTTTAAAGACTCGGATAGGTCCAGCAGGTTCGATCGGAAAATGATGATTTTGACGTTCAGGGTTTATGATATGGTTTTATGATTCCTATGCTATGACTTCTATAACTGTTTTATAGTGTTTCTGTTTCTTATGATGTTTTATAATGATTATTTTATAACTGTGTTCATAACTGTTGGTTATGCATGTGGTTTCAAAACGGAGGGTTAAATTCGGTTTTCCAATAAATGGTTTTAGAATTTTTCTTTTATTATGGTCCACTCACACCTTTGTTTTAAATTGCCCTCCAGGTTGTGGAGCTAGCGCGGGGTCTTGACGTCGAGGCAGTGTCCGAGGCATAGAAGTGACGTAAGGGATCCTAGAAGAGTTTAAAGGCTTCTGTGTGCGTGTACTTTATCAGTTTTTATTTTCCTTGTAATTTAGTGCTATGCTCTGTAAACGATAAGGTTGGGATATTTTGTAATTACTCCTGCGTCTGACTGGGTTCGAGTGAGTTTTACTTGAGTTTTGTGTCGGGGAGTCAGACGGGAGCGGGATTTACCTCGGGTTTCGGGGTGAAACCGGGGTGGGTCCTGACATAAAGACCCGGATTGAGTTTAAAGACTCGGGAGTTTAAAGACTAGGATATATTGATATTTCCCCCGTAGGCCTGTTGAGTTTAAAGACTCGGGAGTTTAAAGACTCGGATATTATTGAGGCCTGGATTGAGTTTAAAGACTCGGGAGTTTAAAGACTCGGATAGGTCCAGCAGGTTTGATCGGAAAATGATGGTTTGATATTCACGTTTTATGAGACGGTTTATGGTGCTTATGATATGATTTCTATCACCGTTTTATAGTGTTTCTGTTTCTTATGATGTGGTTTATGGTGATTTGGTTTATAACTGTTTTATGAACTGGGTTATGCACGGAGGGCCAAACCCGGTTTTCTTATTAAATAGTTTTGGAAACTTTTATTTTATTTTTTGGTCCACTCACACCTTCTGTTTTAACTTTGTCTTCCAGGTCGTGGAGCTAGCGCAGGGTCTTGACGTCGAGGCAGCGTCGGAGGCATAGACAGTATGAGAGGGATCCCGGAGTGTTTAAATTTTCTTTCGTGTGCGTGTAGTTATTCTCGGGTGTAATTTCTTTATATCTATGCTCTGTAAACTTAACTTCGGGATGTGTAAAAGTTTCCCCTGCGTCTGACAGTGGTATTTTGGTGATTTTCATGAGTTTACTTTGAGTTGATGTTGGGGTGTCAGACGGGAGCAGGATTTACCTCGGGTTTCGGAGTGAAACCGGGGTGGGTCCTGACACATAATCACTGTCTGAGTAGGCAATCAAACCCTCTGAACCTCCTATCTTGTACATAATCCCATAATCAAAAGTACCCTTCAAGTACCTTAATATCCTTTTGGCAGCTTGTAAATGAGATTCTGTAGGTTTACCCATGTACCTGCTGATTAGACTCACACTATACATCATGTCTGGACGAGTTACTGTGAGATACATCAGACTTCCTACTACTTGCTTGTAGTAGGACTCATCAACTTTGACTCCATGCTCATCCCTGTTCAACTTACAGCCCGGCACAATTGGACTGTTGACTTCCTTGTAGTCAAGCATTTTGAAACGCTTCAAAACCTCCATTGCATATTTCTTCTGGCAAATGAAGATGCCATCGGATTGTTGTGATACTTCAATGCCGAGAAAAAACCTCATTTGTCCCAAATCAGTCATTTCAAAGGCTTTCATCATTGAACACTTAAAGCTACTCAACATATCTTCATCATCACCAGTATAGATAAGGTCATCAACATAAATACTTACAATAAGCACTTTACCTTCTTTGTTTCGCTTGATGAATAAGGTCTGCTCATTTGGACATCTATCGAACTCTTCATTGACAAAGTATGCTTCTATTCGACTAAACCAAGCTCGAGGAGCTTGTTTTAAGCCATATAGAGCCTTGTGTAGCTTATAGACTTTGTCCTCACTTCCATTCACCTCATAGCCTCTTGGTTGTTCAACATACACATCCTCGCTGAGTTCACCATGAAGAAAGGCTGATTTGACGTCCAATTGAAATATCTTCCAATTTCTTTGAGCTGCTAGGGCCACAATCATCCTTATGGTTTCCATCCTTGCTACTGGAGCAAAGACCTTAGTGTAATCCACTCCATGCTTCTGTGTATATCCCTTGGCCACCAAGCGGCCTTGTGCTTCTCAATTTCTCCAAGTTCATTGAGCTTGGTCTTGTACACCCACTTTACTCCAATGCTCTTGGCTCCGGCTGGTAGATCAGTAAGTGTCCACGTCTTGTTCTTTTCAATTGACCCAATTTCACAGTCCATAGCTTCCTTCCAATGTGCACTCTTTTTAGCTTCTTCATAACATACATGATCATCAATTGCCACAAACGCCATATTGACTTCATTATCTGAGAACCCATCCCCACTAACATAATCCTTAGCCCATACTGGTGGTTTTCTTACCCTTCTATCTCCCTCACCATTAGTTACACTAATCTCTCCTGTTTCTCCTCACTATGTACACCTTCATCACGATTTTCACACTGTATTTCACTCAAACACTCTTTCTCTCTTGTTAGGATACTGCGGTTCCTAACCTCTCTCACAATCAAGCCCCTATGTGGGGCTCTGATACTAGAATGTTGAGAACTTTGATTGTAAAAGCTTAGCAAACAAAGTTCAACGATATACTGGATGAATGACTTACATTCTTATTAAACAAGATTGACTTATATAGCCTTACAACTCCAACAGATTAGCTAGAAACAAGTTCACGATTAGTAGTACTATGCTAACGTGCAAATCAACAACTAACAACTCTAGTAGACCCTAAAGACTAGGGATTATTCAAACTGAAACAAGACTAAGTAAAACAAGACTCAGTAAATTCTGACTTAAAGCAACTAACATCTCGTCACAACTTAAATATTGTAGTCAAATGATATTGATACTTGGAATTATCAAACTTTATAATCAATCTCGGTTTCAATTCTTCAAAAATTATTCCGAATTACTTGAAAATAGATAATTTAGAGAGGAACAAAAGTTTGAGAAAACTATATAAACAAGAAATATTTGATTTGCACTCATGGTCACTTGCAAAACTTTCTCATCCTCTCTTTGACCGATAAGGGAGTATCGATAAGCTAGAAGTACCAGAGAACAAAAGAAAAATATACATATAAGTTTAGATTTGCTCTACAGAACAAATGAAAGAAGACAAAAAAAAAGTGGCGTGAAGAATGGAGAGAAAAAATAGAAGTGGGCGGTTAAGTAGTGGAGAATTAAGGTTTAGGTTATTATTTTTTATTTTCGAATTAAAAAGATATGGACTTTGAGGAGATAATTAAATCAGTTCTTAAAGATTCAATGCATCGACCCTAGTGGAAATGAGTTAATTAAAAATAACTTTTAGGGGCAGTTGCTTCTGCCACTAAATTAATGTTTTCCCTTTATATCTGTCCCTATTTCATTCATCCATGCATCCGCCCATAACTAAAATTAATGGAGGCGTACTTTTCCGCTCCTAATAAATTTATTTGGGGCCAATTTAATTTCTGCCCCTAATAATTATTAGAGGTATTTTAATTCACCCAAAATGTTCCTATTAGAGGCCAATACGTCTTTTGCCCCTAATTCAATATTAATAGAGGCGTTTCATGTTATCTACCCTTAATTAAACGCCCCTAATAATCACTTTTTTAATAATTGAGCTTTAAATTTAGAGATAATAATGTATGTATAAAGAAGGGAGAAAGTTGTCTCTAGAGAGATAGAGTGAGTTAAAGAGCTAGGCTTGTCATAAATGAGGAAAAAGGCTCCACATTTATAAGCAATATATAGATTTAGGTGATGGACCTAGTGAAGGGTTTTGTGACAAACCTTAATGTTGGGCCTTGTCTTGATTCAAGGGGAGCCTAATATTTGTCCGAATGATTTTCTGAATCTTCCACCATATAACAGGTCTTCATAGTGTATCTGACTTAATTCGAATGGTCAGTCGATGTGATACTAGTAAAAATCTAACTAGACACTTGTAAAGAAATTTAGGGTTCACGGATCGAAAATTTTGTGAATATGTCACAAATAAATTGAGATGTTGTTCGATCATCGATGAGGGTCCCTACCTTGAATATACATTATTGTTGGATGAAGGGAGCATAGGCTCATACAATATTGTGTAAAATGAGAATCAGATTTACTTGCTTGTCATTTATGTGTTGGAGAATGGAGACGACAAAACTCTTGAGTCTTGTGCATTTAAAAAATAATATAATTTATTTTACTATAATTATATATATTGTATAGGGAAAAATTCTTATTATAGTCTCTAAATTTTACCATAATATTATCTATGGTCCTTAAATTTAATTATTAGTTAGAAAGATCCATAAACTATACCAGAATGTACACGAAACATCATTCCGTTAAAATATTAACATTTTCTATTAAAATTTAAGGGCATGATTGTCTTTTTTTCATGGCACCAACCAATGAGTTGCACCAGATTTCGTTGCCAAAGTCGACTAATCACCCTTACTTTTGTTGCATACTCTTTCAATCCTTGTCTAGACCTCCTCGATATTTCTTTTCACTGCTACATATTTGTTCAAATGATCATCTTTTATTATTCCTCTGTAAACACCGCCAATACCTCCCTCTCCAAGCTTTTCTTCTTCCAAAAATCACTCGTGGCACGAGCCAATTCAACATAAGAAAACTTATCTGGGTCTGCCTTTTTCAAAATTCATCATCAATCGAATCACAAACCATTAGATGATCATCTTCATCACTGTTGCTTCCTCTGCTTCGTTCTCTTTTTTTCCTCTACTTCACCAAGATGAACCAGATCAAAACAATCCCATCCACCAATATTATAAATCCACTGATACATATCCCAATTGCTATTTCTAGATTTCCACCCTTTCATGGTGACGTCGCACAAGGAGAAGGATCTGATCCGACATCAACTAGAGAAGTTGAGTTGAAACTCCATGGGTCGACCTTATGTATAGCAGCGAGATTATAACCGGTTGAAGCAGAGAAGCTGACAACCACCATGTCGGGCAAGTAACGATTCAGGCCAACACTGTAATAAAGATGCCCTGTGACTCGAACTTCATTGAAGTAATTAGTGAAAGCAACGGTCAGATTTTTGAGGTGGTGTCATAATTAACCGTGGCATAATTGATTTTTCCATCCATAATGCTACCATTCCAAGGCACAGTAATCTTAGACATGTTCGAGTTGACGTCGATGTCGACATGTTCGCTGACGGGATCTCTGATGCCATAAGTGAATTTTGTTAAACAGTAAATAGACAATACTGACCTTCATTTTTAACAAAAAAATGGTAACATTTTAACGGAAAGATGTTTCGTATATATTTGGGTATAGTTCAATGATCTTTCCAACTAATAATTAAGTTCATGACTATAGCTAACATTAGAATAAAATTTAGGGACTATAGCAATAATTTTTCCTATTGTATAGAGCATGCAGCTCAGTATGGCTCCCTAGCTGGCTGGCTGAATGGCCGGCTGCTGCAATTGCGCTCGTAGAAAATGGAGGAGAGAAAGGAGGTGTCGTTGGTTCATGTCGAATGTCGATCCTCTCTCTTGGGAAGCACACCAGAACCTTCTTCAGTCTTCACTTATGTGGGGAGCGGAGCGGTGATCAATTAGTGATGTACAAAAACTTAGAAATTGGAGTGCATGTGAATTAGTACTTTAGGTTTTCATCTAGATTTTAAAAATATAGATTTCACTTAATTAATTTCAAAATTGTGTTTTTATTTAGCATTTAGAATGGGAGGGGGAAAAAATAAATCCATAATTGAATTGGAGGGAATGAATCATAACCAAGGAGAGGGAACTAAATTTAAAGGAGGGAAATTTCTTTAGATAATTCAACTTTTTCGATAGATTGAATTTTTAACAATCGATGCTAAACTAAAAAAGAGGAAAAATCTATATAGACTTCAATTTATATAATTAGCTGATGTTAAATGGATATAAAGGCATCTGTCTAAGTTTTGCACTGAAGTTGTTTTATACTTTACACTTCAGTAAATATAAAATTGATGTTTATAGTAGTAATAAGCTAATAGCATCATATTAATGTTTGTCTAATGTCTTTGTAGTGTAGTCTATTCTCATATATATCATAGTGATCTCCGTAAAAATTCAATAAAATTGGAGATATTTTAGTTATTCATATGATTTAGAGAATAAACGGTTTTTGTTACGATATTTCTACAAAAATAATTTGATAAATAAAAAACGTGGTACGAGTAAGTATTATGAGAATGAGATGCAAATATTATCCTTTAGATAAAGACATGATCGATGTGGAACCCAAAATCACCGGAAGAATGTGGAGCTACCACGTGGCCCATAATTCCCAAAATGACCAAATTGCCCCTGGCAATAATATTTAAAGTCCAAGCACCGAACATGGCTCAAGCCCACAATGCTTATATAGCCCAAATATTGGGCCCAAACCGGGATGATACGTGGAAGCCTCTCACCCTCGATCTGTGTAACACGTGTTAGCGCACAAATCAATGAGCATTTGTCCCACATCGGAACTATGGAAATTGAGCATCTCACTCACCCCCTATATAAAGGGAACACATTTCTCAATAAAGGTAATTTTGTTCAACGCTACTTAAGCTCTTGAGATTTCTCTTTCGAAGCTGACTTAAGCATTGGAGCGTTTTTGGTCGAACACCCCCCGGGTCTCGATCATTGAACGAACGATAGCTTACTGTTTTGCTTGTTTGCAGGGATCCTTGAGTCTTTTGAGTTTAAAGGACGAATTCAGCTTCAACAATTGGTGCTTTCATTGAGAGCTTGAAGATATTCAAGAAGAAGCTCTCACGATTGTTCATCGTTCATCCTACTTCGATCATCGTTCTTAACGTTGATTCGAAGATCTTGAACGTGTTCATCGTTCGACAAATTTCCATTCAAGATTCGTTGATCAAGCATGGCTAGGGTTCGACGATCTGTTCGTTCAACTGGAGAAGGTGTTTCTGCCTCAACTGCTCAGACGAGGAATGAGGCTCGCATAGAGACACCGGAGGAGCGTCCAATTCGACCCAGGCGGGTGTCCATAGAAGCACCCATGGAGACGCTAGGAGGGAGGTCAACCTTCACCTTCGGTGCATTCTCCTCACCAGCTAACCAAGTGCCCGCGCTAGGGGAAAGAACTTCGGCTTTGCAACAGACAGGCGGGCAGTTGATGGGAAGTGCATCACGACGTGATCAGCCCACACCAAATATGGACCTAAGGGACTTTCTGGATGGGCGACACGACGTCTCAGGGAGAAGTCACCACCAACCTCGCCAGGACAACTTGGCGCAGCAAGTAGAAAGGTTGAGTAGCCAAGTCCAACTTCAGTCAGAGCTCTTACAGCGACTCCTGGAAGAAAGACCAGTCCAAGAGCCAGACAGACATTCCACGTCACGAGGAGGACAAGAGAGTGCTCTAAGGCGACCTGGGAAAGAACCGGTCCACTGCCGAACAATGTCACGAGACACTTCGCTAAGCGACTCCGGTGAAGAAAGTCATGCTCGCCGAGCAAAGAGCCCACAACGCCTAAGGCCATCAGCACATGAGCGGCTAGGAAGTAGGATTGGGGCAACTTCACGGGTGGAGCGCTCACAGCGCTCACATGAAAGTAGGGGGCAACCTCAGGCTCAACACAAAGACCCAAGACGATCTGCCCATGGCAGTGAGAGGGAAGATGAGGCCTACTCCCCAGCACGATCCCAGATATCAAGGAGAGAAGCTCAAGGAGGTTCTCAGCGATTAGCACGAAATGACTCACCGCCTCAGCAAGGTGCGTTGCGGGCTAATGATGTTCAAAGAATGTTGGACAGACATCTTCGTGCTCAACGAGATGGTGATCTAGAGGACGATCTACGTCGCCAGATACAGCTCTCAACGCATTTTGTAAGGGAAATTGAGGAGGAGCCATTCCCCCCAAAGGTTTGCAACGCCAAACTTCACTCCATTCAAAAGAGCCTCCGACCCGGTAAAGCACATAGATTATTACCGGGGAGTCATGGTCCCCCACAGGCATAACGATGCGCTCATGTGCAAAGTTTTTCAAGCTTCTCTTCAAGGCCAAGCCATGACTTGGTTCAATCATCTCCCCAGGAGGTCTATTGCATCCTTTGAAGAGTTGGCTCTAGCATTTGTGAAGGAGTACGCACAACTTCGGACAATCGAGGTGAAGGATGACCATCTTTTCTCTGTCCGAAAGAGAGCAAAAGAGACTCTACGACAATACATACGAAGATTTTGCGAGGAGAAGTCTCGAATTGTCGGATGCAGCGACCTTGTTGCAGCGATGGCATTTAAACAAGGACTCCCTCGGGGCGACCAGCTCTACGGAGACATTGTCATGGGCAATGCACGAAGTCTCACCAAGATGCTCACTCTAGCTGAGCGACATGCATGCTGGGAGGATGAAAAGGGTGCTGCACATGCGCTAGATCATGCCGAGACAAGCGAGAAAGCCTCCGCATCGACACCACAACGCAAAGAGGACGTTAGTGGCAAATTTTCACATGGGGGGTTCAACAAGCGTAAGGCAAACCAAACTCCTAAAGACTCAACCATCGAGAAGCCTAAAGTGCAGTTCTCAATACCAGTCCACCAGATTCATAATGAGATCAAAGATAAGACTTGGTTCAAAAACCCAGGACCCGTCAAGGGCGATCAGGAGAAAGCTGATAAAACAAAATGGTGCGCCTATCATGAATGGTATGGGCACAATATTAGCACATGTATATCTTTCGAAAGATATCTCCAAAATCTCATGAATGAGGGACATTGCACAGACTACATCAAGAAGAGGACTGCAGATCACATGGAGAACAAAGAGCCTAAGGAGTCAGTATCAAAAGTGATCCGCATCAACTAGCTGCATGTCAAAGTTAGAGAGACATAGAAGTCTATGAAGTTTTCAATTTTTCTTTTCAATTTGCCTTTTAAATTCAAGTATCGTGCATTTGAATTATCAATAAGATTGAAAAGTTATTTTGAATTCATACCAACAAGTTTGTACAATTCTCAAAACTTATGCCCTCGAGCATCAAAGCCTTCGTCATCGAAGCATCCAAAGCCTTCGTCCTGCGAAGCATCTAAGCCTTCCTCGAAGCACCTAAGCCTTCGCCCTGCGAAGCACCCAAGCCTTCGCCCTGCGAAGCACCCAAGCCTTCGCCATGCGAAGCACCCAAGCCTTCGCCATGCGAAGCACCCAAGTCTTCGCCATGCGAAGCATACAAAGTCTTCGCTTTGCGAAGCACTCACAGCCTTCCTCCGGGAAGCATCCAAAGCCTTCTTCTGAGAAGCACTCAAACCTTCCTCCAGGAAGCATCTAAAGCCTTCTTCCGAGAAGCACTCAAGCCTTCCTCCAGGAAGCATCTAAGCCTTCGCCCTGCGAAGCACCCAAGCCTTCGCCCTGCGAAGCACCCAAGCCTCTGCCATGCAAAGCATACAAGTCTTCGCTTTGCGCAGCACTCACAGCCTTCCTCTGGGAAGCATCCAAAGCCTTCTTCCGAGAAGCACTCAAGCCTTCCTCCAAGAAGCATCTAAAGTCTTCTTCCAAGAAGCACTCAAGACTTCATCCGGGGAGCACACAAAGCCTTCCACTAGGAAGCACTTGAAGCCCTCCACTAGGACGCATTTGAAGCCTTCCTTCAGGAAGCACCTCAAGACTTCCTTTTGGAAGCACCCTAAGCCTTCCTCTTGGAAGCACCCTAAGTCTTCCTCATGGAAGCACTTCAAGCCTTCTCTTAAGAAGTACAAGCCCTTCCTTGAAGGCAACACCAATGCGAATGATAACAAAGTTAGTTAAACTTCAACATTGAACGCCCATGGCTACAACGAGGGGCATTTGATGAACAAACAAGTTTGGATACATCAAGGCAGTTAGTATAATTAGACAAAGATACGGGAGCTCATAATTTCTCATAACTATGGTTTTCATTTATTGATTTGAAGGGTGTTTGGCTAATCACATCTCGATCGCACAAACCAGTTATTCAATACAAAAATGCAAATGCGATAATCAACATACAAAGATAAAGTAGATGCAATTGCAAGTCTTCAAAGCCCATGGTCCTTCAAAACTCTGCCCATTCTTCTGCTAAAAGTAGAGAAACGTCTTCAGGAGACTCGTCGGCTTCAGGAACATCTGTTTTCTTAGCCTCTAACTCAGGCTCCAGTTCAGGCTCCATCTCTAGTTCAAGCTCCAGCTCTTTGGTGGTGATCCCGCTCCGGCTTTCCATATCCAACTTTTGAGCTTCATCTTCCTTAAAAACACAAAGTTGTGGGGGCATGTGAGGGTAGCAAGCACCCATCGCTCAAGTTTTTGATTTCAACATCCAACTGTTTGACTTCCTCTTTGGAATCATGTAAGCGTCTGCACAGCTAGAACAGCCCTCATGTTGGGTTGTGACATGCCTCATACTAGGTGATGAGACTCCTTGTCTTTTTTGCTAAAAGCTTCGATGTTGGCTTTACCTGCACTTGAAGATGACAAGTTCGTAAACACACTGAGCTCTTCTATCTGCCAGACACCACATGCATGGTCATTGGAAGTATGCCTAGTGCAACACTTTGAACTCCAACTAGGCATTGCCTTACATTATGTCTTGCCTTGATCCTCGTGTGTCAGGCCCTCCTATGTTCAAAGTACCATATGCATGGTCCACCTACAAGCTTTCTTTCTTCAATTACGTAGTGGCGTACACCATCTGGAGCTTCACAGGGGGCATGATCGATCATCCGTCTTTATGCTCCACCTTGTAGCCACTCCATTTCGAGCTCAACAGGACCTAGAATGTCAGGTCACTAGAAGGTCCAATGTCAGCCAAAAAACTCTTCGAGATGTTTCATTCACTTTATGGCACCACATGCACTTCGCCTCGCGTCATGGGAAACCTTGCCTCACTATGCACTTTGGAACGTATCTTCTTGCTTTGCAGCATGTCTCGTTTTGTAGTTGAACCATGTCTCGCCTCGATCAAAGGATGAAATTTTGTCCATCTGTTGGACTTCAAATTTCTTCCCCTGCCTCGCCTCGGTCAGGAATTGAATTTTTCAGGTCCCTCGAAGTCTGTATACTTCCCACATAACAGATTTTGACTACACGAGCCACCTTGCTCCTACAATGCAAGCCTACTAGGCTCACCAGAAGTGCGCCTTGACGCATATTGAAATGACCGTCTCTGAAAATAGAGCTTAACACCACTTAAATTTCTACAATTAGACTCATACAGCTCTCCGAATGTGCAAAAATGTAAAGCTCAACAATTAAAGAAATATTGAAAAGTCTCTCGAACAAGCGTGGAGCTTACTGCGATATCAGAGACTCTCAAGTACAATGAAATTGAAGATCAAGCGGAGTCCAACTCCCATATATAATTTATCGGGACCACAATACAAATTACATCCCTTAGAATTCCTTGAATTCCTAAGCGATGTGGGGGCATTTGTGGAACCCAAAATCACCGGAAGAATGTGGAGCTACCACGTGGCCCATAATTCCCAAAATGACCAAATTGCCCCTGGCAATAATATTTAAAGTCCAAGCACCGAACATGGCTCAAGCCCACAATGCTTATATAGCCCAAATATTGGGCCCAAACCGGGATGATACGTGGAAGCCTCTTACCCTCGATCTGCGTAACACGTGTTAGCGCACAAATCAAGGAGCATTTGTCCCACATCGGAACTATGGAAATTGAGCATCTCACTCACCCCCTATATAAAGGGAACACATTTCTCAATAAAGGTAATTCTGTTCAACGCTACTTAAGCTCTTGAGATTTCTCTTTCGAACCTGACTTAAGCATTGTAGCGTTTTTGGTCGAACACCTCCCGGGTCTCGATCATTGAACGAACGATAGCTTACTGTTTTGCTTGTTTGCAGGGATCCTTGAGTCTTTTGAGTTTAAAGGACGAATTCAGCTTCAACAATCGATAAAATACAAAAAGACAACTTTATAATTAGAAATTAGCGAAAATATTTGATTGCATGGTATTTAGATTAATGAAATACAAAAAAAAAACATCAATATAGCCATATAGGACTAAATCATGTTATTTTTCTTTGCAAAAATTAGTTCGAATTTATGTATTCGTTATTTAGATAAATTTAAAGTAAAATATGGCTTTTATTTGAAGGATATCTTTAGCTTCATTATTTGAACATTTTTGTTTTACTATTTTTAGGTAATAGATATAATCCCATCTCTTCCATAAAAACGCAGTAAAATTTACAAAATCCAAATGATTTCAGCTTTAGATTTAATTGTACAATTAATTTGCTATTTTTATTCGAAGCTATTAGTTTCTTCCAATATCTTGTATACAATTAATTTACCTATAAATCCGAGGTATAAAACAGTAGATAGATGTTCACATATATTTTGAGAAGTCTCACAAATATAGTGTGATGCCTAGTGAAACTTTAATCGTGTCGATTGCGTGATTTCCCAAACACCGTGGAACAAAGAACTTAACAATCAAGTGTAGTTAATTTTGGGTTAATGAGAAAATTAGCCTAAATAGAGATGTTTAATTGTTTATTAAAAAAATTTAAAATTAACCAACACAAAAATTAGAAAGATGATGATAAATAGTAAATCTGGGATCATCATCTTCTTGCTTATTCATCTAATGAAATCCAATCATAAATCCTAATCCTAATATAAGTTTAATGACAATTCACAATCAAATAGACGAGGTGAAAGAGTCCTCTCCTGTGTTGGATATCAAATCAAATAACCAACAAACAAACGAACTCAAACTTCATCCCACGACTCAGGAGGAGGAGGAAGACCAGCCGCGGACGGACGGTGGAGTGAAACGGAACGGAGGGAAGGAAGGGAGCGAGCCAGTGTTTGTATTCTCAGTTCTTAGTAATTAGTGTTAGTATTTGCATAATTGCATTTGGGATTGGATTAATCAAAATCTTTAATTCAAGTGTTTGGGTTGGGGAGATCCAAGTTCCAGCTCCAATTCCAATTATTTACAATTGGCATCCGACCCTCTCCTGATTTGAGGGCGAGGAAGCTTACATTGTTGTTGTTATGCGCCCTCTGCTATTATGCTGTCGTCGCCATTGCAGGAAAGAATTATTATGAAATACTGCAAGTGCCCAATGGAGCCTCCGACGAGCTGGTCATTAGAAATAGATTTTATTAGATGAAGAAGGAAGAAAATAATGAATTCATATTCACTATTCATCATCTTCTTCATTTTTGGTGCGCGTTAATTTTAATAATTTTTAATAAATAATTAAATAATTAATCAGGGATTGACACATAAATAATAGTTACGCTGTTACAAACTTGGCTAACGGAATGGAGCAATGAAAGTAATGTGAAAGTAATAGAAGTACAGTTGTGGCAGTACGTTGGCACTAAATCTCTTTCAGAGAGCAAAATGATACTTAATGTTCGGTTTAGGGGAGTAAAGTAATAAGCAAAAAAAAAAAGCAATGATATTAAAAATAAAAAGTAAGTATATAAAAATAACAGATTAATAAATACTCGAAATTTTGTATGTTAAGTGTAACGACCTGTCCCTAATTATCGAGATTAATTAAGACTTAATGACAGATTAGCAAGGCTAATCGAGGATTAACGGACGTTCGGGGCAAAATTACGATTTTGCCCCTAGATGAGGGTAAAAAATTGACTTTTAATCCGGGAGATCCGATGGTCAAGGGTTGAGGACCGTTAAGTAGATCGAGTCAATACGAATCCGTAGACAGGCGGCATGTCGAAATCGGACGTTCGACGGAGAAGTTACAGTTCACGGAAGTTCGAGGGAACTAGTGCACGTTTTACGAGACAGATGCCTTTTTGGAATTAAGTGGGCTCGGATATTTTAGGGCAGGCCTAATGGATGAATGACACTTGTCATCCATCCATTGCCTACTCAAATTGGTTCATGCATATCATCCCTTTGCTTGTTCGTGCATACCAACCCACACAAACCTGATCTCACCCAAACCAATCCATCGACCATTTTCAATCTTTGCTGCTGGACTGAGAGAAAAAAACAGAGAGAGAGACTGACGGTGGCTGATGAAGGCAGGACCGCCGTGCACAGCGGCGAGGGTCCAGGAAACCAAGGTAAGCCCGATACTCGGTTTTGTTATTTTGAATCCAATATTTCGATTAGGACATTATGGTTGATTTTAGGTGATTGTGTAACGACCCGAACTGAGTTTATTAACATTTTAATGTAAAATGACTATTTTGCCCATGAGGGGGAAAAACTTTGACTTTAGACTCGGGAAATAATTTAGACTTTAACCCATGACTATGACATAGATCGGGACGTCACGAATCCGTAGACAGGCGGCACACTGAAATCGGAGTTCGTATGGAAAAGTTATGGTCACAGAAGCATTTTAGCGGAATTTACGAACCGAGAGCAAATGATTAAAATATTAATTAATTATAGGAATCCGTGCAAACCCTAGATTCAAATCAAGCCAGTGGATGAGTGACAAGTGTCACTCATCCAAGGGTGCACTATTCCAATAAAGCAACTGTATTAGCCTATTGGTCCATTGTTTATTAATTAATTTTCCATCATTGAATCCCAGCCATCTATTCCCTGATCAAACTCATCCCAGCCCTTCATCCTATCTGCTTTTTCCTTCTCATGTGCGATCATCTCTCTCTCACACAACACAAACACACATCCATTTTTCCTAACCGTGCAAGCACCTCCCTTCCATTTTCTCTCAACCAATCGATCGAACCACCAACCCTCACACCACCAGACGGCCGTCCTCAGCACCACCAGCAACCACAACCCCTCCTCCCGGCCTGAACAGACCCGAAAAGTCCCCAGACCCGAAACACAGAGGAATCAGATCTAGGAAGCAAAACCGCACCTCCTCACCATCTCGACTTGAAATGAGCTCCAGTTGAAGTCTTGAGGACCCCAGGAACACGACTGAACGGACGATGAAGGCTACGGCGGCGACACGGCAAAGGTAACGCCCAAAACCCGAGAGACCCGTTTATTTTTCCCTGTTTCGAAACAACCCATTTCAACGTTTAGAGTTCGACTCTTTGGTTAGGGACATGCTCTAGGGTCAGTGACAAGCTCATAGGGACCGGTTTGGACGACTTAGACGGAGTGGATAGCCGGAGAAGACGACCGGAGTTTGGCCGTGAACTTCATCGAGGTCCAGGTACGATTCTACCCTTTTTCTTCCAATTTTGAGGTTATGGAACCGTAGAACAGACCTAGACGACTCTGTAGGATTGAATCCCGTCGAAAATGGTGGCCGGAAACGGATTGTGGAAACGGGTCAAGCCGCGGGTCAATGGCGACCCAGTTCTAGTAAACGGGTTGACCCGATACTGTAGCTATGATGACATCATGATGACATCATTCTGTTAGAGATTTTCAGATCAGGGGCCAACCAGAGTGTTCCACGTGTCACCTGACAAATGTCAGTGATGACGCCACTGTTGATGTCAGCAGCACTGTAGCAGCGTTGACCCACGTGTTGACCAGGCGCGTGGGGGCGCCTGTGAACAGTATTTTTGGTGGGACCGGTACCATTTTCAAGGTTTCGACGATACGGATCCAATGGTGGTAGTTTCGTGTCGATCGAAGATCGTTAAGATAGTCAAAAAGGGGTTTGAAGTCTCAGGAATAGTGCCCAGGTTGCGTATTCGAGACGGATCTGTTCTAGGGTCTTAGTATTGGAGTTGTAGGGACCTTTAGTGACTCTTATATATGTTAATACAGGTTTTAGCGGTCGTTGAGCAGTGAGGACCGAGTGTGAGTGGGTTGTTTGATTTATAAAAGGCTTGCATGCATAAACTGTTTTACTATTTCCACTTATGATTTAGATGAGTATTATATGAACTATTTATATCTCTTATTATAATGTTTTGGGCACGAGACCCGTCTGGATTATATGTGGATTGTGTTCTGGGATGTCCGGGGGACATAGGGTAAACTATACTGCTATTGTACTGTACTTTCCTACCTGTCTATCTTGTCTCCTCCAAGGAGGGTCGTTGGCCCGAGTGGACCCTGGAGTAGTCACGGGACCCTAACTGAGTGGAGTTGACCCCCGTTGGGTTGCTTACTCTCAGGAAGGTGTTCATATACCTCGGGCAGTGATCGGGATACCGTGTAACGACCCGTCCCGAGAGTCGGGATTAGTAAGTGATTAGTGACGGATTAGTTCGCTTAATTGGTGTTTAGTTGGTTATTTTTGGCCCGTTAGTCTAGAATGACGATTTTGCCCCTAGAATGGGCAAAATGTTGACTTTTAGTCCGGTTGGTCAATTGGGCATTGACTAATGACCGTGACGTAGTTCGGGACGTCACGAGTCCGTAGACAGGTGGCACGCCCGATTCCAACACCCGAGGAGGAAGTTATGATGTTCGGAAGGTTGAGGGCATTACCGTACTTTGGTTAAAATAGGGGGAAAAGTTGACTTTTCACACAACAGGATTTGTACGTAGACCGAGGACCGTTAGGTAGATCTCGTCGTCCCGAGTTCAACGACAGGCTGCATGCTTTTATCGGACGTGGGACGAGTGAGAGACGGATCTAGAACGGTGAGAGGCATTTTGGTCTTTTTGGTGCATTGGGATTTGTGCAAATAGGATAAGGCCAAGTGTACATGGATGATTGGGTGAGTTGGGCCAGGGGATGGTGGACACATGTGGTATGTCTAATGGGTTCTAGGCGTGGGCACGATTCAAGTATTTGGGCTGTGTGTGTGGTCGTGCAATCAAAGAAAACATAGAATGTGATTGAGGGAGGAATCGATCAAATTACAGTGAGTGTGTGAGTTCTTGGGTGTGAGAGTGTGTTCAAAGAAGACTGAGAGTGCAAGGACTGGGCTGAGAGGATTGAGAGTTGAGTGGTTGTGTGTGTGAGGAGGGTGAGTTCTCAGGAAAACAGAGAAGTGTCGAGGGCGTTTGGTGGTGGTGTTGCTGTGTTCTGATCCAATCAAAGTCGAGGGGGAGCTGGGACTGTTCTGTGAACTCCAGGGAACGCGGCGGAGAGCACGGTGGCGGGCGGCCAGTAGGTAATGGTTCTTCTTCCTCTGTTTGCTCTGTTTTTCTATTTTGTTTCAGACGTTTAGTCGTGGAGTCTGAGGTCGAGTCGAGGCAGTTGGTGAGTGCTAATCGACTCCTTAGGTCCTTAGGAACCTTTTGGTGACGAAGCCGTGATGGGGGGTAACACGGGTGGTCGGATTGAAGAACAGGGGTTTTGCTGGTCACTGGTTCGAGCTAGGGACGACGGATTAGAGGCCGTGTTTTCGTGTTTGGTTGAGGGGAATAGGTTGCTTAGGATGAGACGAAGCTTCTGGGCTTGGAAGGAAGGAGAATGGTGGATGGACGGCAGAGAACCGGTCACGCCGGTTCAGACCGGCTGACCATCGAAGAAGAAGATGAACAATACTCTGTGTGCATGTGCGTGAGACCCACGCGCAGCCACTTTGGGTGGCGCATGGTGGCGCGTGCGGTTGTTTCTGGGGAAACTTCCAACTAGGTTTTTGGTCTAGATGTTATAACGAATCTTTTGGGATAGGTTTCGGGTTAATCGGACGTCGATTTGAGTTAGTTCTGCGGGATCGAAGGTTTAGGGTCTCAGTTTGTTACGTTTAGAACCCGGGGAATTTTGTGGGGAATTAGGAGAACCTTGGTAGACGTGTTAGTGACGTATTTTGGTGCCTTGTGACAGGTTCGGGAATCCCCGAGGTGGACGAGGAACGTACGGAACGTACGGGACGCGAGTGACGTGCCCGGTATCTGTGGGTACATGCATGTTTTCAAAACGGAGGGTTAAAACCCTGGTTTGTTTATGAAGTGGTTTTCGGAACTTTTATTCTTTCTGGTACACTCACACTTTTCTGGTTTTTAATTGCCCTCCAGGTCGTGGAGCTAGCACGGGGGTTGACGTTGAGGCAGCGTCGGAGGCATAGAATACTTGAGAGTTTTCCCGGAGCGGTCTCAGTTTTCCGTTGTGCGTGTACCCTGTGTATCGGTTTTGTTTTACTTTGCTTGGTACTATGCCCTGTATAACGGTTGACTTTGGATGTTTTAAATTCTCCTGCGTCTGACAATGTAATTTTTCGTTTTCGTGAGGTCCTTTCGGTCTTTCGTTTTGGGTTGTCAGACGGGAGCAGGATTTACCTCTATTTTTTCGGGGTGGGTCCTGACATACCGGGCACTTATGTGCCTAGAGTTTCTTGGGTGTGAGACCCTGAGTTGCAACCCGTAGCCTTAGAACTGTGACATCATTTGGGTTGGGTTTTACAGTGCACTAATATGTTAGTTTCTCCTTTCAATTATGATTATGATTGTGTGATTATGATTTCATTATGATACTGTGATTTCAATGCATGCAAGGTTTGGAAAACGGAGGGGTAAAACCTAATGATTTACTTTATTATGAAATTGATTTATAAACTATTTATTTTTGGCCCACTCTCTCTTTAAATGTTTTACTGACCCCTCCAAGCCGTGACACGAAACTAGAGGAGGATCCGGAGGAGGAGGAAGAGGCTTAGTTTATTCGTTGTGCACCTGTACACCCCATTGTGGGTAGGTTGAGCACCAAATAATGTACTCTGACTATTGTGCTCACGTTTTGTTATTTTACTATCCCTTATCTCATAGCTATCGCTCTGAACAATGTTGTTGCACGTTATCTATCTACTTGAGTATTTAGTTTTATTTAAGGGTAATGTTGGTATGTTTGGAGTCGTTGTCAGACGGGAGCGAGGCACGTCCCCGGGTGGTCCCAGTGGGATTGGGACGGGTCCTATCAGATTGGGGGATGATTAGTAGGTTAGTAGGAAGGCTTAGGGACGATTTTTGGTGGTGGATGAAGGCTAAGTAGCCCAAACTTTCGACTGTAAAAGTTGGTCGTGAGAAGGAATTCGAACCAAGGGTTTAGGGAAGGTTTTTCTTCAGTTTAATAATAGGTTTAGGTTTATAGGATTAAGACAAGAAGATTGGAATCAACAAGGGAAAAAATGGACAGAAAATGAGGAAGGTAGGAGCCTGAACCGGCTCTGCCGGTTCGGCTGGACCGACTGCGCAGAAAACCCGGTTCGAACCGGTCTGGAGGTTGAAGACGACTGCACAATGCAGTGGCGCGTGGGCTTCACGCGCAGCCCCTTTGAACGGCCCGTGAGGGCGCGTAGGGAGGATTTTGTGGAAGGTTCCAACATATAATTTCATCTATTCGATGTAACGAATATTTTGGGACTGGTTTCGTGTCGATCGAACATCGGTTCGATATAGTTCAGGACGTCCGAAGGTTTAGGATCGGGTTTAAAAATAGTTAAAAATTCTGAAAAATTACGGAGCTTTTGTGAGGGGTTATTTAAGTAGTTAGTAACCCTTTAAATTAATTTGGACAGGTTCAGGAGTCCTGGAGGTGACGATTGGTCCGGGAGAGGCTTATGGCGCGCTTATCGAGGTGCAGCTTCGGACGGTCTGTGAGTGGACATTTCTTTCGAAATTGATGCATTCATAAATGTTTTATAATTATTTTAAAACATGTTTTGCTATGCCATGAGTGCATTTGTTTGTGGTAGCCTAGGATTTACGTATTTGCACGTATTTCGATATTTCCAATTTTGTACGATGCTTATACGTGCTAGGTTTTCAATGAGGGTTTAATGAGTGGGTTTTGGTTTTGGAAATATGAAATCGGGCATGAGACCCATTTGATTGGAAAACCTCGGACTTAGAGTCCATTTGATTTGATGAGAAATCGGGCTGGAGTTCCATTTGAGTTATACGATCGGGTCGAGGGCCCTCTTGGTTTACGAATTCGAGCTTGAGGTGCCACTGCCCAAAACATCAGTCATACAAATTTACTGGATCTCAAGTGCGCCCGAGTCTTTAATCTCAAAACACAATGTACAAATAGCCAGGCCTTCCCGGGATATCCGAGTCGTTAAACTCAAAACATAATCACAGGGCCCTCCCCCCGTCAATCAATCCGAGTCTTTAAACTCAAAACCAGATCCAGTGGGGTTTTCTCTTTTTCCGGGTCTTTAAACCCAAAACCATTTTCAACCAATCAGTGAAAACTATAGAAAATCCTTTTCTGAATCCGCAACAATGATTCCGTAAGCCGACATCCGGAACCATTGTCCCGAACCCAATTCCAGACTTCCTTTCCAAACCTCGAAACCAAATCCGAAACACAATTTTCGAAATCACATAAACGGGGTTTCAAGCCCAAAAGCACTTTTTCGAAATCCTTATCAAATCATTGACATCAAATCACATTTCAAATCCCGAAAACAAACCATGAAAACCATCGTCAAATCACAAGAGAAATCGCAGTCTCGTAAAACGTGAAAATCTGTAAAATATCTCAAAAATCATGCACAACAGTAAACCATCAAGATCATAAAGCAAATCATAGAATCATGTATGAAAACATAATAAAACATATATGCATGCATCAAGAGTTAGAAAGCAAAGTCCACTCAAAGACCATTTCGACGTCGCCTCGATACGTGTGCACTTATGCCTTTCCCAGCCATTCCGCTATCCTCGGCTTCCCCGAACTTGTCCAAATTCCATAACGAGGTCACTAACTACTTCACAAAGGTCATACTAAAACCCCATAATTTTTCCGTTTTTTAACTACGTTTAACCGAACCCTAACAACTTCGGACATCCTGAAACATATCGAGACGATGTCCGATCGACTCAAAACTTATCCTAAAATGTTCGTTATGTTGATTAGAGTGAAAACCGGGTTGGAAGTTTCCCCAGAACAGCCCCCACGCGCCGCCCAAAGGAGCTGTGCGTGGGCTTCACGCGTCAGTACTGTTCATCGTCTTCAACCTTCTGCTCAACCGGTTCAGACCGGTCCAGTTAAAACGAACCGGCGTGACCGGTTCTCCCCTCAAAACCAACCCTTTTCAGTCCAAACAATCCCATTAGCTTCGTCCCCTTCCTAGCAACCCATTCCACTTCCTAAAACACGAATTAAAGTCTTAAACCTCGCCTGTTCAACTCGACCTTAAAACCCAGCAAAAACCAGTTTCGAATTCTGGCTAACCATAGCCACCCTAGGCTCTAGTTCAATCCCTAGGGTTCCTAACAACTTCCTAGAGCTAATAGGACTAAAAGAACAGCTCGACTCAGCCCCAAAACCCACGACTTCCATTTTGAAACCAAATTGAAAAACAGGGGAACCAGAGCTTACCCGTGCCTCTGCTCACCGCCGTGAGCTCCGCCGTGGGTCTCAGGGTCTCCAACACACTCCTCTGGTCCTCTGAACACCACCACAAACCTCAAACTCGAATGGCTTGATCGATTGCCCTCTCAGCCTTGCACGGTGGTTCTCTGTTTCTTACTGTTTTCCCTCACATTCCCAACTGTTTCCTCTCCCAATCTTCACCCAGAACCACTCACCACTATCTCAATTAGTCCCTACTCACACTCACTGGGTCACAAAGCCTCATACACTTCCAGCAATCGATCGATTTCCTCCTTGTTCTCAAGCTCTGTTTTCCTCTCAATGCACGATTAACACCAACACAACCCATTTAATTTAAACCGAGTAGTGGCTAGAAGCCACCAGAAAATAGCCAGGTGTCACACACCTGGTAGCCCAAGCCCAAAATATCCAATTAAACCCTTTACACCTATCTTCATCTGATTGGCACACTTCCCAAGGTGCAAAAAGACCAAAATATCCCTAATGGTTCACTTTACGGTTTTACCCCTCACTTTCTAGACCCGCATCTCAAGCGTCCGTTGTCCGATAAAGGCGTGCCACCTGTCGTTGTACTCAGGGCATCGAGACCTATCTAACGGTCCTTGGTTTTCGTGAAGACACCTTGTCATTCAAAAAGTCAACAAATTCCCCTCTTTTAACCAAATTACGAAAGTGCCCTCAACCTTCCGAACATCATAACTTCCTCCTCAGATGTCGGAATCGGGCGTGCCACCTATCTACGCGCTCATGACGTCCCGAACTACTTCACGATCATCGGTTAATGCCCAATTGACCGTTCGAACTAAAAGTCAACATTTTGCCCATTTCAAGGGCAAAATCGTCATTCCGCGCTAACAATCCAAAAGTAACCAACTAATCACCAATTTAACTAACTAATCCTTCCCTAATCACTTCGCTAATCCCGACTCCCGGGACGGGTCCTTACATGAGGCCTAGTTGGTATATCAGGCTTGAGGCCCCTTTGATTATGAAATCGGGCTCGAAGCCCCGTTGATTTATGGTATCGGGCTCGAGGTCCCGTTTGTTGTGAAATCAGGTTCGAGGCCCCGTTATTGTGGTATCGGGCTTGAGGTCCTGTTAATTGTGAAAGCGGGCTTGAGGCCCCGTTGGATTGAGAAATCGGGCTTAAGTCTTAGTTTGGTTTATAAAATGAGATTTCAAGTTAGAGATCCTATTAAACTGTGGATTTAGGCCGAGGCCTATGAAAGTGGATTTGAATCGGATTTGAGGAATCCTGTTGAGATGAATCAGGTATGAGACCTAGTTGAAATATGCTTTGAGAAGGAAAGAAATTGAAATGTATAAACCCTCCACATGATTTGATTTGGTCTCCTCCAGCCGTCAACCTGGAGAGTCACGATCCACTACTTGGAATGAGTATCCCCATAGAGAGCACATTCCAAGAGTGAGAGTTATGATATGGTCTCGGACTGGGTCCGGAGATAGCCATCTAGACGTCGTAGATCCTGGATGTTGGATATAGCCTCCCAGATGGAGAATTCCTGAGGGTAGACTCGGAGTGAGACCCCGAGTAGTGTGCACACTAGTATAGAGATGAATCGTGACATATTTCAAGGATGTGTTCCCTAGGGGCTGTATGCCCCGAGTTGGCATCTTCTCGGAAGTGCCGCAGATGGGTTATACCTATGAGGTTTTCTTTCGAAAAGTGATTTGGGGCGGAGACCCTGTGTTCCATGTTTTGAAAAGAGGTTTGGGGCAGAAACCCCGTGTTCTTTGTTTTGGAAATGGTTTGGGCTGAAACCCATTGAAACGAGATTTGGGCAGAGTCCCACATGATTGATTTTGGGCTTAGACCCACGTGATTTGATTTGGGCTGAGTTCCCATGTATTGATTTATGATTTTTGGGCTAAGACCCTACTGGTTTTGTGAATATTTTGATAAATGGTTTTCGAATGCATGCATGTTTTGTAGTGAAGGGCATAAAGGTCTTTTTGATGAAAATGTTTTTATTAAAATATTTTTTTGTCCACTCACAGTTTTGATGTTTTGAATGCCCTTCAGGTTGATCGCGGATGCGTGCTGTAGCAGAGACTGACACATTACACTTCTCCTCCTACGATCCTGCCAAACTCTGGAAGCCCCGGTGAGGGCAAGAGACGGAATTATCCCTGTTCTGACACTTCGTGTCATACGGGAGCAGGCACGTCCCACGTTAATCCTGGGGGATTTGAGACGGGTCATGTCATTAAGCTTGCGAAGGATTAGATTGCAAACATTACTTGTGATGATCTTAAAATTCAAAAAAGGTAATTTCAAGAATTTAAAACGGAATTGATGGTTTTTACCCTTGGTTTAAGTGTTCAAAGTAATACTCTTTGCTCATGATATTTTTTGGATTTTTTGTGAGGACCGTTGCGTAAGTCTAAGAGTCCTGAGTTCATAGACACGCAGCACGCCAAAATTGAAGTTTGAATGAAATTGTTATAGGTTTGAATTGCCTAGGAGTATTTTTGTAATTTTGGACCTGAGGGCATTTTGGTATTTTTGCTGCATTGTTGAGTCATTAATGTGTGGTCACCTTGTGTGTAGTGTGACACTTGTCACTCTGAATAGGGGATTAGTGACACAGTTGTGATATGTGTGCTGATGTTAAACCCATGTATGTGTATTTATGAGTATGTTGGGCTCTTCACACTCGAAAACCACACCAAAGACTCCTCAAACACTAATTTGCATATGAGGACCAAGAGAAACACACAGAGGAAATGTGAGAAAAGGAAAATAGAAAAAGAAGCAGATGAGCGAACCGAGACCTGAGAACCCTAGAAAAAAACCCAAAAACGCACCATGAGACTTGGATTTGATTTTTTGATTTTGGAGGATTAATTAGTGAAATTGAGGCTATAATTGTGATATTTGGTCTTTGATGAGCATGATTGAGTTGTCAACATATAGAACTGCACACGGGAAGGTTTGGATTAACGAATTGAAATTTGGCCAAAATTTAAGGATTTGGAATTGAACAATTGAGGCAAGTTTAGGGTGTTTTGAGATCATAGACCCTTTTCTGGGAATGAGTAGCTTCAATTTGATGTTTGGATTGTTTGAATTTGTGCATAAATGAGAAACTCTGAACCGGGCTAGGTCGTGGGTCGGGTCTAAGTTGTAGACCCAATTAAGGTTGATGACAAAGTATTGTAGCAGGTGCCTGGTCACCTAGTGCAGACACTTCTGGCGGCGCGTAGGAGCACATGAGTGATTTTTTGATATACGGTCCACACGATTTTTAATGTAATCGATGTTTTTGGCTTATTTAATGATTTGATATAATTACTTGATGATTTTATGGATTATTTGATCGCGTAGGGGCATGATGATTTGATATAATTACTTGATAATTTTATGGATTATTTAATGATTTCTAAACACAAATTTTTGGATTTGCGTTAAAACAGTGTTTTTTGCTTAAGACCATGTTGGAAATGGTTTTGACGGGTATGAGACCCATTTGGTTTGGTCTCGGGCATATGATACTATTTACGACCTTCGGGTCTAAATCGTGGTCGCGACAGGTGCTATGTGCACGGCGATCGACGATATGACGCTCGCCTCCGGATTGGGATGTGTTCCTTCCGGAGAGGTCAAGATGCACGATTCGTGGTCGGGCAGCTTGGGGAGGCTCGACTTCGAAGTGCTGACGGTTCAGGATAGCGATCGGTGATAAGTGCACCATGATCTTGTGGTGGTCGCGTCGGTTGATTCGTTCACGGCGACATACCAGGATTGAGAGCGGTCCTAGATGGATGGTTGCACGCATCACTATGATCGGAGTCGTGACTGACCCTTAGATATCGGGCACGGTGCTCAGTTGAGTCATATGTTCGGGCACGAGACCCAGATGTTTTACACTGATGATTTTGGGTCAGGGACCCTAGATGGATTTCCAAGTTCATGACGGTTTACGGGAACCGGCATGAACTTTGGAAAGGTCATTGTGGTTCATGACGGTTTATGGGAACCGGCATGAACCTTTGTCAGGTCATTACGGTACATGACGGTTTATGGGAACCGGCATGTTACCTGATTATGGATATTATGGATCATGACGGTTCAGGGGAACCGGGCATGGATATTATGTTATGACAGGGACCCGCCCCGATCCCCCGGGGACCACAAGGGGACGTGCCCTGCTCCCGTCTGACACCCGAACCGAAAATCCCAATTTTAGTCTTAAAAACTTAAATGCATAAATGTCTGAATTATAAAGTCATACATAACCCAAATTTAACAGATGTCAGACAAGGGATGCAGTCCAAAATACAAAATCCGAGCACGACACTAGAAAGGGAAAATCCTGCGGGTGATCCGACCCGACAGGGGATCAGGTGCGCAGTACAAAATCTATGCCTCAGCCTCGGGGTCCTCACCAACCTCAGCAGCACGACCTGGAGGGGTTACCAAAACATGAAGGGTGAGTGGGCCGAAACTCAGGTTCGTAAAAACAGTATAATAAGTAAAATATATAATTTACCCCTCCGTTTTCCAAACATGCATGCATCAGTAGTTAAAAAATCATAAATACATGTACTATATCACAAGCATCATATTAGGCCAGAAATGTAATATAACCCAGCTACTGCACCATACACATCCGATATAGACATCCCAGATGTCCGACGTCCCTGACGTCCAATAATGGTCACAGTCCCAAGGCTACGCGTGCCACCCGGGGTCTCAAATCCCGAGCCCAATCTCCGAACCCAGTTCGGTTATGGCATCCCAGATGCCTAGCGTCCCAGACGTCCAATAATAGCAATCCTGCTCCTGAGTCATCCTACGGTCCGGCACCTCCGTAGCATGACTCCTCGCAGGCAATGCACCGTGACCGCTACCACATCCGGAGGAGACAGTATTATACGGTGTATTATACAGTGCAGTACCCAAGATAGTCATCATATCCACAAGCATACGTATATGTATATATATAATATAAAACAGTGTTCAATTTCCGTAAAACGGGTCTCAGCCCAACACCGTAAAACGTGTCACAACTGTAAATCGAAATAATCAAAATCCATTAATGATTCACGCACACATATAGATATACGGAAATGAAAACGGTTATGCATGCAAGTGTTAATAAAAACGGGCCCACTCACAGTACGCTCCCGCTGCGAATAACGCGCGCGAACTTGTCTCCGGAATTAACGTAAGTTTCCTGTCATTTCCAACCACACACAAGTGTCATTATAGGTCCTTAAAATACCCTCAAAAAGTCCAAAACAGAAACCGGTTCGGGAAAGCCGGCCAACACGCTTCCCGAGACATCCGGCCCTAAACTGACCTTCCTCACTATCTCAGATCAACATGGTTATTTCACAGAAAATGTTCAAAATGATGAAAGGATTAAAAGTCATGTTGACCGTGATCCGAGATAGTGCTCAACGCGCCCTCACGCGCCGCCCAAAGTGGCTGCGCGTGAAAGTCACGCGCTGCTACAGTGACACTACTACAGTACCGTCGTCCTTGCCCGATTTACTGTAATTCGGGTCTTCAACCCGCGGTGTGACCCGATTAATTAACCTCTCATTTCTACTTAATTTCATTCATTCTTGAGCCTAACATGTTCTATCATCAATTAATTTCAGTTCTCAGTCCACTAATCAACTCGACAAGCCTTCAACCGTCCTATCCAAACCCGAATAGCTACACGGGTCAAACCTCAGAACACCTCCAAACTATCACCATTGCCCAATTGAATCATACAGAGGCATAATAGGACCTAGACTAACAAAATAGAACCATCAATTGAACGAAACATCACCTGGAAGTAGCCGTCCAAACGCTGCGATTTCCTCTGCACACGGCGGTCACCGTCCCAGCTCCTCTGTGGCAGGTTGCCGTCGATTCCGATATGGACAGGTTCCAAATGTTCCCAAAAAGTTCACTCAGTGATTGGTTTCGTCCAAAAGGCCGTGGAAATTGAACTTGGATTTTCCCTCCAAACCGGTTTTTCTCAGAACTGGAACTTGGGTTCCTGGGCACACCACGATCAACCCGCTTCAAAGACTGCTCGCACAAGTTTCTGTCACTCCCAGAAGGCTTCCACGGTGCCTAGATTGGTCCCAAAACCCGTGGAGATTGAATTCGGAATTTTCCACCCAAAAACCCGAAACTGTTCTTCACTGTTTCTCCCTGTCTCTCACAATCTCTCAGCCCCAAACAGACACCAAAATGAACCCTTCTCTCACTCCCCTACTCGGTTAAGCGATCAAGGAGTCCAACACCCGTGGGAGACACTCACAGACCCCACTGAACCCTGCAGCCCGCACACAGAATCCATAACCACATTTTAAATCCTACCCGTGGTCTGTAACAGCCTTAAACTACACTCTCACTAACTTAAACTACAAAAACAATACTCACAATCCAGTCCACTAGTGCCTTAAACAATTGCACACCCACACACCCCACAATACAGTAACCGTGCAAAAAGACCAAAATGCCCTCAGGGCAGAAATTACCAAAATGCCTTCCAACTTCCGTGACCCGTAACTCGGTCATCCGATGTCCGTTTCACGCGGGCCGCCTGTCGTTATACTCAGGGCATCGAGACGAATCTAACGGTCTTCGGGTCGTGTGAAAATTCTCGGTACATCAAAAAGTCAACTTTTTCCCCTATCTCGTCCAAATTACGGTAATGCCCCTGAACTTCCGATAGTCATAACTTTTTCCTTGATCGTCCGAATTGGACGTGCCACCTGTCTATGAACTCGTGACGTCCTGCACTACGTCACGGTCACGGGTCCAAGTCCATTTGCCCCATAACCCAAAAGTCAACAATTGGCCATAATTCACAGGGGTAAAAACGTCAATTCATACATTAAATTACAATATTACAACCTACGAATTTCCGGGGTGTTACATGTTATGTATATATATGTTCATCTACCTTCCTTTACTTCTATTAACTCCTCTGGGGAGGGTCGTTGGCCTTGGTGGACCCCGGAGTAGTCACGGAGCACCGACTGAGTGGAGTCACCCCCCAGTTGGGTTCCTTACTCTCAGGAAGGCTATGGTTACTATTACCTCGAGTAGGATCAGTGGTCTGCGGACATTGACCTTGACTTTGAGAAGACTCGGATTGAGACCTGGGTAGCACGCGCGTAGCTTTGGATATCGTGACAGGATTGGTTGTGTGACTTATATATGTATATATGATATATGAGATTTGCTATGTGGTGTGCACAGGTGTGCACAGGATTTGAGCAGTGGCTCGTGTATTTGAATTCCGTATGGTTATGGATTTGGGCAGTGGCCCGTATGGTCGTTTTCATTGTGGTCCTTTCGACCTTGGTTTATATCTGCTTTGGGCTTAGTCCCACATATGGTTTTTCTGGATAAATGGTTTTCGAATGCATGCATGCTTTTTAGTGAAGGGTACAAACGTCTTTTCGATAAACTGTTTTTATAAACTCTTGTTTTGTCCACTCACAGTTTTTAATGTTTTGACTGCCCTTCAGGTTGACATCGGATGTGGACTGTAGCAGAGACCGAGATATCACATACCTCCTCCGGATCCTGGCGTACTCTGATTGCCCGGGAGGGCAAAGGTCGAAATTATCCCTTGTCTGACACTCCGTGTCAGACGGGAGCAGGGTCATCCCGCACTAATCCCGGGGGGATTGGGATGGGTCCTGTCAGAAGGGCATTTTGGTAATTTGGCATAGTAGGGGCCAAATGTTGACTTTTTGACCGGGAGGTCCGATGGACGAGGGCCAAGGACAGTCAAGTAGGTCTCGTCGATACGAACCCGTAGACAGGCGGCACGCCGAAATCGGAGGTTCGACGAAAAAGTTATGGTCACGGAAGTAAACTCGATTAATCGAGACTCGGATTAAAATAATATTAAAATAATAAAATTTGATTTCTTTAATCAAATCAATCTGGACCCTTGGATGAGTGACACGTGTCACTCATCCCCTACATTCCCTAAAACAAGGATCTGTGTTGGCCATTTGCTTAATTAATTAATTTTCTCTCCTCAAATCCTCACCATTGATTCTAAGCTCAGAATCAATCCTAGCCATTGATCTCATCTGCACATTCTGATTTAAACCATCAGACAATTCTTCACACTTTCATTTCCTTCTCTCAAACCCGTGTAACACTCTCACACTTTGAACAAACACACCACCACTTTGAACAAACACACCACCACTTCCCAGCCTCAACCCACACACCAGGCAGCACCATACCACCCTCAGGCACCACCAAACGGCCACCACCACCTCACGGCCACCCTGCACGGCCGGGAAAACCCCCAGATCCGAGAGGAACCGAAACCAACCCAAACCGTCCAACCGCCCAAACCTTCATATCAGGACTCGAACCAACTTAGAGTTAGGTTCACTGGGACGGTAGGAAGACTCAGACAAGGACTGGACGGCATACGGCGGCGACACGGCAGCGGTAGGTTGAAAAACCCGAGAAGACACCATTTCATTCTCTGCTTCGAAACGCTTGTTTTTAACGTTAGGATTGTTTGTTTGCTTATGAGACATACTTAGGGGACCTAGACGACCATTTTAGATCGAAGCTTGTGGCTGGAAGCTCGACGACTCGCCGGAGAAGACAACCAGAGCCGGCACCCAACCTTCCCGTCGTTTTCAGGTAATTTCTTGAGCCCAAAACCTAATTTAGAGTCCACAGAACAGTAGAGGGAGTAGAGACGAGTCCATAGGAACAAACCTCATCAAAAATGGTGGTCGAAAACTTGAACACTGATCGGGTCGAACCGTGGGTCAACGGTGACCCGGTTTCAGACCCGGTACTGTAGCATGACGTCAGCACAGTTGACCAGAACATTGACCTGGCGCGTGGGGGCGCGTGTAAGGTATTTTGGGGAAACTTCCAACATGACTTTTAATCTATTCGATGTAACGAACATTTTAGAATTGGTTTCGTGTCGATCGGACACCGTTTCGATATTGTTCGGGACGTCCGAAGGTTTTAAATCAAGTTTTAAAATAGTTAAAAATTCGGGAAAATTACTGGACTTTGATAGGATGTTAATGAAGAGGTTAGTCACCCTCTAATGTGATTTGGACAGGATTGGGAGTTCCGGTGATAGTGGTGTGGCCCGGGAAGGCCTATGACACGCGTATCGAGACACATCGTTAAACGGTCTGTGAGTGGACTTTGGTTTTATAAATTCTATGCATGCCTAAATGTTTTATATGGATTATGATTGTGATTGTATGATGTTGATTTGGATGTTGGTAAATTATACGGTTTCACGTATTTCGAGGCGATTTAGGTGCTTGCACGTAAATCGAGGTTTTTTCGGTTTTGCACGGATTTTCCATGTTTATGGTCTTGGATAGGATTTGATGAAATGATTTTAAAATTGGAAAGATAAACTCGGGCTTGAGGCCCACTTGTTTGGAAACCTCGGACTTGGAGTCCAATTGAGTTACGTATCGGGCCAAGGGCCCAGTTGTTTATGAAAACGGGCTAAGACCCATTTGAGTGATATTAGCGGGCTAGGGGCCCAGTTGATTTACGAATTAGGGTCGTGGGCCCAATGGTTTATAAAATCGGGCCGTGGGCCCAGTGGTTATAAAATCGGGCATGGGGCCCAGTTGGGTTATAAATATGATTTCGGGTCTAGGACCCTATGTTAATAAATGTGATTTCGGGTGAGGGACCCTAAATGGAATTGTGATGTTTTATGGCGATTTCAGGCATTCCATATACCATCTGGATACGAGGATATATGATGGTCTCCTCCAGGTGTCTGGGACACTGGGGAAGTCACGGTGCATTGCCTGCGAGGGGTTATTGTACGGAGTTACCGGACCGTATAATGACTCAGGAGCAGGATTGCTATGATGAAGTCTGGGACGTCAGATATCTGTGATGTCAAAGATATGGACCCGGAGAGACCCCGGGCAGCACGCGTCGCTTATTATACCGTGAGATATGACGTCTGGGACGTCAAGCGTCTGGGACGTCAAGCGTCTGGGACGATAAGCATCTGGGATGCTGGTGATGGTAATGGTAAATATGGATTAATGCATCTATGAAATGGCTTTTCGGTTGGATTTGTGTTTATGTGGTAAAAATGGATTATTGGTTATGAAATGGTATTTCGGGTCGGGGACCCTAAATGGTTTTGGATTTATGGATTTATGTTTATGGCTTTGGGCGGTGGCCCACATGGTTTTAATATGTCTGGTAGTGGTATTTCACAGTTTTGGGCTGAGTTCCCACACTTGGTTTTAAGTTAACGGTTTTTGGGCTAAGGCCCTAATGACTTGGTTGAACAAACGTTTTGGTTACTGGTTTTTGTGGCATGCATACGTTTTTATTGGAGGGCATAAATGTCTTATAACTGTGTTTACTAAACTTAATGATTTTCGTCCACTCACAGCTTTTATTGGTTTTAATGCCCTTCAGGTTGATTACGGATGCGACTGCAGCAGAGACTGGGACATTGCACGCCTCCTCCATCGATCCTTGCGCACTCTGGAAGCCCCGTATGGGCAGTGACTCTTGGTTATCCCTTGTCTGACACCCCTTGTTGGACGGGAGCAGGGCACATTCCACGGTAATCCCGGGGGGATTGGGATGGGTCCTGTCACCAGATGTGTAATTCCCGGGAGGCCCGGATGTGTAATTCCCGGGAGGATCCGGATGTGTAATTCCCAGGAGGATCCTGATGTGTAATTTCTATTTAGGATGTGTAATTTTCGAATTGACCTCAGATGTGTAATTTCTTAGATGTTGGTATTGGGTTGTGTTTGATATTAGTAAATATGGGTCGCAGGTTTTAATGCAGGTTATCAATTACAGGTCCCACGAGTTTTCCATGTGATTAAAATTGAAATTTGATCATTATTGTTTCACGTTATGCATGTATGTTTTATAACTCGAGAGGAAATGATTTATTTTTATCGAAACGTATTTTAAATGTTTATTTTTGTTCACCCACACTTTTAGGGGCATTTTTGAAAATTCAGTTAACTTGTCAGACGGGAGCAGGATCAGTTGCGGTTATCAAAGTAATTTTGGGACGGGTCTTATCATTATTACTATATTAAGATTTATCAAACAAATATTACCATTTAATAATATTTTATTATACTCTTATATGAGTATACATGTCTTTATCAAGATATATTTGGATTTTTTTTTACTTTATATTAATAATAAATTTAAAATTTAATACATTTTTTAACGATCCAGTTTGGATTTAACATATTTCTAAAATGAACATTCATATCTAAACTGTTACGAATAAGGTGGTTTGAATTCTTAAACCGTTTAATTATTATCTTGTCAAACCTAAACCTAACGGTTTGAAACGAATCAGTGAACGATTTTAACGGATTCATGTCCGTCCTTACCTACAGTTTTATAATTTATTATTATTGTTGTTATTATTATTATTATTGACACCATATCTGACTAAACTCACTTGATCTTATACTTAAAGCCCGAGCACTAAACATGATACAAGCCCATGTCGTTTACATAGCCCCAACAATGGGCTCAAGACAGGATGACATGTGGAAGCACCTCCACCTTCGATATGCGTAACACGTGTCAACATGCAAATCGTAGAATATTTGTTCCACATCGAAACTATGAGAATTGAACATCCTACCCATACATAAGGGATACAAATTTCCCAATAAATGTAACTAAATTGACTATTACTATTACTCTACCAAGGTTAACATTTACTATTTCCTATTACGGATAAAGTTACTGATTTGATCATCGTATAACCTTAGGCTGACACCACATCAGAGTCTGTACTTATGGAAGGCCTAAGACTCTTCTAATTGGCAAGTTACGAGGAAGGACATATGTCATCTGGTATGTCATCTGCTGATTGGACGACGAGTAATCGACCGTTGAACATTTCTTGTTTCAACAATTATTATTATTATATATTTTTAATAGTATTTGACTATTTGGGCTACATACCAGCAGTTTGTTTGTGTGAGCGATGTAAAAAAGGGGGCTACAATACACGAAAATTTCAAATTTTAAATTAAGGAAATATCAGATAAGGAGGTACTGCTATAATAATTTGAATACAAGGAGATGGTTTCATTCATATTAGCTCGGTTAACAGATCTTCCACAAATGGCCGAAAAAAAGGGCAAGTGTATAACAGAAATGATCATACTAAGAACAATCCTTTTTATATTAAACAAAAATATCACTAAAAAAAAAGAAATAAAATAAAATTATTTAGCCGAATGTTATTGCCCAATTAAAATAGCCTGAAATGAAAAGCCTAAGAAAAAAAAAAAGAATTGAAACAAAATTATCATGGCGGGATTTACAAGTGCCAAAAAATTTCGCATACTTTCGTTTTAGGCGGGAACTGAAATGATTCGTTGAGATATAAAATTCCGAACCACATCGCCACCGCACATTTCAATTCCAAAAACAACCTTCCCAAACCTCCCTCTCCCCTACCTTTCCTAATTTACCCATTTTTGCATCATCCTCCTCATCTTCCATGGATCACTCGCAGAAGCGAACCGTAGTCACTGCCAGACGAGGCCTGAAGCGGAAGCTCGAAGAAGATTTCAAACAAGACAAGCTACAAAATGAAGCTGATCCAAAAGTTCCGCTCCGCAGTCCCCGAGAAATTGAAAAAGATCTCGAAGATATGGTGCGGGGCCAAGTTCGAACTCTTGAGTCCACCTTCTCTTCCTCCGAACCCGATCGGCTTGCCGCCTTGAGCGCCGCTCAGGCCATCGCTATAGCCGTCAAGAAAGGTAGCGTGTACATTTCTAAAATCGCATTTTTGTATTGCTTTCGCGAGCGTTCGTGTAAGTTAAGCATGTGAGATTCCTGGGGATTAGGGTTTTGTTTTTTATCGTCTGTAATTTGATTGTAGAGGAACATGTGGACCTCGTAGTAGAGTGTGGAGCAGTTCCGGTTCTGGTTAAGCATATACAGGCGCCGCCGCCGGCGAGATTATGCAACGACAGTCCGATCCCGTGCGAGCATGAGGTCGAAAAATACAGTGCTTGCGCGCTTGGGCTGATTGCCCTGAAGGTTAGTTAACACTTTTTAATCTCTATGGCTGATTTTGTTTTAGCATTTTGACTTTCAGTTTCGGGCTTGGGCTTATAGACCTAACGAGTAATCAGATTTTTAATGGCGAATTATAATCTTGCAATCAAGTTTCGCTTCATCTGAGAGTTTAAGTTACTCAAGGCGTTAATGTTATACAATTCTGTAAAATTAACTAGTGATTCTTCTTTCATTTTGTTTTTATTTCTGCAATTGAGATACTTGCATCATTAAGACATGTCATGTGCTGCAATGCAGATGCGGTGTCGTTTTTGGTGCAACTGTTTCTTGATTGGGTTGCAAAGATTCTGTTTTATCAAATTCTTTGTTCTCTAACTGATGGGGTTTTGTTTTTTTGGCTTTTTTGTGTGTGTTATAAAGCCGGAGTATCAACAACTCATAGTTGATGCTGGAGCTTTGCCACATCTTGTTAATCTGTTAGAAAGGCACAAGAAGGGTGTTGATTCACAGGCTGTTAACGGTGTTATTCGGAGAGCTGCAGATGCGATTACACACATTGCTCATGAGAATAGCAACATCAAGAATTGCGTCAGGTCTGTTTATTTCTACCTTTTCGGGTCAATTCTACAGAAACCTCAATTTTTGTCATGTCTTATAAGTTTTATAATTTAACCTTCAGGGTTGAAGGCGGAATCCCTCCTCTGGTTAAGCTGCTTAACTTCTTTGACGCCAAGGTACTGGTAGCAGCTGCGGGGGCCCTGCGGACCCTTGCATTTAGAAATGATGAAAACAAAGCTCAGGTACCTAATTCTTCTGAAATGTTATATTATTGATGCACATATCTTTAATATGTTAGCTGATTGAAGTGCAAAATTCCAGATTATAGAGTGCAATGCTCTCCCTACCCTGGTACTAATGCTTCGGTCTGATGATGAAACTATGACATTCGAAGCGGTGAGCTCTGAGTTATATTCAATATTAAATACCATATCTTGAGAGACTTAACCCTACCTTCTGTACGCACTTCTAAAATTTGTGGGCTTTATTAGGTTGGTGTAATAGGTAATCTTGTTCACTCATCTCCAAACATCAAGAAATTAGTTATTCTTGCTGGTGCTTTACAACCTATTATTGGGATACTCAGGTAATTCTGAACTTCTGCAATTGTTCATACGGTGCTTTCACTTTTTCCTTGCACACGAGTAGTCTAAAGAATAATTACTTTCGAGTTTTGAAACACTGATATCTCCTTTGTTAATTGCTTAATTGACAGTTCCCGCTGTATGGAGAGCCAAAGAGAAGCTGCTTTGTTACTGGGTCAGTTTGCTGCAGCTGATTCAGATTGCAAGGTGGATGGAAAAACTTTTTTTTTAACCCTCATACTCTTGTCATATGACAGAACTTTAATGTTGTAAAGATGTGGTCGTTGCAGGCACATATCGGTCAGAGGGGTGGTTTAAAACCATTGATTCAGATGCTTCAATCACCTGATGAGCAGGTTAAGGAGATGGCAGCTTTTGCACTTGGGAGGTTGGCACAGGTTATTATTTCTCCGATTCATAATGTATTTTTCCCCTATGTACGAAATAGCTGTTGTTGGTATCATATTGGGGCCTGGTTGTGATATAGTCCTGAAAATGCATATTACTTTTGTTTTCATAAAACATCCTTTCTCACCTGCTGGATAGGAATCCTTTTGAAGTTATAATACTTTCAGCTCGTAGTACAAATAAGCATGTCCTTTGTAATGCAAGATATATATCTTGGTTTTAGTGTTAGATATTGGCATACTGTCAAGAGGCTACTGCCTACTTTGTTTGATTGGATTCGATTCTTCTTCTTATTTGAGTGGTGGTGAATGATTTAAGGGATATATACCTTACTGGTTTAAGAATGATTCTTATGCTAGGACACACATAACCAAGCTGGTATTGCTCATAATGGTGGTATAGTGCCTCTAATCAAGCTTCTTGATTCAAAAAATGGATCTCTGCAACACCATGCTGCGTTTTGTTTATATGGTCTTGCAGATAATGAGGTAAAGTTCCCTGTTTAAGTTCACTTTGTATTGCATTTGTCCTTGACTAGACATTCATTCTTGTATAACAAAACAACTAATATGAGATTTCTGCTGTAGGATAATATTGGAGCTTTAATCAAGTTTGGCTGTTTTCAGAAACTCCGAGATGGTCAATTTGTTGCTCAAGTAATTTTTCCTGTTTTTTAATCCTTTTCACATGGTCTTCTGTATTTTTTTTCAGGTTTTTCTTTCTTGGTCATGAATTATTTCCCCCCTCTCATACCTAGATAATCTCTGTTGCCTTATTGTGCTACACTATTTCATATGTGCAGCAAACTAAGGATTGTGTGGGAAATGTATTAAAAAGATTAGAGGGGAAGATTTCTGGAGGGGTGAGTTTTGTCTCATCGAACTGTCTTTTCATTGTAGTTGTATAGTGCTTTCATCTTGTGGTCATATCACTTGATATCTACTTTCTCTGGACAGGTGCTGAACCATCTGTTGTACCTTATGCGGGTTGCTGATGATGCTGGTCAAAGACGAATAGCTTTGGCTCTTGCTCATCTTTGTAACCCTGGTGATCGGGAAACTATTTTTATTAATAGCAAAGGTAGGAATTTTATGCATTAAAATGTTCTGTATATCTCTACTGCATTTTGTGTGTGCATGGCTTGGTTTAATGCGGTTGCTTCTGTGCCTGTTCGTATATTTTTGCTCAATATTGAAAATTCTGGTTTATCTGCCTTGATTTTGTTTCTGGCAGGATTAGAGTTGCTCCTAGGGCTTCTTGAGTCTTCAAGCACGAAAGAGAAACAAGATGGTTCTTTGGCCTTGTACAGATTGGCTACAAAAGACAATTCACTCTCTCATGTGGATGCAACTCCTCCATCACCCACCCCACAGGTGCTTAGTGTTTGTTTTGATCTGTATATCTATTCTTTGTGCACATTTGTTTCTTGAATGATTGACATTATTTAAAATCAGCATCTATGTTATTTGTTAATATAGTTTAATATAATAATGGCACGAATAATCAATATCTTCCACTTGCAGGTTTCTTTGGGTGAACAGTACATGAACAATCCCACACTTTCTGACATTGCATTCTTAGTTGATGGTAGAGTTTGTTCTTTCACATTCTTAGTAACTTTTGGATATTCTTATGTTACCATACATTAATACATTCGTATGCTTTGCTTGTATCAGGTAAACGATTCTATGCCCACAGAATCTGTCTCCTTGCTTCTTCTGATGCTTTCCGTGCTATGTTCGACGGTGGCTACAAGGTAACAATTAGATTTTCTTTAAGGATTGTTGGCCTACCAATACTCTAATAAACCAGCAAAGCACATACTTGTAGTAGAATTGATGGTGGAAATTGCTGTATGGGCTTTCTTTGTTTCCATCGTGTTCATTTTTAAACATATTGGAACAATGTATCGCAGGAGAGAGATGCTAAGGACGTGGAGATTCCAAATATCGGATGGGATGTTTTTGAATTGATGATGAGGTAGGGGTTTTCTTCCTCCCCTTGTTAAGAATTTAAGTCCACTTTTTTTGAGTCATATTGAATATGATTGAATAACTCATCAAATTCAATTTATTTTTAAGATACTAGTGAATGGTTTTTTATTCTTAGGGGACAAGTCATTGAAGGAAACTTATCCAATTCAATCCTTAGTTATGTTTCGTTCTATGACTAGTCCCCTTACAAGAAAAACTTTTTACTTCTACCTTCAAAGTCATTAATTTCTACAAGTTATCCAATTCAACCCAACACGACCCAAACCAAACATGGCTTAAGACCCCAGTTTTGGCTCTAATACTTTGTTTTTATGATTCTTTGTCTGTTCCTAGATTCATATACACAGGATCAGTGGATGTCAATTTGGATATTGCTCAGGATCTCCTCAAAGCTGCTGATCAGTATCTTTTGGAGGGTCTCAAGCGTATCTGTGAACATGCCATTGCTCAGGTGGGTTACCTATCAAATTCATTCGATGATTGCTCTTTGCTCTTTTGTTTTTGGGTTTTAGTCTAATCGATTCTTGTTTCCTTAATTAAGGACATATGCCTCGAAAATGTTCCCCACCTGTTTGAATTATCAGAGGCCTTCAATGCCTTGTCATTGAGGCGAGCTTGCATTCTGTTCATATTAAAGAAATTCGGCAAATTGAGTACCAAGTCATGGTAAGTGGTACATTTCTTTCTGTTATATTTTGCTTTTCAAAATTGTGCCCAGCAGCATTATGGTGACATGAACTATTGTGATGAAAATATCCAGGTACCTTAAAATGAAAAAGAGTATCGTACTGGAGATTCGGAGATTTTTTACAACTGCACTTACGAAGCCGCTTCTGGCGACATCGCAGCCAGCTTAGATCCTCAGTTCAGGATAAAAGCTGTACAGAAAGTTATAGCTCATTTTGTTAGGTTTTGATCACACATAAGTAAACTTATTTCTGTCTAGTCTTATTCTGTAGTGTAGATTGTACATTGCTTTCAGGAGTAATATTATCGTTAATTTCGGTGACCTCGTACTGATCTTATATCCCAGTTTCGGATCCTTGCACTGAAGGAGTTAGTTGTTTTATATTACATTGAGCATGAATCCGCTGATTATTTTAACAGAATCCATGAAGCAATACCGATGGTTAAATTCTATCTTGACCAAGGGTAACTCAACATTAGTTGCAAACATTTACTATTTCTTGGACTTAAGTATTGAAGTTAAAGTAGATGTTGAAATCCAAGTGCACCACTTAAACATGAGGTTTTTATTTTCTTTCACAGCAACGACCAAAAACTTTGAAGTGAAATTCTGCAAACCAAGGGCACAAATTCGGACACTGACTTCTCTACGTTTTGCCACTCACCTAATTATTTTTTCAGAATTTTTTGATATATAAATATAAAAAATGATATTTTAATTATTTTGATGAATCATGATAATTAATAAATGATGTTATTTTAATAAATTAAATTATTTAATATATATATATATTATGGTATAAGTTTTATTCCATGTTTAATTCCTTAGTTCGTAAAGAAAATACATTTTCATTTAGTTTAAAATATAGATTTAATTTGATGAGTTATCAAATATAAAAATTCAAGGTTCTAAATGGCGGCCAAGGCAGCGACTAGGCGTACGACGGAGGAGGAGCGCCCCGAGTATGAGCTGGGTGTTTTCATTAGGCGGACAAATATTAGGTACTCACTAGGCGGCGCTAGGTGGTTGGGCGGCTGAGGATTTCCTAGGCGGCCGAGGATTCCTAGGTAGCTGAGAACGACTAGAGCCACTTACATAGATTTTTTTTCCTTTCTTTAGTAAATTTTGAAATTGAACTAACAATGAAAAATTATAAATTGAAATAACAATGATCCAATTAAGAGCTTCAAGTCCGATTAAGAACATTGAATAACAATACCAGCAAGAAATCAAAGAAAATCCTAAATTTGAGAATCTCCAAGTCTGATTAAGAGTTTCAAAATGGTCTTGAAATGAAATGAAATAAAAATACTAGAAAAAAAAATACCTGAATTTGAGAATCTCCAAGTCCGATTAAGAGCTTCAGCATCAAGTCTCCTTCGCCACGCCTCCACTATCGCCACCCGTCCACCATCGCGGCATTGCCACGCCTCCTCCGTCACTCCAGACTCTCGGTCTCTTCTCTTCTCTATCTCTTTGAGTCTCTGCGCTCTCCTTGAACTTAAAAGATGAAGATTGAAGATCTAGCACTAGAGTAGTGACTTTGTTCCTCTCAATTCTCGTTTTTCTATGAATTTTTGGGTGTCTCCTCTTCGTGAATAACAAAAACTGATATTGATTTTGAAGAATCAGATACAAAATAAGATTTCAATTGAAGAGTAAAAAAAACCGCCTAGGCGTTAGGACCCTGCTCATCGCCTAGGCGCTAGGTCCCTGCTCACCACCATAAGAACGCCTACTGCCGTTTTGAACATTGAAAAAATTGGTTATTAACTTCGAATTCTTGTTAGTGGCAGCATAAATTCATGCTTTTAAATATGTCTATATAATCCCAAATGAAATAAAGGGTAACCAACACCGCCTATATATGACCGAATTTCACATACCTGACTTTATGGGGCATGCCATTGCCACATGTTGATGACTTTTTTGCCTTTACAGAAACCAGCCAATTGGGAAAGAACAAGGCACCTGCCAACTTACCATTCCGGAATATTGCTCTACATGAAAAAGATGGTGTGTTATATATTAGTCCTTCATTATCTCTGTCTGAAAATTGCACTTGAGAGCAGCCATGGTGAAGGAAATCAAAACAGAAGCAATAGTAAGGGTTGGGATTGAAGCCTTGTGGAAAGCTTTGGCTAAAGATGTGGGCTTTGTGACCCCAAAAGTCATCCCGAACTTGGTCAAGAGCGTGGAACTGATACAAGGAGATGGTGGCATTGGCACAGTCTTCCTCTTCAATTTTGGCTCCGGTGAGTAATTAATCAATCCCCTTCAGTATTGTGAGATATATTACGAACAATCGAATCTAAGTTAAAGGAAATAGGTTTAAACTCAAGTGTCTTGATCAACTTTGTTACGCTCATCTCAATTTCATCAACAACTTGGAAAATTATTTGTTGAATCATGTTGCTATCTAGAATTTTTGTTGTTGTGGCCTAGAGGGGCTGGACTTTTCATAGTCCCTTCTATTGTGGAATAACCCCTTCCTTTTCCCCTTTTTTTGGAGGATAATATATGAATGAAGAATTGAAAATAAGATGCTTTGGACTATGGAATATTGAAATATACATTTGGAGTGAATGGGTTCTGTTTGGTCACGTAAGAATTTGGATGTGATAACAAAGCTCATTCTGCTTGTTCCTTAATCCTGATCTCCAAGCCATCCGGAAGGCGTCCATGAGCATTACTTCGCGTTCTTTTAATGCTGATTCTATTCGATGGTCGCTGACTAACAATGATATTTTTTCCTCTTCCTCTTTATGGTATGCTTGTAGGAATATTAGCCCTACTGTTGGTTGGTCTAAGTTGTTTGGTTCAGTTCCTCTATTCCTCGTGCTGTTTTTGTGCTTTAGTTGGCTATTAGGCTTCAGCTTATGAATTTTGATCATGTTGGAAGGTCTCGAACCGCCAATGCCTCCTCTGTGTCCTTTGTGATGCTGTTGTGGACTCCCATAATCATCTTTTCTTTGATTGCCTTTTCAATGAAGGGATATAGGTGGCTATTCTAGGCCCCTCCTGTCATTTTGCAGTTGGTTATTAACATGGTTTGTTCTCGTATTTTCTCCTCGAAATTTTCCCCTCCTTATTCTGGTTATTGACATGGTTCGTTCTAGTTGTCCAAATTCTCCCCTAGTCTAGCTGTTTTTCCTTTTTGGGCTCTCCCAGCATGTAGTTTGCTGGTGTCTTTGTGAGGTTTCAGGCTATCCTCAGTTTCCCTTTGTTCCTTATGTTAATACAATTTATTTATAAAAAATAAAATAAAAATTTGATAATTACTTACTGGATTATATATTATTTTAATTCGTTTCCTTCTCTGGGGAGCAATATATTTCAGATGTGCCAATGATGAGTTACCAAAAGGAAAAGATTGTGGAGCTTGATCAGAAGTTGCATAAAATTGGGCTGCAAGTGGTAGAAGGAGGACACCTAAACTTTGGGTTTTCTTCATACAAAACAACTTTCCAACTTAGTCCAACTGAAGAGCAGGAGACCTTGGTGAGCATTGAGGTCACTTATGAATCTCAAGTGGAAGATATTGGCATGCCATCAAGGACAACAAAGTCTGTTTTAGCTTTCATCAACAGCTTGGAAAGTTATTTGTTGAATAAGGTTGCTATATAGAATTTTGTTGTTGTGGCCTACTGGGGCTGGACTTTTCATAGTCCCTTCTATTGTGGAATAACCACTTCTTTTTCCTTTTTTTGGAGGATAATATATGAATGAAGAATTGAAAATAAGATGCTTTGGACTATGGAATTTTGAAATAGACATTTGGAGTGAATGAGTTCTGCTTGGTCGCCTAAGAATTTGGACGTGATACCAAAGCTCATTCTGCTTGTTCTAGATACATAAATTAGATAAATCTAAACAAAAATCGGAGGTTATTTTTCGACCTTCGGGTTATTTTTCAACCTTCGACCTTTGACCAGTGCGTTGGTTCTTTTTCCAACCTCCGACAGCGCGTGGACCTAGTTTCGGTCATTTCATATCATTTCTACATGTTTTTTTGTCCGTTTCAAGTCCGTTTTGAGAAAACCAAAGGGTTGTCCTTAATTCGCTATTTTGGACTTAATTGTGAATCTTGTACTGTTTTTGTTTAAGGAATAGGCGGTTTGGAGCTTATGTTAACCCTACACCTGTCGGATGACTTTAACCCAACTACTGTGACGGTATTGTGAACGACTAGTCTATTTTATGAATACGGGATGTTGAGGAGATGTCATGTATTTGAGATTAAGTCGGTATATGAGTACCCTTTCTGTAGGCCACAATCCAGATTTCCACGTGACCATTCATCCACGATTTGTTTTATTTTAGTTAAAATAGCATCATTCTTGCCCCCAAGCTCGTAGTGAAAATGAGATGACAGAACTTTGCCCCCAGTTCTTCACGTAGTCAAGGTACAGAGTGATATGTACCCAATCATATCATGTGTGCATCATGCATCACTCATATGACTTTCTATATCAATGGGCTACAAATTATGATTTAATATCACGTAGGGTGACTAGTGAGAGTAAATCGTTGATTGTCATGTGCGCCACGTACAACTTAGTTTATCAAGGTAATATACCGTGACGATGATTTTGGCGTGACTATAGATTTGCTAGTCCATACTGTGCAGAATCGTTAACTTTCTTATGTGACGATTGATATATAATAACTCTTAACGTGTGTGCTTATATATTTATATACATACCTGAAATACATATTTTCTAAACTGAGGGGTTATGATATTATCCTTTTAAAATGTTTTACACTGATTATCATGGTTGATCTACTCACTCTTTTGTTTTGTGCACCTCAAATCTTAGCTAGGGATAGGCATATGGAATCGAAAAATCAAAATAATACTGTTCAGAATCAAACCATAACGAGAAAATAATGAATAGTAAAGTCAATGTAAAATTGGTACAGTATTGAAACCGTATCGATATGGTTTCAGTATCGATATTTAAAAAAAATATCCTGCAACAATACCAAACCAAATTACAGTTTCTATTTTATTTTATTTTTTATGCAATTAAAACCATTTCCTATTGGTTGATTAGGCAATCCTACTCTAGAAAGTAGAGTTGTTAATCGGTTTTTCGATTTTGTTGTTTTTCCGAAATTGAAACCAAACTGATTGGAGAACTAATTTTGGTTCAGTCTGGTTTTCAGCTCCAAATTTGATTTGAATCGAAAAATTGATTTAATCCATTTAGATCGATTTTAGACCGATTTAATAGATTTTTCGACTGGATCAAGGAGGAGAGATTGAGGGTTGGAAGCAACAATCGATTGAATCCATCTAGGCCTCGTCATTGGGCCGGGTCGGGCAAGCCCGACCCAAAATTTTTGGGCTTGGGCCGGGCCGGTCGGGCCTATTTCATAATTTAAAAAATACCGGGCCGGGTCGGGCGGGCTTGATCATAAATATGAAAGCCCATGCTCTTTATCGGGCCGGGTTTGGGTCGGGCTTTATCGGGCTTTACGGGTCGGGCATACTAAGCCCACTTGGGCCAGGCCTACTAAGTCCACTTGGGCCGGACCTACTAAGCCCATTTGTACCTACCTAATTGTAAAAAAAAAAATGAGTTGAGTTCAAATATTATTATCGAATATTGAAATAAGCTAAGGAGGGGTACTATTGGATTTGGAGAATTGACTTAAATTGTAACGACCCGAACCGAGAATAATAATATTTTAATGTAAAAAGACTATCCTGCCCCTGAAGGGGGGGGGGGGGGGGGAAACTTTGACTTTTGACCCGGGAAACAATTTGGACTTTGACCCATGACTATGACGTAGGTCGGGACGTCACGAATCCGTAGACAGGCGGCACGCCGAAATCGGAGTTCGTATGAAGAAGTTATGGTCAAGGAAGCGTTTTAGCGGAATTTACGAACCGAGAACAACGGAATAAAATATTAATTTATTACGGGAATCCGTGCCAACCTAATATTTAAATCAAACCAGTGGATTGGTGACAAGTGTCACCCATCCAAGCCCATACTATTCCAATAAAGCACATTACACTATTTAACTCATTTTTATATTATTTATTTTTCCCTCCATTTGTTTCCAGTCGTAGGATCACTGCCCAGATTGAATCCCAGCCCTTCATTTCTTCTCATTTTTCCTTATTCATGCACGATCTCTCTGTTTTCTCCCAAACACACACAAACACACATTCATCCCCCCACAACCCGTGCACTTCTTCTCATTTTCTCTCCAACCAAACACCCGAACCAGCCATCCTCATCACACCAGACGACCACCCACAGCACCACCATCACCCACTGATCATCACCGTGCAACACCGGCGACAACCAGCCCATTTCCCCGCCTGAAAATCCCGTCCAAAAACACGACCCGAAACACCAAGGAAACGGGTCCAAGAAGCAAACCTCGACAACCGTACCACCTCGACGCAGGGGAAGCTCCAGTCTGCACCGTGAGGACCCCAGGAGCACAACTGGACGATGGCGAGGGCTACGGCGGCGTGACGGCGGCGGTAAGACCCAAAACCCGAGAACCCGTTTTTACCCCTCTATTTCGAACCAACGTGTTTTAGTGCTAGGAAATTGATTGTGTGATGTTAGAAATGTCCTAGGGTGAGAGACGAGTTGATTAGGACCGGTTTGGACGACGGAGACGGCGTGGATCGCCGGAGAAGACGATCGGACCTTGGCCGTGAGTTTCAACGACGAACTGGTGAGTTTTCTCTCGTTTTCTTTCTAGTTTGAGGTCGTAGAACCATAGAACAGACCTAGACGACCCTATAGGGATGAACCCCGTCGAAAATGGTGGCCGGAATTGTACGGTGGAATCGGGTCAAGCCGTGGGTCGATGGTGACCCGGTTTCAGTCAAACGGGTCTGACCCGGTACTGTAGCATGATGACGTCATCATGCTGACGTCACTTCTGACGTCATCCTGTCAGATATTGTCAGACCAGGTGTAACGACCCGAACCGAGAATAATAATATTTTAATGTAAAAAGACTATTTTGCCCCTGAAGGGGGGGAAACTTTGACTTTTGGCCCGGGCAACAATTTGGACTTTGACCCATGACTATGACGTAGGTCGGGATGTCACGAATCCGTAGACAGGCGGCACGCCGAAATCGGAGTTCGTATGAAGAAGTTATGGTCAAGGAGCGTTTTAGCGGAATTTACGAACCGAGAACAACGGAATAAAATATTAATTTATTACGGGAATCCGTGCCAACCTAATATTTAAATCAAACCGGTGGATTGGTGACAAGTGTCACCCATCCAAGCCTACACTATTCCCATAAAGCAACTTACACTATTTAACTCATTTTTATATTAATTATTTTCCCTCCAATTGTTTCTAGCCCTTGGATCTACTGCTCAAATGCATCCTGGCCCTTCATTTCTTCTGATTTTCCTTATTCATGCACGATCATCCTCTGTCCGTTTCACTCAAACACACAAACACACATTCATCCCCCCTCCACAACCCGTGCATTTCTTCCATTTTCTCTCCATCCAAACACACGAACCAGCCATCCTCTTCGCACCAAACGACCACGCACAGCACCACCATCATCTGGTCTTCACAACCCGTGCACCACCAGCAACCACCAGCCCAGATTCCCGTCTGATATTCCGTCCAAAAACTCAGACCCGAAACACGACGGAAACGGGTCCAAGAAGCAAACCGTGACTGACAGGACCCATCCCAATCCCCCCGGGATTACCATGGATTGTGCCCTGCTCCCGTCCAACAAGGGGTGTCAGACAAAGGATGACCAAGAGCCACTGCCCAAACAGGGCATCCAGAGTGCGCAAGGATCGATGGAGGAGATGTGCAATGTCCTAGTCTCTGCTGCAATCACATCCGTGATCAACCTGAAGGACATTAAAACCAAAAGCTGTGAGTGGACAAAAACCAGTAAGTTCATCAAATACATTTATAAGACATTTATGCCCTCCAATAAAAACGTATGCATGCCACAAAAACCAGTAACCAAAACGTTTGCTCAACCGAGCCCTTAGGGCCTTAGCCCAAAAACCGTTAACCAAAAACCAAGTGTGGGAACTTAGCCCAAAACCGTGGAATACCACCACCATACATATACGACCATGTGGGTCACCACCCACTACCATAAATGAACATTAACTCATTAAAATCACACAATCATAAATCCACCCGGAAAGCCATTTCATTAATTCGTATTTTACCATTACCATCACCAGCATCCCTGATGCTAGACGTCCCTGACGTCATGTCTCACGGTTTCATAAGCTACGCGTGCTGCCCGGGGTCTCTCCGGGTCCATATATCTGACATCCCTGATGTCTGACGTCCCAGACGTCAATCATAGCAATCCTGCTCCTGAGTCATCATACGGTCCGGCTGCTCCGTATGGTGACCCTTCACAGGCAATGCACCGTGACTTCCCCAGTGTCCCAGACATCTGGAGAAGACCATCATATATCCATGTGTACAGATGGTATATGGAAAACAGTTTTTATTAATTCATTTCACAACATCACAATGGGCCCTGCCCGAATTTTCCATAAAACAACACAATTCCATTTAGGGTCCCTGACCCGAAACCACATTTATTAAATATAGGGCCCCTGACCCGAAATCATCATTTTAATCCAAATGGGCCCCATGCCCGACTTTATGAACCACTGGGCCCACGGCCCGATTTATAAACCAACTAGGCCCGCAGCCCTGACTTATAAACCAACTGGGCCCGCAGCCCGATTACGTACTCAAATGGACTCCAAGTCCGAGATTTCCAAAACAAGTGGGCCTCAAGCCCGAATTCATCTTTCCAATATAAAAACCGTTTTATCATAATATTTATTTAACCACAAGCATGCAAAACCACAAATAAACCGTTAATCCCGATACACGTGAAATACGGAAAACACCTCGAAATACGTGCAACATACCCAAAATCAATACTCACAAATACCATCATAGAAATCATGTATAAAAACCATATAACACATTTAAGCATGCATAGGATTTATAAAACCAAAGTCCACTCACTGACCGTTTTAACCGTGTGCCTCGATATGCGTGCCACCGGCCCTCCCGGGCCACACCACTATCACCGGGACTCCCAATCCTGTCCAAGTCACATTAGAGGGTCACTAACCTCAACATTAACATCCTATCAAAGTCCCGTAATTTTCCCGAATTTTTACTTATTTTTAAACTTAATTTAAAACCTTCGGACATCCCGAACAATATCTAGACGGTGTCCGATCGACACGAAACCAATTCCAAAATGTCCGTTACATTAAATAGGACAGAAGTCATGTTGACCTCACTTCGAGATTCGCGCCCACACGCCGTCACGCGCCGCCGTGAGTGGCTGCGCGTGAAACCCACGCGCCTGCTACAGTGTCACCATCTAACCCGTATGTCTGGTAAACGGGTCCAGTGTGCCCGCGATACGACCCGGTTCCAATCCTATCAATTCAGCCTTAATTACATCAATTGATCATTCCATTAGCTTCGTTTTAAGTTTAATTTAAGTTCTGTAACATTGATTACACAAATCATTACCTACAATTCCACGATTCGATGATGAACACCAAGAACACCCGTCCATTGTTCATCCTTCGAACCCCATCCATTTCGATCGATATCCTGAAATTGATTCAACCAGAAGCTTCCATGGACTCCGTAAATCATTTCCCCCAACCCAATTGCTTCAATCCAGTGTTCAATCGTCACGACTCAAGCTCGATGGCCGTCACTGTGCAACCATGGAAGTCTGTCGATCACACATGTTTTCCTTCAATTGATGAACCCAGAAGCATCGTGGGATCATGAGAAGTAGTTTCCCCACCTCAATTGCATCCAACGAAGCCTCCAATTCCACGACTCAGCTTCGAAATTCCTCCTGTCACCAAGTGTGATCAGAGCCAATTGGTGGCCAAATCCCTTCGTTCCTTCGACAAAACTGATCGTTGTGATCCCAGGAAGCTGATTGTAAGCTCAATTGCGATCCTCACGGCCTAATTCCCAGTATTCGAATTTTCCCCCCAATTTTCCCGAAATCCAAAATCCAAAATTCGACACCCTCACAACCCCTCGTGTTTCCCCGTTAATTCAATCATCATAGTCTCCCAGTTTTCTCTTAGGAACGGCAGAGAGAGGGAGCCAATTCTCCTAGTTCATACTCTCCCTAAATCGTGCACGGTTTGAAAGAAAACAAAGGAAAATGAAGGAAAATGGTGGATAAGGAATGATGATGTTGTAATGATGGTGTTGGGAGGGAAACATGGAGCTGGAAACAAGGGATGGGTGACACTTGTCACTCATCCGGATGTGCACAGTCAACGGTCACTATTCATTATTATATTATTATTTTAATCCCGGCCTCGGTTCGTTAGTTCGTTTCCTTGACCATAACGTCGTCGTCGGATCTCCGATTTCGGCATGCCGCCTGTCGTTGGATTCGTATCGACGATACCTACGTAACGGTCCTTGGCCCTCGCCCATCGGACCTCCCGGTCATAAAGTCAACATTTGGCCCCTAATAAGCCAAATTACCAAAATGCCCCTCAACTTCCGAACACCATAACTTTCTCTACGAATATCGGAATCGAACGTGCCACCTGTCTATGAACTCGTGACGTCCCGAACTACGTCACGGTCATCGGTCAAAGTCCGTTTGACCGCCCGATCAAAAAGTCAACATTTTGCCCACGACCAGGGGCAAAACGGTCATTTTGCACAATTTGTCCGATTCCGCCCTACTAACCACCGTTCAACCTCGCTAATCAAGATTAGTGACTAATCTAATCCCGGAATTCGGGACGGGTCGTTACAGTGACAACCACACCACCTCGACGCAGGGGAAGCTCCAGTCTACACTGTGAGGACCCCAGGAGCTTAACTGGACGACGGCACGGCCTGCGGCGGCGTCACGGCGGCGGTAAGGTCGAAAACCCGAAAACCCGTTTTGATCCCCTGTTTCGAACCATCGTGTTGTAGTGCTAGGAAATTGATTGTGTGATGTTAGAAATGTTCTAGGGTGAGAGACGAGTCGACCACGACTGGTTTGGACGACGGAGACGACGTGGATCACCGGAGAAGGCGATCGGACTTTGGCCGTGAGTTTCAGAGAAGAACTGGTGAGTTTTCTCCCATTTTCTTTCCATTTTGAGGTTGTAGAACCAGAGAACAGACCTAGACGACCCTATAGGGATGAACCCCGTCGAAAATGGTGGCCGGAATCGTACGGTTGAATCGGGTCAAGCCGTGGGTCGACGGCGACCCAGTTACAGTCAAACGGGTCTGACCCGATACTGTAGCATGATGACGTCATCATGCTGACGTCACTTCTGACGTCATCCTGTCAGATATTTTCAGACCAGGGACCAATCAGAACATGCCACGTGTCACCTGACAAGTGTCAGTGATGACGTCATGCTGACGTCAGCAGTACTGTAGCAGCGTTGACCCACGCGTTGACCAGGCGCGTGGGGGCGCGTGTGAACAGTGATTTTGGTGGGGCCGGTACCATTTTCAAGGTTTCGACGATACGGATCCAATGGAGGTGGTTTCGTGTCGATCGGAGATCGTTATGTTAGTCAAAATGGGGTTTGAAGCACCGGGAATAGTGCCCGGGATGCGATTTTGAGGCGGATCTGTTCTAGGGTCTTGGTATTGATATTATAGGATCCTTAAGTAACCCTCAGGAATAATAATACAGGTTTATAGAGATCGTTGAGCAGCAAGGACCGAGTGTGAGTGGGCTGTTTGATTTATAAAAGGCTTGCATGCATAAACTGTTTTACTATTTCCACTGATGAGTCTTATGAACTGTTTATATATGTTATTACAATGTTTTGGGCATGAGACCTGTCTGGATTATATGTGGATTTTGTTTGGGATGTCCGGGGGACATAGGGTAAACTATACTGTTATTGTACTGTACTTTCCTACCTGTGTATATTGTCTCCTCCAGGGAGGGTCGTTGGCCTAGGTGGACCCTGGAGTAGTCACGGGGCTCTGACTGAGTGGAGTTGACCCCCGTTGGGCTGCTTACTCTCAGGAAGGCATGTTCATATACCTCGGGCAGTGACCGGGATACCGGGAGCTGATGTACCTAGAGAGTCTCGGGTGTGAGACCCTGAGTGGCAACGCGTAGCCTTAGAACCGTGACATCATTTGGGTTGGGTTTTATAGTGCACTGATATGTTAGTTTCACCTTACGATTATTATTGTGGTTCAATGGTTTATAATATTATGTTTTCACTGCATGCAAGATTTGGAAAACGGAGGGGTAAAACCTTATGATTATTTTATTATTAAATTGATTTCTAAACTGTTATTTTTGGCCCACTCTGTCAGGACCCACCGCGGTTTCACCCCGAAACCCGAGGTAAATCCCGCTCCCGTCTGACTCCCCGACACAAAACTCAAGTAAAACTCACTCAAACCCAGTCAGACGCAGGAGTAATTAAACAAAAGATCCCGAAGTTATCGTTTACAGAGCCTAGTACAAAAATACAAAGAAACAAAATCCGACAATAGATACACACACGCGGAGGAAAACTTAAGCACTCGAAAATCCCGCTCGTCACTTCGATGCCTCAGACACTGCCTCGACGTTAAGACCCCGCGCTAGCTCCACAACCTGGAGGGCAATTTAAAACAAAAGTGTGAGTGGACCAGAAAGTACAAAAAGTTCAAAACCACTTTATATGAAAACCGAGTTTAACCCTCCGTTTTGAAACCACATGCATAACCAACAGTTATGAACACAGTTATAAAATAATCATTATAAAACATCATAAGAAACAGAAACACTATAAAATATCATAAGAAACCATAGCATGAGTATCAGAAACCGTATCAAATCCTTATTTCCCGATCGAACCTGCTGGACCTATCCGAGTCTTTAAACTCCCGAGTCTTTAAACTCAATCCAGACCTTAATCATATCCGAGTCTTTAAACTCCCGAGTCTTTAAACTCAAGGCCTACGGGGGAAATCAATATATCCGAGTCTTTAAACTCCCGAGTCTTTAAACTCAATCCGGGTCTTTAAACCCAATCCGGCCGGTCCCCCGTCACATCTATCCGGGTCTTTAAACCCAATAACCAGATCCAGCAAATCCAATCCCAAAACCATTTTAAAACCATTTACCAAATCCTCATCCAAACCCGAATCCGAAATCACTGGTCTGAAGCCCTTCCGGCGTTCAGAACCGTCATTCCGAACCCAAATCCGGAAAAAAAAATATCCATTTTCATACCAAAATCACATGTAATCACAAATCATATTTCATAACCCATTTATCATTATCAGAAAACCTTTATAGGTGGAAATCCCCAAATGTGGCATCAAAATCCGAACACCAGCATTTTCTCGAAAAACGTGCAAAATCCCGAAAATGTCTCGAAAAACGTGCAAACATCTCAATCACGTATAATCACGTAAAACCATCATAATATATGCAATAAACATAGTGTCTTAAGTAAAACCATCAAAAACGTATATAAAAACAGTTATGCATGATCGAGTTTAAGGAAAGGGTCCACTCACAGTACTGAGCCCTACTCGCGTCCCGAACGTCCAACCCGTTCCTCGGCTTCCTCGGGAAATCCCGATCCTGTCAAACACCGTCAAATTATATCACTAATACGTCTACGAAACAACTACCTAATTTCCTTAAAATTCCCCGAACCAACGACTTAAAACCCGGGACCTTAAACATTCACCCTCGCGGAACTACACTCAAACGACTTCCGATTGACCCGAAACCAACTCCATTGAACTCACCACAACTCCTGGACCAAAAACCATGTTGACCGTTTCTCCCAGAACCGCCGCACGCGCCTCCACGCACCGCCCAAAGTGGCTGCGCGTGGCACTCACGCGCCAGCTACAGTGCCATCTTCAACCTCCCACACTGTACTGAACCGGCCGCCGTAGCTTGAACCGGCGAGAAGCATTCTCCACCGTCCGGCCACCATTTCAGCCCCTTCTTTCACCTGCAGCTTCGTCCAGACCAACCCTATCGATTCCCCAACTCCGTTCACCTCGACAATGTCCCTAGCCCGTCGACTAAACTCAAAACCAGACGGCCAATGTCCCCCTGTTTCACGACTCCTCTACTCCGGTCACCTCCCGTCACGGTGGTGACACCAGACGGTCCCTAAGACCTCACTGAACCTAGACCAAACCTCCGTTACCCTCGACTCACCCCCAAACTCGTCGACTCACCGTTTGAATTTCACGGCCAAACAGAGCATCAGAGTGCTCATCATCGCCCGAGCTCCGCCGTGGATACTCCCGTCACGGCGACCATCCTAGTCGACACCTAGGACCTCCCTGAACACTATCCCGACCTCCAATCCTCTCGACTCTCAGCCCAGACCCATGACTTTCCAAATGAAAATCACGGGAAAAACAGAGCAGGAAAACTTACCCTTCGGTTGCAGCTCTGCCGTGCGCACCGCCGCCTACCACTGTGATCGTTGGACTCCTTGCAACCTCCTCAGCCTCCCCTTGCCTTGGTTTGCCTCACCTCACGGCGTAGCCACCACCTCGAACTCTCAGGCTCCTTGTTTCCCCCAAACTCCTCCGCACCTCCGCCGTTCCGCCGAGCACGATTGCACCACCAAGTCACCACCACCAGCTCACACTGACCTCCCTGTCTCTCCCTCACTCACCCGCACTCAACACCAGCCAAGATCCTTCCTCAATTCTCCCTCACAAGCTCACTCTGTTTCTCTGTGCTTGTCAAAGAACCACACACGCACACACGGGTTCACCCAAGTATTTAGGACCGCACACACACAGAAGAACCCCCCAGAACCCACTATACAAATGCCATGTGTCACTATCCAGTCCATCCTTATCCCACCGGCTTAAACCCCAGCCGTCCATCTTGCTTCTCTCTGCACAAATCCCCAAAAGCCAAAAAGACCAAAATACCCTTCTGTTTTACACATTTTTACGGTTTACCGAAACTTCCTAGACCCGTAACTCTCATCTCAATAGGCCTATGGGGGTAATATCATAAATATCTGAGTCTTTAAACTCCCGAGTCTTTAAACTCAATCCGGCCTGTCCCCCGTCAATCAATATCCGGGTCTTTAAACCCATATCCAGATCCAGCAAATCCAATCCATTTCAGTGTAAAACCATTCCGAAACCCATCACCAAACTCGAATTCGAAATCCCTAGTTCGAAGCCCTTTCGGCGTTCAGAACCGACATTCCGAACCCAAATCCGGAAAAAGATCCATGTTCATAACAAAACCATAGGAAAATCCCAAATCATATTCCACAACCTATTTACCATCATCAGAAAACGTTTTTAGGTTGAATTCCTGAATTACAACATCAAAATCTGAAAACCCGCTTTTCTCGAAAAACGTGCAAAATCCCGAAAACGTCTCGAAAAACGTGCAAACATCTCAATCACATATAATCATCATCAGGACATAAAAACACACATAAAAATCATAAAACATTAATAAAAACAGTTAGGCATGCTCGGAAGTAAGAAAGAGTCCACTCACAGTTCAGAACAAGTCACTCGCGCCCCGTGCGCTCCTCAACCGTCTCTGGTGTCTCCCGTCCTGTCAATAGATACCAAATAGGGTCACAATTACAGCTAGGATACCTTCCCTATTTTCCCCAATTTTTCGGGAATTTAACAATCTTTTAATCCTAAACCCTAAACCGTACGGATTCCCGAACCATCCCGTAACACCGTCCGATTAACCCGAAAACTATACCATTGGATTCTTTAGAACATTTAGGACTAAACTCATGTTGGAAGCTTGGCCGGATTCCTCCCCACGCGCCTCCACGCGCCGCCCAAAGTGGTTGCGCGTGGGCCTCACGCGCCTGCTACAGTGCCACCGTCTTCCTTGCTCGAACCCGGTTCGCACCAGACGGCAACCCGGACCGGCGAGAACCGTTCTCCACCGTCCGGCCACCGTTTCCCCTCCTATCTTCACCTAAAGCTTCGTCCACTCTCAGAGAATTCATCCACCTCACTCTCTTGGTTCGACTCGACCCATAGCTTCACAACTGAAGCTCGAAAGAAAAACCAACAATCCTCTGTTTTTCTTTCCGGCCACTCCGCACTTCCCCCTTCACGGTGGTCATTCTAGACGCCTTCCACGACTTCACTGAACCACACACAACTCACGGGAACCCTCGACTCACCCTCTAACTCCACGATTTCCCGTTTGAAATTCACGGCCAAACAGGGTACAGAGTACCCGCCGTCGCACCACCTCCCACCGTGAACTTTCCCGACACGGCAACCGTCATAAATGACTCCTAGGACCCCCCTAAACCTCACTTCACTCACCAAACCCTTCGATTCTAGCTCTAGGTCCACGACTTTTGAAATGAAAATCCACGAAAAACAGAGCAAAAGAGGTTACCCTTCGATTCCGGCGCCGCCGTGAGAACCGTCACCTACCACGGTGCTCGTGGGACTCCCCGTAGCCTCCTGAGTCTCCTAGTGACTTGAACCAATCCACCACACGGCACAGCAGCCACCACCGTCCACTGCCTCCTCTGTTTCTTCCAAATATCCAGCCGTCCACCGCGTCGCCTCCGTGCACGGTTGCAGCCCCAAACCGTGATCACCAGCACCGCCTAGCTTCACCGTCCTTCTCTCAACTCACTCTACACTCTCTCTAGCATCAAAATCGATCAATCTTCCTCAATTTCTTCTCTCTGTTTCTGTGTTCTTCGAAGGTGTGCACGGTTCAAATGAGGGTAAAGTGTGGCCGTGCACACTTGAGAACGTAGTGGAACCATCCAGTCCCCTGCACGTGTCCACCATCCATAGGCCAGCCCAAAAAATCTCTGCCACTTGCCCTTATCTGATTGGGCTGAGGGAAAATGACCAAAATACCCCTCCTGCACAAATTACCATTTTACCCTCAGACTTTCCAGACCCGTATCTTTTCCGTCCGACGTCCGATGACAGCGTGCCGCCTGTCGTTGAACTCAGGACGTCGAGACCTTTCCAACGGTCCTCGGTCTACGTGAAAATCACAAGTCCTCCAAAAAGTCAACATTTCCCTCGTTTACTCAAAATTACGGTAACGCCTCCAACCTTCTGTACATCATAACTTTTCCTCTGGTTGTCCGAATCGAACCTGCCACATGTCTACGGACTCGTGACGTCCTAACCTACGTCACGGTCAAGGGCTAACACTCATCCAATCGATAGTACAAAAAGTCAACTTTTCGTCTACTATTCACAAGGGCAAAATCGTCCTTTTTTACAAAACTTCACAAAAATTACATTTTTACCCTTCCCGAAGGTACGGGTTGTTACAATCTACCCCCCAAAAAAAGAATTTCGTCCTCGAAATTCAGTGAAATAAATAAGGGTACTGTTCCCGCATCAAGGCCTCGGGTTCCCAAGTAGCTTCTTCGACCTGATGATTTCTCCACAATACCTTCACTAAGGGAACCGTCTTCCTTCGCAAAACTTTATCCTTCCGATCCAAGATTGCAACAGGTTGCTCTTCGAAACTCAAGTCTTCCCTCAGTTCCACTGGTTGTGCTTCCAGAACATGCGAATCATCTCGAATATACTTTCGAAGCATAGAGACATGGAAGACATTATGTACCTTTTCCAAATCTGCTGGTAAGGCCAAGCGATAAGCTACAGGACCAATCCGCTCCAAGATCTCATACGGTCCAATGTAACGAGGACTCAACTTCCCTCGTCTGCCAAATCGTACAATTCCTTTCCAAGGAGATAGCTTCAGGAAAACCCAGTCTCCTACAGCAAACTCCAAATCCCTGATCCTACGGTCAGCGTAGCTCTTTTGGCGGTCCTGCGCTGCCTTCAATCGATCCCTAATCAATACTACTTTTTCCTGAGTAAGCTCCCCTAGCTCAGAAGTAGTCAACCTCCTCTCACCAACCTCAGTCCAACACAATGGAGTCCGACACTGCCGCCCATACAAAGCCTCGTAAGGAGCCATCCCAATGCTCTCCTGATAACTGTTATTGTAGGCGAACTCCATCAAAGGCAGATGTGATTCCCAAGTACCCTGAAACTGAAGTACACAAGCTCGCATCATGTCCTCGAGAATCTGAATAGTCCGCTCAGACTGCCCATCTGTCTGAGGATGAAAAGCAGTACTAAAGTGTAATTTAGTCCCAAAAGCTTCCTGTAAGCTCTGCCAAAATCGAGAAGTAAATCTCGGATCTCTATCAGATACTATCGACTCCGGAGTCCCATGTAACCGAATAATCTCATTTATAAACAACTGTGCAAACTGTTCCAACCTGAAGTTCTCCCGTACTGGCAAGAAATGAGCAGACTTCGTAAGTCGATCCACAATAACCCACACACCATCATGTCCCTTCGGTGTTCTCGGAAGCTTGAATACAAAATCCATAGTCAGGTGATCCCATTTCCACTCGGGGATCGGCAAAGGTTGCATTACTCCATAAGGTCTCTGCCGCTCGGCTTTTACCTGTTGACAAATCAAGCATCTACTGACATACTCTGCAATTTCACGTTTCATCCCCGACCACCAGTAATGCTCTCGAAGTGTACGATACATCTTGGTCCCACCAGGATGCATCGCATAAGCTGAACAGTGAGCCTCATCCAGTATCACCTTCTTCAAAGCTTCATCCTCAGGTACACACAACCGTCCATTCTTAACCAAGGCTCCATCCTCACGGATCTCAAAATCCTGTCTTTCTCCAGCCTCGACCTCAATCCGAATGATGCCCAGAATAGGGTCCTCAAACTGCGCATCAATCACCTGATCAATCAAAACAGGTCGCACCTGAAAACTTGCTAGGAGTGCTCCCTGATCATCCACAGTCAACTCTACTCCCAACCTACGGAGCTCAACCAGCAAAGGTAACCGTACTGCCCTCAGATGCGACAAAGAACCAGCTGACTTCCTGCTCAGAGCATCGGCTACCACATTAGCCTTCCCTGGATGATACTCAATAGTACAGTCGTAATCCTTAAGTAACTCCAACCAACGGCGCTGTCTCAGGTTCAATTCCTTTTGAGTGAACAAATACTTTAAGCTCTTGTGGTCCGTAAAGATCCTGCACCTCTCACCGTACAAGTAATGCCGCCAAATCTTCAGTGCATGAACCACCGTAGCCAGTTCCAAGTCATGTGTAGGGTAGTTCACCTCATGGGGTTTCAATTGCCGGGAAGCATAAGCAATCACTTTCCCGTGCTGCATCAAGACACAACCCAAACCTTGTAAAGAAGCGTCACTATACACCTCGAACTCCCCACTATCATCTGGAAGGGCCAACACAGGAGCAGATGTCAACCGCCTTTTAAGCTCCTGGAAACTCTGTTCACATTTATCGTCCCACTCAAACCGAACTCCCTTCCGTGTCAACCTCGTCAACGGTGCTGCAAGAATAGAAAAGCCCTCAATAAAACGCCGGTAATACCCTGCCAAACCCAGAAAACTCCGAATTTCTGTTACCGTCTTAGGCTGTTCCCAATTGGCTACCGCCTCAACTTTCTGAGGATCCACACGAATGCCCTCGGCCGAAATCACATGGCCAAGAAATCCAACACTGGTCAACCAGAACTGACACTTACTGAGCTTCGCATACAACTGATGCTCCCTCAACGTTTTAAGCACGATCCTCAGATGTTTCTCATGCGCCTTCGCACTCTTCGAATACACCAAAATATCATCAATGAAGACAATCACAAAACGATCCAAGTAGGGCTGGAACACTCGGTTCATAAGGTCCATAAAAGCTGCTGGGGCATTAGTCAAACCAAAAGGCATCACCACAAACTCATAGTGACCGTACCTGGTCCGGAAAGCTGTCTTCGGTATATCCTCCTCTTTAACCCTTAACTGGTGATAACCGGAGCGAAGATCAATCTTCGAGAAATACTGTGCTCCCTTGAGCTGGTCAAACAAATCATCAATCCGGGGTAGGGGGTACTTATTCCGAATAGTTACCTTATTCAGTTGCCTGTAATCCACACACAATCTCAATCCTCCGTCCTTTTTCTTGACAAACAAAACAGGTGTTCCCCAAGGTGACATACTCGGTCGAATGAATCCTATATCGACCAACTCTTGCAACTGGGCCTTAAGTTCCCTCAATTCTGCAGGTGCCATACGGTAAGGAGTCTGGGAAATAGGCTGTGTACCTGGTAGAAGCTCAATCGTAAACTCAAGATCTCGGTGTGGGGGTAGTCCTGGCAACTCCTCGTGAAAAACATCGGGAAACTCCCGTACCACTGGTATATCCTCCGCCCTCATTGGCGTAGCACGCGTATCCACCACATGAGCTAAGTAACCCTGGCACCCCTTACGTAACAATTTACTAGCCTCGAGTGCCGAAATAACTCCCGTAGGAAGTGCACGCTGATCCCCCTGAAACGTAGTCTCTGATAATCCGGGACTCCGAAAAGTCACTCTCCTATCGAAACATTCGATAGAAGCATGATGTCTCGTCAACCAGTCCATACCCAAGATCACATCAAAGTCCCGTAAATCCAAGAGTAACAAATCTGCCAGTAACTCCACCTCGCCTACCATCACCGGACACTCTCTCAATACCTGAGTCACTACCAACATCTCCCCAGTAGGTGTACTCACTCCTAACGCATAATCCAAAGTAGACACCTCCCTCTCCTTAACCAAACTACAACTCCGAGCTATAAATGAATGGGTAGCCCCGGGATCTATCAAAGTAAAAACAGTGTGACCAAGTATGGTGAGTGTACCTGTCACCACTCCCGGTGCTGACCTAGCCTCCTGCTGAGTCATCGCAAAAACTCGCGCCTGAGGTCCCGATGACCTACCGCGCCCTCTGGAATTGCTCGTGGCACCACCGCCACCCCTAGGGCCTGCCGCCCCTGATACTGAAGCAGTACTCCGCCCGGGTTCTGCTGCACCTCTGCCTGCTCCACCCTCCGGAGCTAACAATGGGCACTCCCGACGGAAGTGTCCTCGCTCTCCACAATAGAAGCAAGTATCCCTACCGGGTCCACCGGTATGCCTCCCTGTAGAAGCCACTGAAGTCGCACTCGCCTGAGGAGTCGGCTGTGACCTAGTTCCTCGAAATCCCGAGCCCTGAAAACTGCCTGGTCTGCCATACCGGGCTCCACCAGCCGATAATGATCCACCAAAATTACCCCGTTTCAGGGGCCTCTGACTCGATGCTCCTGGAAATGACTGCTCTCGGCGTCGAACACTGCCCGAATACTGTGGTCTAGCAGGTAAACTGGCCTCCACCCTGACAGCAGCATCAGACAACTCTCGGAATGTAGCAAAAGAGCCGGCTATCACTATGGCCCTGATCTCTCCCCGGAGGCCCAACTCAAACCGGCGGCACTTCTCCGCCTCAGTCGCCACAAATGCGGGAGCAAAACGAGATAGCATCTGGAACCTCTGCTCATACTCAGCAACTGTCAAGTTCCCTTGCTTCAAGTGAAGAAATTCCGCTTCCTTCGCATCCCTGAAAGAACGGGGATAGTACTGATCTAGAAACTGCTCCCGGAAAGTCTCCCAAGTCACGGTATGTGCATCCCAGCCAGACAGTTCCAGCGTGTACCACCACTCGTAGGCAGCTCCATCCAACAGAAAAGTAGCTAACAATACCCGATCCTCGGGAGGACAGTGCATCACCCCAAAAATACGTTCTAGTCGGGTGATCCATCGGTGAGCTTCCTCGGGATCAGCCCCACCGCTGAACGTAGTAGCCCCAAGCCTCTGGGCTCTCTCGATCGAAGCGCTCTCAGTCCCTCTCGCCGCTTCATCTTCAGGTCGTGGAGGGGGTTCACGTCTCGGAGGCATGATCAATCGTACGCTGAAAGAGGCATAGAGTTAGTATAACAACCTAGACCCAACACAAATTGACACAACCTATGCTCTGATACCAATTGTCAGGACCCGTCCCAAATATCACCTCGATACCCGGGATGAACCCTGCTCCCGTCTGACAATCACACTTACAGTACCAAAACATGACCTTAATACAACTATAAGCATAACTATCAGACGAAGGAGTAAATATATACAACACTAATCCAGAGCATAGTTCTACAAAATGGGCACCAAAAGTCCTACAAGTCTAAGTCCGCAACGGAAGAACGTCCGAAGCTCTATGCCTCGATATCTGCCTCAACGTTCACCCCAGCGCTATCACCACGACCTGGAGGGAAATTAAAAAAAACAGAAGGTGTGAGTGGACCAAAAGGAATAAAATTTTTAAAACCGTTTACCATCAAATCAAAGTAAGGAAGCAGAATCATTTGTTCCCTCCGGTTTAAAACCAGGCATGCCCAACGAAGTAGTAGAAAACAAAACCCATAATATGAAACATCATAAGAAACAGAAACACTATAAAACATCATAAGAAACAGATACACTATAAGACATCATAAGAAACAGATACACTATAAGACATCATAAGAAACAGATACACTATAAGACATCATAAGAAACAGATACACTATAAGACATCATAAGAAACAGATACACTATAAGACATCATAAGAAACCATGGTTCAGCATCAAAGCATCATTTCCGATTAAACCTGCTGGACCTATCCGAGTCTTTAAACTCAACCAGGCCTCAAATATAAATCCGAGTCTTTAAACTCCCGAGTCTTTAAACTCAATAGGCCTATGGGGGTAATATCATAAATATCCGAGTCTTTAAACTCCCGAGTCTTTAAACTCAATCCGGGCCCGTCCCCCGTCAATCAATATTCGGGTCTTTAAACCCATATCCAGATCCAGCAAATCCAATCCATTTCAGTGTAAAACCATTCCGAAACCCATCACCAAACTCGAATTCGGAATCCCTAGTTCGAAGCCCTTTCGGCGTTCAGAACCGACATTCTGAACCCAAATCCGGAAAAAGATCCATGTTCATAACAAAACCATAGGAAAATCCCAAATCATATTCCACAACCTATTTACCATCATCAGAAAACGTTTTTAGGTTGAATTCCTGAATTACAACATCAAAATCTGAAAACCCGATTTTCTCGAAAAACGTGCAAAATCCCGAAAACGTCTCGAAAAACGTGCAAACATCTCAATCACATATAATCATCATCAGGACATAAAAACACACATAAAAATCATAAAACATTAATAAAAACAGTTAGGCATGCTCGGAAGTAAGAAAGAGTCCACTCACAGTTCAGAACAAGTCACTCGCGCCCCGTGCGCTCCTCAACCGTCTCTGGTGTCTCCCGTCCTGTCAATAGATACCAAATAGGGTCACAATTACAGCTAGGATACCTTCCCTATTTTCCCCAATTTTTCGGGAATTTAACAATCTTTTAATCCTAAACCCTAAACCGTACGGATTCCCGAACCATCCCGTAACACCGTCCGATTAACCCGAAAACTATACCATTGGATTCGTTAGAACATTTAGGACTAAACTCATGTTGGAAGCTTGGCCGGATTCCTCCCCACGCGCCTCCACGCGCCGCCCAAAGTGGCTGCGCGTGGGCCTCACGCGCCTGCTACAGTGCCACCGTCTTCCTTGCTCGAACCCGGTTCGCACCAGACGGCAACCCGGACCGGCGAGAACCGTTCTCCACCGTCCGGCCACCGTTTCCCCTCCTATCTTCACCTAAAGCTTCGTCCACTCTCAGAGAATTCATCCACCTCACTCTCTTGGTTCGACTCGACCCATAGCTTCACAACTGAAGCTCGAAAGAAAAACCAACAATCCTCTGTTTTTCTTTCCGGCCACTCCGCACTTCCCCCTTCACGGTGGTCATTCTAGACGCCTTCCACGACTTCACTGAACCACACACAACTCACGGGAACCCTCGACTCACCCTCTAACTCCACGATTTCCCGTTTGAAATTCACGGCCAAACAGGGTACAGAGTACCCGCCGTCGCACCACCTCCCACCGTGAACTTTCCCATCACGGCAACCGTCATAAACGACTCCTAGGACCTCCCTAAACCTCACTTCACTCACCAAACCCTTCGATTCTAGCTCTAGGTCCACGACTTTTGAAATGAAAATCCACGAAAAACAGAGCAAAAGAGGTTACCCTTCGATTCCGGCGCCGCCGTGAGAACCGTCACCTACCACGGTGCTCGTGGGACTCCCCGTAGCCTCCTGAGTCTCCTAGTGACTTGAACCAATCCACCACACGGCACAGCAGCCACCACCGTCCACTGCCTCCTCTGTTTCTTCCAAATATCCAGCCGTCCACCGCGTCGCCTCCGTGCACGGTTACAGCCCCAAACCGTGATCACCAGCACCGCCTAGCTTCACCGTCCTTCTCTCAACTCACTCTACACTCTCTCTAGCATCAAAATCGATCAATCTTCCTCAATTTCTTCTCTCTGTTTCTGTGTTCTTCGAAGGTGTGCACGGTTCAAATGAGGGTAAAGTGTGGCCGTGCACACTTGAGAACGTAGTGGAACCATCCAGTCCCCTGCACGTGTCCACCATCCATAGGCCAGCCCAAAAAATCTCTGCCACTTGCCCTTATCTGATTGGGCTGAGGGAAAATGACCAAAATACCCCTCCTGCACAAATTACCATTTTACCCTCAGACTTTCCAGACCCGTATCTTTTCCGTCCGACGTCCGATGACAGCGTGCCGCCTGTCGTTGAACTCAGGACGTCGAGACCTTTCCAACGGTCCTCGGTCTACGTGAAAATCACAAGTCCTCCAAAAAGTCAACATTTCCCTCGTTTACTCAAAATTACGGTAACGCCCCCAACCTTCCGTACATCATAACTTTTCCTCCGGTTGTCCGAATCGAACCTGCCACCTGTCTAAGGACTAGTGACGTCCTAACCTACGTCACGGTCAAGGGCTAACACTCATCCAATCGATAGTACAAAAAGTCAACTTTTCGTCTACTATTCACAAGGGCAAAATCGTCCTTTTTTTACAAAACTTCACAAAAATTACATTTTTACCCTTCCCGAAGGTACGGGTTGTTACAATCACCGTGCAACACCGGCGACAACCAGCCCATTTCCCCGCCTGAAAATCCCGTACAAAAACACGACCCGAAACACCAAGGAAACGGGTCCAAGAAGCAAACCTCGACAACCGTACCACCTCGACGTAGGGGAAGCTCCAGTCTACACCGTGAGGACCCCAGGAGCACAACTGGACGACGGCGAGGGCTACAGCGGCGTGACGGCGGCGGTAAGACCCAAAACCTCAGAACCCGTTTTTACCCCTCTGTTTCGAACCAACGTGTTTTAGTGCTAGGAAATTGATTGTGTGATGTTAGAAATGTCCTAAGGTGAGAGACGAGTTGATCAGGACCGGTTTGGACGACGGAGACGGCGTGGATCGCCAGAGAAGACGATCGAACCTTGGCCGTGAGTTTCAACGACGAACTGGTGAGTTTTCTCCCGTTTTCTTTCTAGTTTGAGGTCGTAGAACCATAGAACAGACCTAGACGACCCTATAGGGATGAACCCCGTCGAAAATGGTGGTCGGAATTGTACGGTGGAATCGGGTCAAGCCGTGGGTCGACGGCGACGCGGTTCCAGTCAAACGGGTCTGACCCGGTTGACAGGACCCGTCCCAACTGGACGTCAAAAACCGTACCCGGTCCTGCTCCCGTCTGACAAGTCAACTAAAAGTCCGAAACTCCCCTTCAGTGCTTGCCAGACAAGGGATGTTTGCGCGGATTTCTGCTGCTGTCACTGCCTCACGATCAGTCCCGAACGTCGTACCACGGCCTGGAGGGTCACAAAACAGAAATGGTGTGAGTGGACAAAAATGACCTCTTATAAAAACATTTATCAAAATACAATCTTACCCTCCAGTTTTCACAAACTTGCATGCATATCGTAAAACATGAGTGACCGATAAAATTAAAACATATTTTCCCATGGTCCATAAAACTCATGTTCACCAAATCAGTTCATGTTATGCAACATCAAATCCCGGCTCTCAGGCCAAAACATGTGAAAACATAATCACCTGGCCACAAGGACCAAAAACCCGTACTCAATACCAGTACAACATCACAATCAATACCAATCAGCATTACTTACCAGTGCACAATAAATATATCAATCCAATCAATCCGCACTACTCACGAGTGCATAAAATATCACCAATCACATCTGCACTACTCACAAGTGCACAATCAATCAAACTGCACTACTCACAAGTGCTGCACTACGCGTAGGCCAATATCCAGTCACTCTCTCGGGAATAAACACCTCTGGGCTCAACCCCCTCGGGCTCAGTCACCTCTGGGCGAACACATCCCCAGGATCAGACACCTCCGAGTGGTACATCCAGGCTCAGTATCATCCGAGAAGCTGACTACCATAGGATCAACTCCCGATCCTACAATCACATCCCCCAAGCTCCGGTCGTCTGGGTAATCCCCCCAAGCACCGACCGTCTGGGAATATCACAATCACAATGAACACCATCCCGGGAATTACATCCCAAAACATTTCAATCAAATCTTGACTTCATACCAAGTCAAGGTCATTCTCAACTGGGTCTCAAGCCCAAAATACCTTTTACACATAAACCGTTAAAATCACATTTAAATCAATAGAATAATCCGGAAATCATCATTGACTCACCAACCAAGTCAAAACATCATTTTAGAAATCATTTAGACTCCGGGCCTAGCCCAAAACATCATTTGTACGTACCTCGTAAAACGTGCCCGAAAGGACTGATTAAAATAATCATAAAATCACAAAAATCATTAATTTCATCAAATTCACAAGTGACTCCAAAACCGAGTCAAAATCACTATTCACTTGGGTTATCATGCCCAACATATCATTATCACGCAAATCCATGCGTTGCAACCTCCGTTGCCATTTTCACATAAATCCACGAAATTGACCCTCGACTCATTCCCGAGTCACCACATCATCTTTCAATCCATGACTCAATAATCCGGGTCCAAACATTATTTTCAATCAATTTCAATCCCGGACTCATAAACCAATCCAAACATTATTTTTACCAAATTTCGTAATTTCTCGAAAATCGCCCAAAATAATAATATAATAATCATAAAACCGAGAAATTACCGGATTGAAACACAAATCATGCCCAAGCATATAAAATCATATAATAAGGCATTTAAATCATATATGCATGCATCACTGTTAGAAAACAAAGTCCACTCACACACACCGTCCAAAACGGTCCGTTTCCGAGCTGCACGTTTTTCCGTAAAATCTGGAAATCACAACTCCTGTCCAAAAATCATTATAGAGGGTTACTAACATCTCAAAATACATCATATAATTTCCCCCAATTTTTCCGGGATTTAAATACGTATTTTTAACGTAATACAAAACTTCGGATACGCGGAACATTAACGAAACAATATCCGATTTCCCCGAAACCAACGTCAAAATGTTCGTTACACTAAGAGGATCAAAAGTCATGTTGACCTCACCTTGAGACTAGGCCGGACGCGCCCTCACGCGCCGCCGTGAGTGGCTGCGCGTGAAATCCACGCGCCTGCTACAGTGTCACCGTCCCAACCCGTTTGTCTGGTAAACGGGTCGTTTAACCCGCGATCAGACCCGGTTTCAATCCTATCAATTCGACACTGAATTCATCAATTGAGCATTCAAACAGCTTCGAATTAAGTTCAATTTAAGATCTGTGGACACAATTACAATCGAACTTACCTCAACCCTCATGATCACAGTTGATCATTCGAAGAACACCCCGCACACTGTTCATCCTCAGAACTCCCTCAATTTCAATCGATTTCTCTCAATTGATGCAACGAGAAGCTTCAGTGGATTCAGGTAAACTCTTTCCCCATCTCAATTGCATCAATTCATAGCTCAAACGCCACGACTCAAACTCGATTCTTCGTCACTGTGCAACTATGGAGTTCAGTCAATTTCAATCAGTTTCTTCCAATTGATGGATCCAGAAGCATCGTGGGATCCTCAGGAACACAATCCCCACATCAATTACACCGTTTGATCGCTCCAAGATCACGACACAGCCTCGATTTCTCTCACTGTTACCAAACCCGTTCAGAGCCAAATGAGCCTCAATTCATCTCGTTTTTGATTTGAAACAACTCGTCTCAACCTCAGGAAGCTGAATGTGAGCTTCAATTTGATCCTCACGACCCCTCACTCGACATTTGAATTTCCCCCCAATTTTCTAAATTTTCGATTTTGATTTCATCCTCCCTCACTCTGTCCCGTGTGTTTCTCTCAATTAATACAATCTTCAAGTCTCACAATTCCCTCAATTCTGCCACAAGAAGGCAGCCAAGTCCCCCAGCTCACACACTCCATAGATGTAGTTCACGGTATAAGGAAATATGGAGGAAAAGGAAGAGAAAATGGAGGACAAGGATGATTAGGGATGATGATGATGTTGTAATGATGGTGTTGGGAGGGAAACATGGACCAGATTTCAGGGGATGGGTGACACTTGTCACTCATCCGAATGTGCACAGTCACCGGGTACTGTTCATATTAAAATATTATTTTAATCCCGGTTCGTTCGGTTAATCGAGCCCGATTCCGTGACCATAACTTCGTCGTCGAATCTCCGATTTCAGCATGCCGCCTGTCGTTGGATTCGTATCGACGAGACCTACGTAACGGTCCTTGGCCCTCGTCCATCGGACCTCCCGATCAAAAAGTCAACATTTGGCCCCTACTATGCCAAATTACCAAAATACCCCTCATCATCCGATCATCATAACTTTCACTACGAATGTCGGAATCGAACGTGCCACCTGTCTATGAACTCGTGACGTCCCGAACTACGTCACAGTCATCGGTCAAAGTCCGTTTGACCGCCCGAACTAAAAGTCAACATTTTGCCCACACTAGGGGCAAAACGGTCATTTTGCACGTTTCGTCCGATTTCACTCAACTAATCCCCGATTAGTCATTCTAAATCATAATTAATTAATATTCAATCCCGATATTCGGGACGGGTCATTACAACCTTCCCTCCTTAAAGAATTTCGTCCCCGAAATTCCAACTATCCGTATTCCACAACTACCTCGTGGAAAACAAATGGGCCTCACAACACGTGTACACCTGTACACCCACTAGCCAACGCAGAACTCGTCTGCACTCAGACGTCACATCGCCAATGCACGTCATACTAACTACACTCGACCGCCTCGAGTGAAATCGATCACCGGAAATTGGCAATATCGTCACTAAGCTGACTCCTTCAGCCTGACGGCCCCACGTAGTCACTAATGTGCCCTGACATCCGCTCTCATAGAGAGTCACCAAAACTCACCTGCCAGTCCATGCTGACACCACAAGCCAAACTGTCACCACCAAGCTTTACCACCCTAGTAAAGCGCCAATCAGTAACCAATTAGTGACAACACATCATACTACAACGTCCGTCAATGTAGCATATGATCATCAACATGATCTCCCCTCGCAGGGCAAACTCAATCCTGCGACAAATACCACCAGCAGTATCCACAACTGTCACCCCCGCAGCGATCCCAGATGCTGGTAAGGTCACGACAAGGTAACATCTCGCCGCAAAGCAACTTGCGGTCACACTAACCACCAACTCACTCATCCTGAGTATATGCATACCGTCATCACACTCAAACAGACGGTGTAACTGGAACATATTGAACACCAGCCTAGCAGTGATCACACAACTCAACACTAGAGTTATACTAGCCAACCATGGCTCAGAGCACCTGCTCAAACAATCACTGAAATCATCAGAATCACCCCGCCCAGTGCATCGTGTTCAATGTCCAGTTCACGTTCACAACCCATCCAATGGTATCAGGATTAAGCCGACTACTAACACGTTCACCAACGTACTACTGGTATAATCCGTATATCGTCACCCGACACCACAAGTCTGCAAAGTATCGTACCCCAAACCATAAACAAGGTACACCCATCTATCCATTGACAAGACTACAACCACCTAGGTCATAGCCAAACACGTTTCAATAATGGAGTCCATTCGCCCAAACCAACAAGAGACAAATCGAAACTCCACCCATCAACTAGTTCCAATTCCAAATTCGAATCCGCAATTTCGTAAGAAATCCCGAATCCGAACCCACACATCACATTTTTAATTCATGTCCAAATCCGAATCCGAAATCATTATTCCGTAAGCTAGCATTTGGAATAATCATTCCGCACCCAAATCCAGTATTCCACTTTCAAGTTCTAAAATCGAATCCTGAATCGTCACCCAGAAATTCGATTCCAAAACCCGAAATCTCGTTCACGTCCACTCGGACTCACCAAAACCGAACCTATCGGTTACCCATTTATTATACTCGGTTGACTTCATAAGGAAGCCAATCCAACAACTACACGGTTAAGGTTGACAAAATCCGATCACTTCGGAAACCTACTCACTCGTGTAATATACCACAAAGGGCCCCACTTTGAAAAGAAGTTCAGTCCCGTCATTTACGATTCACATACCGGAGTAAGAGTGACAAACTCTCTACCCAACTGGATCATCAGGATCACGGTCCAGATCCATCACTACGTCAGCTGGCCATGAACATCACGATCCTAGATCGTCACAATTCCCAATGTCCATGACATCACAAACCCGATCCACCTAGGGAAAACCAAGGATGATCCCAAAACAATAACACCAATATTCATCCCCAGGTCAAGTTTATTCTGGGCCCAACACGCCCATCTACAAACCAAACTGTTAACAAAAACAACCATCCGGACCCACAGTAGTCCGACACACCCAAAACACCTGATACAAAATTACAACACAAATGGACAATACAAACCATTTACAAGGTATCACGAAAACATGTATCAATACGATTATTCTGACCTACGGTCAAGTCGATCGGGGCAGTTCCTTCGCAAATGTCCAAGGTTCCTACAAAAGTGACAAGTGGCAGTGCTGAGGCGACTTGCCCCACCACGCCGCTTACTTGTCGACTGGGTTGAAGTTCCACCCGAATGAACGCCCACCGAGGATTGCGACACAAGATTATGAAGGCTAACTCGCTTCGTTGTTTCCTGACTCATCTGTTCAGTATCCTGACGCTCTCGGCGTCGTCCAGAGCCCAAAGGTTGTTCTGGCACAGGTACAATAGTAGCCTCCACTCGGATAGCAGCATCCGATAATTCCCTCAGGGTGGAATACGAGCCAACAGTTACAGCACCTCGTAACTCATTCCTCAATCCCTGCTCAAACCTTCGACACTTATCCTCCTCTGTAGCCACATACAGAGGAGCGAAACTAGATAAGTGCAAAAATTGCTGTTCATAATCGACCACTGACCGATTCCCTTGCTGCAATTGGAGAAATTCAACCTCCTTAGCGTTCCGAAATGAGCGAGGATAAAACTGATCCAAAAATCGCTCTCGGAATGCACCCCATGCCAAGGTACGGGCATCCCAGCCAGTCAACTGCAAACTATGCCACCACCTATAAGCATAGCCATCCAAAAGAAAAGTGGCTAAGGGTACCATGTCCTCCAGGGGACATATCATAACCTCAAAAATCCTTTCCAATCGAGTAAGCCAATCTTCGGCACCATCCGGTCCCGAATCACCACGAAACACAGTGGCTCCCAACCGTCGAGCTCGCTCAATATCTGGGCCTTTACTAACACTACTCTCGCCCCTCCCATCTTCAGACCGTGTACGGGACGCACGACTCGGAGGCATGACGTATCAACAGAAATCAAGAACCAAATGCTCTGATACCAATTTGACAGGACCCGTCCCAACTGGACGTCAAAAACCGTACCCGGTCCTGCTCCCGTCTGACAAGTCAACTAAAAGTCCGAAACTCCCCTTCAGTGCTTGCCAGACAAGGGATGTTTGCGCGGATTTCTGCTGCTGTCACTGCCTCACGATCAGTCCCGAACGTCGTACCACGGCCTGGAGGGTCACAAAACAGAAATGGTGTGAGTGGACAAAAATGACCTCTTATAAAAACATTTATCAAAATACAATCTTACCCTCCAGTTTTCACAAACTTGCATGCATATCGTAAAACATGAGTGACCGATAAAATTAAAACATATTTTCCCATGGTCCATAAAACTCATGTTCACCAAATCAGTTCATGTTATGCAACATCAAATCCCGGCTCTCAGGCCAAAACATGTGAAAACATAATCACCTGGCCACAAGGACCAAAAACCCGTACTCAATACCAGTACAACATCACAATCAATACCAATCAGCATTACTTACCAGTGCACAATAAATATATCAATCCAATCAATCCGCACTACTCACGAGTGCATAAAATATCACCAATCACATCTGCACTACTCACAAGTGCACAATCAATCAAACTGCACTACTCACAAGTGCTGCACTACGCGTAGGCCAATATCCAGTCACTCTCTCGGGAATAAACACCTCTGGGCTCAACCCCCTCGGGCTCAGTCACCTCTGGGCGAACACATCCCCAGGATCAGACACCTCCGAGTGGTACATCCAGGCTCAGTATCATCCGAGAAGCTGACTACCATAGGATCAACTCCCGATCCTACAATCACATCCCCCAAGCTCCGGTCGTCTGGGTAATCCCCCCAAGCACCGACCGTCTGGGAATATCACAATCACAATGAACACCATCCCGGGAATTACATCCCAAAACATTTCAATCAAATCTTGACTTCATACCAAGTCAAGGTCATTCTCAACTGGGTCTCAAGCCCAAAATACCTTTTACACATAAACCGTTAAAATCACATTTAAATCAATAGAATAATCCGGAAATCATCATTGACTCACCAACCAAGTCAAAACATCATTTTAGAAATCATTTAGACTCCGGGCCTAGCCCAAAACATCATTTGTACGTACCTCGTAAAACGTGCCCGAAAGGACTGATTAAAATAATCATAAAATCACAAAAATCATTAATTTCATCAAATTCACAAGTGACTCCAAAACCGAGTCAAAATCACTATTCACTTGGGTTATCATGCCCAACATATCATTATCACGCAAATCCATGCGTTGCAACCTCCGTTGCCATTTTCACATAAATCCACGAAATTGACCCTCGACTCATTCCCGAGTCACCACATCATCTTTCAATCCATGACTCAATAATCCGGGTCCAAACATTATTTTCAATCAATTTCAATCCCGGACTCATAAACCAATCCAAACATTATTTTTACCAAATTTCGTAATTTCTCGAAAATCGCCCAAAATAATAATATAATAATCATAAAACCGAGAAATTACCGGATTGAAACACAAATCATGCCCAAGCATATAAAATCATATAATAAGGCATTTAAATCATATATGCATGCATCACTGTTAGAAAACAAAGTCCACTCACACACACCGTCCAAAACGGTCCGTTTCCGAGCTGCACGTTTTTCCGTAAAATCTGGAAATCACAACTCCTGTCCAAAAATCATTATAGAGGGTTACTAACATCTCAAAATACATCATATAATTTCCCCCAATTTTTCCGGGATTTAAATACGTATTTTTAACGTAATACAAAACTTCGGATACGCGGAACATTAACGAAACAATATCCGATTTCCCCGAAACCAACGTCAAAATGTTCGTTACACTAAGAGGATCAAAAGTCATGTTGACCTCACCTTGAGACTAGGCCGGACGCGCCCTCACGCGCCGCCGTGAGTGGCTGCGCGTGAAATCCACGCGCCTGCTACAGTGTCACCGTCCCAACCCGTTTGTCTGGTAAACGGGTCGTTTAACCCGCGATCAGACCCGGTTTCAATCCTATCAATTCGACACTGAATTCATCAATTGAGCATTCAAACAGCTTCGAATTAAGTTCAATTTAAGATCTGTGGACACAATTACAATCGAACTTACCTCAACCCTCATGATCACAGTTGATCATTCGAAGAACACCCCGCACACTGTTCATCCTCAGAACTCCCTCAATTTCAATCGATTTCTCTCAATTGATGCAACGAGAAGCTTCAGTGGATTCAGGTAAACTCTTTCCCCATCTCAATTGCATCAATTCATAGCTCAAACGCCACGACTCAAACTCGATTCTTCGTCACTGTGCAACTATGGAGTTCAGTCAATTTCAATCAGTTTCTTCCAATTGATGGATCCAGAAGCATCGTGGGATCCTCAGGAACACAATCCCCACATCAATTACACCGTTTGATCGCTCCAAGATCACGACACAGCCTCGATTTCTCTCACTGTTGCCAAACCCGTTCAGAGCCAAATGAGCCTCAATTCATCTCGTTTTTGATTTGAAACAACTCGTCTCAACCTCAGGAAGCTGAATGTGAGCTTCAATTTGATCCTCACGACCCCTCACTCGACATTTGAATTTCCCCCCAATTTTCTAAATTTTCGATTTTGATTTCATCCTCCCTCACTCTGTCCCGTGTGTTTCTCTCAATTAATACAATCTTCAAGTCTCACAATTCCCTCAATTCTGCCACAAGAAGGCAGCCAAGTCCCCCAGCTCACACACTCCATAGATGTAGTTCACGGTATAAGGAAATATGGAGGAAAAGGAAGAGAAAATGGAGGACAAGGATGATTAGGGATGATGATGATGTTGTAATGATGGTGTTGGGAGGGAAACATGGACCAGATTTCAGGGGATGGGTGACACTTGTCACTCATCCGAATGTGCACAGTCACCGGGTACTGTTCATATTAAAATATTATTTTAATCCCGGTTCGTTCGGTTAATCGAGCCCGATTCCGTGACCATAACTTCGTCGTCGAATCTCCGATTTCAGCATGCCGCCTGTCGTTGGATTCGTATCGACGAGACCTACGTAACGGTCCTTGGCCCTCGTCCATCGGACCTCCCGATCAAAAAGTCAACATTTGGCCCCTACTATGCCAAATTACCAAAATACCCCTCATCATCCGATCATCATAACTTTCACTACGAATGTCGGAATCGAACGTGCCACCTGTCTATGAACTCGTGACGTCCCGAACTACGTCACAGTCATCGGTCAAAGTCCGTTTGACCGCCCGAACTAAAAGTCAACATTTTGCCCACACTAGGGGCAAAACGGTCATTTTGCACGTTTCGTCCGATTTCACTCAACTAATCCCCGATTAGTCATTCTAAATCATAATTAATTAATATTCAATCCCGATATTCGGGACGGGTCATTACACGGTACTGTAGCATGATGATGTCATCATGCTGACGTCACTTCTGACGTCATGATGACGTCATCCTGTCAGATATTGTCAGACCAGGGACCAATCAGAAAATGCCACGTGTCACCTGACAAGTGTCAGTGATGACGTCATGCTGACGTCAGCAGTACTGTAGCAGCGTTGACCCACGCGTTGACCAGGCGCGTGGGGGCGCGTGTGAACAGTGATTTTGGTGGGGCCGGTACCATTTTCAAGGTTTCGACGATACGGATCCAATGGAGATGGTTTCGTGTCGATCGGAGATCGTTATGTTAGTCAAAATGGGGTTTGAAGCACCGGGAATAGTGCCCGGGATGCGATTTTGAGGCGGATCTGTTCTAGGGTCTTGGTATTGATGTTATAGGGTCCTTAAGTAACCCTCAGGAATAATAATACAGGTTTATAGAGATCGTTGAGCAGCAAGGACCGAGTGTGAGTGGGCTGTTTAATTTATAAAAGGCTTGCATGCATAAACTGTTTTACTATTTCCACTGATGATTCTTATGAACTGTTTATATATGCTATTACAATGTTTTGGGTATGAGACCCGTCTGGATTATATGTGGATTTTGTTTGGGATGTCCGGGGGACATAGGGTAAACTATACTGTTATTGTACTGTACTTTCCTACCTGTGTATATTGTCTCCTCCAGGGAGGGTCGTTGGCCTGGGTGGACCCTGGAGTAGTCACGGGGCTCTGACTGAGTGGAGTTGACCCCCGTTGGGCTGCTTACTCTCAGGAAGGCATGTTTATATACCTCGGGCAGTGACCGGGATACCGGGAGCTGATGTACCTAGAGAGTCTCGGGTGTGAGACCCTGAGTGGCAACGCGTAGCCTTAGAACCGTGACATCATTTGGGTTGGGTTTTACAGTGCACTGATATGTTAGTTTCACCTTTCGATTATTATTGTGGTTTATTTGTTATGATTTCATTATAATATTATATTTTCAATGCATGCAAGATTTGGAAAACGGAGGGGTAAAACCTTATGATTATTTTATTATTAAATTGATTTCTAAACTGTTATTTTTGGCCCACTCACCCTTGTTTTACTGACCCCTCCAGACCCTGACACGGAAATAGAGGAGGAGGACCCGGAGGAGGAGGCAGAGGTTTAGTTTGCCTAGCTGTGCACCTGTACACCCACTTTTGGGTAGGTTGAGCACCGAATAAATGTACTCTGACTAGTGTGCTCACATGTTGTATTTTACTTTCCCTTGTCTGACAGTATCATTTGAAACACTGTGGTTGTACGTTATCTATCTATTTAAGTCTTCGGTTTTTATTTAAGGGTAATTTTGGTATGTTTAGGGTCATTGTCAGACGGGAGCGGGGCACGTCCCCGTGTGGTCCCAGTGGGATTGGGACGGGTCCTGTCATAAATTTTCGACCATAAAGCCGAGATAAGATAAGCAGGTCGCTAAGAAAGTCAGAGGCCTAGTGAGTTTTTTTGAATTTAGGGTTAGAGTTTGGTTTGGGCATTGAGCTTTTAAATGACACTAGGTTGAGATTTGGTTGGAGTTTTGGATTTTGGCTATAATAGTAGTAACAAAATTGGATTGGGTATCAATTCTTAATTTATAATTATTTTATATTTTCAGGCTTATGGGTCGGGTTTACCTGGGCGGGTCGGGTAGGCTTACCGGGCTTTATCGGGCTCGGGCCTAGCGGGCTTGAATACCCTAAGCCCAAGTCCAGCCCGTCAACATGCGGGTCGGGTCGGCCCACGACCCATATCAGGCCGGGTCGGGCTTTTTGTCATCGAGCCTATCGGGTACCCATAAGCCCGTGAGCTTCTGGGCCAAATGATGAGGGCTAAATCCATCATCCATGTGCAAACTCTGAAAAATGTTTGATTTTTCCAGATAGAAATAGTAAGCAACAACATATCGAAACAGAAAGCATAAACATATCGAAAAACATTTGATTATTATAGATCAAACACTATATTAACAGTAAATTACAATGAAACTAACTACATAAATAAATAATTGGAACCCCAACCGTCCTTGCGATGGAGGCGTCGCTCCGAAGACGAAGATGATGATGAAGATCTACCCCCCCAAATCGGAACTGTAACCGTCCCCAATCCACCATCGTCCCCCAACCCTTGCTCGCTCGATCCATGTTCTCCCCCAACCTTCAATCGCTCAATCCACCATCTCTCCTAGCCCTCGATTGCTCGATCACCATCTCCTCCAACCCTCAATTGCTCAATCGTGAGTGAGGTGAGAGAGAAAAGTGAGACCATGAGAAACTGAGAATGGGAGAGATGAGTGAGAGATAGAAAGGAATGAGAGATGAGTGAGAGACGGAGGGTGTGGGAAAAAGATAGATATGAGTGATTGAGTGAGACCGTGAGCGTGAAGAATGAGAGGCTTGAGAGGATGAAAGTCGGAGAAATGAGAATGAGTGAGTCTCTACGTGAGACAGTGAAGTGGCGAGCAATGAAATGAAGATATAGTCAAAACACATTGTTTCACCATAAAATTAGGATTTTTAGTTGGTTTTGTCTGGGTTGGTTTTGAAAATTTGAAAACCAAAATCGAAATAGTTTCAGTGCTGTTCAATTCGGTTTTTTTTATTTTTTTTTTAAATTCTGGTTTGCTTTGGTTCGGTGTTTTTCTTTAGGGCAATATTATTTGAATCCTCTAAATTGATCACATTTAGTGATCATGTTGATATGGCAATCAATGAATAGTCTAATATAAATATAAAATAATTTTATTTATTAAAATAATATCATTCATTGATTGTCATATCAATATGATCACTAAATGTCGTCAATTTAGAGTGTCCAAATAGAATTATTCTTTTCTTTACTGTTCAGAATCGGTTTCATTTTCGGTCAGTTTTTTCGGACTGATGAACAGCCCTACTAGAAAGTATAGGATTGATCATAACTAATCCAAAATCAAAACACCCAAACTAAGGTGCGATCGTGATAGGGCTTGTGGCTTGGACTCTAATTCTCTCTTCTCTGCTCTCAGTCTTCACTCTCCTCTAACTCTTCACTATTCTCTTCTCTCGATCTCTCATTAAGGACTGAGGGTTGCGTTCGGTTTGAACGCAGAGGCTGAAGGAGGAAGACATGCCGGATTGACTTAAACCTCCTACAGTCGTAGCTCAACGAAGCCAAGTAGAAGAAGGTTGAAATGGGAACGACAAGCACGACATCGACGATGAGCACTGTATATGGTTTGTTGTTTCTCTCTAATCAACCGAACTTCTTCCTTCTTAGTTCTTCAATTCTATGATTAGATTGAATTTAATGTTAACATTAGGTTTTGATTTTAAAATTTTCGATTTTGAAAAGGAGTTCTGTCTAGTCTTATTCTGTAATGTAGATTGTACATTGCTTTTAAGAGTAATTTTATCGTTAATTTTGGTGACCTCGTACTGATCTTAACCACCTATGCTAAATCATTAAGCTAAAAAAAAAAACATGACGATTGTCGACGACATGTCGTTTGGTCGTTGTCATTATCCACTATCACGTATCAAGAGGAAGAAAGTAAAAAACTAGCAGACCTACACCCCGCGAATGGCCATGGCGGTTCAAGTGGCAGGCCTCTGGCTGCCCAGCGCCTCAGCCTACACTCAATTTCTTCATTGCCGGAGCCAACTAAAACCACAGTCTTCTACAGCTTTATCTGCTACGGCCTCTCTGTCATCCCCTCCTACTATCCAGGCAAAGATCAGGCCTCTCCTTTCTAATTTTCATTTTCCTTCAAAATTCCAATGAATTTAACGAAAGGGTTTTTGTTTTAGGTGGATTTTTATAATATTTATCGTACAATTTCTTATGGGTACTGCTTATTTTGAATTTTGAATTAAATAATTTGATGTGAAAGAAACTTTTTGCAGATTGTTGGCGGGAGAGCTCCGAGCTGGTACGAAAATGGAGAAACCAATGTCAATGATTTTCAAGAAGAGAAGGATGATTGGTGTGACTTGGATACTGAAATTTATCACTGGACCAAGCAACTGCGTCCTGTTCAGGTACCCCATAATTGAATTAGAAAATTAATATTTTAATCGTTCGATAAGATTTGAAATTTCGCTTACCCCTAATTTGATTATTCCAAATTTAGGAAGTTATAGTTTCCTAATGAAATATGCTTATATAGTTTATACAAAAATGGACAGTGGTACCCTGGTCATATTGCTAAAACTGAAAAGGAACTCAAAAACCAACTTAAGTTGATGGATGTAGTGATAGAAGTTCGAGACGCTAGAATTCCCATGTCAACTAGTCATCCACAGGTCAGATATTTTTTTGCAATGATGATTCTGGGGTCTTTCATTTTATGAGTTGATATCGAAAACAGTGCACCCTTCAGGATTGGTGGCTATTTATATTGAATTTTGTCTTCATTTTCTTGTGAGCAGATGGATTTATGGCTTGGTAGTAGGAAAAGAGTTTTGGTGTTGAATAGAGAAGACATGATATCCACTAAAGACCGGAATGCATGGGCCACATATTTTGCAAGGGAGGGAATTAAGGTTGTCTTTGCGAATGGAAAACTTGGAATGGTACCCATATAAGAGATTCCCTTTCACCTTCCATAAACTTAAAACATCTTAGCAGAATATGATTACTTTAACGTGGCAAGTACAGGGCGCAATGAAGCTAGGCCGGCTAGCTAGATCATTAGCAGCAGATGTGAATGTCAAACGCAGAGCCAAAGGACTTCTTCCACGGCCGGTGTGTTCCTTATATACTATCTAGTGTAGTTTTGAAATTTCTAATTTCCCTACTTGAAACACTTAGGAACTGGGGTAATGTTTTGTCTTACCCTGTGTCCGAAACTGTCAACAAGGACCATATATACGTATGTGATATATCTAAACAGTGGCCTGGGTTAACACTCTGATTAATATTTAGTTGTCAAAGTCTCTGGTAACAGTTTTTATCTTTGAAAGAAATTGAACTTTATGAATTTTTTCTATAGCATGCTATAGAGTTTTCAAGTGAACTTTTGAACGCACGGTCATGCAACAAAATAAGTTTTATGTTATATAAATGTGGTAAATGGAGAACTATAGCGTTCATTCAACCCAAAAAATATAATTACAGCCATCAATTGATGATGTTTGAAGTGAATTCTTTTATACAAACAGGTGCGAGCAGGAATAGTTGGATATCCAAATGTTGGGAAGTCATCATTGATTAACCGTTTGCTGAAGCGGCGAATTTGTGCAGCAGCTCCAAGGCCTGGAGTTACAAGAGAATTGAAGTATAAGTTCTGGCATTGTTACTTAGATATCCATATAAGATGTAATTAGGACCAGGCACCTTTCAGTTCTTGGTTAGAAGTTATAACACTTATGCTGGAAATTATATTTTCTTCAATCTCCATCAGATTTTGACACTTGGTAAAAGGGAGATGTTAAAGTATGTTGTGCAAATTTGATTAGATAGAATTTTCAAGTGGCTTAGGAATATGGAAGATTGTGAGCATTTTCGAAGTTTGGCTGTGTTGACATTTTTATTATTCTACGTCTGCCGTAGGAAAGCTTAGTCCCAAATAATAATATGTTCTCCATGTTATATGGCACATCAATTTGGAATAGAAATACTATATTCTTCATTGTATTCTTTTTATCCTTACGGATCTTCCTTGTACCTGTGGACCTGTGGTAGGTGGGTTCATTTTGGAAAAGATCTTGAATTGCTAGATTCCCCTGGTATTCTCCCAATGCGGATTAGTGATCAGACAGCAGCAATAAAGCTTGCTATTTGCGATGATATTGGAGAGAGATCCTACGGTGCTGCTGATATTGCTGCAGTTCTTGTCCAGATGCTAACAAAGCTTCCGTCTGTAGGTATGTCTCAAATTTCTGTCAACTTAAACTACTAATGGTACTTGTCAATATCATCATTAGGTCGAAGTTCCTGTAAAATGATCACACCTGGTACAAGGGGAATGTATTAATCATTCATTCATTCCTTGTGCCACCTTTTGTTAGGATCTCACATTCTGTTAGTTAATGGTAACTATGATATTGTTGAAGCTAAATTTCAACTCCATAGTCACTCTAACATTGGACTGGAGTAAATATTGAAATTATATGGGTTTTTCAGTTAATGTAAAATTTATATGATAATAGCTGAGAACACAATAGACTATGGGCTTGTTTGGTAAACAAGATTGTTAGATTGGATAACTCATCAAATTCAATGTATATCTGAATGTAAAAATGGACATGTTCTTATGATAAGGGGATTAGAAAGCCTAGACATAGAAAGAAAACTTATCCAATCCAACCCACTCAAAATAGTAGGATTAGAAGAGGTAGGTTTCCTTCTATGTCTAATCTTATCTAATCCCCTTGTAGTCAAAACATTATCCATTTTTACATTCAAGATACGTGGGTTTGGATGAGTTATCTAATCCAATCCAATCCTACTCATCAAACGTGGCTCATAGGGAATCAAGGTACTTTGAGAACTTTTGATGCCTGAAGCCTATATTTTATAACAGATTCTCTACTTGCAAAACAATTTTCAAAACTGAGATTTATTTTCATCTAAAAGTTGAGATTTATTGTCGTCTCAGTGTTGACAATTCGAATCTCTCTGGCTCTCGCTCTAAACCTTTTTCAATTTCTCAGGTGTAGATGCTCTTAACAAGCGTTACAAGATGGATGTTGAGGGTCAATGTGGTAAAACGTATGATCATCTTGCTCCTAATTGAGTTTCTACCTTGATATTTATGGTTTCTTTTGTGCTAAATGATTCTCTAAGAATTTGAAATGGCAAAGAATCTCTTCCTTTTGAATTGTTCTAATCTCTACTCATTTTGTAAAATGCAGATTCATTCAGAAGCTTGCGGTTCACATGTTCAATGGGGATAGTCATCAAGCAGCATTTCGCGTGTTGTCGGATTTTCGGAAAGGCAGGTTTGGTTGGATTGCATTGGAGAGGCCTCCGCGATGATATCAGAGTATCAAAATTTTGGCAAATGGAGGTGCCAGGGTTATGCCGGAAATTAATATGAAAATCCTTGGCTTTCCTATAGGTGTACCATATAATCCTCTTTAACACTAGGATTTACAGAATATCAATGTTTTTGTAAATTAAATCTCAACATAAAATAGAAACCAAAACATTGGACAGACTAACATTGTTGTTCATTGGAGTGGTTTACTTGGATTACAAGCCAAACAATCAAATATGCTTCTAAATCAATAGCAATTCAGAAGATTTACAGGTAAATTCATTGAGATGATGCTGTCATATGGCCACTGTGGGAGCACAAGTCGAATCATCTTTCTTCGATTTTGACCAATTCTTTTTAATCCCACAAGCCTGGATTGATCGTTCTATCTGGACTCCTGCAGCTTCCTTTTCTAGTTGAGAACAATATTTCTTGAAAGTGTCTATATTAACTTGAAGTCTGAAATCTATTGTAAACAAGAACTTCATTTCCAACCGATTCAACTCGGCCGTGCTGATGCCTCCTACTTTCGCATAGTATGCATTGTTGAAGAATCTGCAAATTCATGTCAAAATTCTAAATCAGCACAAAAAGAGCGAGTTTAGAAATGGTTATATAGATCCGATTATAGCATTGGAATACTCACGCGTCATCAATAAACTTCGCTGCTAGCATTATGCTTGTTATCAGAAGCCGGTGAACATTAAAAGAAGTTAAACGAACTTCTGTGCACTGAATATATCTGTCGACATAGATCTGTGCAACAACAAAGCATGAGGGGCTACAGCCGGAGTACTTAAATATGCGATCAATATATTGCTGAATGCTCAGAGTGGGTGCTTTTAAACCATGAAATATGGTCATGGCTTCTTTGATTTCTGATGCTTCCAATAGCATCTCATTCCTTTGAACAGATCTCTTCAGAAGTGAAGAGAGAGGTGACAGGACCCGAGGAAGTTTCAGACCTCCTTTCCGTGATTCATTCAACCCCAAGGAGAGGTACGCATTTGAGCCTATGTTTTCATTGTCTAGTGCCGAAGTTCCCATGATGAAGCTGCAAATTTGAAAAAAGTTGATTAACAAAAATAAGCTAATGAGTTGTCATGCCTCATCATTTTGCAGTCCAATACATAATAGATGCTATGAAATTTCGGATATACAGAAGTTTCATTCACTAGAAATGCATCATTTTAAGAACATAGTGTGATGGACTAGAAAAAACATTCTTCGGTAAGTTTATTTCTTGCATTGAAACATACCGACACAGAAATAAGATTGTGTGGAACTTCCCCCCTCCTTTTTTATTTAAAAAAAAGTTATATTTTCGACACATACATCACCAAACGACACAGCATGAAGATCAATGTACAGCATGCGATTTACTTCTGACTAGGAAAACGAGAAAAACTTTTGTGTGTTCTTATTGGACTATTGGATTTAATTCTACATGCAATTGTGGCAAAATCCTTTTCTTCAAATGAAACAAATTGCCAATTCTGGCATTCACTAGGACAAAAGTAGATCAATCTGATCTTTAGTAATCTCCACAAGGATTCATAGATAATTTTCAACAAATGACACTGATAGCTGACACTAATAATCACCAAATGCTCCAACTGAAGTCAGTAACAAAAAGTTCTCATAAAACGCAAGAATTTGAAGTCAACATACAATCAATACTAAAAGAACAGATATTGGGTAGTAAGTAAAGAGAAAAAATAGAAAGACCCAGAACAGAAAATTCAACAATACTAAAGATCAAACAAAGAACAACCTACATCATATCTAACCAAGAAACATACAAAAGATCAAACCTTTTTCATCAATATCCAAATCCCAGGTCCAAATTAAGAAATGGAAGCCAACATGGCAAGTGCTGGTCTGAGCATATAAATAATAAACAAACAAAAAAATCATAAGAGTATAAGAATAAACGTACATAGATTTTTCTTTAAAGGAGCTGTCTTTAATCGTTATTGATTGCCTTTACTTGTTGCTTCCTCCACAACAAAGAAGATTTAAAAAAGAAAAAAAACTGAAGAAAGAGACGCATCGCTATCTTAGCTCGTGAGTTTCCTTTCTTCTCTCTCGCGCCATATCCTCTTTTATGCACATTTCTGCTGCTGCAGCAGCAAATTGAGCCTCAGAAAGAGAGAGAGAGAAACAGCTTTACTTTCACTATGGAATCCCTTTCCCTCTCTCTCTCTATTCACATGGAATGGAATGGAAGATCTGGCTTTTTATTTTCTTTTTCTTTTTTTTCTGTTTAACAATTACAGATTCATAAAAGAAGGTGTTGGTGTGCACTCCACACCAAAAAATTTGCGATTTTTTAAGAGTAGGTTAGACTTGTTATTATTCTTGCTTCCTTGGTGGTTGGGTGGGACCATTCAAGTCACCTTTATTTCCTTTACCACCGCAAAGTAAGGAAGGCTGCTTCCAAATTTTCTTTTATTTTTCATTTACCTCTCTCCCAGTAAAACGAAACTAAAATTCATTCATTCATATTTAACCTACCAAATATAATAATATATAGATAATTAAATAATTTTTTTCTATTTCTGGTTTATATAATTATTGAACATTATTTTCAAGAATTAACTGTTTAGTTTAGGACAATTAACTCATAAATTCTTACTAACATGTAAATTTATTAAAAAACTTACATATACGAAAATTAAACTTATTGGTCATTTTACTAAAATAGACCATAGTTTTTATGTAAATTACAATTAATGTCATCCAATTGAAAATTAGTCCAACAACAATTTTAAAAGTACTTACTAAAATCTATTATGATTTCAACATTACTTTTTATTTATTATTTTATTATAAGATTATATTGAGAATTATGAAAACATTACTCTTATTTATATATATTTTTTCACTTGCTCTTTTTAAAAGTAATATGAGTATGTTATCTAACTTAAAGTAAGATAATTAAAAACAATAATTTTTCAAAAATACTTTTAAATTTTAAATTTTAAATTTATTTACCTTCCGATATTAAATAATTTGGTTAATTTCGTATAATTTAATTCTTTAATTTATCAAGAATTATACTCTATATATTTCCAATATTAAAAATAATGTTATTTTTAATTGTTTAAAGGGAATTCTCAATAACTCACTCATTATCTTTATTGAGATATAAAAGAGTTGATGTGAAATTTATTACTTAAAAAATCTATTTAGGGACTTTTGAATAAAAAAAATTGAAGTAAGGTCTTATTTTGTTTAATATACAAGTATTAAAGGTTTTAAATAAAAATAAAAGTTGTTAAGAGTGTAACAATAATTTACTCTTTAGTTTATCATCTATGTAAAAAAATCGATAATTCATTATTATGAAACCAAATACATCAATTAAATGCAATTATTACTTTCTTTTTTCTAACAATACAAAAATATAAAATAAAGACAAATTACAGTGTAATATTTTGACAACAATTATAGGTAAATACTTCTGATAATTAGTCATGATATCTTTTAAAACAATCTAGAGGGAATAATGTGGAAATAATATAAGTGGAATCTCTTAAACAACATCAAGGCTATTATTATCGAACAACTAATCCTTGCAATCCTCAAAAGGGAAAACCTAACATAGTCAATCCAAACATAAGAGCCCCATACTTATTTGCAAAAGGTACAAATACCATTTTACTGATGTAACTAATATCATTGTTGTTATCGCCCCCTTCTCCGAATTCCAATGATGCCGAGGATACTGTCTGCCACCATACCACGAATGTTTCAATCCAACTGTGACTGACACCACCACCAAAAATGGAGGACTTAAATTACTCGATCAAAATCCATCCAAGCCAAAACCCTTTAAAACCAGATTATACTTTTGAAAATAAAAGTTTCACTAGTAACCTAATAGTTGGGATGTCGAAACTCATAATTATGATCGACATTGAATGATCCTTCTCGAATTTCTCCTTGAAATCTGTAGAAAACCTTGATCTTATTTGACAACCCCTAACAACCTAAAATATTCGTATGCCTTCGCAAATAGTTACAAGAATTCTACTGAAAATTCAGCATAATCTGCCTGTAAAATGGTCATACCATTTTTTACTTACTAGAAGAAGGGATTAAATACTAATCTCATAACCAAACTGTCAAAGACAAAGCCCCAACCAATCAACTCCAAATTCAAAACAATATGGTTACGAAATAATTTAATACACCCAATACTTTATCAGAGCAACTAGGTTGGAGAGATAAATGTACAATCCTAGTAAACTCCACTCGAAGATCATGGGTATTAATGCAACTGGGAAGGGAGGCCTCTACCTCAGTAAATGCCCTTGTCAACTACAATAGCTTAGAGGGGATATAAAACAAGATAAAGTGTGAGTGGACAAAAATAATCGTTTAAAAATATAATTTATGAGTCCCCCTCCATGAACAAAACTATGCATGACAGGACCCATCCCAATCCCCCTGGGATTAACACGGGATGACCTTCCCAGTTGCATTAATACCCACGATCTTCGAGTGGAGTTTACTAGGATTGTACATTTATCTCTCCAACCTAGTTGCTCTGATAAAGTATTGGGTGTATTAAATTATTTCGTAACCATATTGTTTTGAATTTGGAGTTGATTGGTTGGGGCTTTGTCTTTGACAGTTTGGTTATGAGATTAGTATTTAATCCCTTCTTCTAGTAAGTAAAAAATGGTATGACCATTTTACAAGCAGAGAGGGACCAAGAGAGCAAGGAGAGAGAGAGAGAGAGGACCAAAATGAAGAAAATTGTAGAATGGTGGTGTTTAAAATATATGATGGATAAAATTACGAAACTGCCCGTGAAGCTTCTAGACCCTTAACTATCTCATAAGAACTTTGTTTTTCTGCGTGTCATTCGTCTACGAATTCGTGAGTTCGAGACCTACACAAAGATCCAAGGAGAACTTCCGAATTTTTTTCCAAACAGAAAGTGACTTTTGTGCCTTTCATAAAACTGAATGTAAAATTATATTTTCTAAATTAAGTTACGAACTTCGCATGATTAAATAAACGGCTCTTCATAAACACCATGATGATAGACGAGAAGATGAAGTTTAAAACACAAATAAATTTCGGTGAAATCAATACTAAGGTGGATTGGATTATTTAATTTACTCACTACAATTTTATGAGTATTATAATGAAGACTCATTTAAAGAAGACTCATAGAAGAAAAGGTATTTTGAAGTTTTTTTTTTTTTTTAACCTTGTATTGCAAAGCGTAATTCTCCTTTATACTAAACCCTCCCAAATGTCCAATATCATATGCTTCAAAATAAAACCCATAGTTAATACTGTCTAACAAATAAGAAGTGATTGGTTAATTATATAAATAATACATGTAAAAAAAAATTGAGTTTAAAAAAATATAAAAATTATGCTGTCATTTTCTTCAACTCTTTAAAATAATACATGTTTAAAATTAGTGATCCAATTTGTTTAATAATGAGAAAAATGAGTGATACCAAATTGTTAAATATTTAGAAGAAGATAAATACAAACCTCCAACAAAATATTTTAATTATTTTATTTTGTTGTTAATTTATGGCACAAGATAGAACGTGACACCTTTTGAGTGGGCCACTTAAAAGGACAATGATTGGCAACCACAATACCTGGATCCTGATTAATCCCTATTTCTTAATCAACTCCAAATGCGCTTAATCATCATTATTCCAATTCAATGTGCTCTGACTGGTTTTCTACTTTTCTTCCTTTTTAACTCCCTTTATTTTGATATGACTTAATATCTATGTCAATTTAATTATCACGATTATATGTGATTTTAATTCATAATTACATCAACTCAATTATCAGAATTATATTCCGTATATTACGATATTAAATTTGCAACGCGATTGTCATTATTAATTCTTATTTAGTGACATAATTAAAACTAAATACCCAAACATGATTCCTCAAAACCCCAATTCACATTTGGCAGGTACGTCCTACTTCCACTTTCTCCGATCCGGTTCTCACTATGATATGTGATCATCATCGGAATAATATATTTGTTCAGATTACTCTCTAAAAGTTATTTCTTTGAAAACTCAATTAAATAATTTTTTTTTTAAAAAAATTTTACATTATTATTCAAATTACTTAAAATTTTCAGAATAGATGGCTTCTCAAAAGTGAACAGTTTCACATTTTCAGTTAGGGAACTGATTTTCACATTACATATTGAAAATTAGGTTAAAAATATTATTGATATATTCAGAGGTAATTAAAGGGCCAAGTTTATCTTTGCCACAGTTTTCCAAAAGCCCAAGCCCAATTAACTCCACCAAAGCCCAAATCCATATGTGATCGTGGCGTGGCCTTACCAAGAACGTAAATAAGTTGAAAACACTGGGTCTTAATTTATTAAAGAAAAAGCTCGCGACGTAAATCTCAAGCTTCGCTCCCAATTTTTTTTAAGTTACAAGATTTGGGGATTTCATGATTTCCCTCCAATTCCCCACACGCCCTCTTTTTTGATTTTTCTATTTAGCCGAGGCATCTCATGATATGATTACTCTCAACCACACACACTAACCCAGATTGGTTTCTCAGAAAGTTTCCATTTTCTCGGAAAACATAAATTTTTGTACGAATACAAGTCTTCTTTCCCTTTCTTGTTACTCGCCGCCTCTTTTCGCTCTTCGATCGTTAGGGTTTGCCTTCCCTTTCTTCAGGTACTATGTTTTTTTTTGCGTAATTTATTAATTTTCTTTCAATTTGTTTTTAAGAAAAAAAAAAAGATATTATACCATTTGAGTTTTGGATTTGCGGTTGTGAAATGCTGATTTCTGTTTTCTTGTGGTTTGTTAGAAGCCGATGAGAAAGATTTGGGTGTTTTCTTTGGATTGATGCCATTTCTTTTTTTTATATCGTTAGATGAATCTTTAAATTCTCTTTATAGGAATTCCGAGTTAGATTTGTAAAGCATGTTATTCTGCAACTAGGATTTGAAGTTTTGTAATTAATAAGTTTCAAGATGTGTGATAGGAATCATATGACATTCGACTTTGGTAGTTGTTCAATTTAGTCTAATTTTGGTCAATTTACTCCAATTTTGTTCTTGACTAAGATAAGTTCTTGAATTTTCCTGCAGAAAATAAAAAATATCTTTGGGGTTCTTGTCATATATTTGGTGGGCAAGTTATATCGTTGCCTTTTGATAATATTGGATCCCTTGACCTGTATTAGTAGTCAACTAGATGAGCTTCTGAGAAAAATGTGGACATAAATCAAGAGTTTATTATTGCTTTATATGAATTGTGAAACTTATGGACTTGTAGATACTTTGTAGGAATTTGAAACTTTTAATTATCTTTGGTTTTTTTCTTCTTATAAGTATGCAATGGAAGACGTGACATCGTGCTTATCTTTATGTGGATGTGTGTCTCGGCTACAGTGAGCTTTTTCTTCCAAATTTTTTTCTGTTTTGATGAACATTTTTTATTCATATGTCCTTATTTGTGTAGGACTTTTTTGATGGCAACTTCCAGTGTATGTTTGTTGACATTGTATTCACCCTGATTACCAATGTGTGTGGTGTGCTATTTGTGGTTCAGTAATTTTTTTGCTGATTTGGAGCAACATAGGACGTTTGAGTTCGAGTCTTCATATAACGTTTGATGAAGTTGTTTCTTTTGGAAAAGTATGATGTATTCTTCAAATTACTGTTCAAATTTCTTGTTTTTCTGTGAATGTGGTTATATGCCATTTTGGTCCTTGAGATCACCACGTGTCTCTTTTATTCTCTCACTTCCTTTATAGTGTTCGCTTGCATTGAAAATTTTGGTTTACTATAAACTCTCCGCGTTGTTGCAGGTTTCCTTGACATGGATTCGACAACACAAAATTTACACCAACGCCCAGTGCCTATCAATTTATGGCCCCCGAGCCAGAGCACCAGGATACTGCTTATAGAACGAATGACCAAGAATCTTACAACGCCATCGATTTTCTCTAGAAAGTATGGCCTTCTGAGTAATGAAGAGGCTGTGGAGGATGCCAGGAAAATAGAAGAGATAGCCTTTGCAGCTGCGGGACAACTTTTTTCCAAGGAGCCATATGGTGATGGAAGTTCTGCAGTTCAAATATATGCCAAAGAATCCAGTAGGCTTATGCTGGAGGTTCTAAAACGAGGACCCAAAGTAAAGGAAGATGGAGAGATGCAGCAATATGAGAAAGGTGTTGCTACCCATGGAAGTGTTTTTGATATATCTGGTGATCGCCGGTCCTTTATTGATGTTGAGGAGGCTGAGGAACTGTTAAAACCATTAAGGGAGCATGAAAGGTTGTATACCAAGATATGTTTTAGCAATAGGAGCTTTGGTCTGGATGCAGCCCGTGTTGCTGAGCCAATCTTGTTATCCATCAAAGATCAATTGACAGAAGTAGACCTTTCAGATTTTATTGCTGGAAGGTCAGAAACAGAAGCTCTTGAAGTCATGAGCATATTCTCTTCAGCCCTGGAAGGATGTGTTTTGAGGTATCTCAACCTTTCAGATAACGCCATGGGTGAAAAGGGTGTGAATGCATTTGGGTCACTCCTGAGGTCACAAAACAATTTGGAAGAACTCTTTTTGATGAATGATGGCATATCAGAAGAAGCTGCAAGAGCAGTTTCTAAGTTTATTCCATCCACTGATAAGCTTAGGGTTCTTCATTTTCACAACAACATGACAGGAGATGAGGGGGCAATTGCTATCTCTGACATTGTGAAACGATCGCCTCTTTTGGAGGATTTCCGTTGTTCTTCCACAAGGGTGGGGTCTGAAGGGGGCATAGCTCTAGCTGAAGCACTTGGGACTTGTACCCATCTGAAGAAGCTTGATTTGCGTGACAACATGTTTGGAGTAGAATCCGGGATTGTGCTGAGTAAATCTGTATCGGCTTTTGCAGATCTTACTGAAATTTACCTGAGTTATCTTAACTTGGAAGATGAAGGAACAGAAGCTCTTGCCAATTCTCTCTCAGTGTCTGCACCATCACTTGAAGTGCTTGAAATGGCTGGCAATGATATTACAGCCAGATCGGCTACTTCTTTAGCAACCTGCATAGCAGGGAAACAATTCCTTGCCAGGTTAAACTTGTCTGAGAATGAACTGAAGGATGAAGGTGCGATTTTGATCAGCCAAGCATTGCCAGAGGGCCATGGTCAGTTAACTGAGGTTGATTTGAGTACAAATTCAATTAGAAGAGCTGGAGCTAGGGTTTTGGCACAGGCGGTTGTGCACAAACCTGCATTCAAGTTGCTGAACATAAATGGCAATTTCATATCAGATGAGGGGATTGATGAGGTAAAGGAAATTTTCAAGAATTCTCCGGACGCGCTTGGGCCTTTGGATGATAATGACCCTGAAGGAGAAGATGTTGATGAAGCTGAAGAGGATGGCGATGATGATGGGCTTGAATTGGAAGCAAAGCTTAAGGGACTTGATATCAAGCATAAGGAATAGAATCACTGATCCATGCAGGTTGCTTTCTTTTGTTATTTATGATTTAAAACGTGTTCAGATATCAACTCTTGAGTTCAGAATTCAGATTGATTAGATTGTTTCTGTATGATTTATGTGAGAGATTTTTAGCCAGTGTAATAGATCCATTGTTGTAAGGCAGTATTTGGAACATTCAAGAGTCAAGAGTGTAGCTAGTTTTATGCTCTCATGTACCTGTTACTTTAATCAATGGCAGACAGATTTTCGCTCAACTCCTAATTACATATTTACTTGCTTTGCACATTTAACTTCATTTACCTTTAGATGACAAGTTGATACTTGGTGAAAAATAAAAATGGTACAAAGAAGATTACGATGTGTGATGATCAGACTGCTACTGGAACTTTAAGGGCCTCAAGTATCTTGTCATCCAACTCAAATTTGATGTCTTTCTTGTCCCTCCCAATCTTCAAGTACTCTTCGAATCGCTCCTTCAAGTCTTCGGCGAGGTTAGTGGTTGATTTCCACCCCAAAATTTCCTTGGCAGCTCTTGGTTCTGCATAGAAATGCTGCGAAGTATACCAAAATAAATAAAAAATATTCTCATGGGAACAACAATGTCAAGCACAAAGAAACCACAAGTCTCTCGGTACCATGTTACGAAAGGGGAAAGCTTTCTTGGCATCCACTCCAACAGCTTTAGGATCATAATGCACGATGTTAACCGGGCGTCCGGCTGCTTGAGCAGCAAGTTTTGCGAATCCATCTAGAGTAACAGCACGGTCACTTACGCAGTTGAAAATGTTGCCAGATGCAGCGTCCGGCTTCTCAACTGTTAGAGTGATCACGGAGGACAAGTCCCGCACATGGGAGATGTTTGTAAGTTGCAGCCCGGAACCAGGGATTGGAATCGGCCTGTTCCTCACAATTCCTAAACAGAAAACGTTAGAGAACAGCATAGCCATAATGAGGAACAATATATCATGAATAAATTTGAAAACAACTTACGATCGAAGAACCACTCCTCGCAATCTTTGTTGTTGCCGGAACCTAACATGTATTGGGGGCGAAATATTGCCCAGCTGCTGAATATCTCTGCAATGTACTTCTCCACCGCAACATGACTCGCATCAGCTTTCACAGCATCCTACAAAAATTTAAAAAGATGAGATTTTTAGTTGAGTAATGCAATAGATTGATGTTGGGATTTTTGCAGATCATACCCCTTCAACATGAGGAGGCTCCTCAGTTGGCTTATAAATCCCAGCACTACTTATGTACAGGAATTGCTTCATACCAGAACTCTTCGCCCAATCTGCCACGGGCCTAAGTTTGATTTTTTTTTTTTATTAGATATGGACCGTCACACATACACCTTTTTTGTTAATGTTATTTAGTACATTGAAAATGGGATTTAAAGGAAATTGAGAGACCTGACAGTGTCCAGATCTTTGCCATTGTTTTCCAACACAACATCAAAGCTTGCTCCTTGGAAAATGTTTCCAATCTCGGCCGGAGCTCCCCACACCGTCTGCCCTCCGGCACTTACAATTTCCTTACAAGAAAACAACATCAATGCAAATTATAAACATTTCCAATTACAATGATGATCAATCCCATATTGAAATTAAGACATAAAAATGTGACATGTAAATAAATTGTTAAGATATTAACTGAGAATCTGGTAAATGGGGGCTTCTTCATCTTGTCGGAACTCTCTTCACCGACAGTCAAGATAGTGACATCATGACCGGAACCCAGAAGCTCTTTTGCCAAGTAGAATCCAATGATGGCGTGGCCGCCGCTATTTGTGTTGACAATCAGGACCTTTTTCTTGTCCGAAGCAGAAGCCTTGATGCTGTAGGAACAGGGGTTGACGCGTCTGGAAGTTGGGGCAGGATATGTGAGAAAGGAACGAGAAATGGAGAGGAAAGAACAGAGGGTGGAGGAAGAGGCGGGAGAGGAGAGAGAGAGGCGGGGAAGAGGAGAGAGAGACGGTGGAATGAGGGTGGAGGAAAAGAGCAGAGAGGATGATGATGAAGCAAGAGTGGCCATTGTTGATTACCAGTCTATTGCTGATTGTATGATCGCCAGCAAGTTTTGGTCCAAGATAAAGAAAAAAAAAACTGAATAGGATTTTTTGTTTTGTTTTTTTGTTCGAGCTCATTAAAGTTTTAATTTTTTTTTGGTTATATTTATAGCTATCAATTATTTAGTTTTTAATAGCATCAATATTTATTTAAAACATTTTAATCATATTATTTAAACTTTTTAGTTCCTAATCATAATAATAATTAGTCAAATAATAAAATTGACCATTTTTCTTCAAAAATACTTTTAATCTTCAAATTTGAAGTTTTCTTTCTTATAAAATTATGTTAAGGATTACAAAAACATTACTCATATTTATAGTATTTTTTCCACTTTTTCATTTGAAGGAGTAATGTGATTATTTAATCCAATTTAAATCAAGATAATTAAGAATAAGAATTCTTCAAAAATACTTTTAAACTTTACATTTGAAAAAACTTTAAAATCTAATATTAAATAATTTAGTTAATTCATTATGGTTTAAAGTTTAATTCTTATATTTTGAATTAAACTTGTAATCCTAAGTCGTATATTTTTCCACCACCACCTCACCCTTTCTCAAAAAATTTATATACCCTAATGTTGAACCCCATACAATACAGACTTAATTATTGAATTTATTAAAAAAAATCGATTGTAATTATATAATATATATCTCTATATGTATAATATTTATAGCATTAAAAAATATATGTGCAATATTTATTATATGCATAATATAAAAAAGGACACAAGAGGTTAAAGAGACCAAACACTAAAACGCACATGGGGCAAAGAAGACAATATTATTTTGAATTGTTTGAAGGACCTCTCAATAAATATAAATTGATAAAAAGATTTAAATAAAAGTCAAATTCTCAAGAGTGAATTAATAATTTACTCTTATATTTATACAATGATATTGGAGTGGAATTTGGATTAAGCCATACAACATGAACATCGAACTTATATATATATATTGTAAAAGCACTACGGACACAAACATTACTAATCAATTCATTGATACTTAAAAGTGCTTAGAAGAAGTATAATCAAACGACCACTAAATTTGAGATGTATCACATATAATAGTAAATCGTAATGATATTGATAGCTCATTGGTTAGGATGCATTTAGATTTGCGTTTTTATATTTCGTAAGTTAAACCAAGAATTAAATGAGAGATCATATAATGGTAAATTGTTATGTTAATTATTTTAATAACCAATAATTGATTAGATTCGTATTTGAATCAAACCAAGATTTTACCCAAAAATAAACGAATGAAAGTAAATAAAATGGGAGCGAAATTAGCCAACCAAAAAAAGATCAAAACATTGTGAGGGGAAAAAGGAAGGCGGGTTAGGTATTCGTAGGTTGGCTATTTGGAACTTGGCTTTAATGGCGAGATTCATATGGTTCCTTGTTTCCAGTGAGGGGAATAATCTATGGGTTAAGTGGGTTAAAGAGTATTATGTTAAGGACGATAGTTTTTGGGCTTTAAATGTTCTAGGTATTTTCTCTTCAAATTGGAAAGGCCTTCTGAAGATTTGTGAGATTGTTAAACCTTTCTTCGAGGCTCAAGTGGGCAATGGGGAGGATACTTTCTTTTGGTTTGACAATGGAGTCACTTGGGCTACCTTCTTGATAGGCAAAGCTCTCGTCGGTTATATCAAATGGGAGGTGGAATTGGCCTTTCACCAATGACTTGAATTTTAGGGGGTGTATTCAATTTTGGTTTTTAAATGATTTTACAGGGTTTTCAAATCCAGACGTATTCAATTAGGATTTTAATAAATTTTATATAAATCAAGATGTATTCAATCTATCTTTTAATAGATTATTTTAAAATTCTTTAAAATCTAGGTGTATTTAATTAAGATTGTAAAATACAATTTACAAATATAGGTGTATTCAAAAGTTGGATGATTTCTTATGATTTTTTAAATTAGTGGATTTCGATAGATTTGCTAATAAAAAATACACATATTACTCCACCATCAAAATCATCACACCTCACCTAATATTTCATTGGATTTGAAAAAAAAAAAATCTTCATTCTCAAAACATTTTTACGTTGCCCCCCTTCCTCATCCTAACTAAAGCGGCACCACCACCACTCTCAGCAATAAAACCAACACCACCACCACTGTCATTTTTTTTTTTATGGAAATAGTTATTCAAAAGAGAAGACAACATAACAAGATATATTAATAACAGATGTTACATGGAACAAGACCAAATCCCCATCTGGAAATACAAAACCATAAAGAGCCAACTAACAATCCAAGTTTGACTTATAACAAGCTCACGCTTCATTCTTACCCCTCTTTCTGTTCTTTCCTCTCTTTCCCTTGGTTTATTGGATTGAACATTCTATTTGCAATTACTTTCCTAATTTTTTATAACTTTGACTGGTTATTTTAATGTATTTTAGTTTTTGTTTTTGTTCATTTTTTTTATAATTACGATGATAAACATTTTATTAAGCTAATTTCATTTGGAAGAGTGTGACTACGGTCTTATTTCATTGTTTTGGTACGAAATTTTGTCTATTGAAAGAAGTCATGTTTGATACTTTGTAGTATGTGACTGTCATCACCGAATGGTAATGGGGAGAGGAGAAATAGAGAATGTGCACATCTGGTCCTGTTGGACATAATTTATATTTATAAAATTCATAGAAACACTTCAAAATCTATATAAATTTATTACAAAATCTATTAAAATTTGAAATGATTTGAGTGAAATCATATAAAATAAGGTGAAATTATATAAAATCCGTTATAATTCTAAATCATTAAAAAATCTATTAAAACTCATGAAAATCTCAATCTAATACACCCCCTTAGGCTCATATAGCAGGCTAGTAGTTTATGTCAGGTGAGTTTTGATATGGTTGATTCTTTTTGTTGGACTACAACTCCTACTTGCAGGTTTTCATTGGCATCTTTATGGAATAATATCCGTGGAGTGGAGCCTCCTTGTCCTTGGGCTCATGTGGTTTGGTTTACGGGCATGGTCCCAAATGCGAGCTTCATTTTATGGCTTGCTATTCAATCCAATTTATCTACTTTGGATAGAATTTGACAATTCTCTGATATTGGGCTCAGTATTTGTAAGCTTTGTGATAGGAATGTTGAATCTCGTGCCCACCTTTTCTTTAGCTGCACTTTTTTTCTGTTGCATTTGGAGGAGAATAATGGCGATTGTTGGGTTTGGTTGGAGCTCAACTCCTTGGCCTGGTTCGGCTATCGCTACTGAGGGATGTTGGAAAGTGAAGAGTATGGGTACAATTGTTAGGAAGCTTGCCTTGACTTGCTCTATTTACTATATTTGGAAGGAGCAAAATTTCAGAATATTTTCTAACACTCGAAGATCGACCAATGAGGTTCTTATTGTTATTTTGTATTCAGTTCGTGGAAAATTTTGTACTTTAAAGATTAAGTCTAGTCCTTCAAATTCCTTAACTTCTAGGAGGTGGAATGTATCATAAGTGTTTGTAGTTTGTTCCTCTCTTGAGGTTTGTTGGCTATGTGCCTTGTTGTTTTGCCTTTGGCTTTGTTTCTAGCGAGCTTGCTATTCTCAATTCAATTTTGATTTAATTAAAAAAAAGATAAAGGAAAAAAGGGGCAAAGTTGTAGACCAGATCCAGTTAAGAGAAAGATTAATAATAAATCAATAACTTTTTTATTTCAAACGGACCATATTTTCGGACGAAAGTGACACTTTGCACCATATTCTTATTATATGTGTTAAATTCACCATATTTTTATCGAGTTGTTGCAAATCGATGACTTTCCATCATTTATGTCAAATGGACGTCAAAAAGTTGACATGACACCTATTTGACTTAAACAATGCTTAAAAAGAAAGAGTACGATAGTAACTTAGTGCTTAAACTTCTTCTTCTCTGTCATGTCCATCTGAAAAAGAGAATTCAAAACACAAATTAAGAAAAATAGAGCATGAGACTAGAGAAGAACACCTGCAAGATTACAGAAGAAACTGAATGACTGGCCCACCAACTTATTGTTCTTCTATGCCACTTAGCAGCAGCACATCAAATGGCTTGAACATAAATCTAATAAGTTAAGATGGGAAACAACAACTTGTCTTACTGAATTCATAAGCTGATTAACACTTCAAATGACAGGACCCACCCCGATTATCGCCTCGATAATCGGGAAGCATCCTGCTCCCGTCTGACAATCGAACCTAAAAGATCGGAAGACTAGTTAAAATTACAACACACCCATTGTCAGACCAGGGAGATTAAACAAAATACATGCGACTGGACGTCAAGTCCACAGTTTCACAGAGCAATATTACAAAACAAATTAAAGAACAAGTCCTACTCTGTGAACTAACTACTCCGCAACGGAAAACGTTATGCCTCCGCCTCTGCCTCGGCGCTTGCCCCCACGCTTGTACCACGACCTGGAGGGAATTTAAAACAACAAGGTGTGAGTGGACCGAAACATAAGTTTAACAGGAAAAACAGTTTTTCCGAAATCGGGTTCGCCCTCCAGTTTGTAATCCGCATGCATAACCAAATATTCAAAATTGTGTATTAAACTTTTGAAAACTCTTTTTCCGAAACACAAGAAAAACGTTACAGGGATCGTCATAACTCTTGTAAAACCATATAATAATACCAGATTCCAGAAACCGTCATTTGAAACATTATTTGATAAATCAAGTGAAACATAAATCAATAATCATGATTATGCCGTTGGATCCATCCGAGTCTTTAAACTCAACATTAGGCCTTCCCGGGATATCAACGAGTCTTTAAACTCAAAACACGATTAGTAGGCCTCGGGGGTATCATAATAATCGAGTCTTTAAACTCACGAGTCTTTAAACTCAATTTTCGGGCCCGCCCCCAAAATCAACATACCGGGTCTTTAAACCCAAAACCAGATTCAACCATCAACCGGGTCTTTAAACCCAAAACCGTTTTTAAACATAATAAATCAGGATTCATCACAAATCTTTTTCCAACATTATTCCAAAAACATTTCTCATCGTAACAGGACTCATACCCGAATTCACATGTAAATTCCAACACATGCAATTACCAGAAAATTTCTTCACAATATGATCAAACATCATAAATCCGAAACATGCATATTCATAACCAGATACTTCATCAAAATTATCACGCATGCATAGGCAAAAACCGAAACCTCGAAATGCGTGAAATACGATAATTATCTCGAAAAACGTGAAAACAAGTAAAACCGATATATCATCTCACCATCGTAAAATCATATGTAAAACCATGAGATAAATAAGCAAAATAGTCATGCATGCCCAATTTAAAAATCAAAGAGTCCACTCACTGTCTTAGGACACGTCAATCGCGTCCCGCACGCTCCTCCGTAGCTTCAGAAGTGTCCGGGCCTGTGAAAACGTACAAGAAGGGTTACAAACATCCCAAAATAACTCGTAGGATTTTTCCTAATTTTTCCGGATTTTTCGGCGAGAATAAACTTAAAGACTTAATCTTCCGGACTCCCGAAATTATCCCGAATGACTCCCGATCGATTTGAACTCTAAAGATAAAATGTTAATTAAACTGTAAAGATTAATTCTCATGTTGATCGTGATCGGAGTTGACGTCACACGCGCCGTCACACGCCGCCCAAAGTGGCTGCGCGTGAAGGCCACGCGCCAAGCTACAGTGTCATCTCCCTTACCCGAACAGCCTGCTAAACGGGTCTGATACCCGCGATTCAACCCGACCAGTTCAAGCCCAATTCTCAACCAAATCCTCTCGTTTTTGATCCTATTATCTTCCCTAATCCTTTAATTTTAGGTCTGTAATGAAGGTTAACCTCGATTAGTACCCAAACGACCCAACTCAAACTCGAACAGTCGAACAAATCGACATTCTGGAACTCACCCAAACTAACCCCAATCTCAAATTAATTTCACCAGTAGATTAAGGGGACTTACACGAACACAATGGTACCGTCAATTGGTCTCGCCGTTACCTGGAAGTCGTCGTCCTCAAGCTCGAAAATACTCAGAACCAGGGCACTCCGTTCCTGGCCAATTCGTGGATGTCGTCCTTCGAATTTGACGTGGTTGGTTTCCTCTTGCTCCCAGAAGACTAGAATGGCCCCAAGTTTAGCTCGGAAGTCCCCACAATTTGATCTTCCATTTTTTCCCTCCACTGGTTTTTCCTTCAAACTGGGACTTGGGTTCCTGGGCAAAACGGCTCCAAACTCGACAACTCCAGCACCGTCGTGATTCTAACACTCCCAGAAGACTCCCTATGTGTTTAGTTTCACCTCAAAGCCCGTAGGATTTGAACTCTGAGTTTCCCCCCTGAAAACCCAAAACTGTTTTCTCCCGTCTCTCTCAACCTCAGCCCTCACAATGATGCCCAAATGACCCAACCGAATCCCCCCTCACTCTCTTACTCAGACATTCGATTCAAACGGCCAGCACCCGTGGGAGACCAGCTGAGGTTCTCTGAAACCTGCTTCCCACAAACACAGAAACCATGGCCATATTAAACTCAATCCCGTGCCTGCAACCTGCTCACGCCACTCAGTCATGCTCCCACTACCTCAATTCACATAAACAAACGTCTGATCATTCCACTAAAGCCATAAACAATTGAACGCACAAACCCACGGCCGCTGCTCTGTTTTCCACGGTGGTGAACAGTACCCCGTGCGGAAATTACCAAAATGCCCCCAGGGCAAAAATTACCAAAATGCCCTCCAACTTCCGTGACCCGTAACTCGGTCGTCCGACGTCCGTTTCAAGCGCGCCGCCTGTCGTTGTACTCGGGGCGTCGAGACGAACATAACGGTCTTCGAGTCAAATGGATATCAATTGTCAAACAAAAAGTCAACTTTTTCCCCTTATAACGCCCAAATTACGGTAATGCCCCCGAACTTCCGAACATCATAACTTTCACTCCGAGCGTCCGAATCGGACGTGCCACCTGTCTATGAACTCGTGACATCCCGAACTACGTCACGGTCATCACTCAACGTCCGTTCGACCTCCAAATCTAAAAGTCAACAAATCGACCACACAAACACAGGGGTAAAAATGTCATTTTATTCAATATTTAATAATATTACATTTCCAGAACGTCCGGGGCGTTACATCAAATGTCGAGTGTATTGACGGAGACAGATGCCTTCCGGTCTGACTGACTTCCACTTGGTTCAGGAATGGCTTCTTCGTCTGTCAAGGAACCTGGAGGCATCACCAGAGTGAAAACACTCTTTCATGCAACCTAGTTGAAAGTCATCAATTATATAGATACAAGTAGATAAAACTGTACCTCATCAAAATCTGGGAATCTATCTGGGCAGGAGGAGAACATGGTCGCGGTGTTTCCATAAAAAGTGGAGCACCTAATGGAAATGCGTCATCAGGTGAAAAACCCTGTAACAGCTCTTCTTTGATGCTAGACAACTCATCCTTTAGCGAAGCGCAAAAAGAAACGGTTCAATACAAGAAATGCTAGGCTGTGAGCTCAAGTGAGTGGAAACACTATATGCAAAAATATTACAGAAAAATAGATGATTGTTGTGAAGGAAAATCGGAAGACTTGAATGCAGAGGGAATATGTAGAGGCAGAGAGAAAATAATACGTCTGTTTATTTTGGTATTCTCCTTAGGGTTTACAAGGATTAACTATCCCTTATATATGGGAGAATAATTAATGAATACAAAAGGACAAAACTACCCCTAGCACCTATTACATAAATAGACATAACAAATAAAACTATTTACAAGATTCCCCCTTGGATATTTCATGTAATGGTACTGCTTGGCTACACACATATATGTTGCCTCGTTAAAACCTTGCCAGATAACAAAAACCCTATGGGACAAAAATAACCCTAGTCGAAGGAAAAAGAGTGCAACGTGCGTATAAGTGATCACATCGGAATCTTCTGAGGTAGATGATGTCGTCTCTTCTGGAATACGGGTAGATAATCCGCCCTTGAGGTAAAATGCATTAGTGTTGCTCCACCAAAACCTTACCCGGTAAACCCAGTGGGACAAACCCGTGGTTGAAGGGAAAAGATGTGCAAATGCATATGAGTCAAATCGTAGCATCTTTAGGATGTGTTGTTAGCGGGGTGATCATACCAAAATGTGCCTCATTAAAACCTAGCCAGGTAACAAAACCCAATGGGACAAAATAACCCTGGTCGTAGGACAAAAGAGTACACGATGATCATCTGGATATACTTCGGGATACTCAGTACACTTCTGGATACATGGTATACTTCAGGATACTCCCCCTGATATTGACTCCCCCTGAAAACTATAGATTAGGTAGATCAGCCAGTCTACGTAAACCAATACCTCGCACATGCTGCTGGAATGTGGCCTTTGGTAATGACTTGGTGAACAAGTCCACATGGTTATCTTGAGATCGTATTGGCTTGATCTCAATCTTCCGATGTTCTTACTGTTGCTGGTTAAAGAAGAACTTCGGTGTAATATGCTTGGTGTTGTCTCCCTTAATGAAACCGGTCTTCATCTGCTCTATGCAGGCAGCATTATCTTCGTAGATAACTGTCGGTTCATTACGGGTGGAATTCAATCCACATGTACCTCGAATATGCCCAGTAATAGCTCTTAGCCATATGCATTCACGAACTGCTTCGTGCAGGGCTAAAATCTCGGCATGATTCGAAGACGTAGCAACAAGGGTCTGTTTTGTAGACCTCCAAGATATCGCTGTGTTCCCAATGGTAAAGACATAACCGGATTGGGAATGTGCCTTATGTGGGTCTGATAAGTAACCTGCATCAGCATACCCAACGAGGCGTGCATCATTTCGAGGACCAATGGGGTTTGATTCATTCCTCGATGCATAGGGATAGAATAAGCCCATATCCGTTGTACCTCTAAGGTATCGGAAGATGTCTTTTATGCCATTCCAGTGGCGGCGTGTTGGCGCAGAGCTAAATCTAGCTAGCAAGTTCACAGCGAATGAAATGTCTGGTCTAGTGCATTGAGCCAAGTACAAAAGTGCGCCTATTGCACTTAGATATGGCACTTCTGGTGTTAATATCTCTTCGTTGTCATCTGCTGGACGAAACGGGTCCTTTTTAGGATCTAGACTCCGGACGATCATGGGCGTGCTTGAAGGTTTTGCTTTATCCTCATTAAAGCGTCTCAACATCTTCTGGATGTAATTCGATTGATGGAACAAAATTCCATCTGCACGGTGCTCGAGCTCCAGGCCGAGACAGAAGTGTGTTCTCCCAAGATCCTTCATTTCAAATTCTAACTTCAGGTGCTTAGCGGTTTCTTGGATCTCTTCAGGAGTACCAATCAGATTCATGTCATCGACATAAACTGCCACTATAGCGAACCCGGAACTTGTCTTCCTAATAAACACGCATGGGCATAATTCATTATTCACATATCCCAATCTGATCAAATATTCACTTAGACGGTTATACCACATCCGTCCGGATTGTTTCAATCCGTAGAGTGAACGCCTCAAATGAATGGAGAGCGTGTTCCGTGGTCTAGAACTATTTGAATCAGATAGCTTAAGTCCTTCAGGAACTTTCATATATATCTCTGTATCTAGATCCCCATAGAGATAAGCTGTGACCACATCCAAAAGCTGTATACTCAGTTTTTCCGAAACAACCAAACTGATAAGGTAGCGGAACGTTATAATGTCCATTACGGGAGAGTACGTCTCCTCGTAATCAATCCCAGGGCGTTGAGAAAATCCTTGCGCCACTAAACGAGCTTTGTATCTCACAATCTCGTTTTTCTCATTACGCTTCCTTACAAATACCCATTTAAAGCCTACAGGTTTAACATGGGGAGGTGTGGGAGCTACATGTCCAAACACCTTTCTTTTTGTCAAGGAATCAAGTTCGACCTGGATTGCTTCTTTCCATTTTGGCCAGTCTTCTCTACGTTGGCATTCATCAACGGAGCGAGGTTCGATATCATCACTAGTTATTATTTCAGTAGCTACTGCGAATACAAATATATCATCGATGATAATATCATTCTGATTCCATATCTCATTTAAGCATGCATAGTTTACCGAGATCTCTCTATTCTCGGGAATGGGTTCAGACGTTGAGGCGTCCCCCAACGTCGTCTCTTCTAAGACAGACTCATAATCCGGAATTATCTCATGAGATGGATCGGATGATATAGTGATATCCAAGGGATTCAATTGTGCCAAATTTGTCCTCTTCCGGGGATAAGAATCCTTCGAATCTATTGGTCTACCTCGCTTCTGGGCAGGGACATATGACTGGTTAGCCGCCATGGCCGTACTTTGTCCATCTGGGACGACCCGTCCATCTGGGACGACGCGTCCTACTGGGACGTCTATCCTTGCAGGCACGTTTGCAGCAGGTATATGTGATCTCGTCACTTTAGCTAGATCAGAGAAAGCGTCTGGCATATTATTAGCTACACTCTGTAGATCTAGAATTCTCCGCACTTCATTTCCACTTTGTGTGGTTCGGGGATCAATGTCAGGACCCACCCCGGTTTCACCCCGAAACTCGAGGTAAATCCCGCTCCCGTCTGACTCCCCGATGCAAAACTCAAATAAAACTCACTCACATCCTAACCAGTCAAACGCAGGAGTAATTAGACACAATGTCCCGAAGGTAGCATTTACATAACATAGTACGAACATACAAAGAAAATAAAACCGATAACTACACGCACACGGAACCCCACCACTAAAAGTAGTAGCCCCGAGCCGCTGGGCTCGCTCAATCGTGGCACTCTCCGTCTCTCTTGCTACTTCTTCAGGTTATGGAGAGGGTCTACGTCTCGGAGGCATCGTCAACCGCACACTGAAAGAGGCATAGAAGTAATCAAACAACTGAAACACAACCTCACAAACCGACAAACCCCAATAAACTCGACAAAACCTATGCTCTGATACCAATCCACATCCAAACCCGAATCCGAAATCACGGGTTCGATGCTCTCCCGGCATCCAGAACCGTCATTCCGAACCCAAATCCGGAGTCCACTTTCCAATCTTAAAACCAAATTTCGATTAGTGAAATCCGATTCTAAAATCGAAAACTTTGATCATCGAAATCATGTTCCCAAAATCCACTTATAACCATTGAAAACCACTTATCATTTGCAAATCCCAAAATCATTGCATCCATTTCAGAAACAAACCACTTTTTCGTAAAACGTGCTAAAAACCACTTTCCTCGAAAACCGTGCAATTATATAAAATCAACCAAAACATATTCAATAAACATAGAATCATAATCAAAATCATAAAACAATTATAGAAAACAGTTATGCATGCTCGAGTTTAGAGAAAAGGGTCCACTCACAGTACTGAGCCCTACTCGCGTCCCGAACGTCCAGCCCGTTCCTCGGCTTCCTCGGGAAATCCCGATCCTGTCAAACACCGCCAAATTACGTTACTAGTACGTCTACGAAGGTTCACCTAAATTCCCTCAAAATTCCCCGAATCCTAAACATAAGAACCCGGGACCCTAAACTTTCACCCTCGCGGAACTCAACTCAAACGACTTCCGATTGACCCGAAACCAACTCCATCGAACTCACAACAACTCCTAGACCAAAAACTATGTTGACCGTTTCTCCCAGAACCGCCGCACGCGCCTCCACGCGCCGCCCAAAGTGGCTGCGCGTGGCCCTCACGCGCCTGCTACAGTGTCACCGTCTACCTCGCGTAGACCGGGCTCGATACAGTGCCTGCTGTTTGAACCGGCGAGAGCGGTTCACCGCCGTGCCTGCACCATTTTCCTCCCTCTCTTCACCATCCTCTTCGTCCAATCCTAAGCAATCCAGTTCCCTCACTCAAACACCTCAACACTGTCCCTAACCCATCGACTCGAGCTCAAAATCAAAACCCAAACTATCCCCTGTTTCCTATTCCGGCCACCCAGGTCTTCTCCCGTCACAATAACCACCCTAGACGACGCCTAGGACCTCCCTGAGCCTCGTACCACTCACCATAACCGTCGACTCAACCCCACACGTCACGACTTCCCGTTTGAACATCACGGCAAAACAGAGCACACAGGTACTCTCTTTCGTATAGCCTTCACCGTGTACTCCTCCGTCACGGCAACACACTCAGTCGACTCTTGGGACCTCCAGAAGTCTCACTCTAACCTCCAAATCCCTCGACTCTCGCCCTAGGTCCACGACTTTTGAAAACAAGAAAAACGGGAAAAACAGGGGAATCAGGGTATACCTTCGATACTCGCTCCGCCGTCTGCACCGCCGTGTGCCACGGTGATCGTTGAGTCCCCTGCAGTCGTCTGCGCTTGCTATTGGCTTGGATTGAGCCACCACACGGCACAACCACCGCCACAGTCCCACGACTCCTCTGTTTTCTCAGAACTCACCGCCTTCCTCCGCCGTGTCTCCGTGCACGATCTCAGTCCCAAACTCGATCACCAACCTCCTCTCTTCTTCCTTTCACTCTCACAACTCACCAGAGTCTCACCCGCACACAAAATTGATCACTCACTCTCAATTCTTCACTCTCTATTTCCAGTTCTTCGAACACACACACAACACACATACACGGGTGCACCCCAAATAATTGGACCGTGCACTCCCTAGAACCAACCAGACCTCCTCCACGTGTCACCAATCCTACCCTTCATCTCACATGTGGCTCAATCTCAACCCTTCATCTGTCCTTATCTGTTGCACACATCCCAGAGCACAAAAGACCAAAATGCCCTTCTGTTTTACCCAAAATTACAACTTTGCCACTACCTTTCTAGACCTGTAACTCCCACATCGTACGTCCGATGAATACGTGCCGCCTGTCATCGAACTCGGGACGACGAGATCTATCTAACGGTCTTAGGTCAACTTACCAAAACCCGTTCGTATAAAAGTCAACGTTTCCCCCCTAATTTCGCCAAATTACGGTTATGCCCCCAATCTTCCGAACATCACAACTTCCTCCTCGGATGTCGGAATCGGGCGTGCCACCTGCCTACGGATTCGTAACGTCCTCAACTACGTCCTGGTCACTGGTCAACTCCCATTTGACCACCCGAAATAAAAGTCAACATTTCTGCCCGACCCAGGGGCAAAATCGTCATTCTAAGTTCCCGGACCCCTCGGGACCACCTAACCCTTGATTAACCTTACTAATCACACCTTAATCACTCTACTTATCCCAATTCTCGGGACGGGTTGTTACAATCAAGATGAGACATAGTGGAGACAGTCCACATCAATTCACGTCGTTCTTCAGGAACGTTAGCGTTCTTATCTCCCCCTAACAGCGGGAAGACTGTCTCATCGAAGTGACAATCCGCAAAACGAGCGGTAAAGAGATCGCCTGTCAAGGGCTCTAAATATCGTATAATGGAGGGGGATTCATAGCCGACATATATGCCCCTCCGGCGTTGAGGTCCCATTTTTGTACGTTGTGGCGGCGCAATTGGCACGTAAACTGCGCACCCAAACACGCGTAAGTGCGAAACATCAGGTTCGTACCCAGTTACCAGCTGTAACGCGGAATAGGGTTGGGTGGCAGTGGGCCTCAACCGGACCAACATAGCTGCATGCAAAATTGCATAGCCCCACGCAGAAATTGGTAGCTTGGTGCGCATAACCAAAGTCCGTGCAATCATTTGTAATTGTTTAATGAATGCTTCTGCGAGACCATTCTGGGTGTGAACATGTGCAACTGGATGTTCAATATCAATCCCAAGGGACATGCAATAATCATCGAAAGATTTCGATGTAAACTCCCCGGCATTATCAAGTCGAATGGACTTTATAGGATAATCCGAATGGTGGGCCCTTAATTTAATGATTTGGGCAAGGAGTTTAGCAAACGCAGCATTGCGTGTGGACAATAGGGTCACGTGTGACCACCTCGTCGATGCATCAACCAAAACCATGAAATATTTAAATGGTCCACATGGTGGTTGGATGGGTCCACAAATATCCCCTTGTATTCTGTACAAGAAAGGGACAGAGTCTTTATCGATCTTTGCATATGATGGTCTAGTGTTCAATTTTCCCATTGAGCAAGCTTGGCATTGTGTGTCACTAAACACTAGGTCCTTATTTGTAAGGGGATGCCCGTGTGATGTAGTGAGGATACGGCGCATCATACCTTGACCGGGGTGTCCCAATCGGTCATGCCATAATAAGTAGTTGCTAGGGTTAGGTAGCTTCCGGCTAGCTATGTGATTTGCCTCAATGGTCCTAATAGTGGTCATGTACAGTCCACTCCTGAGGCATTTTAATTTCTCCAATGTACGCTTCCGGCCATACAAGTTGGATGTTATGCAAAGATATTCCGTATTTTTTTCGGTTGTGGTTTCAACATGATAATTATTAGCTCGAATATCCTTAAAACTCAATAACGTTCTGCTGGAACGTGGGGAGTATAAGGCTTCATCAATGGTAAATACGGTACCATTGGACAACATAAATTGGGCTCTTCCAGAGCCTTCAATCAAGTTTGATTTGCCAGAAATAGTTAAGACCGGGGTGTGGTTAGGCATTAAGTTTGTGAAAAATATCCTATCACGGAGGATGGTGTGTGTAGTAGCACTGTCGGCTAGACAACAAACTTCACCATTTGACATGCCTAACCATCAATATAACTAAAGTAATCAACAATCACATGTATTAAAAAAAATGAATAAATAGATTGAATAATATTCGAGCAAATAACAAAATAAGTCCAAAATAAACTGAATTACCAAACAATGCCCAGAAATAGTAATGAAAGAAATAAATTTTAAAAAAATAATATGCATAAAAAAAACGACACAGATGCGATCATATCCATGGATATGTAAATAACTCAATCCTCATTATGTCCAGCTGCAGTCTGGAAATCGGCAATGGCAAGGGTGGTATCAGCGGGGACTGGTCCTGCTGCAAAATTAGCCTCTCGAGTATCACGTCTAGCATGGTACTGGGCAATAGTTTGAGCTGATGCACGACAGGTGCGGGACCAGTGATCACGACCTCCACATTTATAGCATAGGTCCGGTGGGTTTTGATTCTGGTGGCGACGGACCGGGCCAGGGTTTCTCTCGTTTTGAGCATGCGGACCAGGATGAGCGTGATATCCACCACGTGGACCGAGCTCACGGTTACCACGGCCACGTGGGGCATGGTAATCTTGAGCTCGATCATAGGGGTGTCCACCGCGTCGATTACCACGACCACGAGGGGCATGGTAACCATGTACCCGGTCATAGGGGTGTGCACCATGTGTTGGACGATTACGTCCTCCACCTCTACCACGTCCCCTGTTTCTCCCCCTACGGTTGGCATCGCGAGGTGCAACAGCGTTTGCTTCAGGCAAAGGTGCTGCACTAGTGCCCACAGGTCGGGATTGATCATTTTTCATTAGTAAAATATTGTTCTTTTCAGCGAGCAACAAAGTAGTGATCAACTCCGCGAACCTGGTAAACTTCCGCTCTCGGTATTGTTGCTGCAGGACAATACACGAGGCCGGAAATGTGGAGAAAGTCTTCTCAAGTAGGTCAGTTTCAGTGAGTTCCTCCCCACAATACTTGAGAAGAGACCGGATACGGCATATCTCGGAGTTATATTCGTTTACGGATTTGAAATCCTGAAAACGAATGTTATGCCAATCATGTCTTGCTTCAGGCAAGAATATATCCTTCTGGTGATCGAAATGATCAGCCAGTGAAACCCATAAAGCTCTCGGGGTCCTCTTGACCCAGGTATTCACGCTGCAGTGCGCGATCCATATGCCTCCGAATGAGGATCATCGCATCCGCCTTTTGATGCTCGGAAGCCACATTGTTTTCCTGGATGGTTGAGCGGATTCTTTTGGCGGTGAGATGAAGCTTCACATCTTCTGTCCACTGGTAGTAGTTTCTTCCGGAAACTTCTAGTGCGTCAAAATCCAGTTTGTTGAGATGTGCAATGCTCTACAAAGATTAATGAATATGATTAGTGCTTTGGGAAAGATGCATCCATAAGCAACTAATGAGAACTTCAGGTCCTATAACATGGTATGATAATTCAAGATATTAATGAAGGAAGCTTCAGGTTCCTTTTATTTACAAGTGGTCTATGACATTGATAGATAATATATATAAAGAATTAACTAAATAAGCAAACATATAAGGAAACAATATACAATATGCATAAATATAAATAAATGTTATTTTTTGATCCTTGATTTATGAGTATGGCAATGCTTCAGGCATGCATGAGTTTATGTTTTAGGCCCAAGGAGTACGAAAGAAGATTCTGTTTTTTTTTTTGGGTCGGAGCCGAGCCGGTCGTCGGAGCCGAGCCGGTCGCAGGAGCCGAGCCGGTCGCCGGCGGAGCCAAGCCGCCCAATGGTTCTGGGCCTGCGCCTGAGCTGAGAGTGGGCTGGGCTGGTCCTAGGGCCTTTTGGGCTTCCACTCCCCACTCCTGGCCTACTGGGATTGGGTTGAGTCTTCTGGACTCAATTTGCTAACCCTTCTCGCCTTCTGGGCCCCTTTTTTTTTTTTTTTTTTTCGGGCTGTTAGTTTTGCATTTGGGTTGTTGGGGCTGGGTGGCCTTCAGGGCCTCAGTCTCCTGGGCTGTTTTCATTTCGGGCCATTGAGCCCCCCCCCCGTTTTTTCTTTTTTTTTTCGGGCTAGCCTTCTGGGCTCAGAAAATATTTTTTTTCGGGCCAGTTGGTTTGTTTTTAGTAGGCCTAGTGGGGTCAACCCTCAAGGTTTATGGCCACCAATTGTGGCGGGATTTTAGGCCGGATTGCAGGTGAACAGCCGCAATCCACTCCAATGATAATTTTCAAAATTTTATGTGGCCTTCTGGGCTGTTGAGAATGGTTGAATTTGATTCATGTAATTCATGACTCATGTCAATTAGTCAAAACAACAATTCATGCTATATGCCAAAATAACCAAAACCTAAACATGCTATTAGCCAAAATAATAATTCATGCATCAATTCACACGTACCATATTGTTAAAAAAAACCAAGCAAGTCCATCGAATCATCAACAAGTGGCAGGGAGTTCATAATTATATATTAATAATTATCAATGTATTTTCCTCTAGTCAATTCATCATAGTCAAATGGATTGTCATCATAATAATCCAAACATTATATGAATCAGGTAAAACCAACATCAATAAATTAATTCCTATAATTCAATATCATATGGTAAGTGTATAAAAAAAAATTATCAATTTAACACCAATCAAACCAATTTTCAATTAAATTATCAAGCATCAATTTATCCTATAAATCATGCTTCTAGGGTTTGATTTAATAAAATAAAGATTGAATTTTGAAGAAACGAAAAACCTACTTGATTGAATTGATCCTTCACTTAAGTAATCCTCGTTTCAGAGTTGATCGTGCTGATAACGTATTGTGAAGGAAAATCGGAAGACTTGAATACAGAGGGAATATGTAGAAGCAGAGAGAAAATAATACGTCTGTTTATTTTGGTATTCTCCCCTTAGGGTTTACAAGGATTAACTATCCCTTATATATGGGAGAATAATTAATGAATACAAAAGGACAAAACTACCCAGGGTTTACAAGGATTAACTATCCCTTATATATGGGAGAATAATTAATGAATACAAAAGGACAAAACTACCCCTAGCACCTATTACATAAATAGACATAACAAATAAAATTATTTACAACAATGATGATCATATAACTCTTAGAAAATTGGAATTTTCAGTTCAAATTATCAGCAATTTCAAGACAAGGTATAATAATAAACGTTTGGTCAAACCTTGAATATGATCCAAACCAAATGCATGATGTTCAACAATTCTTACTAGTTGATAAAAACGATGAAGCCGTTTAACTTTGGGAGGGAGGGGAAGGGATTAATAGAATTTCTATTAACAATGCAACTGTAATTTGTGAAATGCTAATAGAACACTAACCTCAGACAATTTTGCAAATTTATTCATGGAGTGAGATATCACAGTTTCTTTCAGTAGTTGGTCATCCAATTCAATTGCTGACAGAGAATGCAACGCAGCAACGTCATCTTCCTGCAACAATCCATGTGATATCTTCTCCAAGAAACAGAGCCTGTAAAAGTCGAATGCCCCTCCAAACCCGGCGCTCAAACCTCACACTGCCGCACCAAATACTACAAGCCCGTGAGAGATGGTGTCATCTCCTCCGACGGTGACCGCAACGTCATCGGTGAAAACGGCATGTCGTACCTTCTTCTGGGGCCGCCGTTCGAGTTCCAGTTCAGCTACTCCGAGACCCCAAAGGTCAAGCCTTTGGCGATTCGAGAACCGGCCTTCTTGCCCTTCGCACCGCCCACAATACCGAGACCCTGACGGGAAAAGCTCCATTGAAGAGCGCCGAGGAGAAGAAGACGAAGTGCAAAGTTCCACTTTTGGACTCGTTTGGTCCACTGGCGCCTGGAACCAGTGGAGTGAAGCAGGTCGAAATGGTGTGACCCGTTGAGCTGGGCAAGTTTCCCAAGCAAGAAAAGCCGAGGGAGTAGATTTTTGGAGAGCCATTGAAGAAATGGGAGGAGAAATTCTTCTCTTGCCGTTCTTATTCTCTAGTCTCCGCCTATGTTTTTCTGAGTTGTTTGAATTCTTACCCAGATGGATATGACAAGGGATACGTTTGAGCATGAAGTTAGTATTGTGTCTTTTTTTCAGTATTTTTTAATTCACATTAATTTTTTTGCGTTTATTTGCAACAATTCAATGAGAATATAATTGAATAATTGAAAACAAGATTTATTAGTTATAACGTTCGCTTTTGGCGTTCTCTATAAATATATACCAATAAGCCCAATATCACAAGCTCCTCCAAAACCCCAAAAAACTAGCTGTTACTCCTTTGCTCTGCGCTCTCTCTCTCAACGTCTCAAAGTCCCAAACCAAATGGCTGCTTCACTGGACACGCCTTCACCTGCCCCCAAGTAGCCTTCCAGCTCATTCATGGCTTCTTCTTCTCCTCTCTTCAGTCCCTCCTCCGACAACCGCTTCTGGAGCTCTCTGCGCACCCGGATTGACGCTCTTCTCGAAGATCGCAACTCCAAAATCCCAATTGCCCAAAAAGGGTAACAGCAAGACCGACAGACACTGTATTTGTTTCATTCAAAGACCATCAATTTTTTCATTATGATCTTTTGTCAAACAGATGACGAGCATCAATTGTAAATATCCTAATTATCTCAATATGGAAGAGACCTACCAGTGTTTTGCAATGCTCTTTGATGCAGTGGATGGCAGAGCAACAATTCTAAAATGGGAAAACAAATCAATCATCTGAAATTAAGCCATCTTATAATGAGTATAAAATTCAAGGAAGATAACAAACTCAAAATTCACCGTATAACACAATTGGATTTGATGGAAAGCATAAAATGAGGGTAATTAGAAAGCCTGAAAATTGGAGTTGTAGGCTATTGTTTTGAAGAGGTTTGTTGAAAGTCTTCTATCAAGCCATCTTATATGTACAAAGCCATCTTATATGTCAATTTAAGCTACAACTCCCACAACCTGCAACCATCTTATATGTTGCCGCATTCTATCAAGCCATTTTGTTTTCTCCCTTATCTTTTCCCATCAGTACAAAGCCTTATTCTCTCCAATTTTTACATTTTCCTACCAACCAAACACATATAAACATCCACTCACTACGATATAAAGAAACCCAAATGACGATAAAAGCAATTAAGCCAAACCCAAGTTACAACCTTTTGAAAGCAGTGACTAAAAGGTCCGTTTTTCGACGATGATAGTGAAAAAGCGAGGAGCCCCTAGATGGATGGTGTGGTGACGAAGATCAAGGAAATGAGATGAAAAAAAAGGAGATGAAGTGCTGTCAAAGAAGTGGAAGGGGAGAAAAAAGAGCAGGATATCGGATCACGCGAGAATGCGCTGGAGAAGAACACCTCAGATGACCACCACCAAATTGAGACAACAATCCATCAAGAATAAATACGGCAATTCACTATTCACAACAAATAAGGGTAAAACAGGAATGGAACTGTTCTAAGAACAGTGCAAACCCTGCTTCAGCTTTAGTATATGTAGGAAGAGAGAAGAAAACAATTCCATCGATGGCCAAAGAGAGACAGAAAGAAGCAACACAGAAGAGAACAATTCCATCGATGGCCAAAGAGAAACAGAAAAGAAAAACAGAGAAGACAACAATTCCATCGATGGGCAAAGGGAAAGGGTACTGGCTTCTCAAGACAGAGCCCGGAGAGTGGTCATGGGAGGACCAAGCAGCCAATGATGGCATATCCAAGTGGGACGGTGTCAAGAATAAGCAAGCCCAGAAGTACCTCAAGTCAATGAAAGTCGATGACCTCTGCTTCTTCTACCATTCCGGTGCCAGGGCTCGCCGCGTGGTCGGCGTCGTGGCGGTTGTTCGCAAATGGTATTCGGAAGGTGGAGATGTTGGATCGGTTGATGTAAAGGCGGTTGGGGAGATGAGGAAGCCGGTGGACTTGAAGGAGATGAAGGGGGAGGAGGACCTCAAGGGGTTTGCTCTGTTTCGGCAGCCCAGACTGTCGGTCGTGCCGGTTCCCGAGGATGTGTGGTTGAAGATTTGTGATTTGGGAGATGGGTATGAAGGTTATGGCGAGGAATTCAAGGAGGATGATAGTGATGTCGGGGCTGATGGTGAGGCTGTTGACGAAGGAGATGACTGAAAGTGACATTAGGGGTTCTAAATTTGTGCACAGAAGGTGTTTGTGACTATGTCTCAATCACCCTCGTTCCTTGTATTTTGAATAGCTAGTACTCCTAGTAGTCTTTATGTAATTGACCAGTTATTTGCTGATAGTGAACCCTTTAGCTACCTAATTTCTATTGTGCTTAATCAATTTCAGGGCAAGTTCATTTAGATTTTTTTTTGTCAATGAAGTTCATTTAGATTTTAAGTTATCATTTCGCAAAATTTGATGGGGATGGACCTCCAATTTTCCTTGCTAATCTTCCATGGAAAGGGTAGAAATATCATCGGACAATTTTTTCAATAATTCTTACATCTTAAAAAATTTCTCCTTCCAATGGCATCTGATTCGCCATAGATGTGATCTTCTTGCAGTAGTACGCAATGCTTTCACTTTTTTGTTCATCTCTAATTTCTCAAATTTTCTTCTCAATATTTGAAGCCAAATTTCTTTTGATTTGTTTGCTTTCGTAGCTTATCTGTATTTCATTAAAAATGAATCATATATCTTAGTATACTTGTATTTCAAGTTCTTAACCAAATTAGAATATTTGGTAGTTTTATTATATATTAATTTTTTTTATTTCTCACTAAAAAAAATCGCCTAGACTCTTGTCTATATACTTTCTTAGAAACTGTAACGTTATTTCGAACATTGTATGTTGATGCCATAAATTGTATCGACGAAATCGTAAAGACTATGCACGTACATCAATACGAAAATACATATGTGGTGCAAATCGGGCTACATCCACAAAATTCAATTTTATCCGATATTATTATTGATAATATTTGTATTATATTGTATATTGGCTTTGAGCAATTGAGAGAATGAGTGAGTGGTACGAGGTTGTCTAGGGATAGTTCCTCTTAAATAAACAAAGGCCTAGACCTCTTTTAGTTCGTGGGCTTCATAGTGGACTTAGGCCTCAAGTGGGGAGTGAAATTGTATATACATAAAAACCTACCTAGTTAATATATGTATAATGTGGAAAAAAAAAAAATAGTGCAAAGAAGATTACGATGTGTAATGATCATACTGCTACTGGAACTTTAAGGGCCTCAAGTATCTTGTCATCCAGCTCAAATTTGATGTCTTTCTTGTCCCTCCCAATCTTCAAGGACTCTTCGAATAGCTCCTTCAAGTCTTAGGCGAGGTAAGTGGTCGATTTCCATCCCAAAATTTCCTTGGCAGCTCTTGGATCTGCATAGAAATCCTGCAAAGTATACCAAAATTAAAAATATTCTCATGCGAACAACAATGTCAAGCACAAAGAAACCACAAATCTCTCAGTACCATCTTACCAACAGCTTTAGGATCATAATGCACGATGTTAACCGGGCGTCCGGCTGCTTGAGCAGCAAGTTTTGCGAATCCATCTAGAGTAACAGCACGGTCACTCACGCAGTTGAAAATGTTGCCAGATGCAGCGTCCGGCTTCTCAACTGCTAGAGTGATCATGAAGGACAGGTCCCGCACATGGGAGATGTTTGTAAGTTGCAGCCCAGAACCAAGGATTGGAATCGGCCTGTTCCTCACAATTCTTAAACAGAAAACGTTAGAGAACACCATAGCCATAATGGGGAACAATATATCATGAATAAATTTGAAAACAACTTACGATCGAAGAACCACTCCTCGCAATCTTTGCTGTTGCTGGAACCGAACATGTATGGGGGGCGAAATATTGCCCAGCTGCTGAATATCTCTGCAATGTATTTCTCCACAGCAACATGACTCGCATCAGCTTTCACAGCATCCTACAAAAATTAAAAAAGATGAGATTTTTAGTTCAGTAATGCAATGAATTGATGTTGGGATTTTTGCAGATCATACTCCTTCAACATGAGGAAGCTCCTCAGTAGGCTTATAAATCCCAGCGCTACTTATGTACAGGAATTGCTTCACACCAGAACTCTTCGCCCAATCTGCCACAAGCCTGAGTTTGAAAAAAAAAAAAAATTATTAGATATGGACCGTCACACTGACACCTTTTTTGTTGCTGTTAGTACATTTGAAAATGGGATTTGAAGGAAATTGAGAGACCTGACAGTGTCCAGATCTTTGCCATTGTTTTCCAACACAACATCAAAGCTTGCTCCTTGGAAAATGTTTCCGATCTCGGCCGGAGTTCCCCACACCGTGTGTCCTCCGGCACTTACAATTTCCTTACAAGAAAACAAAGTCAATGCAAATTATCAACATTTCGAATTACAATGATGATCAATCCCATATTGAAAATTAAGGCATAAAACTGTGACATGTAAATAAAATGTTGAGATATTAACTGAGAATCTGGTAAATGGGGGCTTCTTCATCTTGTCGGAACTCTCTTCACCGACAGTCAAGATAGTGACATCATGACCGGAACCCAGAAGCTCTTTTGCGGAGTAGAATCCAATGATGGCGTGGCCGCCGCTATTTGTGTTGACAATCAGGACCTTTTTATTGTCTGAAGCAGAAGCCTTGATGCTATAGGAACAGGGCTTGACGCGTCTGGAAGTTGTGGCAGGATATGCGAGAAATGAACGAGAAATGGAGAGGGAAGAGCAGAGGGTGGAGGAAGAGGCGGAGGAGGAGAGAGTGGCGGGGAAGAGGAGAGAGAGACGGCGGAAAGACGGTGGAGAAAAAGAGCAGAGAGGATGATGATGAAGCAAGAGTGGCCATTGTTGATTACCAGTCTATTGCTGATTGTATGAGAGCCAGCAATTTTTGGTCTAAGATAAAGAAGAAGAAGAAGAAAAATAAAAGCCCGAATAGGATTTTTTTTTTTGTTTTGGTTTTTTGTTCGAGCTCATTAAAGTTTTAGCTTTTTCTTTATTATATTTATACGATGATGGAGTGGAATTTGGGTTAAGCCATGAAATAAGAACATCGAACTCCACTCAGACATAATTTTCATAAGAATATCGAATTTCACTCAGACATAATTTTTCGTAAAAGCATTACGGACACAAGCGTACTAATCAAAACATTGCTACTCAAAAGTATTTAGAAGAAACACAATCTAACAACCATTAAACTTGAGATCTCTCACAGATACTAGTAAATCGTAGTGCTATTGATATCTCATTGATTAGAGTAGCCTTAGGTTTACGTTTTTGCATTTTGCATTTTGCATTTTGCTTAAGTTTATGTTTTTACATTTATATAAGTCAAACTAAGATGTAAATAAAAGATCATATAACGGTGGGGTGTTTATTAATTATCTTAACAACCAATTATTGATTAGATTCATATTAGAATCAAACCAAGATTTTACCCAAAAAGGGCTCTTGTTTTTATGTTGTGATTCTTATTTTGTTTACTAGATCACCAAAGCACAAGAAAGAAAAGAAAAGAATAGAATGAAAGTTAATAAAATAGGGAGTGAAAATTAGCCAACCAAGCAAAGAAGATCAAAACATTGTGAAAAAAGGACATCAAGAAATGCAACGTTTGGAGTGTGCTATTAAGGACTCAAACATCACAAAAAATGCAACAAAATGCTATTAAGATTTTGAGCAATAATCACCGATATGATAACATCACAAAAAATGCAACAAAATGCTATCAAGATAATGCGAATATCTTAATAGATTAATAAATTTATTCAAATTACCACATGTAATAAAACAAAATTATGTACACATATTAGTAATAGATTGTTATCATAAATCCAACTCACCAAGATGACGGAAAAACGGGCAAAGTTGTGGACCAGATCCAGTTAGAGTAGAAATCAATAATAAATTGAATAATTGAAAACAAGATCTATAAGTTATAACGTTCACTTTTGGCGTCCTCCATAAATATACACCAATAAAGCCATTAAATAAGCCCAATATCACAAGCTCCTCCAAAACCCCAAAAAACTAGCCGTTACTCCTTTGCTTTGCTCTCTCTCCAATTCTCAAATGGCTGCATCACTGGACACGCCTTCACCTGCCTTCAAGCAGCCTTCCAGCTCATTCATGGCTTCTTCTTCTCCTCTCTTCAGTCCCTCCTCCGATAACCGTTTCTGGAGCTCTCTGCGCACCCGGATTGACGCTCTTCTCGAAGATCGCAACTCCAAAATCCCTATTGCCCAAAACCCCCCAAATGCCGATCCCTCTATGCCCAATGAAATTGTAAGCATCCATTTTTCACTTCTTTTTTTTCCTTCAAATTGTTTAACTTTGGCTCAGGCTCAATTTGGGTTTCTGTTTTTAATTTTGTTTGTGTTTTTCTTTTAGCGAAAGAAGAACGTTGGAGAATCGAGACGTCCGAGAGAATCGAAGGAGGATTCATTGCTCTTGATGAGAGGGTTTGACTCCATAGCTCAAACTCTATCTCAGCTGTCAAATACTTTAGAAAATGCTCTTCAGGTAAAGTTCAAATCTGTCTTCTGCTCAAAGTCTGAACTGTTAGTAGTTTTATCAGTTTATAGATTCAAAAATTTGGGATCTGAAATGGAAAAGATATTAAACTGGAACATGTTTGTTCGGTGTGTTTATAGGGAGCAAATGATCTAGCTAAGCCACCCAGATTAACAGAGATATTCCAGAAATTGGAGCGTAAAGAGAAGAACTTGGAAGAGCACAAGAATGCAGAAGATCCCCATGTAGGATTCAAGAGAAAATTTGAAAACAGCCATTGCTCAGAGGAAGAAAATGAGGAAGAACCAAAAGATGGGAAGCTCAAGAAAGCCAAAAATGTTGGTTTCGTTTTTCTCTTTTTCTTTTTCAGTGTCATGCTGGTTTATCTGTTCATTTTAATCTGTGTACAGCTTGCAATTTCTATGGCAACCAAAGCCGCTTCATTTGCCAGAGAACTCAAGTCAATAAGGTCGGATTTATGCTTTATGCAAGAGCGCTGTGGTCTGCTGGAGGAGGAGAATAGGCTGCTCCGGGACGGGCTGGATAAAGGGTTGAGGCCTGAGGAAGATGATCTGGTAAGAAACAACTTTAACCTGAAACCCAAAACCCGAAACCCTAATCAATTGTCTTAATGGAATGTTTGGTGCTGTTGATGTAGGTGAGGCTTCAATTGGAGGCACTTTTAGCTGAGAAATCAAGATTGGCAAATGAAAATGCAAATCTGGTTAGGGAAAACCAATGCCTTAACCAGCTTGTGGAGTACCATCAGCTCACCTCCCATGACATGTCTGCCTCATATGAACAAGTTTTAGAAGGTTTGTGCTTAGACTTCTCGTCTCCACCACGACCGATAGCAGAAGAGGAGGAAAATGAGCGTGAAGATCCTGATAATCAATATTCTCAGACAACCCAAACTAGTCTTTTCGACTTCTCTGCCTCCCCCAACGATGAGCACGAGACTACCAGAGATCAGCAGCAAATTTGCCGTTAGCGATTTTCCGATGTAAATTTTGATGCCACAGTCGTCTACTGCTACGCAATGTTCATTCTTTATCATCCAATTTATGTAAATATTTCCCTCGGAAATAAAGATTGAGAATAAAGATTCTGAATTCTTCATTAGAAACCAAAGCCAACAAAAGTTCAGCCAAACAGAGTTTCATCCAAAATCAGATTAACTACCAAGTTGCTACCCAGTTCCATATTTTTTACAAGAGGCAAAAGAACTAATGATCACGGTTCCCTTCACACTGGATTTTTTAACTTTTAGAGGACTGTTTCCCTATCAAGGGACTTCAGATGGCGAACTTAATGTTGTTTTTTTCTAAATTATTAATTGGAAGTTGTTCAAGAGGTTCGACATTTATGGGCGCTCAAAACAGGCTGATCAAGAAATTTGATTTTTGGGAAGTGAAGTATTTCATTTTCTTCTAGGACTCACAGAAATGGCTCTTATGGTGCCACAATCTGTTCTGCACACGACACACATTGTTTATCATCCAATTTATGTGACAATTTTCCCTGCAGACCTCTTAATTGTTACGAATAATCAAACTTCAATAACATGGTACTTGTAAACGTAGAAAGCTTGAGGAGAATAAAGAATAAACTTCCGAATTCCTCATTAGAAACTAAAGCCAACAAAAGTTCAGACAAACAGAGTTTCAGCCAAAATCATATCAACTACCAAGTTACTACCGAGTTTCATTTTTTTACAAGAGGCAAAAGAACTTATGATCACGGTTTCCTTCACTGGTTTTAGCCTTTTAGAGGATTTCCGATGGCGAACTTCCGATCCTGGGCCGTTCAAGATGACGCATTTACACATTTTTCATTAGCTTTTGATAAAGCTGAGACCATAATAAACACTCCACCAATTGCAAAAGTCCCTTTCTCAAACTACAGCCAAACAAACAAAGCAAGACAATCATGAATGAAGCAACATCGAGTCCTTAAAGACAAATAATGGGCTTGAATTCCATTAAACACAAAGCAGATTAGTGAATGTTCAACCATGATTTGGTAATCCTAATTGAAATGGAAATTCATGGTTGCAAAATTGTTCTTACCCCTTCAAGTTTTGCAAGAGCAACATCCAACTTCGAAGAAAGTTGGCTGGCTTTATTTGTCAACTCCTCATTCTGACATACAAAAGACATTAGAACCCCTTGGCAAGAAGATAGATAGTTAATCAAAATAAGTGAAAAGAATCACCTTCTTTTGGGCGTTTATATATAAGCTCTTGTATCCCATTTCAGGGCTTTTGGAGAAGACCGGTCTTTTCTTCTTTTCCTGATTCGACATCTACAAAAAAAACATTGTTTTTAATAACCAACACAAATAATTGATAGATGAAAACAAAACATTCTTACAGATTATAGATACATAATTATACCTGTGGATTCTGTGGCTCACCAAGGTATTCCTCCTCAAGAGGAAGCTCATCTTCCATCTCACCATCACTAATTGTTAAGTCTTCAGTCGCAGGCTCTATGTTTCTGCTGCTGTTTTGAACTGGTGTGGTAGCATTTCGGATGCGTGAAGAACGCCTGACAGCGGCATTGGTAGGGTTTGGTCTTTTTCTTAAATGAGATGATGACTTGGAAGATTTTTCTTGCATCGTTCCCTCACACACAGTTTCAGATGGTGGATGTGTGGCTTTAGGCTTTCATTTGAACAATGCAATAACAATCTATCAGTCGACATTTTATAATCAAAACATAGGATGCCACAAATACGTAAATCAACTAGTTTATACATCAAAGAAACATATTTGTCTTCAAACGAAAATCCCTAATCCAACCAACATCCCAAACACAAATAATCAAAAAGAACAAACCTTTGACCCCTAAAAGATTACATAATAACAAATAAACAAGTACAGAGACAAAAATTAACATCCCCAAAAAAAGGAGCAGAGTGAAAACAACAAACAAACAGAAAAAAAATTAAACTTTAACCATGAATCACAAATAAATAAGTAAATAAAAAACAAAAATCAGAAGAAACACATGGATCGCAGCAACACACCTAAGGCAGGAACATAGAATATTCATGTTTTCCTTTTAAAAAAAAAATAACCCAACAAATAAAAAAATGTGGATGTTTCAGCAGAAACAAGCCTTTTGTTTTGTGTTTGTAAACAAAAAGTTTGAGGCTTTAGAAAACGTCGGTGAATTGTAAATTTAAAGAAGTTAAAGGAAAGAGAAGCCTCACCGTGCGAGCCATTTCTTCTTTCTTTGAAACAGCTGATTTCCTAGTCCTACCCATATCCCTTCCCTCTTTGCCTCCCTGTAAGTCTGATCGGTAATTTTTTTCAGAAGGGCTATTCTGAAGGTTTTGCTGAGATGGTCTTTTACTCTGCCGGGTCTGTCATTGGGAACATGCAACGATGAAACGGTAACTTCAATTCGAGATTTATGAGCCTCCCTTAATTTTGACCCTTGATTCCGTTGCCTTATTTACATCAATCAATTCTAGCCCTTCGTTTTGTAACTTTACCAATTTACCATTTCCATCTGTTTATTGTACACAGATTCTTTTTCTTTTCCAGAGTGGCGGAATTCGAAGAAACAATTTTTGTGGTTTTGAGGTAATTATTAAAAGCTTGGTGGCTCATTCAATTCATGAGTGAATATTTATTAAGATAATTTATTTCGGAAATGACCAATATTAATCTTAATATTTTCTGGATATACCATTTGTTTATAATACGATATTATCTACTTGATTAACATTTTTTTAATATCTAATTCACACAATGACTTGTTATTTTTTTATTTTATAAATACTACGAAATGTCCCTATATTCAAAAGATGAATTTAACTTGCGTTCAAAGCGGGTCGTTATTACTTTAGACATATTGACATAGACATGCTCCTCCAATCCTCCTCCTCTTATACATTTGAAATCGGGAGTTTAAATTAGGAGTGAACACGAATCCGTTAAAATAACTAATTGATCTATCTCAAACCGTTATTTATCCAATGATTTAATTTGACCAGTTAAAAACTAAACGGTTTGAGAATCCAAACCATTCCGTTAGTAACAATTTGGATTTAAATTTTCATTTTAAAAATCTATTAAATCCAAACCGAACCGTGAAACAATATATTGATTTTTATTAATTTTTTAAATTTATTATTAATAAAAAGTAAAAATAATAAAAATAAAAAAATACTTAAATGTACCTATATAAGTACATGTATACGTAGATAAGAGTTTATAAAAGATTATTAAATAGTAATGTTTGTTTGATAAATCTTAATATAGTAGTAATGTTTACAATTCAGTACAACGCAAATTTAATACATAGAATTCTGAGTATTGATTATTCTGTTTTTTTTTTTGTATCTTTACTTCTTTTTTATGTCCTTAATTTTTTTTTATTCCTAACGGTTTAGATAGAAACAATTTTATTTTTGAGGCATAAACTCTTTTGGTAGCGAGAAGACTAGTGAATGTTTAATGACAGCAAAAAGACTCTTTTGGCAGCGAGAAGACTCATACGTTTAGTGACCATCCACATCCATCACGTAGTTAAGAGCATTTGCACCGTAAAAGTTGAAAATAATAAATCTCAATTTCGAGAGTTAGTTCCTAGCAACTAGCAAGTAGAGAATCTGTTCTGAAATTTACTCTAGGTCAAGGTTAGCGCCTAGAGGTGACCATGGAGCTGAAATTCATCTTCTACAGCATTATTAGGGGTGGCAATGGGTCGTGTCGTGTCGTGTCATGAATTTTGTTTTACCCATTTATACCCAACCCGAATCCGACCCGTTTAATAATCGTGTCAAGAATGTCCAACCCGAACCCGACCTGTTAATGACTCGTGTAACCTGTGTAACCCGTTTAACCCATTTAATAAACAGAACATACTCAAAACTCAATTAACCTATGACCTGTTTGACCCGTTTAACATGTTTAACCTATTTTAATTATAAGATTTAATAGATATTTAGGTAGGTAAATAGGTAGATATATGAGTTAGTAATGACACGTTTATTAAATGAGTCAATATATAAGCTAATATACGGGTTAACCTGTTAACCCGAAATCTACCTATTTATTAAACGGGTTAATAAGTCATTTATACGGGTTAATAGGTTGACCCTAAACCCACCCGTTTAATAAACGGGTCATAACGGGTTGACCCGAAAATGACCCGAAATTTTAATCGTGCGGGTTGACCCGGATAAATTTCGTGCGGGTTTCGAGTCGTGTCAAAAATTGTCACCCTTAAGCATTATTGCCCCCATAAAATTTAGGATAATCTATATAAAAGTATCTAAACTATATGGTCGATTTCAAAAGGTACCCGAACTAAAAAAAGTTTCAATTGCGGACCCAAAACTATATTATCAATTTTAAAAAGGTGCCTCCATCACAAATTCAGTCTAAAACTCAGCTAAGTGTCTATGTGACAAATAGTAAATGTCACTCGGCATCTGATATGACAAATTTTGAAGGGGCAATTTGGGAATAGTCATAATTTATCATCATCATCATTTTTCTTCCCCAATTCATCATCTTCATCAATAATTATCACAATTCAATTTTCTCTCCCCAATTCATCATTTGCATCCACCATATCATCACCACATCATCTTAATCTGGATTTCTATGAATTAGAAACGAAAATTCAAACCCAATCAAGAAAAAAAAAACTCAAAACCATCATCAATCCAAACCCAATCTTTGTCTGGGTTTCTAATCCTAACGTTTTTTTCTTCATTTTCCCCCGATCTCGGGTGTCCTCATTTCACCTAAATCAAGCAAAAGCAAGCAACTCCTCATTGTTTCTCTTTGAGTCTCTAATCTGCGACTCTGATAATTTCAGATGATTTAAATGGATGGCTTCGATTGCCTCCCAGACTCCCTCATGCTCCAGATCTTCGACTTCGTCTCCGACATCAAGAACCTCATCCGATGCCGCACCGTTTCCAAGCGATTAAACTCACTCATCCCCAAATCGACTTGCTCCTCTTAATGATCGATCATTTCATCTCATCAGATGATTCAAATGGACAGCTTCGATCACCTTCCAGACTTCATCATCCTCCAGATCTTCGAATCTGTCTCCGACATCAAGACGCTCATCCATTACCGTGCCGTTTCCAAGCGATTCAACTCGCTTGTCCCCCACACCGACTCGCTCCTCTTAATGGCCGACTACATCATCTCCTCTGATTCTGAATCAGAGTTTGACAATGAAGATGTCTCGCAACTCATCGTTGCCTTCCTCAAATCGATACTCAAGTCGATCCATGACCTCTTTATCTTTTTTGATTTCATTTGTTTGGTTTAGGGACCTGGGCAGACTTCGTATTATCAACTATCTGGGTTTCTATGAAATCGACCTTTGAAATATCCCAATTTGTTTGGTTTCATTTGTATTTATTTTTCGTATTACCTTTTTTATTTGGGTTCTGAGTTGGTTTTCTATTTCTAGATTGCATTTAAAGGCTAGGATGAGATCTATTTTGAGTCCTGAGAGATGGAATTGGATGTTTACCTTCAATCAGGGGTTCAGGGCTATCCAAGCTTATTCCAATAGTGTGCTTTGCAACCGTTTTGTTGTTGAGCTGGGTTGTTTGGGTTTTCTGCACGTGGTTCCATTTTGGAGGAAGAGAGAAGATGAACTGGGTTTATTGCAGGATGGTTCCATTTCGAAGGGAGGGAGAAGTTGAGTTTTTTTTTTCTTGATTGGGTTTGAATTTTGGTTTCTAATTCATAGAAATCCAAATAAAGATGATGTGGTCATGATATGGGTTTATTGCAGGATGGTTCCATTTCGAAGGATAGGAGAAGTTGAGTTTTTTTTTTCTTGATTGGGTTTGAATTTTGGTTTCTAATTCATAGAAATCCAAATAAAGATAATGTGGTGATGATATGGTGGATGCAAATGATGAATTGGGGAGAGAAAAAATTGAATTGTGATGATGATTGATGAAGATGATGAATTGGGGGATAGGAAGAAAGGATGACGATGATAAATTATGACTATTCCCAAATTGCCCCTTCAAAATTTGCTCACATCAGATGATGAGTGACATTTACTATTTGTCACATAGACACTTAACTGAGTTTTGGACGGAATTTGTAATGGATGTACCTTTTTGAAATCAATAATATAATTTGGGTACGCAATTGAAACCTTTTTTAGTTCGGGTACCTTTTGAAATCGATCATATAGTTTGGGTACTTTTATTTAGTTTGTCCCAAAATTTAAAGATTGTGAAATCCTAACAAAAGTTGGGGCTAAGAGGGGAATGCAGAAACAGGTGTGATCATCAAGTGATTCCTACAACAAACATTTTGAATTTTTTATGTAGAGAAAAGATTGGCTAGTTACCGTTAGTCATCTAGCGGTTAGTAGGTTAAGTTGACAACGAAATGTGAAACATACCTCATTCCAATTCTCTTGTAATTCCAGGTCTTGGAGCTGCTGGCACATTCGTCTTCAGCAACCGCTGATGAAAGACTTCCCAACATTTGGATTCCTGCAAATATCATAAGTCTTACCTGTTTGTATAAAGGAATTCTTATCAAATATCATAATTCTTATATGAACCATCAATTGATAACTGTAAATGTCCTTGGGATCAAGGGAACTCTATGGTTTCGGGTTTCCCATTTAACTCATTCATATAACATAAGGCTTATTTTGTTTGCCCAAAGCACTTCCCTAAAAACTCTACACCTTTTTATGGAAGAAATCCATGAAGTTCGATTACTTCCTACAATAAATACTCGTTCCAGAACCTTTGACAAGTGTTATCAGATTAGATAAAATCAATCATTGATTAGATACATTCATATATGAACACCATCCTCTTTGACAGTCTGCAACACTAGGCGAAGACAGAAAATTATTGTGGTTCCTAATTCTTGTAAAGTTTGTAGAAATAATTGTAGCAAAATTAAAAGCTAGAAAGAATGTAAAAGCAACTCACCACCCTCAGAAAGAAGTCCTTTGGCTCTGGGTTTGACATTCATGTCTGCTGCTAATGCTCCAGCTAACCGGCCTTCACACGCCACTGCCGTTGCCACATTTGAAGTAATCATATTTTGCTATGACGCTTTAGGTTAAGGGAAGCTAGGATCACTTATGTGGGTACCATTCCAAGTTTTCCATTGGAGAAGACACCCTTCATTCCCTCCCAAGCATCCCAATCTGCCATGGAACTGTGGAAACCATGTTTCAATGTTCAACATCAAAACCCTTTTCCTATTACCAAGCCATAAACCCATCTGTTCATAAGAAAATGATAAATTTCTACAAACATAGCGTCCATTTTCAGTTCCTAATCCTGAAGGGTAAAGAGTGTATTCTTTTCAATGACAGCTCATGGGTTATAAGCATAATAATTATCAAGTCCCGAGCTCAAACAGCCCCGGAACCATAATATTTGCTTCACCAATAACCCTTACAAGAGCACTCACCATCTTTAAAATGGTGAAACCTATTCCTATCTCTTACAATAATCTCTCTGTTAAAGAGTTTAGATATCATTTTGTAACATCGTGACAATCCCAACACACCCTGAGGTTCTTCACAATCCTAATTGACACATCTTCTTTTAAACTGATCAAACCAAAATCAATCACAACCTTCTCACTATGTTTACACAATGCATCCTCTTTCTCTTCTTCTTCTATATCAATGAGCACAGGGTTGGTGTTGGCCACGTACCCTGCTAATTTCAGCCGCCTAGAGATTTCTCCCAACATTATCTCAATTTCATTATACCTAGGATGAGACTTGTCCCCTACAAAGAACTCATGAACTTCACCATCAACCTCTAGGACACTACAGCCAGGAAGCTTCCTCACTCCTTTGGCCTTCATATTCTGGCGCACATTACTAACCCCATCCCAAAGCTTGGAATCAGCATATATATTGGCCAAAAGTACATAAGCCCCATGATTCTTGGCCTCTAGTTCTACCCTTCTTGAGGCAAGCTCACCTATTTCCATATTCTTGTACATTCTACTAGCATTAAGCAAAGCCCCCCAAGCACCAGCATGAGGCTCCATTGGCATGTTGTTTAAGAAGTTCAGGGCTTCATCTAAACGCCCAGCACGGCCATATAAATCAACCATGCACCCGTAATGCTCCAGCTCAGGTTCAATCCCATACAATTTCCTCATTGACTCAAAATGTTGACGACCTTCATCAACTAGTCCAACCACACTACAACCTCTTAGAACTGAAACAAATGTAACTTCATTTGGTTGAACCCCTTCTTTGTTCATAAGTGAGAAAAGCTCAAGACACTTCTCACCGAATCCATTCATAGCTAGCCCCCCCAAGGCAGTACTCCACGTATACACTCTTTTCTTTCATCCCCCAAAACACCTCCATGGCCATATTATGGTCCCACATTTCGCATACATGTCAATGAGTGCAGTCCCCAATGTCACTGTCATTCGTAGCTTGTTTCTCTCTATATATGCATGAGCCCATCTTCCATGATCCAATGCCCCCAAGTGGGAACATGCCGATAAGACTGAAACCATAGGCATCTCATTGATTCTAACACCCTCCATTTGCATCAAATGGAACAAATTCAAGGCGTCCAGAGACTCCCCTGCAATCATCGCATTCCAAGCAATAGGATCCTTTTGAGGCATTTCATCAAACAGCTCCCTTGCAAAACCAACATCGCCACGTCTGGCACAAGCACTCACCATTGCAGTCTGACATACCAAATCAGGGTGAACTATTTCTCCAAACACTTGATGACACGAATGTAAGCAACCCAATTCAGCATACATGAAAATCAACCCGCTTTGAGCATGTGGGTCATTCTCAAACCCATGCTTAGTCAAGGCACCATGAACCGAAGGACCAGTCTTACTTGCCAAAAGCCGTGCACAAGTGCGAACCAAGAAGTTGAAAGTGTAGTTATCAGGTAAGAGATTGTTACTGGATTGCTGAATTCCGTTGTAAAAGTGAAAGCTTTTAGATGGTGTGGAGCTTTTGGAATAGTCTCTGATCATAGAGTTGAAAGTGAAGACTGTTGGGTTTTGACATTGATTGGAATATCCAAATTGATGGGGTTTTTGAGTGCGACGGTGGCAACAAATTGGCCAGAAAGATAAGGATCATTGAGAAGACCGTTAATAAACAGTTAGGAGTGGATTTGCTTAAGTTCTTTGAGGGTAGTGCATGAGTCGAGTAGTGAAATCGTTGGGTGTTTTGCTATCAATCTCAGGGAGCTCATGACTTGCAAATCATGATGTTCTTCTGCTTTTGAGAGGCAATATGTAGCACTGTATCAAACTGTGAAAAAGTACCTAATTGTTATTAGCGATAGTATACTAATACTGCACTTTCAATGTCAGGAAAACATTGACAGAAAAGAGCTTGGATTTACATATTTCCCCGAAACAAAGAAAACTAACATTGGGTTCCTACTAAGAATATGAGCTGATAGCAATAATCATCAAATGCTCTAAAGAAGTGAAGCCCATCCAAAAAATTTCACTTAAAAACAAATATCTAAAAACGAACGTATATTATTTGCTTGCTACCCATAATTAACTACACCCAGACCAGTATATCAAGAAATACAACAAAAACTAAGAACAAACCACAACATATCTGAGCAAGAAACAGAAGATGAACCTTTTTTATCAAATCCCAACCGAGAAATGCAACAATGCCATGGCAAGTGAGAACAGATAAACAAGAAGATAGTAAATAAGAGTAGAAAGATAACTTACAAAGATTCTTCTTTTTAACGAGTTTGGCGCCAGATCTCTTTTAATGCACATTTCTGTGGCAAACAGTCAGAGGAAGGCAGAGAGAGCTGTTCTTTCTTTGCGAAATCCCCTCACCAATTTGATGTAGTTGAGGACAATATTTGGGGCATGGGTTTCCGTGACCCGACCAGTTTTCTACTATTCTGAGCCCATAAAGCTGGCCCATCATCAATTTAACGTCCACTCTCTTTGATGAACCGTTTCCCCCACCTCAAAACGATGAGAAGATAAGATATCAATCATTTGCATCTTCTTCTTCTTTAATCCGTACTATGTTTCTCTGTGTCTGAAGAGTGAAGACTCTTAAACCAAGGTTTCCCATGGTACCTCTACTTTCCTTCCACCCTTACAGAACGCAGCCTCTCTTATTTGCACCAAGTTCGACCCCAATTCTCCACGCATACCTCTCTCGTATCAAATCCCAACCTCCACGACGAACCCAATTTATCATTTCATCGATCTCGCAACACTCAAATCAATTCACCAACCAAAACCCTCAAATCCCACAGAATCAGCCTCCGAGAACTCAGTTCCCTGGCGGGTACAAGCGTCCTGAGGTCAAGGTCCCCAATATTGTACTCCAATTAGACCCTGACGATGTCTTAGCTGGTGACGATGCCTTGGATTTGATCGACAAGGCCGTATCGAAGCGGGTTGGGATTCTGGTGCTCAACGGTCGTGAAGCAAGTGGTGGCAGGCTCTACGAGGCCGCCTGTAACTTGAAGTCGGTGGTTAGGGAGCGCGCCTACTTGTTGATCTCCGAACGCGTTGATATCGCGGCCGCAGCTAATGCCAGTGGGGTTGTGCTTTCCGATCAAGGTGAATTTTCAATCTTTAGCTCATTTTATTGCTTGGGTATTGGATATTATGTTAGTAGAAGCTACTGGTGTGACTTAATGAAACAGCTGGATCAATCTGTAGCTGTCAACTTCTACCGTCGCAACTTCATTCCGTGATTAATATATATATATATATATATATATATATATATAACATAACCTCTTTCTTTGCGTTCATCTTGATATGCTGGCTTATTGTTTTTTATTTGGGATTACGTAGTTCTTAATCTTTTATGAATCAAACAAGCTAATGGATGATATTGGAACATGAATACTCTATTTCAAGTTTGAATCATTATATATTTTGGTTCCATTTGTTTATCCAAAACATAAGTCTACATAGTTGATGTGTTTTTTCTTCATACATAGGTCTTCCTACCATTGTAGCCAGAAGCACAATGATGGCTTCCAGATCTGATTCAGTTGTTCTTCCTTTGGTGGCTAGAAATGTGGAAGACATAGATGGTGCCGTAAATGCATCCGGTTCTGAAGGAGCCGATTTTCTTATATATGTTATTGGCAGACAGGAAAACAACATTGTGGCACTGAACTCTCTGTTTAGAAATGTGAAGATACCAATATTTGTCATGTTCACCTCATATGATGATTTATACCTGGAGGTGCCAGCATTACTCAAATCTGGCGCTAGCGGATTAGTTACATCTTTGAAACATTTCAGGCTGCTTGGTGACGAGGGTTTGAGACAATTGTATGACATAGTGTATATGAATAATAGTCAAACACAGGATGAAGTTGAAAACTTCAGTAAGCTCGCATCTTTTAATGCGCATAGTGGTCCTGACAAGAACAACAGTGTTGCTGGATTTGTTAAGTTGGAGGATAGAGAAAAACAGTTCATAGAAACAGAGAGATCAGTGCTGCTGAAAGCAATAAATGTCATCCAGAAAGCTGCTCCACTGGTGATATTTTAATTGAAAATTTTGGTAGTTGATGTTAATCTTAAGATAATCCTAAGAATCATTCATGTTTAGTTTTATATTTTGTGATGAATAATGGAATATTGATTTTGAATGACAGATGGAGGAGGTTTCGCTTCTTATTGATGCGGTTTCTCAAATTGATGAGCCATTTTTACTGGTTATAGCGGTAATTGTGTGCTGAACTTCAACAAATTGTGGTTCCAGGGATTACATTGGTATTAGCTCTATATTTCCTGTAAATATTTTTCCTTTCTTGATAAAATTTAGAATCAAGGTGGCCTTTGATAATGCTTATGAGAATTACTTAATAAATGTTCTATGATAAACTTCTAGGCTTTTAATGTTTTAAAATAGAGACCTAACAAGCAGCCTGATTCCACGTAGCCTTAAACTGACTATTAGCCTATTAGGAATCTGCTTCTCTATCTTCCTTGAACTATATGTTTGGCTGCTGCATCTTGCCTACACTTATTAAACATCCATTTGTCTTTGGAGACTCTAATCTACCCTTGTTGAATTGGATTCTTCCGAGCTACTGTTTAGGTGGTGGAGGATTACTAGTTCAAAAATAATTATCACCTGTGATTGGTTTCAGCTTGAAGGAATTTTTTTTTTGATGGTGTGTTATTTCTCCAAAATGAGCTTTGTTTATGCCACGGTTTCTATTAGAATGTTTCTGGTGGTTCTCCTATGACTTATTTATCTCACTTTCTGCCATCAGGGTGAATTTAACTCTGGGAAATCGACTGTTATTAATGCTCTTCTTGGAAAAAGATATCTTAAAGAGGGGGTAGTTCCTACAACTAATGAGATCACTTTCTTACGCTACTCCGAGATGAGTTCTGGTGAAGAACAACGTTGTGAAAGGCATCCAGACGGTCAATATATATGCTACCTTCCTGCTCCAATTCTTAAAGAAGTAAGTTGATTTAATATCTTAATCATCAAACTCTTTATTCAGTTCAACAGTAGTGTAATCCCTTATTAATGGAAATGATTAATCTTTATTGAACAATCGCTCCTTTTCAAACTCCTTAGTCTGGTTACTTGGAACATTTCTGAAATGATTCTCATATAAAGTATATGTGGTAGCCACAAAGGCTCATTCTGGCTGATGCACAAGGTAAAATAATGTTTCTGAGGACAGAACAGAATTTATTGCACATCTTGCTCGCTGCTAAGTCTCATCTTCCTTGGGCTACATTAAAGCTAGTTTATGATAAAAATTGCATTATGTGATGCACTAATTTTATTTACACTGAAACCAGATGAACGTTGTTGATACACCTGGAACTAATGTGATTCTCCAAAGGCAACAACGGCTTACCGAGGAATTTGTGCCCCGTGCTGATTTGCTTCTTTTTGTTATCTCCGCTGATCGCCCTTTAACCGAAAGTGAGGTATGATCATTTAGCTCGTTAATATGGCATGGTTTGTTGCTTTGATGTCTTTTTAGTTAAATTGGCAAATGAGATTCGTGGGCTCTGTCTTATATTGTTACATTGCTTTCTTTTGTCCAAACTTTTAAATTTTCTGAACTAATTTATCCAGAAAATGAGTTTGTAATCTAAAATATGCATCTAAGAAAATATAATTCTCCAGTATCCCATTTGGACTATCGCATTATGGGATTGATAACAATGTTCCTGAAAGAATTTATGCCATATGGTTAGTAATAAATTGATGTACATCTTTAAGTCCTTTCTGAGTGGAATAGTTTTACCTATTTCTTATTATCACGAAAAAGGTGATTACAGTTTTACCGCTGGTGTTATCTCCAGGTTGCTTTTCTTCGTTATACTCAGCAGTGGAAGAAGAAAGTTGTGTTCGTCTTGAACAAAGCTGATATCTATCAGAATGGTCATGAGGTTATATTAACATTTGCTTTAGCAATACTTTGCGCCAAAACTAGTTAATATGTGCTTCTATCTGTTTGAGCTTCTCAGTCTTTTCTCTTTCTGTTTCCTTTATCAAATTTCATTTTTTGGCGCAGCTCGATGAAGCTACATCATTTATCAAGGAGAATGCACAGAAATTGCTGAATACTGAACAAGTGACAGTATTACCTGTCTCTGCACGATCTGCCCTTGAAGCAAAACTTTCAGCTTCTGCTTTTGGACAAGATTACGCAAAACTTTCTGTTGATTCTCTCTGGAAAACCAGTAGCTTCTATGTACTTGAGAATTTCTTGTATAGTTTTTTAGATGGGTCAACAAGCACAGGAATGGAAAGAATGAAACTCAAACTGGAAACACCAATTGCAATTGCAGAAAAGCTACTTTCTGCTTGTGAAATTCTTGTCACACAGGACTGCCGAATTGCCAAGCAGGACTTGGCCTCAATAAATGATATAATTGGTAGTGTAAAGAACTATGTGGTGAAGATGGAAAATGAAAGTATTTCTTGGAGAAGAAGAATTTTATCCCTGGTATGTTTTGCAGAATCTGATGCCTTTGTATATCAGCGGCAAATTGATGGTATTTTTTCTCGTAACTTGGGTTAACGAGTTGTGCCTTCACATGACATTGCAGATTGATACTACAAAATCACGTGTTGTGGAGCTTATAGAATCTACTCTACAATTATCAAATTTTGATCTTGTTGCTTCCTATGTTTTCAAAGGGGACAAATCTGCCACTATTTCAGCCACCTCAAGGGTTAAAAATGACATTATGGGTCCTGCACTCTCAGATGTGCAAGTAAGATATTCAACATTTTTTCCATAAATTGTTTGCCTATTTCTTTAACGGGCCGTGAAATCTAATAGGAATTGTACATCATTGCTAGGACTTGCATCTTTTCTATATTTCGTCATAGGGATAAAGATTTAATTTTCTAGCTATGTGTTTTCTTCCAATATCTTTTGTTACCATGCTGGGATTTTTTTCTATGGAATTTGATTCTTTTATCGTTTAATTTCAAAATTTTGTCATACAGAAACTACTCGGAGAATACACAATATGGTTACAAGAAGACAATGTTCGCCAAGGAAGGATGTATGCCGAAACATTTGAAAAACGCTGGCCTTCATTTGTCTATCTACACAGTCAGGTGCATTTGGAGACATCACTGAAGAAAGTAAATGAACTCGGCTTGAAAAAGATAGAGGGCTTCAGTGCCATTGCTGCTTCCACATTGTTTGAGCAAGAAATACGTGAAGTGGTAAGTTCAATAGTTTTTAGGATCCAGATTAGAATGGCTGTTCTTGATGATGAGCTATCATTTTTTTCTTAAGATCTGATGTTCTCTTCAATTCCAGTCTCTGTCGACTTTTGGTGGACTTGGAGCAGCTGGTTTATCTGCTTCACTTCTGACATCTGTCCTTCCGACCACTTTAGAAGATCTTCTTGCCCTCGGTCTTTGCTCAGCTGGCGGGTAATGTCACTTTTTGAATTCGACTCCTGTTTGTCTTCATTTTGCTACTTGTAATGCTCTATTCTCGAGAAGCTTGTAACCCAAGTAATACCTTAACTCATTGTGGTGTTTGATTGGCTTCTTCTCTGATATGTATACATACAGGTTTATAGCGATATCAAAATTTCCGGTTCGTAGGCAAGAGATGATAGAGAAGGTGAGAAGGACCGCGGATGTGTTGACACGTGAAGTCGAAGAGGCAATGCAGAATGATCTTTCAGAAGCCATTGACGGTATGGAAAGCTTTGTGAAAAATGTTAGCCAACCTTACCAAGACAAAGCCCAGCAGAGACTAGATAAACTCCAGGAGCTTCAAGATGAACTTTCCAATGTTGATAAACAACTTCAAGCCCTACGAATTGAAATCCAAAATCTTCACGTATCGTGAAGTCCCATCGGGTTTACCCCTTCTTCCATTCATCTCACACTGTAATTGATCGTGGGTGCAGGGATTTGGGACCGGGCATATTGTTGTAAGACGATGATACATTTTGATTCTTCCCTTTATTTGTTTTTTTTTTTCTTTTTTCTCTTCTATTTTCAATCTCCTGCCCTTTTGAGGTAGTAAGTGTAATTACACTTGTTTTTTCTATTCATTTTATGTTTGAAGTACTTCAATTTTTCACTCACCCTAAAATTATACCATGTTTGAGATTCCAAACATGAAGAGCCTATGAGGCCTAGGAGGATAAAGAAATCAAATTAACATATAACGCTTAATATATATTTTTTTCTTAGTATTACCCGGGCCGCTTGCCTGGCCGGGGCGGCTCCTCCATTGTGGGTACCAAAAACCCCACTCTTTGTTTGGACTAAATTTGTTTTTTCTATTTATTATATATTTGAAGTACTTCAATTTTTCTCGACATAGGATAATGATTTTTAAGGGATTTCGTTCTATATGAAAGTTGAATTCGAAAGCTTCTATATATATAGAGAGAAATGTCATTAGGTTATAATATTGAGTGGCAATATCTTACTTTTCTCTTGTCTAAATTCATTTTATCACAATAAATTAAAAATAAAAATATAAGAATCGACAAGAATTTATTCCTCCTTTCTAGCCTTTCTCAAATTGGTGTTACTGGAGAATGGACCTTTTGAAAGCTAATTTCCTCTTTAGTTGGTGGTTATTATCATTCAACTCTTGATAATAAAAGATTTCCCTATTAACACCAACTAAGATCAAATTACTTCCAAGGCTTTGAAGTATTCGTAGTCATGTGTTCAATTTTTCTTTCTCAATATCTCGTATATCTCAAATGAGCATACGCATGCATTCGAAATCGTTTTTTCTCGTATAATATCGCGTATATCGAAAAATGATTACCACTTTTATCATAAAAACGATTAGAAAACGGCACTCCAACATTTGGAAAGTTAATCATGATGCCTTTAATGATGCTATCTACATACCGTCCATAAAGTCCTTTTTGCAATGGGATCAATGCACTGAGTTTTTTTAATCTATGTCTGCAAGTTTAAGCACGATAAGAAGCCAGCAGCCATATATCTTAAAGACATATGTCGCTGTCGCATGAGTCAAGAACCCTAGCTAGGTCTAATTTTTATTTTATTTTTGCTCAATCAAATACCAAACTAATATGCATGCATGTTCAAGTTAATGGAAAGAAAAAGTTATCACTAACATAACATGGGTCGAAAGTGTGAAGGGAGTGCGCTTTGTTAACATGTTTGAACAAACCATCATTTTGATTCCATCATCTATCTTGGTAAAGATCATAAAGTTGAAGTCGACAAATTCAGTAATATAATGGTAGAATCGATGGTGAAAAACTTATCAAACTTCAAATTTCTTATGGTGGTCCGAGTATCTTCGTTGTTTACATCCGAATAAATACTTTTTAGGCAAAACAGTCGTTAATTGTTATTTTTTTTCATTTATTTGTAAGTAATTAAGATATTTTAAAGTTCAACTAATGCATCAGTGGGGTATGTAGTTAGAAATTTAGGTTGAAATAAGCCTTAATTTATATGGATATCGCTAGACGTATTTTTCACCCAAAACAATTAATTGTCTGAAAGAATTTTACGTACATGTATGTTTTTTTTTTTTCTGTTAATGACTAGTCATTTATATGATGTGGAACCCAAAATCACAATTTCTACTTCAACATCTGAGTACCTAATCAAAATATATAAAGTTAATATGATTGCACTCAAATTTTAATACCTAATATATCACGTTAATGGAAAAAAAATAAGTATGCAAAGATAAGTACACTTAAATCCAAGGCCCCTCTTGTACCTTTTATTAGGTTATTTTTTTTCTTTTCTTATTAGTTTTCTTTGTGCAAATAAATCTAGTAGCTCTTATTTCATTTAGGCTGTGTTAGGTTTTATCTTTTGTGGGACTGGAAAGATTAGTTATTCGGGCAGTAATGATCTTTATGATACTTAAAGGATTTAAGTTATATTATTATGTGTATTATTCTCTACAGATCACTTCGAGAGATATCAAATTTGATCATCGTAAATATTTACCCATATATCGTCAAGTTATTCCTGTCTAATTTGTATATTTATTTAATCGATAAAATTTTGTATCTTCTCAAAAGAAACTTGAAGCCAACTCTAATAACTTATTGACATTTGTGATTAATCTCATATTAGTTACAGTAACTTATTATAAAATTTATCCATCACCTTATTAAATCAAGTAAATTTAAAAAATAATAATAATCCAGAATTTTAACCGGAGGCAGTGAGACGATAAACAAAGAGAATTTTTTTATTGGTCTTGAAAAATTACAATTGGGTCACTTTTCATATCTTCTCGGTTGGCCATTGTAAAACAAAAAAGCAGAGATTTGAGAAAGATCTTGAGAAGCAAACTCAATGGCTAGGGGAAATTAAGGGCTCCAATATGTGTACAAAGAGCAAAATATTCATGTCAGCCTTATGCTATAGGCTATAGCCAACCATAGTTTCATTACTTTGAAGACATGGTATTCTGAGTTACAACCATTACACTAACAGATATCAAACCAACTCTCACAGATGTCTCCACTTTTTGCATTCAAGCTTGAATCCCACGTCAAAATTATTGTTCGTATAAAAAAATTAATATCGTAATAAGATAAGTGTGCATGCTCCTTTTCTAAAGATGGAACCAACCATTTGTTCAATCACACGTATTTTTTCTCAGCATTTATTCCTCTAGTATATTCCCCCTTAGAATTTGGTTCCAAAAATATGGATCCCAATCATATATGATTGGTTACAAAATTAAATTACCAATTATGACTAAAAAGATCCCTTTTTCAATTTCTATTGTGTAATTAATTATAAAAAGTTTATATTCCTTAATGACTTAAATGAATTAAAATTTGGTATAAATATTTGTTTATATCATTATATATATATATATATCAATTGAATTGACGGTTCGCCGGCTATGATAACTTGAATGAATTATTATCAAAATCGTTGATTATTTTAACTTTTACACGTATAGATGACCAAAAAAAAACCTCCAATAGTTTAATTGATTTTTTTTACAAACGGCATATTTACATATTATTTTAAGAAATTAACAGTTCTAATTGCCGGTTGATAATAACGAGAATGAGCATATCTATCCTAAAGTGGATATTCTATTAATTAATTAATCAAAATGTATAATTTTGATAGATTAATTAAGTTGATGGTGTTCTTAATTTATTGATAATGCATCTAGCTTTCTCAATCAATAATAATTATAGGCCCTGGGGACATACATATATTTTCACATGCAAATTGTCAGGTGGATACATATGTGGTTTCTGAATTACAGTGTCATAAAAAATTTACCCTAAATTCTCCCAATTTGCTTGGATTTTATCTCTAAAAGTAAAAACACTGTGACCACATATTCTTACAGTGCATTACATAAAATCAATAGACGACGACAAGAAATAAAAGAGTCGCAATTTATCCCACGAAGGAAATTAAAGCGTGGGGATGGGACTTGGGAGTGAAGGTTCTGGGATTTGTTCGATGGGAAATTAATAACCTGCTTGCATGCTTAAGGAAGGCATTCATTTTTCTGCTCAAAAATTAACTTCAGTCATTTTCTGATGGGAAAGCTACAGTAGTGTACAAGGTATTCAGTGCTATTTGTTATTGATTTTTTAATTAGTTAATTGAATTTAATAGCAAGTCATTAATATTTAATATATGAAATGTTTTGCATGTAGTACATTGTGGTGTAAAGTTAACAAAAAATAATAATTGCAAACGGTGTGTTATTTTAATTTACCTTAAAAGAAAAAAAAAAAATTAATATTTTATTTGAGACCTCAAATGTATATCCAAGTCCTTCCCTTCCTTTTCTCTCTTTTCGGTCTCAAAGAAAAAATAAACTAAAGAAATATTTTTCCTTTTCTTCGGTCGTTTTTTTTTTCTGAGTTAGTGATAAGAGTTCACTTGTGATGAATATATGGTCTAAGTCATACCCAGATTAATTTTAGTTTTTCATCATATTATTTTACTACTTAATTTTACAAGCAATCCCCTTAATCAAAATTGTCCTTTAAAATTTCTTACTTTTCCCTAAATATATTCTATCACACTGTTGGAAGAATTTGCTCTAATATCTCTCATTGGTTTGGTCATGGTAGATAGAGTATGACTTTTCGTTATTTATCCGCTTTTACGTGTAACTGGATTACTGGAGATCAAGTCTTCCTCAGATCCGATATGCTCTATATATTCTTCAATGCCGGATCTGATGAGTTTAATGACAGTGACTGTGTTTTTTAGTTGAGGTAATTTATTTAGGGCTAGAAGACTTTGTTAGGGTTTTAGTTCTTTTGAGATTTATGGGCTTGATTTATAATTTTGCATAATTTCAATGATGTGAGTTTGTTAGCTATTAGTGCGATTTTGTCATGCCAATATTTGTACTCGTTATTTATAATATATAATGATATTGTTCTTGATAAAAAAAAAACTAAAAAAAAAACCTTCAAATGCATAAAAAAACCATGTATATTATTACTAATATAATACTACACAAACATGTATAGCATTGTTTTGTTGTCAACAGTAAAACTGTTAAACAGTTTAGGGTGGCTTGATTGCACATTAAGCTTCATGATTAATTAGTGCCTAAACTCTTGCCTTAGAAGACAGTAAAAAGACAGGTATGCTTAACGCTTTACTTAATTCAACATAATTTCAGTGGGCCGGTCATTTTATATGTATATTTTTACGCTGACTTCAGCAGCCACAGATTTCGTATACATGGAAGTTGAAACAATATTTACAGTTGATTAATTAACGTTGTTTTTGACCCCAACACATGCAATTAACATAAAACAGATGGGATTGTCAATTGTGGTGGACGAATATCAAAGAGGATCAACTTCTTTTCGGGTCTTTTGTTTGGGTTTCATTTAAGAGAAAATGCGAAAAGAAAAATATTAGGGAGAATATATTATTAAAATATGTTTATATTTGTATCTTATTTATATTAATGAATAATATATGTATCAATATATGGCTTATAATCTGATAAGATAATTATTCGGTTTGATTGCAAAATTTTATTCAACCTTACAATTAATTTTTTGTGCAATTAACTCATAGGTAAACTTGCATATAGAAAAATTAAACGCATAGGTCCTTTGACTAATCAAATGATTATACAATTTAAAATAAACCATAATTTTTATATAAATTACAACTAATGTCATCAAATTGTAAACTAATCTAACAACAATCTAAAAAACATTTACCAAAATCTATCATGATTTCAACATTAATTTTTTTATTATTGTTATTATAAGATTATATTGAGAATTATGAAAATATTACTCCTATTTATATTATTTTTTTTCACTTGCTCATTTTAAAAGTAATATGAATATCTAATCTAACTTAAAATAAAAAAAAATTAAAAGCAATAATTCTTCAAAAATACTTTTAAATTTAAATTTTTTTTATCTTCCGATATTAAATAATTTCGTATAATTTAGGGTTTAATTCTTGAATTTTGTACCAAAATTCAAGAATTAAGCGCCCTATGTCATATGAGTTTCCACCACCATCTAAACACACACCCCCCCCCCCCCCCCAACCAAAAAAAAAAAAAAATTTATACCCTACCGTTGAATCCCAAACAATACGGATTTTATTTTTAATTTTATAGAAAAAATTTAATTGTAACTATATACAATATATATATATATAATATTTATTATATGCATAATATAATAAAGGAACCAACAGTCCAAAGAAATCAAACATTAAGTGGCACATGGGGCAAAGAGAACAAAAAAAAAAACAATATTTTTTTAATTGTTTAAATGAATTCTCAATAACTCACTTATTATCTTTATTGAGATATAAAATGGTAGATGTAGAATTTATTACTTATAAATTCTATTTATGGACTTTTAAATAAAAAAAAATTTGAAATAATGTCTTATTTTATTTAATATACAAGTATTAAAGGTTTTAAATAAAAGTAAAAGTTGTTAAGGATATAACAATAATTAACTTTAATTTTTTTGGTTAAGCAACAATATTAGTAGTTGTCTTAGCGGCCAAGAATGTCACAAATTCACTGTAAGAAATTATTTAATCCATTTTCCTAGGTTTTTCAAATTATTATTATCATGCAAATTCTTATATATTTTTTTTTTCGTTCAATAATTCAAATGTATTATTATTTTACGTGTTAATTAAGTGAAAAATTATACTGAAAAATTACTCTAAAAATGATAAAATCATCGAAGAGAAGTCAAGGCATTAAGCTAATATATATTTGCACTGTTAACTTTTTGAAAACTATATTAAACAAGAGTTTTTAAAGACTCAGCCAAACATGTAATGATTTGGTATTCCCTAAAACCCCATATGCTTTTACCACCGTCCATACAACATTTTAGTTTATTCTGAGTTTGACCTTTTTCCGTTTCTAACTCAATGGAATAAAAAGCACTTCAAATAATAATGGTAATAATAAGAATAAGAATGTGTGACAACTATTAGATATATTTTTCTCCGGTAGTGTATAGTGAGTAGTTTCATATTCGACTTTGTTAATTAGGATAATATTCAATTTTGGGACGAAGGTGATAAATTATATATAATTTATATTTAGTATTGTAGTATAAAATAAAATAAAAAGTAATTACGTTTTTTTTAATACAATAATATTGTGATGTGTGGCAGTGTGAGAGAGTACAATATTTAGGTATAATTATTGTGGGGCAACAAAAGTGCCCCTCTCTTCACTAGAGTCCACACTCCATGACTCCATATCTTTACTATAAATTCAAGCCCACCCCTTTCACTTCTCTTTCATAATTCTCACCAACAAAAACCAAAATCTGGGCTGTGCTCAAAACCCCGTCTTTGCCGTAAATTTCGAACCTTTTTTTTCTCATCGAACGTCAAAATTTCTCACATTTTTCAACCAATCCACACTCCCCTGTTTCTCCTCTGTTTGAACTCCTTTCAACATGTCATCAACATCAAGTACTGTTTGTGATCAAGGCCAAAATACATGCCTTGGTCAACTCATTAGGCTCAAGCTGAATCCACCGACTTCAAATTTTCCCTTGAATGTCGAATCTCAAAAGAAAATCTCCGACATCGAGAAACCCACAAACAGGAAGGAAGCTGGCTGGAGCCTCGTCGAGTCACTGACTAAAAAAGTGAATGAAACAGAGCACGTCTATGTCCACCCTCTCGTCAAGCGCTCTGCTTCGTTGCTCAGCCCAAAAAGCTTGGAAATGTGCACTGAGAGCTTGGGCAATGAGACCGGTAGCGAAAATGTCGGCTGCCATTCTATTTATTCTCTGTTTTCACAAGAGAAAATTGACATCATTAACCCAACATTGACGACTGATTTTTCAAAATCGAATGACGATTGTGTTGTTCAAGCTGCACCGAAGAGGCTGAATCGTAGCCATGGCTCCACGGCTTTTCCTCCTCCTTTGACATCTATCAGCGGCTCTAAGGGTGTCCAAGTGACGCCTCACCGGGAAGACGGGCGGCTGGTTTTGAAAGCAGTCACCGTTGTCTCCCCTCCCGCCTCCTATTTCCAAGCTGAGCGCGGGGGTGGGAGGCTTCGGCTTCGGTTGCTGACGGATTTATCTCCGGATTGTAACATTGAAGAGGAGGCGGAGGCTGATGATGGGGAAGAAGGATGTGCTTCCGAAGGCGATGACTCCGTTGAAGTTGTAGACGATGAGGCGAAAATGGAGGGTGAAATTGAAGAAAATGTTTTTGGTGTTGAAACAGAGGAGGTGGGTGGAAATGGTGAAACAGAGGAGGTTGATGGAAATGGTGAAAATGTTGAGGACATGGATGAAAATAGTGGAAATGTTGGGGGTGAAAAGGGAAGAGGGAAGCTTCCAAGGCCAAGTAGATGCAAGGAAGGTGGATGTGGGAAGCAGAAGATGGCCATGAATTGGCAAGAATCTTACTGGGTTGCCACTTAAGCCCTCCTCTGTCTCAAGATTCACTATTATCATTATAATTATTATTTAGATTTCTAATGATTAAAATTTCGAGTTCCATTAGCTTCAGTGTCTATGGTAATGGTAGTTATTATCGTTGTTGGACATTTTTATCTCTCTATATATTTAACCGCAATTAATCAATAACTACGAGTTTTTAGTTTGTGTCGTATATTTTAAATTTAATTTACATTAAATAGATAAATTCTGTGTGCTCCGGAAAATTACTCTAGACCAACAGCCAGCCAACCATGCACAGAGCAACGTAGTTTGAGCAGCTACCACAATTTAAAGAATTTTTTGCTGGTCCCGGTCCCAAATATTGTTATCCAATCAATGGGAATAGCAATCAATTTTTTATGGCTGCCATTTTGGACCATCTCTCCTTGAAAGTGCAATTTGTACTAGAAATTTTTCGATCTTTCAATTCCTCATATATGCTCTTCCCAACTTGGTTCTTCACTGCACTTTCCTTACAAACAAAAAATCCACAAGGTCATCGAGTATAATGTCGGTCTGAGGAACTTACTATCTGTGTGCCGTAAAGAATAACCAGCGGCGGAAGAACCCACATTTTCACCTTAGGGTGGAAGTATTCGTACACTCATAATTGATCATCGGATTTTTTGTATGCGAGTGTGATAATCAAAATCGTTGAGTTCTTGAACCATCATACATACATATAATGATCATCTTTAGAAAGTTAACCGCATTAGATATCGTTTGGTAACTAATTAAATCTGTATGAATTTTACTAACATTTACATGATGTTTTTGCAAAATTAATAATTCTGATTACTATATTAAAATATAAAAAAATTCAATAGCCAGTTAATTACGTGACAAATACCTTGAGATTCTTTCCTTGGTAAAAAAAAAAAAAAAAAACAAGTGAGTTGCAAGTTGGGGAATATGAAGGCATGCGTGGTAACTGTCATGAGGATGTGGGGCCCGGTCCTCGAGGTAACATGGAATGATCTCACCAATGTTCATCATCCATGTGTTATCAATTTTCCTCTTCTCATGATATTCCATCGTCTTCATGCATCACAGTCACAGTTAGAATTTAGGACCACGTACGTAGTCGCACCCCAGTATTTACCACCCTCCTCCTCCTAAATATATATGTTGCAGCTTTGGTCAGAAAAATGGATCCTCATCATATCTCATTTACAATGATCATTAGCAGAGTTTGGACGCGTTTTTATAATAGAATTAAGGCTCAAGTTAAAAATAATATTTTATAATTACACATCATCTTATCATCTTATCGATTATTTCTCTAATATAAACATCGGTCTTATTTTGCATGTAACAACAAAGAATAATAACGATATAGATCGAATTGTAGCGTGTTCTTAGCTAACCCTTGGTTAAGGTTGGCAATTATTTTTTTTTTCTTAAAAAGAAATAAGATATCCGACCTTGTCATTCTAATGAATCACTATAGAGATCAAATGGGGGAATCCAGACGTCAGTTGACAACGTTGTGCACAGTTGGAGTGCTTCGAATGGGAAAGGAAATGAAACTGTCGACCTAATTAATTAGCACGTGCAAGATTAATGTGTGCTCAATTTAATTTAAAATCGAGAGAACTGTTCGTAATGTTGTTGGTTAGATCTCGATTCGAAATATTTACATATCTCCGTAAGTTATTAATTACCCTTTTTTTATTATAGGAAAAGGGAATTTTTGGATATTATCCACACAATATGTCATTAAAATTCGAATTTGAAATTAATTATTTACAAATGAACAAACTGAATTAAACACACTTAACAATTAGTATTATATATACAATAAGAATAAGAAAGCGTATATTTCGCAAAATTTTACGCCTAAAATATATACGTGGATCTAATGTAACCCTGTCATATATTATTCACGCGATCATCAGTCTCTCTCACTCGCCATGATTGGCACGTCCTACTCTTGAGAGCCAACTTGTGATCCGTCTCTTTCCTTTGTATTATTGGTGAAGAATATATCTCTCTCTTTATATATATATATATAATGTGCATATATCTTTTTCATTCTAACTACTTACTTTTGAGATGGGAGAAAATATTTCGAAAAAAACATAATTACAATTTGTGTCTTATATGATCTTGGACTACTCCCACTATTACTAATTAGTTTTAGAGTGGAACCTCAACCTTATATGATATTTGATTACTCACTTCATTATTAATTGGTTTGGGGTTGAAACCCCAACTTCTCTTATTAATTAAGTGCGGTAACATCAAATTAATAGTAGTTTCATACGTACATGTAATTTTATTAATATATCTGTGGATGAGATTAGTTCATTCTTGAATTTGGATTGGTTTTGTATTGAAACTTAACTTCTCTTATTAATTAAGTGTGGTAACATCAAATTAATAGTAGTTTCATACGTATAGGTAACTTTATTAATATATCCGTGGATGAGATTAGTTCATTCTTGAATCTGTATTGGTTTTTGGGCAGGCACGAACTCAGGATTGAAAATAGAGATGGGCTGAATTTATAATTAAGAATAAAATAGGGTTAATTTATAACCAATTAGTTTAGTAAAATAGCATTTACTAGAAATTTAATAAAAAAATTCTTTGAATTTTTCATATTTTTTTACATTTGAGGTGGGCTGAAGCCCACCCAAAAAGACTCTTGGCCCGTGTCTGTTTTTGGGTGAAACCTCAACTTCTCTTATTAATTAAGTGTGATAACATCAAATTAATAGTAATTTCGTACGTACAGGCCGGTAACTTTATTAATATACTCGTGGATGATATTAGTTCATTCTTGAATCTGGAAGACTGGATCACATCACATGTATTGTAATTTAATCCAGTAATTTTAATTTTTGTTGGCTTTCTTGTATGTTGTGTTATTGTATGATTTAATTTAGAAAAGAAGAGTACAAGTGCTTCTTGTACTAGACCAAGACACACTCAATCTAAGCACTATCACGTTGATGCTGAAATTAGGAGGTACAAGCTTTGGTAATTTGGTTTCACGTCCAAATCACGCTCATCGATCCATGTTTTAATTATTTCTTCCGCTTCTTCTTTCTCCCTTGTGCCATATTCAGAAGAGTATGGACATTTCACGGCATTAATTATTATTTTTCTTTAAATTAAATCAGTAAAATACGTATACATGCAGTGATATCTAAAATTAAATAGTGATATATACGTTTATCATTTGATAGACGATATAATATTTTTCTTTAAAGATTATATCGGATACATTTGATTAATAGTAGAGACTTTAATTAAATTTCTTGGCTCTCAAGTTATCACAAATTAGATACTTAAACACTTAAAATAGAAAACAGTACAACTTCAAAGAGTAAATCGATCAAATACGTACGTAACTCCCTTGTACGAGGTGTCACTACATGTACCAAATTAGGTATTTAAACACTTCAAACAGAAAATAGTACAACTTCAAAGAGTAAATCGACCAAATACGTACGTAACTTCCTTGTACGAGCTAGGTGTCACTGCATGTACGCGGTGGTGTGTGACACTAATATATCCGACTCCATCTATACATACCAGGACATTGCCTCTCATGTTTTCTGATGATCACAAAGATAGTTAATGAGTGAATCAATTCGAATACGCACATGCAGATTGTTTCGACCCGCAATCATACGGTATTTTGAGCCTCTTGGTAATGTTAGAGATCGACGGAGCATACTGATGAGTGGCCAGAATTTGGGCAGCGCGACGGGAACAGAAGATGGATGGGACTGAATATTGTTTTTCAGCAATCACCATGACAGCTAGCCGTGTAAATCGATTTTTCGGTTCGGTTTTTTTGTCAAAATCGAAACCGAACCAGTTAGAGAATTGGTTTCAGTTCAGTCTGGTTCTCAACCCCAAAACCATTTGAAACTGAAAACCGATTAAACCGGTTCAGTTCGGTTTTGAACCGGTTTAACCGATTTTTCAACGGAATCCATCATCCATATCCAAAGCACAAAGCACAAATTATCTATCTACCCTCTTTACATCTGACTAAACTATCCTTCACAATATCACAATATCTGATGCAAATAGTTCCATACCACGGAACACGCTCTCTACTCCTTTGAGGCGTCCACTTTACGGATTGAGATAATCTGAACAAATATGGTATAACCGTTTAAGTGAGTATTTAATTAGTATGGGATAACGAAGAATACCCATGCGTGTTTATTAAGAAAACAAGTTACAGGTTCGCTATTGATTGTTATTCCAGAAGAAACCAATGACACTACTAAACACCTGAAGTTGGATTTTCAAATGAAGGATCATAGGAGAACGAAGTTTTGTCTCGACCTGAAGCTCGAGTAATGAGCATATGAGGTTTCAGTCTATTGATTAAATCACACCAAGAAGATGCTGATATTAGACCCATACGATGTTGAAATGCTTTAATGAGGATAAAAGCAAAACATTCAAGTACGCCTATGATCATCCGTAGTCTATATCCTATAAAAGACCCGTTTCGTCTGGCAGATGATAACGAAGAGATAGTGAGACCATAAGTTCCATATCTAAGTGCAATAAGCGCATTATTGTACTTGATTCAAGTGCACTAGACCAGACATTTCCTTCGCTGTGAACTTGCTAACTACATTCAGCTTGCTGCCACTGGAATAACATAAAAGATATTTTTCAATACCTTAATGATATGTGAGATATGGGCTTATTCTATCCCTATGCATTGAGAAATGAATAAACCTCATTGGTCCTTGGAATGATGCATTTCCTTATCGGGTATACTGATGTATGCTAACTATCAGACCCACATAAGGTATGTTCTCAAACTAGTTATGTCTTTACCACTGGGAACACAACAATATCTTGAAGGCCTAAGAAACAGACCCTTATTACTACTCGTGAATGTATATGGCTAAAAAACCATTACGAGGAGTATTCGAAGTACTTGTGGACTGCATTCCACCAATAATGAACCAAAGATTATCCACTAGGATAATGCTACCTCCATCAGGTAGATGAGGATCAGTTTCATTATAGGAGACAACAACAAGCCATCATCCAATGCAACTTTCCAGAAGCATGTTCATGGTATTGGTTTGGGTAGACTAGCTGATCTACCAAGTCCTCAAGATCAGGGGGAGTATCCTAAAGTATATTTGACAGGACCCACCCCGGTTCCACCCCGAAAATCGAGGTAAATCCTACTCCTGTCTGACAACCCAAAACGAAAGACCGAAACGACATCACGAAATCCACAAATTACATTGTCAGACGTAGGAGAATTTAAAACATCCAAAGTCAACCGTTATACAGAGCATAGTACCAAATAAAGGAAAACAAAACCGATACACAGAGTACACGCACTACGGAAAACTGAGACCGCTCTGGGAAAACTCTCAAGTATTCTATGCCTCCGACGCTGCCTCAACGTCAAACCTCGCGCTAGCTCCACGACCTGGAGGGCAATTAAAAACAGAAAGTGTGAGTGGACCAGAAAGAATGAAAGTTTCGAAAACCATTTCATAAACAAACCAGGGTTTTAGCCATCCGTTTTGAAAACATGCATGCATAACCCATTAAGTAAACACAGCTATAAACCACATAGTAATCATCATAAAAATATTTATAATTCACAAAATAGGCATCATGAAAACAGTACGATAAAACATAAATCCAAGTCATCATTATCCGATCAAACCTGCTGGACCTATCCGAGTTTTTAAACTCAATCCAGACCTCAATAATCCGAGTTTTTAAACTCCGAGTCTTTAAACTCAACAGGCCTACGGGGGAAATAGCAATATATCTGAGTCTTTAAACTCCCGAGTCTTTAAACTCTCGAGTCTTTAAACTCAATCCGGGTCTTTAAACCCAATACGGGCCCATCCCCCGTCAATCATAATATCCGGGTCTTTAAACCCAATAATTAGATCCAGCAAATCCAATCAATCAAATCCAAAACCACTTGAAAACCAATTCTAAATCCGTATCCAAACCCGAATCCGAAATCACTGGTCTGATGCCCTTCCGACATCCAGAACCGTCATTCCGAACCCAAATTCGGAATTTCCACTTTTCAACTTTAAAACCAACTTCCGCTTTCCGAAATCCAATTCTAAAATCGAAAACTTGTTTGTCAAGTCATGTTCCAAAATCCATTTATAATCATTGAAAACCCGTTATCGTTTGAAATCCCAAAATCATGGCATCATAATCAGAAATCAAGTCTTTCTCGTAAAACGTGCTAAATACGTAATTCCTCAAAAAATGTGCAAGTATATAAAATAGTTATAGCATCTTCAAATAATCATGAAATCACATGTAAAACCATAAAACAATTATAGAAAAACAGTTATACATGCTCAATTATAGAGAAAGGGTCCACTCACAGATACCGGGCACGTCACTCGCGTCCCGTACGTTCCGTACGTTCCTCGTCCGCTTCGGGGTTCCTCGATCCTGTCAACAGTCACTAAACTACGTCACTAACACGTCCACCAAGGTTCCCCTAATTCCCCATAAAATTCCCTGGATTCTAAACGTAACGAACCGAGACCCTAAACCTTCAATCCCGCAAAACTAACTCGAATCGACGTCCGATTAACCCGAAACCTATCCCAAAAGATTCGTTACAACATCTAGATCAAAAACCTAGTTGGAAGTTTCCCCAGAAACCGCCGTAAGCGCCACCACGCGTGTCCCAAAGTGGCTGCGTGTGGGCCTCACGCGCCTGAACAGAAACATTGTTCATCTTCAACCTCGAAACTGTGCACTGTTCCGGACCGGCGTGGCCGGTTCTCCGCCGTTCGTCCACCGTTTTTGTCCCTCTTTCCACCATTCTCTTCGTCCTCAACCCAGCAACCTATTCTCCTCAACCAAACACGACAACACGACCTACAACTCACCTCCCCAACTCGAAACAGAAACCACCCGTAAGCCCCTGTTTCACAATCCAGCCACCAGTGCAATCTCCAATCACGGCTTCAACCTAAAACGACTCCTAGTGACCTACTGAGTCTCACAACACTCACGGAATCCCTCGACTCAGCCCCAAAAGCCACGACTATCGATTTGAAATTAACGGAGCATCGAAAAGGATTGGGGAAATTACCTGCGCTCAGGCCGCCGCCGTGAGCTCCACTGTGCCGACACGACTCCTCTAGTCATCTTCCGTCTTCTGGCCACCACCACCAGCCTCGATTGATCAAACACGGCAGCACCACCACCACAATCCCTCTCTGTTTTCCCTGAGAACTCACCCCTCACACTCTCAAGTTTTCCTCACAGTCCCCGTCTCTCACACGCTCACCAGCTTCCCAGAATACTCCCTAGCCTTCCACTTAGCCTCTGCTCACTCACTCGATCAATAGAACACACAAACACACACTGAAATCGATCAATTCATCTCACGGTCTCACCCTCTGTTTTTCCCTCTTCGAACAAACACGATGCACACACACACACAGCCCAAATACTTGAACCGTGCACCCTAGAACCCACTACACACACCTCACGTGTCCTCCATCCCATGGCCTAATTCCAAAATATCCACTTGCACCTGTTTTGTAACGCCCCGGACGTTCTGGAAATGTAATATTATAAATATTGAATAAAATGACGTTTTTACCCTTGTGTTTGTGTGGTCGATTTGTTGACTTTTTGATTTGGAGGTCGAACGGACGTTGAGTGATGACCGTGACGTAGTTCGGGATGTCACGAGTTCATAGACAGGTGGCACGTCCGATTCGGACGCTCGGAGTGAAAGTTATGATGTTCGGAAATTCGGGGCATTATCGTAATTTGGGCGCTATAAGGGGAAAAAGTTGACTTTTTGTTTGACAACTGATACTCATTTGACTCGAAGACCGTTGTGTTCGTCTCGACGCCCCGAGTACAACGACAGGCGGCACGCTTGAAACGGACGTCGAAGGACCGAGTTATGGGTCACGGATGTTGGAGGGCATTTTGGTAATTATTGCACAGAGGGGCATTTGGTCATTTCACGGTGGTTACTGTAGCACCACCGTGAGAAGCAGAGTGCGGCCGTGGTGTTTTTGAGCGTGCATTTGTTTAAGGCTAAGTGGACTAGTGAGTGGGTTTAGTTTATGGATTTTGAGGTTGTGGGAAGCAGCCAGGCGTGTCTGGGCAGAGACTGAGTGCACGGGAGGAACGAGAATGGCTGTGGTCTCTGTGTTTGCGGGAAACCAGTTTCAGAGGCCTCAGTTGGTCTCCCACGGGCTGTTGGCCATACCGATCGAATAACTGAGTATGGGAATGGAGTGAGGTTGGAGTTAGGATCATTTTGGTTCAATTTGGAAGCTGAGCGTGAGAGGGATTGTGAGAGAAACCGTGAGCAACTGTTTCGGGTTTTTTGGGGGGAAATCGCAGAGTTCAAGTTCTAAGGGTCGAGGGATCATTCTAAACACACAGTGAGTCTTCTGGGAGTGATAGAGTCTCAGCCGTGCAAGAATTGAAGGGATTCGAGCACGGATTGCCCAAGAACCCAAGGTCCAGTTCGAAGGAAAAACCAGTTGGAGGGAAAAATCTCATTCAATTTCTGGAGCCTGTTGATCGAAACCAAAGGCCGTGTTAGACTTCTGGGGTCACTTCGTGCACAACCGTGCAAGAATTGAAGGAGGAGGAGGACGGTTTGGCCGGGAACCTGAGTCTCAGTTTCAGGGGAAAACCAGTGCTGTGGACGACGACTTCCAGGTAACGGCGAGCTAAATTGTTAGTGTCATTGTGTGCGTATGGGTCCCTTATTGCTACTGGTGAAGTTAATTTGGAAATGGAACCGTGTAGGGTGAGTTCCAGGAGTCGACTTGTTCGACTGTTCGAGCTTGGATTGGGTCGATTTGGTGTAAGTCGAGGTTAACCAGTGTTGCAGACCTAAAATAAATGAGTTAGGGAAGATAATAGGATTGAAAATGGGTAGTATTGACTGAGAATTGAGGGCTAACTGATCGGGTTGAGTCGCGGGTATCAGACCCGTTTAGCAGGCTGTTCGGGTAAGGGAGATGACACTGTAGCTTGGCGCGTGGCCTTCACGCGCAGCCACTTTGGACGGCGCGTGACGGCGCGTGTGACGTCAACTCCGATCATGGTCAACATGAGAATTAATCCTTACAGTCTAACTAACATTTTATCTTTAGGGTTCGAATCGATCGGGAGTCATTCGGGATAATTTCGGGAATCCGGAAGATTAAGTCTTTAAGTTTATTTTCGCCGAAAAATCCGGAAAAATTAGGAAAAAATCCTACGAGTTATTTTGGGATGTTTGTAACCCTTCTTGTACGTTTTCACAGGCCCGGACACTTCCGAAGCTACAGAGGAGCGCGCGGGACGCGATTGACGTGTCCTAAGACTGTGAGTGGACTCTTTGATTTTTAAATTGGGCATGCATGACTATTTTGCTTATTTATCTCATGGTTTTACATATGATATTACGATGGTGAGATGATATATCGGTTTTACTTGTTTTCACGTTTTTCGAGATAATTATCGTATTTCACGCATTTCGAGATTTCGGTTTTTGCCTATGCATGCGTGATAATTTTTGATGAAGTATCTGGTTATGAATATGCATGTTTCGGATTTATGATGTTTGATCATATTGTGAAGAAATTTTCTGGTAATTGCATGTGTTGGAATTTACATGTGAATTCGGGCATGAGTCCTGTTACGATGAGAAATATTTTTTGGAACAATGTTGGCAAAAGATTTGTGATGAATCCTGATTTATTATGTTTAAAAACGGTTTTGGGTTTAAAGACCCGGTTGATGGTTGGATCCGGTTTTGGGTTTAAAGACCCGGTATGTTGATTTTGGGGGCGGGCCCGAAAATGGAGTTTAAAGACTCGTGAGTTTAAAGACTCGATTGTTATGATACCCCCGAGGCCTACTAATCGTGTTTTGAGTTTAAAGACTCGTTGATATCCCGGGAAGGCCTAATGTTGAGTTTAAAGACTCGGATGGATCCAACGGCATAATCATGATTATTGATTTATGTTTCACTTGATTTGTGCAAATAATGTTTCAAAATGACGGTTTCTGGAATCTGGTATTATTATATGGTTTTACATGAGTTATGACGATCCCTGTAACGTTTTTCTTGTGTTTCGGAAAAAGAGTTTTCAAAAGTTTAATACACAATTTTGAATATTTGGTTATGCATGCGGATTACAAAACTGGAGGGCGAACCCGATTTCGGAAAAACTGTTTTTCCTGTTAAACTTATGTTTCGGTCCACTCACACCTTGTTGTTTTAAATTCCCTCCAGGTCGTGGTACAAGCGTGGGGGCAAGCGCCGAGGCAGAGGCGGAGGCATAAAGTTTTCCGTTGCGGAGTAGTTAGTTCACAGAGTAGGACTTGTTCTTTAATTTGTTTTGTAATATTGCTCTGTGAAACTGTGGACTTGACGTCCAGTCGCATGTATTTGTTTAATCTCCCTGGTCTGACAATGGGTGTGTTGTAATTTTAACTAGTTTTCCGGTCTTTTGGGTTCGATTGTCAGACGGGAGCAGGATGCTTCCCGATTATCGAGGCGATAATCGGGGTGGGTCCTGTCAATTGGTATCAGAGCCTAGGTTTACGATTCGTGTCCGACACACGGGTGTGGCTTGATTATTGTACTAACTTATGCCTCTTTCAGAGAAGGACGACCGGCCATGCCTCCGCGACGCGAACCCCCTCCACGACCTAATGGCGATGCCGAGAGTGCTTCGATCGAGCGAGCCCAGCGTCTTGGGGCTGCGGTATTCAGTGGTGGAGCGGATCCCGAGGATGCTCACCGTTGGATTTCTCGGATTGAGCGGATTTTTACTGTGATGCACTGTCCTCTTGAGGAGCGTGTGGTGTTGGCTACATTTCTACTTGATGGATCTGCTTATGAGTGGTGGTATACTCTGGAGTTGTCAGGTTGGGATGCCCGTACTGTGACTTGGGAGACCTTTCGTGAACGGTTTCTGGATCAGTATTATCCCCGTTCATTCCGTGATGCTAGGGAGACCGAGTTTCTGCAGCTCCAGCAGGGGAGCATGTCCGTAGCTGAGTATGAACAGAAATTTCAGATGCTAGCTCGTTTTGCTCCTACCTTTGTATCTACTGAGGCTGAGAAATGTCGTAGGTTCGAGCTTGGTCTACGGGGTGAGATACGGGCCATTGTGACGGCCGGAGCTTTTGCTACTCTCAGGGAGTTGTCTGATGCCGCGGTGCGGGTTGAGGCTAGTCTCCCGACACGTCCACAGTATTCTGGTGGTGGACAACGTCGCGGGCGTTCATATTCTGGGTCGTATGGTCAAGGAGCCTCGAAGAAGGGACGTTATGATGGAGCCTCATCTGCAGGCAATGATCGTTATGGCAGGCCTGGTAACTATCAGGGTTCCGGATTCCGAGCGCCTAGGGCACAGACTGCTCCGCAGGCGAGCGCGACTTCTGTTGCTTCCACGGGACGGCAGGGTGGTGGTTTTGTTCGAGATGCTTCCAGTGTCATCTGTTTCTTCTGTGGCGAGCGGGGCCACTACCGGAGGGATTGTCCATCTTTGCCACAGGGTGGTGGCGCAGGTCGGGGTGGAGCAGAGCAGGGACGGAGCACAGCTGCAGTTTCTGGGACTGGGAGCACTCGAGGAGGTGGTACCGGAGCGGCTAATGGACAGAGGGGCCGGGGCCGTGGGCGAGCAGCTGGACCACAGGCCCGAGTTTTTGCTGTTACGCAGCAGGAGGCCAGGGCAGCGCCTGGTGTTGTGACAGGTACACTCACGATCTTTGGACATGATGTTTGTGCTTTAATTGATCATGGAGCTACTCATTCATTTATTTCACGGGACTGTAAGTTGTTGGCGGGTAGAGAGGTGTCCGCACTGGACCGTGACATGGGAGTGAGCACGCCCACCGGAGATGTGTTTGTGGTGAATCAAGTGTTGCGGGAGTGCCCCGTAATGGTAGGTGATGTTGGTCTTGACAGGACCCATCCCAATCCCCCCGGGATTACCATGGAATGTGCCCTGCTCCCGTCCAACAAGGGGTGTTAGACAAAGGATGACCAAGAGCCACTGCCCAAACAGGGCATCCAGAGTGCGCAAGGATCGATGGAGGAGGTGTGCAATGTCCCAGTCCCTGCTGCAAACGCATCCGTGATCAACCTGAAGGGCATTAAAACCAAAAGCTGTGAGTGGACAAAAACCAATAAATTTACCAAATACATTTATAAGACATTTATGCCCTCCAATAAAAACGTATGCATGCCACAAAAACCAGTAACCAAAACGTTTGCTCAACCGGGCCATTAGGGCCTTAGCCCAAAAACCGTTAACCAAAAACCAAGTGTGGGAACTCAGCCCAAAACCGTGGAATACCACCACCATACATATTAAAACCATGTGGGTCACCACCCACGAACATAATTGAACATCAATTTAAAATCCGAAACCATTTAGGGTCCCTGACCCGACATACCATTTCATAACCAATAATCCATTTTTACCACATAACACATATCCAACCAATAAGCCATTTTATTCATTAATCCATATTTTACCATTACCATCACCAGCATCCCAGATGCTTAGCATCCCAGATGCTTAGCGTCCCAGACGCTAGACGTCCCTGACGTCATATCTCACGGTTTCATAAGCTACGCGTGCTGCCCGGGGTCTCTCCGGGTCCATATATCTGACATCCCTGATGTCTGACGTCCCTGACGTCAATCATAGCAATCCTGCTCCTGAGTCATCATACGGTCCGGCTGCTCCGTATAATGACCCCTCGCAGGCAATGCACCGTGACTTCCCCAGTGTCCCAGACATCTGGAAGAGACCATCATATATCCTTGTATCCAGATGGTATATGGAAAAACAGTTTTATTAAATCCTTTTATCACATCATTACCATTGGGCCCTGCCCGAAATTTCCAACATAATTGGGCCTCAAGCCCGAATTCATATTTCCAATTTCAAAACCATTTCATCATATTATATCCAAGTCATAAATATGGAAAATCCATGTAAAACCGGAAAACCTCGATTTACGTGCAAGCACGTAAATCGCCTCGAAATACGTGAAACCGTACAATTTACCAACAACCAAATCAACATCACACAATCACAACCATACTCCATATAAAACATTTAAGCATGCATAGAATTTATAAAACCAAAGTCCACTCACAGACCGTTTAAACCATGTGCCTCGATATGCGTGCCACCGGCCCTCCCGGGCCACACCACTATCACCGGGACTCCCAATCCTGTCCAAAACACATTAGAGGGTCACTAACCTCATTATTAACATCCTATCAAAGTCCCGTAATTTTTCCGAATTTTTACTTATTTTTAAACTTAATTTAAAACCTTCGGACATCCCGAACAATATCGAGACGGTGTCCGATCGACACGAAACCAATTCCAAAATGTCCGTTACATTAAATAGGACAGAAGTCATGTTGACCTCACCTCGAGATTCGTACCCACGCGCCGCCGTGAGTGGCTGCGCGTGAAACTCACGCGCCTGCTATAGTGTCACCAGCCCAACCCGTTTGTCTGGTAAACGGGTCCAATTCACCCGCGACACAACCCGGTTCCAATCCTGCCAATTCGATCCTAATTCCTTCAATTGATCAATCCATTAGCCTCGTTTTAAGTCCAATTATAAGTCTGTAAACTCAATTACACAAATCCTTACCTAGATTCCCACGATTCGATGATGATCCACGAAGAACACCCGGTCACTATTCAATCATGGGATTCCTTCAATCTCGATTGATTTCCCTAAATTGGTTCAACCAGAAGCATCAGTGGACCACGAGGAACAATTCCCCCACATCAATTTCGTCGTTTGATCAGTAAATGATCACGACTCAAGTATGAACACCGTCCACTGTGCAACCATGGAGTTTCATCGATCTCAGCCGGTTTCCTTCAATTGATGATCCTAGAAGCATCGTGGGATCATGAGAAATCATTTCCCCACAACAATTGAGTCAATCACAGCCCCAAACTCCACGACTCAGCCTCGATTTCTTCCTCTGTCACCAAGCTCGATCAGAGCCAAAACGGCACCAATCCTTCTCGTTTTTGATGTGGATCGACTCGTCACAACCTCAGGAAGATGTTTGTAACCTCAAATTCGATCATCACAGCCCAATTCCCAGTATTCGACTTTTCCCCCCAATTTTCCCGAAATCCAAAATCCAAAATTCGACACCCTCACAACCCCTCGTGTTTCCCCGTTAATTCAATCATCATAGTCTCCCATTTTCTCACAAGAACAGCAGAAGAAGGGAGCCAATTCTCCCAGTTCATACTCTCCCTAAATCATGCACGGTTTGAAAGAAAAACAAAGGAAAAGGAAGGATAATGGTGGATAAGGAATGATGATGTTGTAATGATGGTGTTGGGAGGGAAACATGGAGCTGGAAACAAGGGATGGGTGACACTTGTCACTCATCCGGATGTGCACAGTCAACGGTCACTATTCATTATTATATTATTATTTTAATCCCGGCCTCGGTTCGTTAGTTCGTTTCCTTGACCATAACGTCGTCGTCGGATCTCCGATTTCGGCATGCCGCCTGTCGTTGGATTCGTATCGACGATACCTACGTAACGGTCCTTGGCCCTCGCCCATCGGACCTCCCGATCAAAAAGTCAACATTTGGCCCCTAATAAGCCAAATTACCAAAATACCCCTCAACTTCCGAACACCATTCTCTACGAATGTCGGAATCGAACGTGCCACCTGTCTATGAACTCGTGACGTCCTGAACTACGTCACGGTCATCGGTCAAAGTACATTTGACCGCCCGAACAAAAAGTCAACATTTTGCCCACGACCAGGGGCAAAACGGTCATTTTGCACATTTTGTCCGATTCCGCCCTACTAACCACCGTTCAACCTCACTAATCAAGATTAATCACTAAACTAATCCCGGAATTCGGGACGGGTCGTTACAGGTCTGGTGGCAGATTTGATACTCTTGGACTTGCATGACTTTGATGTCATCTTGGGTATGGATTGGTTGACGCTCCATCATGCCTCTATCGAATGCGTCGATAAGAGGGTTACTTTTCGGAGCCCGGGGTTACCGGAAACCACTTTTCAGGGAATTCAGCGAGCAACTCCTGTCGGAGTGATATCTGCCCTGAAGGCAAGTAAGTTATTGAGGAAGGGGTGTCAGGGATACTTAGCCCGAGTGATGGATTCACGAGCTGCACCATTGAGGGTGGAGGATATACCGATTGTACGGGAGTTCCCGGATGTCTTTCCGGAGGATCTACCGGGATTGCCACCGCATCGAGATGTTGAGTTCACTATTGATCTGGTTCCAGGTACGCAACCTATTTCTCAGACTCCGTATCGTATGGCGCCAGCCGATTTGAAAGAACTGAAGGCGCAGTTACAAGAATTACTTGAGATGGGATTTATTCGACCGAGTGTATCCCCCTGGGGAGCCCCGGTGTTGTTTGTGAAGAAAAAGGATGGGAGTATGAGACTCTGCATCGATTACAGGCAACTGAATAAAGTAACAGTCAGGAACAAATACCCGTTGCCTCGAATCGATGATTTGTTCGATCAGCTGCGAGGAGCGCAGTACTTCTCCAAAATTGATCTACGTTCTGGGTATCATCAATTGCGGGTTAAGGATGAGGATGTACCCAAGACAGCCTTTAGGACCCGTTATGGTCATTATGAGTTCCTTGTGATGCCGTTTGGCTTGACCAACGCACCCGCAGCGTTTATGGATTTGATGAACCGAGTGTTGCGGCCTTACTTGGATCACTTTGTCATCATGTTCATCGACGATATCCTGGTCTACTCGAGGAGTGCGGAAGCGCACGAGGAGCACTTAAGGATGGTGCTAGGTACCTTGAGGGAAAACCAGTTGTACGCGAAGCTCAGCAAATGTCAGTTTTGGTTGACGAGCGTGAGTTTCTTGGGGCATGTGATCTCAACGGACGGGATCAGTGTGGATTCTCAGAAAATTGAGGCAGTGGCGAAGTGGGAACAACCGAGGACCGTCACTGAAGTCAGAAGTTTCTTGGGTTTGGCTGGTTACTACAGGAGGTTTGTAGAGGGTTTCTCTACCATTGCTGCCCCGTTGACGCGACTGACGCGGAAGGGAGTCAAGTTTGAGTGGGATGACGACTGTGAGCGTAGTTTTCGGGAGCTAAAGGAAAGATTGACATCTGCTCCCATACTGACCCTTCCGGACGATAGTGGGGAATTTGAGGTGTACAGTGATGCATCCTTACAGGGTTTGGGATGTGTACTAATGCAGCATGGGAAAGTGATCGCCTATGCTTCGCGCTAGTTGAAACCGCATGAGCGCAATTACCCTACGCACGATTTGGAGTTAGCTGCTGTTGTGCATGCATTGAAGATTTGGAGACATCACCTGTATGGTGCGACTTGCAGAATGTTCACGGATCATAAAAGCCTGAAGTACTTGTTCACTCAGAAGGAGTTGAATGTGAGGCAGCGACGGTGGCTAGAGCTAATTAAGGATTATGGTTGCACGATTGAGTACCACCCGGGAAAAGCCAATGTGGTGGCTGATGCTCTAAGCCGGAAGTCAACGCATTCTGTAGCACATCTACGGACGGTTCACTTACCACTTTTGGTTGAACTCCGTAAGAATAGCATTGATTTGGGTTTGGATGGCCAAGGTGTCTTGCTGGCTAATTTTCATGTGAGACCACTACTGGTCGATCGGATCGTTGAGGCTCAATCTCAAGATCCTGTCTCATGTGTACTTCGGATTGAAGTGGAAGCCGGTGAACGGCTAGATTTTACAGTCAGGGAGGATGGAGCTTTGCTAAAAGAAGGACGGTTGTGTGTGCCCGGCGTGGAGGCACTGAAGAAGGAGATCTTGGACGAAGCTCATAGTTCGGCCTACGCGATGCATCCTGGTGGGACCAAGATGTATCGTACCTTGCGGGAGCACTACTGGTGGCCGGGGATGAAACGGGAGATTGCCGAGTTTGTCAGCAGGTGTCTAATTTGCCAGCAAGTGAAGGCTGAGAGACAACGACCTTATGGAGCCTTGCAACCACTACCTATTCCAGAATGGAAATGGGATCACTTGACGATGGATTTTGTGTTTGGACTTCCTACGACACCCAGAGGTCACGATGGAGTTTGGGTGATTGTGGACAGGCTTACGAAATCAGCTCACTTCTTGCCAGTGCGAGAGAACTTCAGGATGACACAGTTGGCCCAGTTGTTTATCGACGAGATTATTCGTCTGCACGGTACACCGGAATCAATAGTTTCTGACCGAGACCCGAGGTTTACTTCTCGATTTTGGCAGAGCCTGCAGGAAGCATTTGGGACGAAACTTCGTTTCAGTACTGCATTTCATCCTCAGACCGACGGCTAGTCTGAGCGGACCATCCAGACATTGGAGGATATGATGCGAGCTTGCGTTTTGCAATTTCAGGACACTTGGGAGTCACATCTAGCCTTGATGGAATTTGCCTACAACAACAGCTACCAGGCGAGCATTGGGATGGCTCCGTACGAAGCCTTGTACGGACGGCAGTGCAGAACTCCGTTGTGTTGGACGGACGTGGGTGAAAGGAAGCTGACTAAATCCGAATTGGTGGAACTGACGACCGAGAAGGTCAAACTCATCAGGGATCGGCTCAAGGCAGCCCAGGACAGACAAAAGAGCTATGTGGACCATCGGATTCGAGATCTAGAGTTTGCGGTCGGAGATCGGGTATTTCTGAAATTGTCCCCTTGGAAGGGTGTAGTGAGATTTGGCAGGCGAGGGAAATTGAGCCCTCGTTACATTGGACCATATGAGATTACCGAGAGGATTGGCCCGGTGGCCTACCGGCTGGCACTACCGCCAGAGCTTTCGAGGGTCCACGATGTTTTCCATGTGTCGATGTTGCGGAAATATGTGTTCGACGCATCTCATGTACTGGAGGATCAGCCCATTGAACTTCAAGATGATTTGAGCTTCGAGGAACAGCCGGTACAGATTTTGGATCGAAAGGATAAAGTACTACGTCGGAAGACCGTTCCTCTGGTAAAGGTTCTCTGGAGGAACCAGAATGTGGAGGAAGCCACATGGGAACCCGAGGCGCAGATGCGAGAACAGTTCCCCTACTTGTTTCCTTGAAATTTCGGGACGAAATTTCTTAAGGGGGGGAGATTGTAACGCCCCGGACGTTCTGGAAATGTAATATTATAAATATTGAATAAAATGACGTTTTTATCGCTGTGTTTGTGTGGTCGATTTGTTGACTTTTTGATTTGGAGGTCGAACGGACGTTGAGTGATGACCGTGACGTAGTTCGGGATGTCACGAGTTCATAGACTGGTGGCACGTCCGATTCGGACGCTCGGAGTGAAAGTTATGATGTTCGGAAATTCGGGGGCATTATCGTAATTTGGGCGCTATAAGGGGAAAAAGTTGACTTTTTGTTTGACAACTGATACTCATTTGACTCGAAGACCGTTGTGTTCGTCTCGACGCCCCGAGTACAACGACAGGCGGCACGCTTGAAACGGACGTCGGAGGACCGAGTTATGGGTCACGGATGTTGGAGGGAATTTTGGTAATTATTGCACAGAGGGGCATTTGGTCATTTCACGGTGGTTACTGTAGCACCACCGTGAGAAGCAGAGTGCGGCCGTGGTGTTTTTGAGCGTGCATTTGTTTAAGGCTAAGTGGACTGGTGAGTGGGTTTAGTTTATGGATTTTGAGGTTGTGGGAAGCAGCCAGGCGTGTCTGGGCAGAGACTGAGTGCACGGGAGGAACGAGAATGGCTGTGGTCTCTGTGTTTGCGGGAAACCAGTTTCAGAGGCCTCAGTTGGTCTCCCACGGGCTGTTGGCCATACCGATCGAATAACTGAGTATGGGAATGGAGTGAGGTTGGAGTTAGGATCATTTTGGTTCAATTTGGAAGCTGAGCGTGAGAGGGATTGTGAGAGAAACCGTGAGCAACTGTTTCGGGTTTTTTGGGGGGAAATCGCAGAGTTCAAGTTCTAAGGGTCGAGGGATCATTCTAAACACACAGTGAGTCTTCTGGGAGTGATAGAGTCTCAGCCGTGCAAGAATTGAAGGGATTCGAGCACGGATTGCCCAAGAACCCAAGGTCCAGTTCGAAGGAAAAACCAGTTGGAGGGAAAAATCTCATTCAATTTCTGGAGCCTGTTGATCGAAACCAAAGGCCGTGTTAGACTTCTGGGGTCACTTCGTGCACAACCGTGCAAGAATTGAAGGAGGAGGAGGACGGTTTGGCCGGGAACCTGAGTCTCAGTTTCAGGGGAAAACCAGTGCTGTGGACGACGACTTCCAGGTAACGGCGAGCTAAATTGTTAGTGTCATTGTGTGCGTATGGGTCCCTTATTGCTACTGGTGAAGTTAATTTGGAAATGGAACCGTGTAGGGTGAGTTCCAGGAGTCGACTTGTTCGACTGTTCGAGCTTGGATTGGGTCGATTTGGTGTAAGTCGAGGTTAACCAGTGTTGCAGACCTAAAATAAATGAGTTAGGGAAGATAATAGGATTGAAAATGGGTAGTATTGACTGAGAATTGAGGGCTAACTGATCGGGTTGAGTCGCGGGTATCAGACCCGTTTAGCAGGCTGTTCGGGTAAGGGAGATGACACTGTAGCTTGGCGCGTGGCCTTCACGCGCAGCCACTTTGGGCAGCGCGTGACGGCGCGTGTGACGTCAACTCCGATCATGGTCAACATGAGAATTAATCCTTACAGTCTAACTAACATTTTATCTTTAGGGTTCGAATCGATCGGGAGTCATTCGGGATAATTTCGGGAATCCGGAAGATTAAGTCTTTAAGTTTATTTTCGCCGAAAAATCCGGAAAAATTAGGAAAAAATCCTACGAGTTATTTTGGGATGTTTGTAACCCTTCTTGTACGTTTTCACAGGCCCGGACACTTCCGAAGCTACAGAGGAGCGCGCGGGACGCGATTGACGTGTCCTAAGACTGTGAGTGGACTCTTTGATTTTTAAATTGGGCATGCATGACTATTTTGCTTATTTATCTCATGGTTTTACATATGATATTACGATGGTGAGATGATATATCGGTTTTACTTGTTTTCACGTTTTTCGAGATAATTATCGTATTTCACGCATTTCGAGATTTCGGTTTTTGCCTATGCATGCGTGATAATTTTTGATGAAGTATCTGGTTATGAATATGCATGTTTCGGATTTATGATGTTTGATCATATTGTGAAGAAATTTTCTGGTAATTGCATGTGTTGGAATTTACATGTGAATTCGGGCATGAGTCCTGTTACGATGAGAAATGTTTTTTGGAACAATGTTGGCAAAAGATTTGTGATGAATCCTGATTTATTATGTTTAAAAACGGTTTTGGGTTTAAAGACCCGGTTGATGGTTGGATCCGGTTTTGGGTTTAAAGACCCGGTATGTTGATTTTGGGGGCGGGCCCGAAAATGGAGTTTAAAGACTCGTGAGTTTAAAGACTCGATTGTTATGATACCCCCGAGGCCTACTAATCGTGTTTTGAGTTTAAAGACTCGTTGATATCCCGGGAAGGCCTAATGTTGAGTTTAAAGACTCGGATGGATCCAACGGCATAATCATGATTATTGATTTATGTTTCACTTGATTTGTGCAAATAATGTTTCAAAATGACGGTTTCTGGAATCTGGTATTATTATATGGTTTTACATGAGTTATGACGATCCCTGTAACGTTTTTCTTGTGTTTCGGAAAAAGAGTTTTCAAAAGTTTAATACACAATTTTGAATATTTGGTTATGCATGCGGATTACAAAACTGGAGGGCGAACCCGATTTCGGAAAAACTGTTTTTCCTGTTAAACTTATGTTTCAGTCCACTCACACCTTGTTGTTTTAAATTCCCTCCAGGTCGTGGTACAAGCCTGGGGGCAAGCGCCGAGGCAGAGGCGGAGGCATAAAGTTTTCCGTTGCGGAGTAGTTAGTTCACAGAGTAGGACTTGTTCTTTAATTTGTTTTGTAATATTGCTCTGTGAAACTGTGGACTTGACGTCCAGTCGCATGTATTTGTTTAATCTCCCTGGTCTGACAATGGGTGTGTTGTAATTTTAACTAGTTTTCCGGTCTTTTGGGTTCGATTGTCAGACGGGAGCAGGATGCTTCCCGATTATCGAGGCGATAATCGGGGTGGTTCCTGTCATGTACACTTGTCCTCATCCTATTTTTACCAATCCCAATGCACCAAAAAGACCAAAATGCCCCTTGTAAGTCAAATTACCATTTTGCCCTTCGCCGTTTCAGACCCGTATCTCACTCGTCCAATGTCCGATGAAGGCATGCTGCCTGTCGTTGAACTTAGGACAACGAGATCTACCTAACGGTCCTCAGTCTACGTAAAAAAACCCTCTCGTACGAAAAGTCAACTTTTTCCCCTATTTTAACCAAATTACGAAAGTGCCCTCAACCTTCCGAACATCATAACTTCCTCCTCGGATGTCGGAATCGGGCGTGCCACCTGTCTACCGACTCGTGACGTCCCGAACTACGTCACGGTCATCGGTCAATGTCCAATTGACCGCCCGAACTAAAAGTCAACAATTTGCCCAAACTAGGGGCAAAATCGTCATTCTACGCCCAAAGTCCAAAAGTAACCAACTAAACACCGATTAGGCTCACTAATCTGTTACTAATCACTTCACTAATCCCGACTCCCGGGACGGGTCGTTACATACCAAGTATCCGGAAGTATGCTTAGTATCCCGAAGTATACTCACATGATCATCGTGTACTCTTTTGTCCTACGACCAAGGTTATTTTGTCCCACTGGATTTTGTTACCTGGCTAAGTTTTAATGAGGCACACATTTTAGTATGATCACCCCACTAACAATCAATCACATCAATCAAAACAGTAAATGCCAAATCGAAATCGAAATAATAATCGACACCCCAAATCAAAACCCCCAATTCTAAACCCTAAATCAGAAATGCCAAATCGAAATTTGAAACCCTAAATCAAGACTAACCGCCATCAAAGATGAAGATGATGTAGAATATCCATCCCACAACCGTCGATCGATCACCATCTCCCCCAAACCTCAATGCTTAACCCACCATCTCCTCCAACCCTCGATCGATTACCATATCCCCCAACCCTCGATCACTCGAACGTGAGCCAAATGAGAGAGATAAGCAAACACTGTGAGAAACCGAGAACATAAGAGATGAGTGAGAGTCGGAGACTGAAAGGACTGAGAGAGATGAGTGAGAGGCAGAGGATTGGAGGTGAGGATGAGAGACATGAGACATGATAGGCTTGAGAATTGAGAGGATGAGATCATGATTCATGAGAGTGCGACTCTGTCTCTATGAGAAGTAAGAACGAGAGTGGACAGGAAAACGCAGAAAGGGCTACTCGCAGAGAAAAAAAAGAATAGGGTGAGAAATGAGAGAGACGGAGAAATGGAAGACTGGGGTTGGGTTGGACTGAGTATCAAAATATTTAGGGTTTTGGAGACGGCGTCGTTTTGAAGACTGGGGTTGGGTTGTGCTTCCACATAGTTTTTGGGCCTGGGTTGGACAGTTGCTTCTGGGGTTGGGCCTGGACTGGGCTTCCACCTGGTTTCTTGGGTTGGGATTCCAAAAAAAGAGGCTTCAATTTGGTTTCTTGGGCTGGGCTTCAAAAAACATAAGCTCATTTCATTTAGTTCGGTTTTATTAAAGTATGAACCAAAACTAAACCAGATTGTATTCGGTTTGGTTCAGTTTTTATCATCGATTTTAGTTTTCTTTTGGTTCAATTTTTTTTTAAAAAAATTTGGTCCGATTCGGTTCGATTTTTCGGTCCCCTTTTTGAGAACCAATTATCCAAGTAGTTGAAAAGATTGTTTCTGCATGCCAACAAATTAGCTAGGGTTTCAGTTTGCATGATGACAAAGAATATTGTACCAATACGACCGTACAATTATAAACCTAGCTAGCCCTTGCAGAGTGACAGTCGTCTTACGTACGTAATATATATGCAAGTGGGAGACTCAGTCCTCCAATGAGTGAACTCGTTCATTCTCTCACACGCGAGGACGAATATTTCTAGATGCAGCAGAGCTTAGCATGCATATTTTGAACGTAGTGAAAAGATATTTATTGTAACTTGTGAGCGAACCTAATACACCTTTGTAAAATCTTTTGATATACGGAGTGATACGTATACATATATTTTAATTAAAACTGTTAATCTCCTAAATAATAAATTTAATATCATTTTTATAAAAAATCAACGATTAAAATGTTTTGTAGTCATTCATATATATCAAATAATTCAATGGTTTGATAAAAATAAAGATTCATATGGTGAACCGTTAATTTAGTTTACACATACTAAAAATTTAATTATATCTAATTTAGTTGAATTTTTGTATAATAAACTTAAAATGATGATTTAGGATTTAAACGATTTCAATTATAATTTATATATGTATACGGATCTTATTTGTTAAACGAAAATGTGGTATAAATAAGTAATATGTTAAATATAAATAAGTAATATGTTAAATATCATCTCATCGATTCACGAGAAATAATATGTTGAATATGACCGCAAGAAGGGCTCATTAAAAAACTTAAAAATTTACTTTCAGAAAACAAAAATTAAAAAAATTAAAAAATTTAAAAAAATATTTATGTATGAAAGTAATTTGTTTCTCTTCATAAATAATTTTTATTTTTATTTTTTAATATTTTTTTGTGAAATAAGGCCTCATTAAAAAAATAAAGATGATGGAGAAAGACAAATTACTTTCGTACATAAATAATTTTTAATTTTGTACATTTGTAGATTATTTTAATTATTATTATCTGAAATTAATTTTTTTTAATTTTTTTATAAATTTAAATTAATATTTTATTAGTTAAAATTGTGTGTCTCATTTCAGATTCGATAGAAATTTTAACAAAATTGTCAAAGTGTAGCAATTTAAAGAGTTCATGGTGGAAATTGTAACATTTGAAAACTTAGGGGGTGTATTCAATTTAGAATTTAATAGGTTTCAAATGTGATTAGTTTCAACCGATTTTAAAGTTTTTTATTGATTTCAAAGTGTTTTCAAATGGATTTTAAAATATTTGTTATTATTTTAAAATCGTAACAAATCAAACACCTCATGGAAAAAGGAAAAAGAAAGATACTCTCAGCAAAACCTCAATTGTCAATGTTTGCCTCCCATGAATCAGATGGACACAAGAAAAATTTATATGGGATTATGGAGGCAAAACTAACCAGCAAAGAAAACCAAATTATGTATATACTTTCAGCTTTCCATGTACTCAAATCCAACCCAAGTTTTGGAATATGAATGTAGTAGGCAAGTAACCAACGGGATAAAAATATCCGATAATATTGGAAAACAAAGACACATCCAACTACAAAAACAAGTGAATCCAATTCAAAATTCGACAAGCATTCTACAAGATTTTAGATAAAAAAAAAACACGAAGTAAAAACATGAAATTCATAGCAAATAATTTGCAGATTATGTTTCATCTAAATATTGCAATCCACCAAGTTTAACAAATCTAACTAAGCATAATAACCCTTGCAATACGTCAAATTTCAAAATAAGTTTAACAAATCCAATACTGGGTGAGAGTGTAAAGACCTTAGCATAGTAATCCTTCCAGACTCGGTGAGTGATCTGGTGGCCACCCAAAGCAAAAGCCTTGAACTTGATCTTCTCAATGCTCAATTCCTCCGAAGTCGGGTGTCGGGTCGGCTGGTGCTGCACCAGTCTCTACAGCAACACATCACCACATCCGTAAATATTTGTCAAAAACAAGATAAACCAAGAAAAACTAAACCATGATAATCATAAAAAAGATAAAACGAGAGGAACCTCGTCCTTCAACATGTGGAGAAGGGTGGTCTTGCCGGTGTTGTCAAGGCCCAAAAACAGAATCTTGACTTCCTTTTGCTAGAGGCCAAGTTAAATTAAAGTTGAAGGTCCCAAGCTCCTCCCATAAAAGTTGAAGGTGCTCACATGCATCTTCAGCCACATATATACTTTTTGAAGTCTTCAGAAATATAAGAACTAATATGAATAAGAAGTAGGTTCAGAGGAGGAGGCAGTGGCGGCAAGATTGGAGGTTGAGTGAGTTGGATGGAAAAATATTTTTATTTTTTTTCAAATTTAATGAAATTTTAGGATGAGAGGTGTTATTTGGGTGAATGATTGGTATGTATATTTGTCATCTTAAAACCCATCCAAATCCATCCATTCATCAAATCATTAAAAATCATGAAATTTTTTAATACATCTGAATTTTGAAATTGTATCTTAAAATCTAATTAAATACACTTGAATTTTGAAGGTTTTTTTTAAAAAAAAAAACTTATTAAAATCCTAATTGAATACACCAATTTTTTAATAGAATCAATTAAAATCTTAATTGAATACCCCCATATTTGAAAACACTCTGAAATCATTTAAAATCTTTAATTAAATACATCCCTTAAATATAAATCTATTATAAGATGTAAACTACAAAGTAGTAACGGTAATTTGCCAAAAAAAAAGCCCACAAAGTCCACAAACATATTGACTTGTCCCGACCTTTGTAGCTTTGCGTTTTAAATTGATGTGTTTCTTCCATTGATTGGCGAATGTTCTTTATTCATAATTAATCATAATTAACCAATGATCATAATTGTTTATTTGCTAAAAATTTAAAATATTGTGTAAGGATTATTTCAATAAAGATATAAATATAAATATTTTCTGTAAAAAAAAATATAGGCATGGGAATGGGAACTGATTGTAAATTCCACCAATCGATTATGTGTGGTCGTCCACTCAGCTCCTCCGCTCCTACGTGTTCAACTTCATTGCTCTCCACATGTACCTGTCGCTCCACTAATATGTCATCCATGCAAATTTTCCGTACATATATTTTGCTTTTGAGTTGATGGAGTTGGACTTCCAACTCATCGACCTAATCCACTTCACCTCCCTTTCCTCAAATCCACTCTCTAGTATCCGCCCGAGGGTTTCGAAAGCTACCAACAAGATTTGCTCTTTTGTTCTTCTTAATTAAAAGTTATTTGTTTTTATCTATTCACGTCTTAATCGTTAATTATTTTAAAAAACTAACCAAGTGATCCGTATTTAAAATAATTACTAAATTCGATTCTTTTAATTCATCCGAATTATATCATTTCCAAATTATCCTGACATGAGCGATGCTGTAATATAATTTAAATTATATATGCAAACATTTAATTTGAAGATATATATATGACATGAAAGTGAATAGGCAATTATTGGACAACCATATTAGTAAGGTACTTATAGAGCTAGTTGCATATATATGACATCGAAAAACATCACACAAATACAGAGCCACTTGCAGTGAGGCTAGTGGCAGCTTTGAACGAAGGCCACGAGAGACCCTTGGTGGCGATCGATCGATGTAATACTTGGTTGGCAGCTGAGAAACATTAAACTTTTTTGTTTTCCAAGTGGATATATATATATATAATATATATCAATCTTTATCACCAATATTATTCTGAATGGCATGTATATTGACGTGGATATATATATATATATATATATATATATATATTGGTGGTTGAGTTGGTATGGGATTTTATAACCACAGACAGAAAGTGTGATAGGGAGGGGGCTGTGAGGGTGTGAGGGAAGCATAAGAGCCATGCATGTCCACCATACCAATGATGAAAAGTGTACAAAAAAAAAAAGGAGCTAAATTGGAGAAATCGTCCTAAAATTTTATTATAATTTTAATAATTATCCTTAAATTTTAAATTAGTATCTCTCGTTCTTAAATTTTACTATAATAATTAAATTAATCATTTTTTAAACAATTCAAACAGAATTTATTAAAAATAAGAGTAAAATTGTCTTTGAATTTTACTATAATTTTAGCAATTGTTTATAAACTTTATTATAATATATAGTTGAGTTTACTCTTATTTTAACTCATTCCATTTGAATTTTTAATAGAGGGACTAACGATAAATTATTATGGTAAAATTCAAGGACATAGGATACTAATATTGAAGTTTAGATATAGTTACTACAGTTATAGTAAAATTTAAAGATGTTTGCTCCAATTTAGGTAAAAATTAGAAACTTTTAACGAGGACAAAAACACCGTGAATTATATATACATGTCAAGCATGCATGCCATGCAGCGTTTGTAATCAATATAAACGAAAAGACGTGAGAATAAGTAACATTATTTTTTATTATTATATAAAATTTTATATATGAAGAAATAAGAGATAAAAAATTATTGAAAAGGAATCATGTAAAAGAATGTGTTTGATTTGAAATTGGATCTAATGTATGAGACCAGTTAGGGGGTGTTGGTTCGCTTTATGCTAAGTCCATTGAATGACCTGTGGGGCAAAGGGAGAAAGTAATAGACACTAGTGGGGTGCCGGTCTAAGAGGCTAGACCGGCACCGATGCTTAAGTGAGTAAACGAGATGAAGATCCGATAGGAAAATCAACAACACAAAAACAAAAAAGTCAAGTTTGTGTATTTACAGAGATAAGTGAGTGAATACGTTTATAAGAGAGTTTGATGGATATTTATAGTAGCAGTGAATATGCTAATTGAGCACTGTTGATGGAGGGTTTAAACTATCTCATAAGATGTTGTCATATGTCCCGTAGATCCAGGATATGTGCCAAACAATAGATTTCCTGTCATGTTGGGGAGTCATTACTTGGCATTTGCAGTAAATCAAACTAGGGGTGCCGATTCGTGTCTGCCGAATAACCCCGCCAAATGGCTGTTGGCATTGCCTGTCAATTGACCTCGTGTCGAGTGGCCTTGGCCATGCCGTTTGGTGTGTGCATGTTGATCGCCTGGATTAGCCGATATGATATCAGCATAATCAAAATTAAAAATCAATAAACAAAATCTATTTTGTTCGGTTTCATTTTATTTTTCATTTATTCATTTCAGACAAGTTTCTGTTAGAAAAAACTTTTTAAAACACATAATCTCATATGCAACAGTAAAAGTTAAAAATTGAAAACGAAGTGATTATATAAACAACACCCCTTACAAGCTTCCATTTTGTAAGAAGTAAAAAAAATGTAATCTATGGTTAAAACCATGATAATTTTTTTTTGATTCTTTGATTCAAGATTGGGGTTCGCCAATCTACCCTTGTGATTCTAATGTTATTATGTTTGATTCTCTAAATTTTGATTGTACTCGAGTTTCTGTTTATAATTTTTGCTTGATGTCGGAAAAAAAAAAACCTCAAGATAATAATTTTATCTTTGAAGATAATAAATTTTGTCGATAGAGATGAGAGATGAATCAAAGTTTGAAGGAAATAGGTCTAGTCATCACGGGAGTAAGCTTTTTTTTTTTTTTCCTGAAAAATATTAAGGGAGTAAGCTGAGCAACTGAGCAAGTGGTAAACATGATGGTATGAGAATATTTATGGTTGACAAATGAGGAAGAAGATGATTCAGAGGATCCAAGGAAGGGATCAGTGGAGGGCCCACCCTTCTACGTTTTGGATTCTTGAGATCTTTAGTCTATGCTGTGTTGGAGTATCAGTGTATACACAATGAGATTTTCTTTGTCTGCTTCCCCTCTCCTAATTATTATTATTGCTTTTCTCTCCAACAATTTATTTTTTTGTAAACCTGATTTTTGTATTGTCTGTGTCTGTCTTTTATTGGCTCATTTCCCATGGCCCACTCATATACAATAATTACATATTATGCTTTATATATAACAAGATGATAAAGATGTGTATTATTCACTTCTATTTTTAAGGACGGTCGATAATATATATTTTGTGTTTTTGAATGTAGGTCAATGTTTAAAATTGGAATAAAATTTTAATATTGACTAATTTTTTTAAATAAAAATGTTAAAATTTTGAGGCCAAGTTATAGTGAAACTCTATGGATAATACTTATATTATATTTTAGTGGTACTTCTTTATATAATTATTTTTATTTATTAAATTATCTTTATATATATTATAATTAAAATCGTTATTTTTTAAATCATTATATCAAGAATATTTCCATAAAAAATTATTAATGTTATACATCGTTTAGTCATTCATATATATTAACTATATAGACGGTTTACTATAAATATACTAACTCTTATCATAATTTTTTATTTGTTTGGTGCATATGAATAACTAAACGAGACATTCAATTTTGTTAAGTTTTTTAAAGAGATGATCTTAACATAATGATTTAGAAAATGAATTGTTCCGATTATGATATATGTATAATGATAATTCGATAAACTGAAATGGTGGTATAAGGAAGAATCATCGGGATGAAATACAAGTATTATGAAACCCTAGCTCACCATATGTTCCTGCTTCTTAGCCATCGATTGAGCTAGCAGACACATGATCATGGATGAATCGGGAATTTTTGACGTTAGTTTCATGCAACAAGCATGCATGCTAGCTGATTCATGCACAATGAGATTCAAATAATGATGCCGATATTTTGTAGGTACCTAGGGTTTCCAATGGCAATGGAGGTTCATAATTCATTGAGAAGACTAGCTAGCTACTTGTGTTGTTGTGTATACTCACACAACGCAATGCTACGCAATCAAATCTAAACCCTAAATCCTATATTCTCGGTTTAAATTGATATGAGAGATCCTAACTCCTTATGTCTTTTTTAAAGACACCAATAATTTGGGGACAAGGAGATCTAAGCTATCTAGGGTCGTAGTGAAAATGCATGAAGAAAAGGAAATAAGTCAAAAAATAAAGCTAGAGACCGCATGATATCGATGAGATCTTGGGAGGATCGTCAAACTGCTGCTGCTATTCCTTCATGTCAATATTTTGTCAGGCAGAGAGAGAGAGCGAGGGAGTACTTGTCCGGCCACGAGATGTTCTTGGGAGCGATGGAAATGAATCGATGAAGCACAAAAGATCTCCACCGCCGACAGTAGTGATGATTCTTGAATCTAAATTTCGGGTGGGTTAAATTTATATATTAAATTTTGAATAAACTTTACGGTACGTGTGAAGAAGAAGAAAAAAATGGGTACACATCTAATTTTTTTTTTTAAGAAAATAAGTGAGAAAAAAATGGTGAGATGAATTTGAAGAAAAATAAAAAAGAAATATGGATGAAACTTTTTTTGCTTCTGGCTGGAGTATGCCCGTGGGAGAAACTCCCCTTACTAACTTCAATATGTATAAAATTGAAATAGACTGCTGCAACTTTTTTTTGTTTCTTGTTTTTTTTTTAAACTTCAAATTTGGTTACAAATGAAACTGAAATTGGCTACATAATAAAACTAAAATGGGCTATAAATATATTGATATTGGGATTGGGCTGCTGTAGTTTTTTTTTTTTTTAAAAAAACTTTGAATTGAACCACAAATAAAACTAAAATGAACTATATTAGAATGTATTAACCCATAAATATGTAAGGGAGCAAGCTTGAGTGGGAAGGGCTATAGCCCTTCCAGCCCAAACTTGAGCCCCATCATTAACCGCCGACGTGGCCTCAAATTTGGAATATCCATCGTGACCTTCGATACTCATATTTGGAATATCCATCGTGACCTTCGATACTTATATATATATATATATATATATATATTTGAGTTTTCAAATTAATTCACAAATATGATGTAAAATAAATTATTAAATTATTTACTTATTAATCCTTAATAATATTAATATTTATTCAAAAATTCATTGTCATATTTTTGAGGTTTTTTAATCTTCAATCACCTAATAATTACTCAAACAACCTTTAAAACTTTTAATCCCTATTTAATAGTTTTTTTTTTCTCTCTCTCTATTTTTATGAAAACATTACTCCCACTTAATTTTTTTTTTATTTCACTTGTTCATTTTAAGGAGTGATTTAATTAAATCCAATTCAAACAAGATAATTAGAAGCAAGAATTCTTCAAAAATATTTTTAAATTCCAAATTTGAAAAATCTTTATCATCCAATATTAAAACATTAGGTTAAGTGCTTATGTTTTAGAGTTTAGTCATTAGATTCTGTGCCCGAAATTCAAAAATTAAACCCTCAACCTAGCTAAGTCATATGCTCTTCCACCATTACTCCTATCTAAACAGCCCACCCCCTCTCATAAATTTTCTATACCGTACCATACAGTTAAATTTAAAGTAACACGAATTTCATTCTTAATTTCAAAGAATTTTTTTTTAAATTTTTTAATATTGTACATATAATATATATATTATCAATATAAGCACTAAAACACCCATAGGGCCAAAGGAGCCACCAAGCTCACGCAGGGAGTAGTGCTCACTCGCAAGGAAATATCGCCAATGTTTTTAATTATTTGAACGGCCTCGTATTGAAAATGGATTAATAGAATTTTTTTTTAAAAGGCTTGAGTTTTACTAAGGGAGGTTTAATAAGTAATTAATTTTAAAAAATAAATTATTTTAGCACGAATAGACGTAGAAAGTGTAGAAAATGGGGAAGAGACGAAGAAAATAATTTTAAACTCATGAAAAATAGGCTTTAATTTTAAGTTTTTAGTTTAATTTTGTCCACTATTTATTCTACGTTTGTTCTCCATTTCTTCTATCCCCTTTCATCTCTCAATTCTTTATATTTCAAGTATTAATAGTGAAAAATAAAAATTTATCAAATAGCTCCTAACATTCCTTTGTAAGAAGATTAGACACGAGCATTAATGCATAATTGAAATCAACTTGGAGTATAGTATATAAGGTCTTTTAGAGTAGGCCAAAAAAATTGAGTAAAACTCTAACGCTTCGCCGTAAAATTTAAGTGTAATTGAGGTAATTCTTATTTACGAGATCAATATCATTTAATGGAGAAAGAAATAAATAAAACTAACAATAAAAATGTAATGATCACTAAAAAAAAATTTGGATCCATGACTAATACATATAACATATCACACTCCTTGGTTTATAAATAGTCTTATAGAAATCAAATTCGGATAATCCGATTCTTAAATCAAACTTACCGAACAGCTGTAGAAAACCTAATACAAAGCTATTTTTTTCCCTTAATTATGAATAGATTTTATCAAATTTCCTGAGAAGTTTGCTTTAATATATTTTTCATTATTAATTACGAAATGTATAAATAAAACTAAAAATGTATATTGAATTGTGATAAGAAAAAAAAAATTCAATTTAAAGATATATCTGAAATCTTAAAATGAAATGAAAAAAACCTTCTAAAATTAGTTAAAAAATAAGTGGTCTAGATCATAATGATTATGTCATTATGACAAGTGAATTGATAATTATGTCACACATGATTCTAATATACCACATAATATATTAAGCTTGTGCATGCTTAGGACAGAAGCAATAACGTTTACTAGTGTGATCGAGTAAAGGTATTACTATTAATGATCATGATGAGATGATTGAAAAAGTTCGGCCAACAAGTTCAATCAGCTGGGATAAGGAGGAACATGAACAAAATCACGTAGGATTTTGCACCCATTAAGGAACTACATGCTTTGTATATTCTAGTTATGGGACTCCCAAATTGAACCGACAAAACTTTAAACCCCAAATTACAACACTTAAATTAACCACTTCAAAGACAATGCAATTTGAGACAAATCCATCGACTCCTTGTGACTTGGAAGGACCTGCATTTATATTGGATCCATGGTGAAACTGAATTAAAAGACCCCAATCAAAGTGTTACTCCTAGTAACACCTTTGCAAGGTTCCTTTACGTTACTTTCATCCGGTTTCACTATACGAGTCTCATTCTGTTATATATATTATGGACATTGTTGTCAACTTGTAGGAGTTACTAGGGGTAGTTTAAATTCAATTTCACCATAAATTCAATATAAAATTTAAGACGAGTGTTAGACATCTGAATTAAAAAAAAAAAAAAGCTTAAACTCAAAATGGAGTAATTTTAGATTCTTTCTCCAACCGTAATATCAAACACTAAAGTTCCTATTAACCTTATATTTGCAAAATCCAACTTCAAAAGTTTGGGGAAAAAAACTTGAACTTTTAAATCCTAATATCATATTGTGAGAGTTCATATCAACTTTGCAGTAGAAAAGTCAAACTCAAATTGGAGGATATTCAAAATTATTTTTTCCAACCTAAAATATCAAACACTAGAGTTCATAACTCAGAAATTCAAACTCGAAATTTTTTTGGGGGAAAAAATGAATGTTGAAACCCCAATATTATATTGAGAGAGTTTGCATCAACCTTAACATGAAAAACCAAACTAAGATGGAAAAAAATTCAAAAATTATTTTCAATCCAAACTCAAATTTTAGGAACAAAAAAAAATGCTAGAGTTTATATAAAACTCATAATTTCAAGTTCCAAACTCAAATTTTAAGAACAAAAAAAATTAAAAATAAATAAAAGTCACAATTCATTCTTCAATCTACAAGATTAAGCATTAGAGTTATATAAATAAACCTAATAATTCCAAAATTTAAATGTGAAATTTCAAAAAAAAATGAAAATTAAACTTTGAAAGTGCAATATTATATTGTAGCCAATTTGTTTTTCCTTTTTTCACATGCAAATTTTTTGATTACTTCTCATCCAACCCTAATAAAACTAACTATAGAAAAGCGCAAAGGAATTTCCAAATTTGGTTAAATTCCATATTTTTTTACCCTAATTCAAACACACAATTACTGAATAATGAATCTCTTATGCCCCAGGTGCGTCTGTGAAGAAAATTACTTAGAATTCCATATCAATAATAACGGCACTTTGCATCAGAATTGTTTAGGGTATGTTTGACTTAAAAAAAAAACAGATCATTTGGTATAAAAAGAGCATTTGACGAGCGAAAAATCAGTTTTATTTCATTTGGAAAACTGAATCAGAATTTGTTAAATTTTCAGAAGAAAATATGAGAAAATTAGAGGATCTCAAATGATGAGTTAAAATTATGTCTCAAAAGACAATTTTTCAAATTATAAATTGAAACAAATGAAATTATAATTTCCATGATTTTTAATATTGATATCCAAATCCTAAGATTTACAAATTAGAAAATTATAAATATGAAATTACAAATTATGAAGTTTGTAAATTCTCATTAAATCAAAAATCTTTCGTCCAAACAGTCTTAATAGAAACTAAGGGAACTAACGTTGCAAAATGTTTAAATACAAGCAATTCTAGTATGCAAGTATAAATGATTCTATACAGAATTGGTTATCACTGAAATATTTTTCGTTGACTGCAACAGAAATTGATCCTCGGCTAAATCTTCATGGCACCTAACTGGAAGTGTTTCTCCTTGCTGCATAGGCCCGATAAGCTGCTAGCCCAACTACAGCAGCACCGGCCCCAACTGTAATTCGATATAACAGAACGATAGTGAAGACCATGAACATAAGTTAGTTTTTGTATTATGAACTTTGCCGTAATGAGAGAGATTGATACATACCTGAAAGACACATAAGAGACCGATTCAAAAACTGGAGGTACTTCTTGCGGTTCCTCCTAGTCTCGGTTTCAGGAATGCTCAAGTGAGGGTGCTCAGCTACAGTTACGATTTTATTGAACACATTGCTCACGCTGTTCAGCTTCATGCTGACACGAACGGGTGGCTCTATGCCCAATTCCTGACTTATCTGAACAAAAGAGTGAAAAATTGAAATTATTAGCATCCAAACTCTGGTGAATCTGGATGATCTTTACCAAAAATATGCAAGAACGTGAAGATAAACAATGAACAATTGTATACCGCAAGTGAATCTCGTACTGCCATTGGATATGGAACCAGATCGTCCTTAGCAGCAATAAGGAGGCACGGTGCAACATAGCCGCTTTCTTCTCCTTGCCTAACAACCTCCATGACGAGTTCTCTTGATCTCTTCCATGAATGTTCGCTTGAACTGGACAGCGAAAAACAGCGTCACAATATTCAAACAAAACGCATTAGTGAAATGTTAATTGCACATAAATCAGATTACCTGTCATGGACAAAAACAGCTACATCACAGGCTGCCAAGAAGGTCTTATTAACCAAATGCACTTCAACTTCGTCTTCTGGTATCTCTCTCAAGACGAGTCTTTGTAATCCCCTGTACATCGCATACGCAAACATGTTTCTTCGTTTTTTTATTTTTTTTCGTTCAGGCATTTATTAAACTTGCTCTACTCTCACAGAAACAATTCCGAAGCGTATAAGATAAAGTTTAATATTTGATAGTACTCACCCCAACCTGGTTCACAACATTCACGGCAAAATGCTCACCAGTTATTGTAGTTTCACACTTTGAGAAAGGCCTGAGGTTGAAATAGGCAACAACAAATTAACAATTCAGAATAAAGAAGAAGTTAAAAGTACAGTCACGACTCACTAAAAATATATTCTGAATTAAAAAATATAGAAATGAGAAAGAAAGGTGAGTATACCCAAATGCAGGCACATCAATGTGAGCTATCTCAATTTGAGAAAGAAAAAAAAACACGGTAGTTTTGAATATAAAACAGTTAAATTGTGTAGAACATCAGTTTGGGGCTGAGGAAGGTTGTCACTCAATAAATTTTGTTTTAACAAAGGATCGAGAAAAATTGGGACAGGGCTTTCAGTTAAATTTGGTCAGTGCAAGCCAATAGGTTACCTCTCCCTTTTCTATATATATGTATATACACACTAATACAGAGTACTAATTGAGCATATTGAGTAGAGTGAAGTTGGACAGCATTACCTTCCTATGAATGAATTCAAAAGAGCGGATTTTCCTGCATCTTTAGGACCAAAAACAAAGCACTGGAAAACATTTCTCTCAGTTTTTTGCTTTTTACGATCCACAGATCTTCTTCTAGTAACATGGAGTGCAGAAGCTGGATCGCCACGGTATCCAATGTACATCAAATTAGCAAGACTTTTCTTTGGATCTATTAGTGTCATGAGGGCCCACTGGAATAACACAAAACACAGATATAGTGACGGCTCACAATCGGATTGAGAAGATTAAAAAATAAAGACACATGTATTATGTATACCAAAACAGGTGAAACAAAAAATTTAGGACAAAATAAGCTGCTACCTGAAAACAGGGTAGCAATGAGAAAGAAGATACCTCAGACAGAAATGCTTTAAGTGATAAATTCCCTGATACTGTTCTCTCTGCAGCATCGTCAAAAGGAAACTCATTCCAAGGACTGAAAATTCAGCAAACAAAATTCAAAGAAGTTTATTTTGGAGAATGAAAGAAACCATGATATGATTGTGTGATTCATTATATAATCCCACAATATGCAAAAGGGTAAAACAAAAAAAGGTAGAAAGACATAGAGATATTTCAGGACTTCATGTAGGTGCCAGTTGATTAAGAAAAGCTTAAAAAAGCTAGCAAATGTAGCTCAGGACTCCATCAGAATCAGAAGAATTCTATCAGAGAAAAGAATAAAATATGTAACGTTTTGAGTAGTAGAGTGTGACATCCTGGCAATCTGGACTTACCTGGCGAACTTAAAATTAAATGCATCATTAGACAGGTTAACCATGACTTCATTAATATGTTTCAGTATTTAACAAATATATATATATATATTTGCTAGTGTCACATAAAGCTGACCTAAATTGTAAGGATGATATTCCAACAAGAGGGGCGTGTAAACACTTAGTTTTTTGTGTGAAACGTACATTAAGCTAAAGCACACATCTCTTAGTTAACTATGGAGATGAGCCCCTCAGAGCTGACAAAAGAAGCCTTATATGCTGGTGATTTATTTATAAGGTAAAAGAACTAGGGTATTCAATCTTGTATTCAGCATTAAACTAAGCGACAAATTCTAATAACTGAACTCACTTTTCCGGAGCAGTAGAAAATAGGAGATCAAGCTCAGATGGGGTGTGTAAACACTTTGTTTTTTGTGTGAAACGTGCTTAAGCTAAAACACACATCTCTCAGTTAACTACGGAGATGCGCCCCTCATAGCTGACAGAAGAAGCATTATATGCTGGTGATTTATTTATAAGGTAAAAGAACTAGGGTATTCAATCTTGTATTTAGCATTAAACTAAGCGACAAATTCTAATAACTGAACTCACTTTTCTGGAGCAGTAGAAAATAGGAGATCAAGCTCAGATGGTCGTAGGGCACCGTCCTAGTTGTCAAGGTACATTTGAAAGTAGTGTGAGCACATTCATTAGCACCGTAAGCACAAACATAAATTACACTGCAAAGGCATAAAAGTACAGTAAGAATGGATATTAGAGTATACATTATCACCGTCATTTATACGGAATGCCCCCCTCAGCACCTCAACAGCCTCAGAAGTCAATTCCACACTCTAAAATATGACATATAAAGAGTACTTCATATCCACCACTAAAAAAAAAAAAGTTATGACAACACTCAAACTTCAGAATGACAAGACCTTTTGAGCCATACCTGATCTGGAGCATGCTTTAGACGGAACTGGGAGAAAATCATCCCTAAGTTTTAGTTCATCATCATATCCAAATTTTCTCAGGACAGCCCAAGTTGTCTCAACACGACTTCTATCAATGAAAAGATAATGAAGATAAAGGAATCCGCCCACAGTAAGACCAACATTGTTGATACCGTCTGGTACTCTCTCTTTTACAACCTTTTTAACTGCCACAATTTCGTCTGGCTGTAGTGGAGCATGAAAACACAACCTGTTTATGGCAGTTACCAGACATCAGAATTCCAAACAAGTGACTGAAAAGCAACAAACACACACGGGAAGGAAGAAAAAGAAACCTGGAATTCATTCAGCTCCGAATCGCTGAGGGTGCCATCCATGTCATGATCACAAAGAGTAAATATCCTCTTCAAAGCTCTTACACACCGGGGTTGCAGGTCTTGCCTTTCATGATCAAACAAAGGTCGTGTTGGATGAAGCACCGCCCTTTGAGCATAAAAAAATGCTTCTGGAACCTATCAACAAGTAATTTCCATTTACATTGTTCAAGCTTCAATCTTTCTGAACTTCGTATAACCCTAGGAAAGAAAAGTGTTCAAGCATCTGAACATACCTGAATTGCAGCGTATGCAGAACACTCAATGCAAATCTCAATTTCCCTAAACCTATGCATGATTGGTGACATCACCTGCTCCATGCTCAATGGCTGCTCCGGGTCTCGCAAATCTAACTTGCATCCAACCAGAATCACAGGCACCTTCACCTAACCAATTGAATTCCTCATAATGTCAATCAATTAACTAAAATATTTTGAATACCTCATAATGTCAATTCATTGACTAAAATTAACAAGTAAAGTAATGTGGAAATCACTAACCGACTTCAATTACAATACGAACCTCCAAGTGACGAAGCTCAGGCAGCCAGTAAGTAGAGAGACGAGTGAGTGAGAAATGTTGATCACAGGCATACGTCAAGATCACCACATCCGCTCGCCTCAATTCGTCATTACGCTTACTAGTATTCTCCAAGCTACATATACATCACGCAATTTTTTTCAATTTTTTTTTTCTTACCAAAAAAGAAACTAATTTTTTTATATCAATTCCTAGTTTTCCAGTGCCTGTATATGCGTGTTTTGGTGTTTGTATATATAGGCGCATACCTAGAAGACGTGTCGACGACGGTGAGGGGGACATGATCTTCGTACAAATCGGCAGGGAGGACCGTCAGGGGGAGTACGGCGGGGACGTTGGGGTCGAAGGCTTCGGTGGCCACCCAAGTGATCAAGCTCGACTTACCGGTGCCAGGGTCGCCGACGACGACGAGTCGGACGCCGGAGCGTTCTCCTACGTATGAACCTCGTGACATTGTGTATCGCTATTGGTCTAGAGGATTCAGAAGTCACAGGCTTCTTAGTTTTTATTTGATTTTGAAGCTCTAAACGAATCAAAATCTTCCACATCAAGGAGAAGGAGATGGCGTCGTAATACGACAGTAAATGAGCTGTCGTATGAGTGTTGGACAGTCCAATTTGCGTGCGGAAAAAACTGCATTTAGCTCTTTCTGCCCAATATAAGCCCATTTTATTGCTTCGGGCCCACTAAAAGCCCAAGACGACGTCTTTGAGAGTGAGAGAGAGTGAAGCTGTAGCTGAGAGTAGCAAAGAGGTTCAAGATGTTAATTCGAACCCTGCGAAGCTCCGTCGCCGCCGTCTGCCACTTCTCGGCGGAAGCCCTTGCGGAGACGACGGCGGTGACCGCCAGTGCGGTAAAAAACTCGAGCGGTGGCCGCGACACGCTGGGAAGGAGGCTTATGAGCCTGGTGTTCCCAAAACGCAGCGCTGTGATCACCATTCGTAAATGGCAAGAGGAAGGGCACACGGTGCGCAAGTACGCGCTCAATCGCATCGTTCGTGAGCTTCGTAAGCTGAGGCGCTACAAGCACGCACTCGAGGTTGGTTTCTTTGACAAAAGTCTTTTTTTTTTTTTTCCCTTTGCTTTAAGTTAAAGTTTTGTTCTTTTTGCTTTGCCATTGATGGTGGGATTAATGGGTTTTTGGGGATGTAAATAGTCAAAGGGTTAAAAAGTCTATATATTTTGTAGTAGCAATTTGTTACTGGTAAGGGATTCAAAGTACTTTATGAACTTCTTAATCTGAATGAAATTTGTTGCTTGCGTTAAGCAATTGAAGGTGGGCATTATTTGAGTTCTGTTGAAGTTGAAAGATGAAGTGAAAATTGGGTGCTTTTGGTCTGGTTGATTATGTTGGTCTTAGAGGAGTAGTTTCTTAATGTTGACCTTTAGTGATTATGCGTAGGCAAGTATTTGGGAACTGTAGTCCGACTATCAAGTTTCGATAATTGAATATGTGAAGATTGCACTAAAAAACCTTCAACGTTGCTCTTGAGTTCAATTCTCCAGTTGCATTTTGCTAAGACGTTTGATATGGTAACTGTAGTCTTTTGGTACCTTTTGTTTTATATTAAGCTTGTAGGTTATGGCTTCCTTAGTTACTGTAACTCCAAAGGAGTATAGCTGGATCTTTCAAGATTTGTTGTGCTTTTCGGGAAATTGTTCTGTTTCATGGCCACGAATCATAGTTTCTGATATTGTTTATGCAGGTATGTGAATGGATGACATTACAAAAAGATATGAAGCTACTACCAGGTGATTATGCCGTTCATTTAGATTTGATTGCGAAAGTTCGTGGCTTAAGTAGTGCAGAGAAGTTTTTCGAGGATCTTCCTGAGCAAATGACAGACCGCTCCACATGTACAGCTCTTCTGCATACGTATGTCCAGAATAAATCGGTTGATAAAGCAGAATCTCTGATGGCAAAGATGTCGGAGTGTGGTTTCATGAAACATCCCCTTGCTTATAACCACATGTTGTCTCTATACGTTGCCAATGGGCAATTTGACAAGGTTCCAGAAGTGATCCAGGAGTTAAAGAGTAATACTTCACCGGATGTTGTTACTTACAATTTGTGGTTAACTGTTTGTGCTTCGCAAAATGATGTTGAAACTGCAGAAAAAGTTCTCCTTGAGCTAAAGAAGGCGAAGATAAACCCTGACTGGGTTACATTCAGTGCGTTAACCAACTTGTACATTAAAAATTCTCAAACTGATAAAGCAGCAGCTACCTTGAAGGAGATGGAGAAATTGGCATCTCGGAGAAATAGAGTTGCGTATTCATCCCTGCTCAGCTTGCACACAAACATTGGTGATAAGGATGGTGTTCGGCGAGTATGGAAGAAAATAAAAGCATGTTTCCCGAAAATGAATGATGCTGAGTACACATGTATGCTATCTTCCCTTGTGAAACTCAAGGAGCTTGAAGAAGCTGAGAAGCTCTATACTGAGTGGGAATCTGTTTCCGGGACTCGTGATCCTAGGGTTTCAAATATAGTTCTTGCAGCCTACATCAACAGAGACCAAATAGAAATGGCTGAAACATTTCATAGTCGGATGGTGAAAAATAGCATCTCGCCATGTTACGGTACTTGGGAGCTTCTTACATGGGGCTATTTGAAACAAAAACATACCGAGAAAGTTCTGGAGTGTTTTAAGAAAGCTGTTGGCAGCGTGAAAAGATGGGATCCTGACAAAAGATTGATTGGGGAAGTGTTTAACAGGGTGAAGGAGGATGGCGATATTCAACGGGCTGAGGAACTCTTGGTTTTTCTTCGAAAGGCAAGTTATGTGAGCACCGAGATATACAACTCAGTTCTGAGTACATACGCACAAGCTGGTAAAATGCCACTTATAGTTGCAGAAAGGATGGAGAAGGACAATGTTCCATTGGATGAAGAGACTCATAGACTGATGAAAATTACTAGCACAATGTGTGTGAGTGAAGTTTCTAGCGTTTGCTCTTGAATGCAAGTGTCCCATTTCAAATTTATTTCTGATAAAAGTAGTAGAATTTACTCTTTGCACCCAAGTTTTTGTTCCATTGTTTTCTTGATCATTCTCATTGATTGTTTATGCTAGCTGAATCTCAAGAAAGTTGTTCATTGTTCTTTTTTTTATTATTTTTTTATTTTTTGTTCTTCATGTAATGGAGGATTAGGCGAAAATAATCAGATGCCGCAAAAACTTAGTTTACCTAATGGAATTCGAACGGTTTTTGGTTCAACAAGCAGTTGACTTATCATTGTGATTAATTGGTCAATGACCTTTACACAAGTAGAGTTGCTTGTGAATCAAGCTAGGTATTTTGACCTACCAAACACAACTGAACTGCCAGTTCTATTTGCCTGAACTAAACTGGTTGGAGTTGACCTACTTTAATATGGTATTCCCAACTAGAAGTATAATGACACATTTTTGAGAAGAGATTTCACATTTTGATTTCTTCATAAATGTTTAAAGGAGAGATCTCCGATTCGAATTTCTTCGGAAATGTTCAGTTACATACCCATGAATTTGTCATTCCCACTTCCCACAAGTGAATGTTGATTCCAGCTTGGGTGTGTTTAAAATATTGACATATACCAAAACTTCGGCGCCCAGTAATTATCATGGAACAAATCAATAAGAAGATGATATATACAAAACCTAACTTTTATTGTATCTTTCTTAATAAAACTTGGGACCCACCTTTCCTAAACCCTACTATGGTAAGGAAGAAGGAAGGAACAAGCACTCTTGGAGAAGGTGATGGTGGCATTGGTAAGGTGGTTAAGAAGAAGGGGGCACTATTACTATACTAGCCTCATGGCTTGTGGTTGGATAGGGGTTTTGATTTATACATGGATTAGTTTAGTTTATTGCGGCCTTACCACTTATTAGTTAGTACTTAGTACTACAGTTCAGTTAATTGTATTTTTTCACTCGTTAAGTGAGAGATTTTAGGTTCAAATTTCGTGAAAAACGAGGTTGATACTCGTTTTGTATATTGTAATCATCATCCTTCGATATTAGATTTTTTTTTATTATGCAATAATATTGGATGAACATATTTCATTATATATACATTGAGTATCAATTACGTCCGACAAGAGTCTAACTCGAAATTTCTCATATAACTTGTTAAGAGGAATATCATTAGCCTATCACTTAGTGGCGATTAGAATGAATTAGAAACAAATAATAATTCAGGTGAATTTGGACATAAATAAGAGTTTTTTATTGGAGCGAAATTAAAACAGAATAATGAACGAAATTAAATTTGAACTAAGCAACACAATAAAACGTTGTAAATTAGGAACCAAAAAAAAAGTTATGGGATTCAACATCAGAGCGTTACGTGAAGAACAGCTGCAACAAGTCAACAACCAAAGAGGGAAGAGAGAGGTTTACCCAACACAACCCACCCCACCTCACGTCCACCTAGACCTGTACATTCTAAATTTACCCAAATGCCCCTTTTCTTGTGAAATGACCTTTAACCCCCCTGCATTTCGTTTCTTCAAAAATTGAAGGATTCACGGATAGTTGACCATTGCTGGGTGGACTTTTGAATTCTTTATTTACTTTTTGATTGTTACCATTACTCTTGTCTGGTTTCAGTCTAACAAGTCAAAATAATTTGAGTTACTTTCTTATTAAGGTGATATTTTAAAATTCTAATTATCTGCAGATTCATTTTGAATTTAAATATAAAATAGTCAAATATTAGATAAGACTAAGACTTTAATTGAGGTAGTAAATATGAGATAATTGGAGTAATTAAATTTTAAATTTCCGATCATGTTTAATCACATAAGCAAAGACGGGTATTTGACCGGATATAATTAGGTCAACGATAAAACTGAGGTCAATATTACAAGGTCAAAGTAGTCATTAAGGAAAAAACGTAATCTGGTTTCGCGCGAAATTTAAGTCGTAAACCATGGTCAATTAGCTAACTGATATCACCTTGCAGTATTACGTTCAAGGAGAAAAACGACGTCGTACAGCTTTTCACAAGAGGACACAAAAATGTACGCCCTCTTAGATGACCACCCCAAGAAAACTAATTTGATTATGATTCTATTACACTCACGAGTTACGAGTGGATATTCATTGAAAAAATGTTAATTCAATAAATTATTAATATATGGTAATATTAATAAATTTTTATTATTAATATTAATTAATTGGTCATATATTCATATTATAACATATAAATTAAATATATTATAAATTATACGACAAATTGAATATATTATAGGAATGCATTATTTAACGATCACTTACAGTTCTTAAGAGACAGGGAGTGAGTATATATTTAGTTGCGCTGCAGGTTAGAAGTTGGAGCTCACCATATCACAACTCACAAACCCCCCCTCTCTCTCTCTCTCTCTCTAAGTGACATAAAACCCTTCATCTCTCTCTTTCTCTCTCTCTGTATATTTCCATGGCGGCCGAGGCTGGAGGAGAGGTTAGCTTCGAAGAAGGACTGTTATGGCTGCCTTCACAAGTTTGGATGAAGCAATATGTGACACAACGCAGGTAGGGTTTTCCAACTCTCTCGTGACAACTTTGCTTCTCCGATTCTTATCGAAGTGCATGAATAAATATACAAATTATCTTTTATTATTTGTATTACGAGTCTCTCTTAATGATCATTTGCTTTAAAGCTTCGGATTAAATTTTTGTTCTTGTGTTTGATTTGAAGGCATGCTCGAGGCTTCAAGTACAGAACATTCATCGTGATCATGTGGTTCGTATATACGACTCTCTCTGCCTTTTATTTATTTTTTAATTTTTTTTAAATATAATTGAAATTTTGAGAATGGAAAATTTGACGTGTACGGTTGGTAAATTTTAGCATATGGTTTGCTGGGATTTTGTTGCTTGAATTTTGGAGATTATTTTGGTGGTTTGGGTAAGAGTAGATATAGGGTCACCTTGAATTTATGTAAATTCTCGAACTCGTACTTATCAAATTTTAATTAACCTAATACAGGGAAGAATGTATGTACCAATGTTCCAAACTATTTATTAAAAATATATATAAATTATCAAAAACTCATTTTAAATTTCTTTTTTTTTTCTTAAACTTAATATATATATATATAATTTTCTTCTTCTTAAAATGTGTGGCATATTATATAATTGCCAATTACCTACCCAAAAACCCAATCATGAAACTACATGCTTTCTCTACATTGTTCTGAGGTAGTTTATATGTTATTGGTGTATATCTACCTAATCATAATAGGAAACACGAATAAAATTAAGGTATTGGTCATTTTCTGTGAAAAACCAAATGAAAGAATCAAGTTTCATTATATGAATAATATAAGTATATAGAGTGTAGTAAGTATACCCTATAATTTGGATAGATTTTTAAGAAACAAGAAGACATGCATATAGCAGCCTTCGTTTCAAAGAAGATAAGTCGGTGAATTTGAATCTCATTATTAGCATTTATTTATTTTTTCGTTTAAATTGGAGTTTTTTTTTGGAATATATGTGACCGTAGTCGTATTTGGATAGATTTGTAAGAAATAACTTCATTTGAAAGATATGTCAGTTGAATTTGAATCTCATTATTAGTATTTATTTATTTTCTCGTTGAATTTCATTATTAATATTTATTTATTTTCTCGTTCGAATAAGGGTTTTTTGAGATATATGTGACTGTAGTCGTATTGATTAGAACAACTCTGTTTTATTTTTAGTTGTTGGAATAATTTAGTTGGAGGAGTTTTTTTTTTTTGGGGGGGGGGGGGGGGGGGGGGGTGCTATATGAAGATTTCTTAGAAAATTGGTGAGTTCGGAAGAGGAAAAGGTATGACCAGAAGAATTGTGTGAAATAAATGAATTTATCCAGTTAAGTTTTTTATCCAAAAATGAGTTGTTATTACCTTCGTGTAGAGCTATAAACAAATTAATTAAATCTGACTAATTAATTAAACCAATTAAGAAGTGTTTAGAGGTTAAAATTTTTGCTTGAATAATAATTAATATCTTTAATTTTGGTGTAAATTGCAGGGTTCTAAATGTAGGTCAACAAGACCACATCATCATCATAGACCAAACTCCAATGTGAATTGGTCATCATCTGCAGGTTCTGGCATGCAAGCTATTTTCCTGGATTCTAACCAAAGATCTTGTGGCACTGGCGTTTTTCTTCCACAGAGAGCTGGCCCCAACTCCCACAAAACTAAGAACCAGGTATGGACATTAGGGTTTCATCGGGAAATTGTCGTTCATGAAATTTGAAATAATAAGTTTTTAATGTCATTAAACTAAATGACACGTGAATGTGAATGAAACTTATAAGACTTTATAAACAGCTTGCGCTCCCGTTCTGCTACCTTATCGTGTCGTTCAAGCTCTCAACCTTAACGTTCATGCACTAGGGCTGCAAATTTCACCCCGACAAGGTAAAGTTTCGTCATCTTTCAACTATTTATCTTTCGGATAATGATAAAAAAGATCATCGACAACGAAAACCATCTAATCCAAAATTTGATAAGCAAAGACAAAAGGTCGAACGAATAACAAAAAATAATTCTATTTATCAAATTTAGAATCTCAATAATGTCCTAAGTCGTAAAGACAGAGACCAGACAATTCATGTGTGAGAGAGAGAGCCTTTTCCCACTCAAGTTGAGAAAAATGGATTGTCATTTTATGATTATTATGATTCGATGTCAAATTTGATTATAACTAATAAACTTGGGTGTGATTTCTTTATTAATTATATATTTTTTTTGGTATACAGATCCTTGCGATCATAAACGAAAAAGCCCTTCAAATAAAAATGGAAATAACGACGTACCATCAACTCAATGCTACATTATTTCTCAAACTCCAAGTTCGTCTCCGGAGGTATTTTCCGGAGGTATTTCTTCCCAAGGAATGGACGTACTAGATGGAAGGAAAATACATGGGAGGAATTATATGTGTACACCAAACCTTATCATAAAAGGCTAATTAAGCTCTCCTAAGTTCCTTCCAGTTTCCACCTCGTATATTATGTCACAGATTTTTTTTTTGTTTGTATGATCTATTGATGTTAGTATACGTTTTAATGTTATATTAATATATTATATCTTTAAAAAGAATTATAATTAATAAAATTTGTTATACAGTTTTTATCCATCGAAGCCTCTTAGAACACCAGCTATACCATTCCCAATGAATTTGGGTGGGTCCTCTCTCACAATGTAAAAAAATTCAAGCACATCAGTTATGTTTGGACGAGGAACTACAAAATTAAGGTAATTATTGAATCAAAATTAGGGGGGTTGTTGAGAGGCTAGGGTGAGGAAGAAAATCATGGTTGCAATAGGGATTTTCAAAATGACTAAAAATACCAAGTCCCGCATAAGCATCCTAAATTGCAACAGTGAAATAATAAATTGCAACATGCTCGTTCCGATGTATTTAAAGTAGTAAGAATATGATAGTAAAATTTAAGTGTGAGAAGGTTTTCGTGAGTCTCTTATGGAACAAAAACATGGGCCTTAGATGCTTGTGAAACAGAAGCTTGAAAACATGGAAGTGTAAGGTTATGGGTGTTATGTACGCATAGCATAACCCACAGCTAAATTTCAATTCGAAAAATTTGGGATTATCAAATACTCCTCCAATTTCTGAAGTATGAGATGTCTCTTTTAAGCCTGATGATAATCCCAAATGCTCTGTACACTTTTAACCTGTGTTGGACAAATTTAAGTCAATTACAATATTGTACACTGGAATGAGAATGAGGCTGCACAATCAAGGGAAGAAAGGCCTTCAGCCACGAAAGTCAAAACAGTAATTTACTCTTACAAAACCACGTACACTGGATAAATGATGGGAGGGAACAACCATTTCAACAGCACAGCAGAGCAGGTCTTGACGCATATCAACCGACGTCACTTCCGATGCCTTCGTTTTTGTTCAGCTCTTTGCCTTTTCTCATCCTCCCATTCGTAAATCCTGGGACATGAGCGTTAAGGAGTACTAATTTCCCGATATTCATGTGTGTCAGCATTTATCAATTTATCTAATATAACTAGACATGGAAAATGGACATTTAAGGATACGGGTCACTGTCACGACGAGCCATCTTGCTGACAACTTCTTTACCATGCATCCTCAGACTCGGTTCCTCCAAGTAACCAGCACGCTGCTGGACAGGGGGTCCTTTGCGGTCACCCTATCTCTTCCATCGTATGACTGAGACAAACTAATTGAAAGCGGGGGTGGAGGGGGCACTGGTGAATACTCCCCGGGTTCCCCAGAAGGCAGGTGCTCTCTTTTAAGTTTACGCCTCTTAGAGACTGCCATAGCATCTGCATCCTCCTTCAAGAGATTTGCCTTGTCTCTTTCTCTTTCCCTCTCCCTTTCCCTCTCCTCCGCCTATATACAGAAAATAATTAGCATAAACATATCACATCATATACCATGAAATTATTGAGAATTCCATTTCTAGCTTGAACTCAATAGGTGATTCACAAAGATAAGGTTTTTAGACTCGATTCCCTGACAGGCACACTTATGATACATTACTAAGCAGCAAAATCATACCAAGTTGCGAAGTTGAGAAATAAAGAGTGGACGTCGTAGAATGCTCAAAAGTAAAAACGACGGATTAGAAACTCAAAAAGGACTTGAAAAATGACAAGTTAATCTAAATGTGAAAGAAAAACTTGAGCTTATTAAGGTGCAAACCCCATGCCAGGACAGTGAAGCTACTAAAGATCATTTTCCTACATTGCTTTCATAAAATAAGTAAACTGGACCAATAATCATGAAAAGCCAAGACTTTGACCAATTTATTACATACACGGGACAATTCACTAAGGCGTTCTAACTTCTACACTGAATAAAAAGAAACCAATTAATAAAGCCTGATATGGAGCAGCAACTCTTGAAACATAGCAAGGAAGTGCCTAAATAAAATACAAACACCTAGAGCTGAAACATACCTTTATTGACAGCAACTCACGATCTTCACGCTTTCTATCACGAAAATCATCTTCTCTTCTGCGTTTTGAATCATCTTGAGAAATTAAATTATTGTCTTCAGATCGTCTACGTTCCTTCTCATCATGTCTTGGAGAAAGTCTTTGAGTATGCCTAGTAGTTCCAAACCTTCTATCTGCATCTTCATCTCTTCTTCCAGAACTAACAGAATGTGGAACCATGTGAGGGGGTAAAGGTGGTGGTGGAGGTAAGTTTTGCCCATGATACCGCTCATCAACATGAGATTTTTCCACTGCTATATCATTGTACCTTACTTTACTTCTGTCATCCTTAGATTTGTCAAGGAGTCTATCCATACCTCTTTCTTGAACTTTCTCCACTGAATGCTCCCTTCCATGTCTCTCCATTGACCTATCCTGGATCTCTCAGCTAAATCATCACGCGTGACTTGTCAGGACGCTCCAATCTTTCCCTGTAATCCTTCTCATGTCGTTCATTCCCCTTATCTTTGGACCGATCTGAAGACTTATCAGTGGCCTTATAAACACTTTGATCATCAGTTCCTGATTTGTCAAGATCTAACTGTCGAGCATCAATAGACCTCTCTCGATCAGACAATCGAGCTTCGGCCTCAAAATCTCTCATTTCAGATTCTCCTTTCGCCGTTTACTTTGCCTGTCAATTTCTTCGACAGGGCTGTTTCTCTTTTGCACCTTCTCACTAGATTTTGAAGCAGTGGCCGAAACTATCATGCCTAGGAGAGTGAACAAATCGAGAAGAATGGTGCCTCAATGCATCAGAAATTTCTGCACTGTCTTCCTTCGGAGCAGAAATTCTTGTATTGGGAGACTTCGTAGATCCAGCTTCCACCTTTGATTCAATACTATGAACATCTAGTGATGCCTTCACTAATGAAGCTGAACCTTTAGCTGATCCTGAAACTTGGTTACCATTTGGTGTGGCGGCAGAAGAAATGTTTGAAGCCCAATAGCTTTTCCAGATCTACTATCATCTTTTGCAAGATCTTGTTTCGGTGGTTTAGCAAGCGATCCAGCAGAAATTGACCTTTTTGCTTGGGCTCGCGACTGTCAACAAAAGAACACAATATAAAGGAAGAAGAAAGAAAAACACTATTACTAAAATGACTATTGGCTAATAACCAATCTCAGATGAATTCTTTCATCAAACTGAAATGCTCAAAGATGGAGAAGCCGAGAAACAATTCTAGTGAGCTATAACCATGAAATAATATATATAAATAATATGCACATATACTTTATCCACTATTAGCTCTTTAGGTTTTGGCCATGAAACTTATATACCAAATTCGTGAAACCACTCATATGTATGCATGCTTTGGACCTAAAATAATAAGCACTACAAAAGATTTGAAAATAGGAATAGGTAACTCCAGTAGTGGATAACACAATGATTAAAAGAGAGAAGTATTTTTATCATTCCAAATAATACCTCAGATTCTGAAGAGTTCTTTGGTGCAGCTTTTCCCAAATTTTCATCTGAGGTTCTATTTGAGATTTCATTCACCTGTTTTTGATTTTCAATAGATCTTGATGTTTTAGATTGTAAAGAAACCGAGGGCATAGATGACTGAGCATCTGACCCATTCACCAAATTGGAACCTTTAAGTTTTTGATGCCCTTGATCAGATTTTGCAGTGGAGATATCTGCAAGTTTTGGTTTTACCATCTGATCTTTGATTAAGTTAGTTGAATCTGTGTGCTGGGAGACAAGGCTCCCACTTTTCCTCTTACGGGTTCAACTTGAGATATACTAATGTCGGAGCCACTCTGTACAGCTGCTAGACTACCAGCTGAAGACTTTGATGCAAGCTGTGCCCCCTTTAGCTCAACAAATCCCATAACAAATTCTTCGTCTGAAACCCATGAAGGCTGGAAATGGGAAAACAAAAGAATTAAGTTGCATTGAATAGGAGCTGAAGATCATCAAAAAAATAGGAGCTGAAAGTAAGCCCCAAAAGTCGACAAACCTTTCTAGCAGCCAAAGCAGCACCGACTCCTATTGCCAACACCTTAAGGTCTTCTCTTTCATCACCCTTTATCTTGGAAACCTGTGAGAAAGGTGAGGGAAAAAAGGCACATAATGAGGGGCAGCGTAATAAACCCCAAATCCAAATAACTGTTCAAAACAGTTCTTACCCGTTTTTCAAGGAAAATCCCACTCTTTCGAGTAACTGGAAAAACATTAGAAATTTTTGACAACAAGATGAGCGCATTCCTAATTTCCATGTACTCAGTAGATCCAGACACTGAATCAATAACTTTGTGATCCTTCCGCACCATTTCCAGTGAACCTACAAGAAAATTAAGAAAACGAGAACAGAAAAAGTTGAATTTGTCTAATCAACAATCGAACCACATGGTTGAATAGAGAACCATTGAATACTGGAGATTATAACATAAATCACGAAGTACCCTGCCTTTGGGAACAGTTCAAGTGTACAACTTAAGTAAGCAGTTGAACCGCATAGTATTTAGATACTTAAACAAAAGACTAGAAAAAGCTCAAAAAACTAATTTGAAGGACAACACTTAAATTTAACCTTTAAAATGAAACTCAAAGACCATTATATATTCAGAACTGTACTAATCATTTGAGCTTGGTGATTCTGGTGCAGAAAAAAATAATAAAGATACTTATATATGGAAAAGCCAAATAACTAATTCGGAGGGCATAAATTGGCTGAATTCTTTGAAGAAACTTCAAGACCTCTACAATGAGAACTCTAGTACTCATTTTGAACTTGAAGATCTTGTGATTTAGCTTTAGTTAATTTGAACATATAAGCCATCAATACCTTGATGAACTGGCCATAAGTAACTCGCTGCATATGTGGATATCTATAATAGACAGCAAAGCCTGGCATGTTTCCACATTCACGGTCATAAATAGATTCATCACTCTGGAAAAAGCATGGTTGAGCAAGAAAAGTGTGATTAGTATATTGAATAAAAGAGCATACCAGGCTTATTAGACTTATAGGATTAGAGTTATTGAATGAATGAACACAAAAAAATTTGACCACCTTCCAGTAGTAAGCAATCTTCAGTGTCTCATATAGAAACTTCCCAAGTCTACCAACTTCGTATTCAGTACAGCAGCAGATCATAGGTTGTAAGGTTTTACAGATGAGAACATCAATGTGGTTGACTGTGTTAAAAAATGGTGTACCCAGGGAATGAAGAGTGTGCACAAACATGGCACAATAGACTGCATCTGGCATACTGAAAGTACAGCGTGGAAATATACAACGCTGAAGGAACTCCATGTTGATCTTCAAAGTATCAGGGCACGAACTCAACCATTTGTCCTTCTCCCGTGATAAGCGTTTACGAACGGATGCAACATGTTCCTCATGTTTACGGAGTTCGCTAGTCAGATGATCTAGGGCCTCTTGAATTCTTTCCTTATCTTTCTTCCTTTTGCTTATTGCCGAACTTGAATTATCAGAAAGCTCTTCCAGAGCTTTAAGAGCAGAATGCTGTTTAACAATTTCAGATTCGTAACAATTTCTAGGGACATAAAGATCATACAGCGTGAGCCCCCAGAACGTAACATAGAGATCTGGGGACAGGCTGTTCCAGGCTTTTGAAGGCAACATTGTTTTAGCAGTATTAAGAAGATCCAACCACCTGCAATCAATTACATATATCCAAGAAACACTTGAGAATAGGGTATTTCATCCCACCAGCAGAAACTAACTAGATGAGAATAATCTTTGAAGTCCTGATCATTTGAAATATTATAACCGAAAGAACTGAATGTACACTTCAGAAGCATTACGTTATAGGTTTCGATGAAGACCCAAGATCCAGAATAACATTTCCAAAATGCTCTGTAGCTTCAGAATCTGAATTTACCGACGTAATACTTTGATGATCATTATCATCTAGAGGCCAGAAGACATCAGAACTCCCAGAAGACTTGAAGAGCCTCATTACAGGGCGATAAATTAAGAAAGCAACCTGTCCATAGAGAAAATACAATGAGCAAGTATCCAGAATCCATTAAATACTATGCACTGTGATAACTGTAAGCCACTGAATAGAGAGAGAGAGAGAGAGAGAGAGAGAGAGAGAGAGAGAGAGAGAGAGACCTCAGGATCGAGGTGGTATAGGTGGACAAGATCATCAAGAGAAGGAATTAGCTGAGCATAAGTTGATGCTGGTGTCACAGCACTGCAGAGAAATTCCACATACTGAAGGAAAGTTCCATGACATCTATCAAACACTGTTCACTAACCATCTTAATGTATGGCGCATCTGCATCTATTATGACCCTGCCGAGAATACAACAATCTTGTCAGTTAATCTAACAGACTTGCCTCAGGTAAAATGCACTCTGATAGCACATGCTGAAACTCAACTGTGTTAAGCCCAACACAAACGGTCTTATCAGGATGTTAGATGCATCCCATAAACAGACCAGAGGGACATATAAATGTCATGAGCTGCTTCTCTTTAGTACACATCCAAATAAAAAAGGCTAGGAAGACATGTCTTCCTACAGAATGACTAGTCTCCCATAAACAACGCCAATTCTAAGATACCTCATAACCAATCATTTTGTAACTAACCAACATTAATGTTTCTTGAAATGATTGTCATTAAGAATATAATGCTAGATAAAAAATAACAAATGAAGCAAATAAGCTCTACGGCTTACACAGAACGATGCTGAGCAAGAAGTAACAAAAGAGGGATTGCCAACTTCGATTCATCCTTCGGGAGGAGCGAGTCCCTTAGTCTGTTAGTGGACTTGATTAATGCCTGTTATCATTAATGAAAATCACGATGAACATCTTCAAAATTAAGCTACTCAATCACCATAAATGGGTTACGGCATAAACTCAACCAAAAAATTTCCAACATTGTAAAATCAGAAATTAATAAACACTCGAGTAAACATTTAAAGACAATACTATATTTCTAACTCGTTGACAGAATACAATAAAAAACTTGCATGGCACCTTGTTATTACGAGTAACACCAAAAGAAGTGGCCTGATAACGGAGAGTCACACTGCCTGCCATAGCATCAAGCTGATCCTCAGTCAGATTCTCTGTGTAATGGACATTTGCCATTTGCTGAACAAGCTCCTGAAGGACCACAAGTTCAATTCCTTGGCCTCTTTTCAGCTGATTCACAAGATACTGGAAAAGACCCCTCAATTCCATGGATGGGTACTTTTTACACCTAACAAAAAAATGGGGGGGGATCGGCTTTTAAATGCTAAAATAATAAATTGAAACTGACTCCAGAATGGGGAAAAAAATAAGATGAGAAAACAAAAATACGAAGAAAATATCAATAATCATCAAAGAGAAAAAGGAAAAAGGAATATCAGTCCAATTAAAATTCTTCACCTAAATCAATAAAGCTTATTTGATTTCAAATGATAATACATATTCCAATATTAAATTTTACAAAGAGAATTTAATATCCCCAGAGTAGGAATTATACCATACATACAATACGGAAAGGTAGAAAAAATATCATTATGACAGGGAAACGGAGGAAATAGGAACCAGGCATAATGTATCGAACCAACTTTTTTCATTTCACACATCTAAACTATGTCATTTCCAGACTGCCAACCAAAATCGCTCTTCCAATGGCTAAAATTTAAGCTGTTCTCGTCTTTTGTGTTTGTTTTTAGGAAGAAAAAAAAATTACTACGTGAATGGATATTAAAATATGCCAGAGAAGTCCACATCATCAACAGAGATGGAAGAAAAAAAAATGATATTTACAAGAAAAAACATCAACTGAGGACCTTGAATTCCACAGATCCAATAATAAACAACTCTAACCATCATAAACTCAAAGCTGCCTATCAATCTAAAGAATAGAATGACATGAAAGGTCCTTGAATTCCACCTCAATTGAAGCCCAAGAGACAACCAAATTTTTGTTTTTTTTTTGTTTTTTCAGGGCTCCTCTCCTCCCACTGCGAACATTCCAAAGATTCTTGAATTTTGTTTCCACCAAAACACCCAAAGTACAGCGTACGGTCCAAGGTCACTTTAGCTTTCTTAACCCTCCGTGCCACCTTATGATTTCAAAATAACAATCTCTTTGCACAACCCAACCCTGAGTTCTGAACAACCTTCAAAGATTTCAGGCCAAAAGAGCACTGAAACCTGATACACACTATCCCTGAGGACCTAACATTAGTTTCCCAGAATTTGGTCCAGTTTGAGAAAAGGGCACATGTACTAATAGTATTAATGCCAGTAGCTCCCCCTACATCAGCCTCATTCCGATTTCTCCTTCAAGATCATCATGCAAAGACAAGATGAAGAATCTAGCTGGGACTCCATGACAGTACAGCCAAACAAAGTAACCAAGCCAGAAGCAACATATTGCAAAGCTCACCACAATGGTTCCATTAGATTGACAGTAAAGGCAGAGTCAACTTCAGAAAATATAGGTTGGAGTTTCCCATACCAAACTGTATTAAAGACCATGCCAGATTCCCCCGAGATCTGCAGTTGGCACCTATCCAGAATCCAAATTAGATGAGAAGCCTATCTTCCATTCTCAACTAGAGTCCCTCACAACACCCTTGACTCCTATAAGTCTTTCAGCCCCTTTACCACATCAATCAATATTCAGTTTTAAAAAAATAAAAGTAGGAAATTCCTAAAAGAAATCAATAGTTTGTCGGACAGTTTTGTTAGAACAGAATACATTGGTACTATCCCAATTTTTAGCAGCAAAAATGATTCTGCTTCCAGGCTTAGCGGCGGATTGAGGATTAAAACCTGGGAGCATTGTCACTCTCATATGTACCAGCAAGTAAAGGAAAAGGTGGTTTGCCATGGGACACCTAGATGTCTAGGCCTCTTGCACTTTACATTGGTAACTAGCCATTCACAAAAGGCAGGATCGTCATGGAAGGTGTCGAGATTTGAATGAATTTACACTGACCTGGTATTACGACATTCAGCAAAAATTAGGCCCATTAGATTCAAGGCTATAGGAATTAAAAAAGTGGGGTTGTCTCTATAAAAATCTTCATCATCGAGCAATATTTAAGACATAGGAGTAACTGGAATCCAAGATATCATGGTTGGGGCCTCCAGATTGTAACCAGAGTTGACTGAAAGCTTTCCATTTGGAATGGGACACCAGATATAGGAGTAATCATCACAGCCACAGAAGTTCGTTGGAACATTAACTATTTTCACCACAATGTCATGAAATTTATCAATATCTAAACCTTATTCTGTCCATCTAATCTGCAACCTCCACATTCAACATCCCTAAGGTAACAGTGGAAGTGGGTTTCCCAATCAAAGAGCCAGGACCCAGCCAATTCATTGAAAAAACAGGGGTGAACTCCCCAGACTCATTCTCCATATAATTCCAGAATGCATTAACTTTAGCTTCCCATATTTGTGTCTGACCAATGAATTCCACAAAGCTGCTCCTTCCAAAGCCAATTTCCTAGAAATCTTTATCCCCCTCAATAAATTCCCCAACCCCAGCATAATCTGCAACCTGGAAACTGAAGTGAAGTATACAAGAATATATCTAGACTCTATATAACTGTGTAGAAGTTCCAAATTACTCAATACTATATCAACTATCAATGCAAGAGAAGTAAAGATAGAAAAATAAAAGGATAAAGAACTAAAATAAAATAAAAGGATAAAGAACTAAAATAAAACTAAAGGAATAAAACTCTAGTAACCAATTGTACCAAACCAAATAGGAGATCAAGTAAGGCGATGAACCACTACAGATATGGTATTTGACAGACGAGTTAGAAAGAAATATTAAAGAAATAAGGGAGAAATGACATACAAGTGACCCCAAAAAAAAGCCAAAGATTGAAGCCAATCTGACAAGTTAAGGCCATCCTCTTTTAGCTTATCACGACCTCCTTGCGCCAGACGCTCAATCACAACATACTCCAAAATGTCATACTCCAGCTGGACCAGAAAGCATGCATATAAGAAGGTATTAACAACGAATGTAGGCGAAAAGTATACACAAACCCATGAAAGCCAAATCTAATAAGAGGACAAGGAGCATCAGAAACCAGAAATGTACAATGAAGTAATTCTACAGAGAAAGATGCCCAAAGCATTATAATATTAATACACTTGAACGCACCAACTTTGCAATGGTCCTACTTAAATTTCATGCACAAGCACCAGAACATCTGAGTACCAACCTCAGAAGTTCGTATCCCGGTTATGCAATATTTTCTGTTTAGTGTACTGTGCTAAAGGTATAAATTCTTTTCCTTTCTTTCACAAGGAAAAAATAATCCCACCTCTACACTTTTGTAAGAGATGCAATTATATCTGATCTGTTTGCCTCAGAATGAAAATGAAATTTAGGCAGTTTCATTTAAGGATTTGAATTTCTGCAGAAATCGTTTTTCAAGCTTCAAACTGCATGCGTTCTTACCAGCTATCACTACTATAACTCAAAAAATGAGATGCCCATCTTAGAAAAGACAAGCAGATGGGAAATAATAAATTCAGCCTTTTCTCATTAAGTATCTTTCTGGTAATTATTAAGAACCCATTCTTAAATTTTTTTAATCGAGTGTTTGGATGATGGATTTCCAAATATTAAGGGTTTAGGCAAAATAAGTTAGAAATGCCCTGCAACATATGAGATACAATGATTGAATATCACTAGATACAATGCAGTTTGAGGGATTTGTGAAGGATTACTTGAAAGGAGTCCATAGGAATCCTTTGTTTAGCATTTTTGTTATGCTCATGTAGTGCATTTTCAATCCCTGTATTCAACTGTTTCTGGTTCATTTCTTACTATTGAGCCTAGATCTCCATGTTCTTGGAAGTCCCTCATCCAAACCCACCATATGTGATCTCTCAGTGTTCCAAAGGTAAGTATTATTAAGGGTCCTACGGATCCTAGCAAGGATCCCAGAAGATCACAAGAGATTAGGGATATCTCTAAGTGATCTCCCGTGTCCTAAGCCCACAGGAATCCTCTCTCATTCCTTCTTGTTGTAATTACTTCCTAGTCAGTCTCTATATATACATACCTAGTTAGGACTCTACTAGTTCTTACCTAGATAGGACTCTACTTCCACTTGTATAAAATAGGCACTGCTGTACATTCAGATTCAATCAATAAACACCTAAGTATTATTCATACCTTTTATGGTATCAGAGCTATAACGCTCCCACGAGCACTTCGATCCTCCCTGCTCCTCTTTTTTTCCCTATCTCCGCCATGGCCGCCCCACCCAACCCCTCTGTTATCATCGATCCACCACTCCCTGAGATCGCCCCACACCGATCCGCCCTCATTACCATCAACGCCGTGGCCTAGCTTCCCCTGAAGCTCACCTCCACCAATTACTTCCCCTGGCGTGCCCAGTTCCACCCCATCCTCCTAGGTTACGACCTTATGGGCTTCCTTGATGGCACCCTTCCCTGCCCTCCCGCATCGAACCCTGCGCTTCGCGCCTTCTGGGTTTGCCAGGACCAGCTCCTCCTCAGTGCCATACTGGCCTCCATCTCCCCGCAGGTTATTACCTTGATCGCTGCTGCCAAAACCTTTCCTACAACCTGAATCGCCTCACTCGCCTTTATGCGAGCACAGCCAAGGCCCACGTCCTTGGCCTCAAGGAGCACCTCACCCTTCTTCGTCGTGACTCACGACCTGTGTCGGACTATCTTCAAGAAGTCCGCATCCTCTCTGATGAAATGGCTGCGATTGCTGCCCCTCTCAAGGAAGATGACCTCCTTCTTCACGTCCTCAATGGTGTAGGTCCTGAATTTCGAGAGATTGCTGCTGATGTGCGGTCTCATGACACTCCTATCGCGATTGAGAATCTCCACGATATGCTGGTCCAACATGAAGCTGCCACCATGCGTGACCTCTCCACCTATCACTGCCAACCTCACTCAGTCCTCCCACGGCTCCACTGCCTCCAGGAACAACCGTGGCTCCTCTGGCTATCGTTCCTCCTCTCAGCCCTCTGACGGCTCCTACTCCAATGGCTATCGCTCCAACTCCCACTCCTCTGACAACCGCATCAGCTTGGCAGCGGCTATCGCGGTTTCTGTCAATGGTGTGAAACTTAGGGACATAGCGCCAAGAGGTGCCCCTAGCTCCAGCACTCTTCTGCCCCACCCCCCTCCCCCTCCCCCTAGCCAGGATCTCAGCAGATCACAAGAGATTAGGGATATCTCTAAGTGATCCGCCGTGTCCTAAGCCCATAGGAATCCTTTTTTATTCCTTCTTGTTGTAATTACTTCCTAGTCAGCCTCTATATGCATATACCTAGTTAGGACTCTACTAGTTCTTACCTAGATAGGACTCTACGTCAACTTGTATAAAATAGGCACTGCTGTGCATTCAGATTCAATCAATAAAAACCTAAGTATTATTCATACCTTTTAAGTATGATGACCTAGTCAATAACTACTCCTATAAGCTATTTCTAATGACCAGGGAAAACCTCCATTAACATCTTTCTAGAGAAAACTTAGTGAATGCATGATCACGGAATAGCCATACATAATATTTTAGGTAGAAGCCATAGATCAAGGAATGGTCACTCATCATCCGTTAAGTATGGTCAAAATATTTTTGGAAGTATGGTCAAAATATGTTTAGAAATAGTACCTAAATTTAAGTTCTTCAGACAAAAGACACAAACAAGTTGGAAACAACCAGCCGACATAGACACAATAGTTGACTCCTAGTGCGTCCAAAAAAGAAATTTCATGCAAACCACAGGATTCGTCTTATAATTGACTTCATTAATGGAGGAATCATCTGGACAACATCTAAAAGTAAGATAACTAGAAGGGGATTTCTTTTTTTGGGCCTAGCAAGGACGAGGAGGAGGACGAAGAGGGAGGGAGGGAGGGAGGAGAGGAGGGCAAGGGCCAGGAAGCTAATACATAACTGGATTACAACCAACTTAAATTAACAATCACAACTGTAGTCATAGGAACAAACAAAAATATAAAAAAATTAACACAAATAAACAAAAATCCACACCTGAGTCAAATATTTAAATGCATCCACCACAGGGGTAATCATATCTCTGTAGGCCTCGATCTACACATCGTATCAACAGATGACAATTACTTGTGAAGAAATAATAAAGATGCCAAAGAAATGATATAGAAAATATTAAATTCCAAAAAATAAAAAAATGAAACAGCAGAAATATGAGAACAAATAATGCAAGACCTGATGAACAATTGTTCTAAGTACAGTCATTGGATTAGCATGAGCTAATTTTGCAACCATTCGACCCAGCTGCTTCAAATTTTCTTTTGCAAGCCGTTTCAAAATTTTTCTGGTGTCCAACTACGAAAGTGAAAAGAAAGGGCATACAATGATGGTTTTAGGGCATCAAACTTGCAAGATATACAAGAATGGAAAGAAGAGAAAACCAAGGCATATTCATAAAGCCTACAAAAATGAAGACACATATGTCATACCTTGGCCGTTTGCCTTGCAGCTAAGACCATAGGAATCCGCTCATCTTCTTTCTCCCACTCCCCATATAAACGATACCTCACCTAAGCAGACAAGATTCATCTAGCAAGAGTGTACTATATGAAATAAATGCTAAATTTGAAGAATCAAAGATCATTGATATAAGGCCAACCTCATAGGGGAGAAGACTCATCACTTCCCAAATCTCCTGGCAAACAGCTGGATTTGCAGGTATCAATTGTAATGAAGGAAGTAGACATGTTCCCAAGGCTTCTTCTATCCTTGACCTTGCTTCCTTAAGGTGCAGACGAGGATTACCGCCAAAATCAAGATGTGAATCTACAACTCCTTCACCGTTGTTAACAAGCTCAAGTGCAGACAAGCAATAACCTCTCAACACCCTACAAACCTACTCAAAAGATTGTGAATAAGACTAACAAGAGATGGTCAATCTTTAAGTTACTAGGAGAAAATATCTCAAACAGAAAAAATACAAGAAAATTGCACCTTTTGCAGCAACAAGGTATTCCGATAAAGATAAGGCCCAGCACAAGCAAGCATCTGAAAAAGTTCTTTTGGAAAGTCTATAAAGGATCTATGGACCGATCTATTTTCAGTATTCATCGGATCACCACTTGTTCCTGAGGAAGACCCGAAGCTTTGGAAATGTGCATGACGAACAGTATCGTATGCAAAAGAGATTGACTTTTCAATGAGCCTGGACACAAGTATTTGCTATTTAGAAAACAGAAGCAGATGCAATATCCCTTCCAAAGCTATTAATAGCAGTTGACAACAGAAGGAAAGACTAATAGATTGTTAAACAGTGTACAGAACAGTGTACACTTGTCTAAGATAGACCCGTGTACACCTGTTCAAACATCATTGGATATCATAGTTAGACTAGACATCTGTTTAGACCTAGACACCTGTACTCTAGTTAGTTTGTAGCAGTTACTTACTTAGGACAGATGTCCTAATCATATTTAGATGGGAGATAACTGTCACATCTTATCTCCCATACTGATGTGTATAAATATGCCTAGTTGGCTTGTAAATGATATCAGAAAATTATATCTTTCTACATGGTATCAGAGCCATCTGTCTGATCACCATAAACCGATCCCTCACAAACCCTATCTATGGCTGCCGATTCCTGTTCCTCTCCTATCTCTTCCCCTAACGTTTCCACCTTGGTTTCTGTGAAATTGAGTGAAACCAATTACCTTCTATGGGAAAGTCAAATTAAACCTTTCCTCATTGGCCACAATTACTGGCGGTTTATTGATGGCACTCATCCTCCTCCTCCTCCTACTATTCTGTCTTCCCTGAATCCTGAAACCTCACCCCAATCTGACTCTGAACACTCTGCCCTAACATCAAATCCTGTACCCGTGCCTAATCCTGCCTACCTTCTCTGGTTCCAAATTGACCAGACCTTAATTAGCATGCTTCGGGCCACTCTAACCGAACCTATTCTATCCCAAGTTGTGGGTCTCACCACCTCTCGTGCCATCTGGGATTGTCTCAGGCAAAACTTCTCTCAACAGTCTCTTGCAAATGCCACTAACATGCGTTTTCAGATCATGTCTCTCACCAAAGGGTCCAGAACCATCTCTGAATACCTTACCCATGCCAAGACCCTTGCTGACTCTCTTGCTGCCATAAATGAACCCTTCTCACCCAGAGACTTAGTCACTGCTGTTCTTCGTGGCCTAGGACCAGAATATACCATCTTAGTCACTGCAATGCTCAACTTCCCACCCCTGCCTCCCTTCTCTGATCTTAGAGCCCGTCTTCTATCCTTCGAAGCCCAACAAACATCCAGTTCTGCATATACCACTGCTGCCACTCCCACAGCCCTTTACACCACCTATGCAGGCCCTACTGCCCCTAATGCTCGTGGCCGTCCCTCTTACTACCGTGGCTCCAAACCTGGCCGTAATTACAGACCCTTCACCCGCAGAAATTCTGGCCGATATCCCACCAATCCCTCTCCTGGCATTCTCGGCCCCACTCCCTCTCATGCTTCAAGCCCCCAAGGTCCACAGTGCTGGTCCTGCAATCGCTTTGGCCATGTTGCCGCACACTGCCCACAGACCACCCAATCTGCAGATCATGATCTCTCACAGGCCTTTGCTGGCCTTCATCTCGCTGCTGTCTCAGACCCCAACTGGTATCCGGATAGTGGAGCAACTAACCATGTTTCCATGAACCCTGCTGCTCCACAGTCCACAACCCCTACCTCTCAAGACCAGATCATGGTCGGCAATGGCCAAACCATGCCCATATCCCACACTAGTAACGTTACATTCTCCTCTGGTCCGTTTCTCTTTAAACTTACAGATGTCCTACATGTTCCCACTATCCGCAAAAACCTCCTCTCTGTTGCTCAATTCACCAAAGATCAAAATGTTAGCCTCACCTTCTTTCCTACACACTTTATAATCCGGGATTTAACCACCAACTCTATTCTTTTTCAGGGCCCCTGTAAGGATGGATTATACCCCATCAAGCCACACAACCCACCACAAGCCTTCCTCACCACGGCTACCCCCACTCTGTGGCATCAAAGGCTAGGCCACCCATCTCACCAAGTCCTACGCAGGCTGGCAAATCAGAACCATCTCAGTTCTTCTGTTTTTTCTACTACTAGTCCCTTTTGTAATCAATGTGTATTAAGCAAATGTACTAGACAGTCCTTTTCTTCTGTTAATCACACCTCTCAACATCCGTTTGATTTAATCCACTCAGATGTATGGATGTCCCCTGTATCTTCAGTTTCTGGTTATAAATATTATGTTCTATTTACGGATGACTACACCCGTTTTACTTGGATTTACCCCCTTCGACTCAAATCTGAAATTTTTTTCCCACTTCACCAGATTTTTTACTTATGTTCAAACTCAGTTTTCCACCACCATCAAACAATTTCAGAGTGATGGTGGCAAAGAATTTGCCAACAATTCATTTACCACATTTTGCACTAACCATGGCATCCATCAAAGGTTCTCATGCCTCCATACCCCTCAACAAAATGGCCTGGCCGAAAGAAAGAACCGACACATTTCTGAGGTTGGACGCACCCTCTTAATCACTGCTGGTCTTCCCTATTGCTACTGGGCAGAGGCAATTACCACAGCAGTTTTTCTAATCAACCTTCTACCCACCCCTGGCCTCAAATGGTCATCACCCTATTTTTAGCTACACCAGAAACAGCCTCCCTATCATCTCCTTCGCACCTTTGGCTGCTCCTGCTTCCCATATCTTGGTGATTATACCAAACACAAGTTAGAACCTCGATCTGTTTCTTGTGTATTTCTTGGGTATAGCCCCTCCCATGCTGGTTATCGATGTCTACACGTCTCCACTGGACGTGTTTACATCAGCCGCCATGTCATCTTCAATGAATCTGCCTTCCCATTCACTAAGCACCCAAATCCTACCCCTACTTTCTCCTTCATCCCCATCCAACACAAATTCAATGATCTCAGCCCACAAACTGAACCCACCTTAACATCTGTTCACCCAAATCAGACCCCAGTATCCAGTCCTCCCACCTCTGCATCTCACTCTTCAAGTCCTTCTTCCCCACAAACACTATCTCCAATAGTCCCTCCCTCCTCACCACCCTCGACAGTTTCTGCTCCAGCACCACCATCTCCCACCACCACAGAAAACTCGTCCATATCCCCCTTTAGCAATCAAATTCCCCCCAGAAACACCCACCCTATGATCACCCGTAGCAAGGCAGGGATCTCCAAGTCCCGAAACCTGTTACATGTCTCCCGCTACCCTCTCCCCCAACTATACACTACTTTTCTTGTCCCCCCCTCAGAACCGACCACCTACAAGCAAGCCTCTAAATCCCCTCATTAGATTCAAGCCATGAACACAGAATACAGTGCTCTGCTCAAACAGCACACCTGGACTCTTGTTCCCCTGCCTCCTATAGCCAATACAGTGGGTTGTAAATGGGTCTACCGCATCAAGCGCAACGCAGATGGCACACTTGAGCGATATAAAGCCCGCCTAGTGGCCAAAGGCTTCCACCAGCAAGAAGGACTTGACTACCAGGAAACCTTTAGTCCTATGGTCAAACCAGCAACCATCCGAGTTGTTCTTACCATTGCTGTGTCCCTCAACTGGCCCCTCCGTCAAATGGATGTCACTAATGCTTTCCTACATGGCAACCTAACTGAAGAGGTGTATATGCAACAGCCACCTGGCTTTATTGACCCCAACCGGCCCACTCATGTTTGCCGCCTCAACAAAGCCCTCTACGGCCTCAAACAAGCACCCCGTGCCTGGTTTGAACGCTTCAGTTCATTTCTCCTTCAACACGGCTTCATTCAAAGTCGGGCTGACCCATCTATGTTTGTGTTCCACAACAACAGCTCCCTAATGTTCCTCCTCCTCTATGTTGATGACATCATATTGACAGGTAACTCAACCACTACAGTCTCCCACTTCATGCAAACCTTAGCCCGTGAATTTGCCATCAAGGACTTAGGTCCTCTCCACTACTTCCTCGGTGTTGAAGCCACCAAAACAGCATCTGGCCTTCATCTCACTCAGAATAAATACACCACCGACATCCTCCAACGTAGTGGGCTCACTGATTGTAAACCAGCCCCCACTCCAGTTGCTGCCAAAACCAGCCTTTCTGCCTATGATGGACAGCTCCTAACCGATGCCACTCTCTACAGACAACTAGTAGGTGCCCTACTCTATTTAACCTTAACTAGACCAGATATTTCCTATGCTGTCCAACAGGTTGCGCAGTTCATGAGTTCCCCCACAGAAATTCATCTCACTGCAGTAAAACGCATCATCCGGTATTTAAAGGGTACATTGGGTACAGGCATACACATCCAACGCAGCCCCCTGCCTCTCCACATCCGTGCCTATTCTGATGCTGATTGGGCAGGTTGTCATGACACCAGACGATCCGTGACTGGCTTTTGCCTATTCTTGGGTCCAAACTTGATCTCTTGGTGTGCAAAGAAACAGAAAACAGTCTCCCGTTCTAGTGCAGAAGCAGAGTACCGTGCTCTCGCCTACACCTGTGCAGACACTCTATGGACTGTCAGCCTACTTGGAGAACTCCATCTTCAGCCTCCCCTACCGATTCTACTTCACTGTGACAACATCAGTTCTGCCTACATGACCAGCAACCCAGTGTTTCATGCCAGAACAAAGCACATTGCCTTGGACTATCACTTTCTCCGTGAAAGAGTAGCCTCTGGCACCCACCAAGTCAAGTTTGTCCCTTCTGCCCACCAGCTTGCGGATCTGTTCACCAAAGGTCTACCAGTGGCAAGACATCGCAGCCTATCCAACAAACTCGTCACCCAAAGGGTGCCTAGTTTGCGGGGGGATGTTAAACAGTGTACAGAACAGTGTACACTTGTCTAAGACAGACCCGTGTACACCTGTTCAAACATTATTGGATATCATAGTTAGACTAGACATCTGTTTAGACCTAGACACCTGTACTCTAGTTAGTTTGTAGCAGTTACTTACTTAGGACAGATGTCCTAATCATATTTAGATGGGAGATAACTGTCACATCTTATCTCCCATATTGATGTGTATAAATATGCCTAGTTGGCTTGTAAATGATATCAGAAAATTATATCTTTCTACATAGATTAACTTCCAAATGCACACAAAGCAGCTATTTGCACTTGTGATATTATTTTGTGCATACATGTGTTGGAGAGAAGGTTGGTTAAATGAATAGATACACAAGCAGTTCATAGCATTAAACAAAAGGAGAGAGAAGGAAGAAAAATATAATAGCTTTACCTAAACAAGCTGTTACAGATTTGAAAATGTTCAATAGGATGTAGAGGCGAGAGACGCTCAAATAGCAGATGTGCATGGTACCTGATGAGCAAAATCGAACGAGATCTTTAAATTCAACAAGTAGAAAAAAGCTATTATAAAACTGAACATCAGTCCAAAACTTCAAAAAAAATTGATTTCATATTAATTTTGGAATTCACATGTATTAAATGTGAGTGTCAAATACCAATCTTTATGCGAACAGTTGATAACGTCGGTTAAAGATCTAAAACAAAGGATGATCATGATCCCATAATTAAGCATTGGGGACCCACCACTGCATTGTATTTCAATTATCCAAACCATCTTTATTTCAAGCTTAATTCATGGATCATCCTCGCAAAAAAAATTAGGTTAATTGTAAGCCAGTCGCAAACCACAAAATCCCTCATTAGTCTTAATGAGATCATGCGACGTAGGGCAGATCTGAAACCTACGAATTAGCAAACTAGCGGAAGCAAACTCTAGGAAAACAAACATAAAAATTAAAAGATAGGTCTGGATTCACCCCAGGGACTTCACACCCGAAATTCGCTTCGCACCAAAACTTTGGTTTCAAACCAAAATAGTCTGGATTCACAACAGGGGCCTCACACCCGAAATTGGCTTCACATCAAAGTAATCCTTTCGCAGGAAAATATACTCAAACTTTTATTCATAAACTCATCTCTTTCCCATTGAATTACAATGGGGAATTTATAGGGAAATAAACAAACTAGAAAACCTAATTAAACTGGAATTAGAAAGAACATCCTAAACCTAATAGAACATGGAGACATGGCTACTCCAAAATAAAACAGAAAACATAAAATAAATTAATACCTAATCGAATAAGGAGACATGCATATTCCTTATTGAAATAGAAAAACAGAAAAGAAAGAAAATTAAATCCAGAAAGTTCTAATTCAACCCTAAAGATACGGTTGAAATAGGAACCCTATTTTCCCTTTCCTCAGCTGGTAAACCCTAAAGGGTTTGTCAGAGATGTCCTCATCAATTCTCCCAGGCTGAAAAGAGCTAGACTCCAGCGAGATAAAGTTCTAATGTTGCCCCCTTGCATTAATGAGGTGTAAGCCCTTTATTCGGCTGGTCTTGTGCTGCCCTTTCCCATTGGTAGCTATCTGAGGTGCAATTTTGGGTGGCAATGGTTTCAACGTTATTTTCTTCCCTTTAGGAATGAAATTGCATTCATTGGATTTTCCTTCAATCCGGACAATATTATCATATATCCATGGCCTTCCCAATCAGATATGACCCACCTCCATAAGTATTAAGCCACACCAGATATCTGCCTTGTAGGATGATAGTTGAATTCGCACTAGGCATTGTTGAGAAACAGGAATAGAGGCAATGTTGATCCATGACACTTTGTAAGGTTGTGCATGATTTATAGGAGATAAACAAAGTTGTGAAACAGCTTGTGCAGATACGACATTAATACCAACTCCCATTGTCAATATTGAGCTTGCAATTTTTCTCACCACATCTGACATAGGTCTGAAAGATTGACGTTCTTTTCCAATCGTCGTCATTCTTAGGTTGAGTCAATGCACACCTCACAATTGTCAGGCTTGGTGGAGTGTAAGTGCCATCACCATCCTCATCACTAAGTGGGATTTCTGGTTCATAAACCTCTTCCTCGAAGTCACCACCCCTCCCACAGTGCTGGCCACAACTAGGGTCCGGTGTGCTTCTTTTGTATGACAATGGGCAGCAAAATGTCCATATCCCTGGCACTTATAGCATCGTGCAGATCCACCACGTGTGTCTTGGGCTGGCTTGCCTTTGTCCCACTCTGATGTATTAGCCGTAACAGTCTCCCTAGGAATTGGTTCCAACTTTGTCCCGGATGAACTAGCATGAAAATCAACCTCTCGAGCCTCTAAATGTTTGACAAAGTTCGTTGGTTTTAGGCACCGTTCTAATTCTTGCACTATTTGGTATACCATCTCCAAAGAATTCACATCATGAGGAATCAACTCTCTTTGCAGCTCTGGTCGTAGACCTATCCTAAAGCGAGAAAGAGTCACTAGTCGATCTTCCCTTACATCACACCGTAACATGAATTCCTCAAACTTAGCGACATACTCAACAACTGGCATACTTCCTTGTCGAAGAGATTGCCATTGATCTAATAGTCGTTCGTCGATAAGACACAGGGACGCACTTTTCCTTTAGCCTTTCTTTCATCTCATCCCAATGAGCAATTGGCTCTTGACGGGCTCTCTCCACTTGTCTCTCAACATTTGTCCAAAATAGATTCGCTTGACCAATCAGTTTATACTTAGAAAATCTGACTTTGCGACCTTCCGACATCTCATACCATTCAAAAGAATGAACCATAGCAGCTAACCAATCCAGTAAAGCCTTAGGATCTAACTCACCATCAAAGCTAGGAACATCAAGCTTGATTGATCTCATGATCCTTTCATCAGGATCTGGTTCACAAAAGGGTTGTCGTTCCCTTTCCCTGTCATTTCGTTCGCAGTCCTTGCTTTAATGAGTTCCCAAGGCAGTGGAGTGTTCTCGCAATAGAGTGGTGTGTACTTGTAAGTGTGGTCCAAATTTCAGCAATATATTTTGTCAATTGGTCTAGGATTTGTGTCATCCCTTTCGTGGTCCCTGCCTTAATGAGGTCCCAAGGCAGTAGAGTGTTCTCGCAATAGGGTGGTGTGTTCTTGTAAGTGTGGTCCGAATTTCAGCAATATCTTTTGTCAATTGGTCTAGGATTTGTGCCGTCCGTTCAGCATCCATATTTGATGGGTAGGTCCACTTGCTGCGAATTGTGGACATACAAGAGTGCCCAGAGGAGAAAGAATCTGCTCTGATACCAAATTTGACGTAGAACAGATCTAAAACCTACGAATTAGCAAAATAGCGGAAGCAAACTACCTACGAATTAGCAAAATAACGGAAGCAAACTCTAGGAAAACAAACATAAAAATTAAAAAAATGTCTGGATTCACTCCAGGGGCTTCACACCCGAAATTGGTTACTAACCAATGTCCTCATTTCACGAGTCCATTAATGAACCAAACATGTGTTTATTTTCCAGCCATGATAAGGTTCCTAAGTCTATTAGGAATAATAGTCTTAGAGGATAGAAATCCTATTCTTAATAGGAGTTTGTTTTCCCAATTGGAAAAAGAGTTGGAATCCAATTAGGATTAGGATTCCTAATTGAAGGCCATTGTAAGACAATGTAATCTTACACCCGTAAGTACAAATAAAGGCTAGCCTAACTCTAGACCTGTTTTGATATCTAGACCCATGTAATTAGGCAACACGTGTACACTTGAAATGCCTACCTGACTTAGGTAGTTACCAACAGTTAGTTAGTTACTAACTGCTGTTCAGATAAGATCAGGACAAGGTTAACTGCCTGATCTTATCTCCCTGCCAAATTTTATATATATACAGCCACTGGCCAGATGAATATACATCAGAAATTCATCATTTCTACATGGTATCAGAGCGGGTTGTCCCACGTGTGATGTGCCACATGCACCCATTTGTTGTTCACGTGTAGGCCTTTGGTTTGCCACATGTGAAGGGGTGTGTTGGGTTGTGAGGAAGTTGTCCCACATTGGAAAAGTGTTGTGCCCAATATGTGCTTATATAGGCTTGGGCTACTCCCCCCATTGCCAATTGGTTTTGTGGGGAGTAGACCAAGCCTATATAACCACAAATTAGGCACAACCTCATTTCCTAGTGTGACAAGAAACAGAAGACTGTCTCTCGTTCCAGTTCAGAGGCTGAAAACCGTGCATTGGCTTACAAATGTGCAGACACCATTTGGATCCTCAGTCTCCTGCGAGAACTCCACATCCATCCTCAGTTGCCCAATCAGCTTTACTGTGACAATATAAGCTCTGCCCACGACAGCAAACCCTGTGTTCCATGCTCGAACCAAGCACATCGCACTTCACTATCACTTTCTCAGGGAAAGAGTTGCTGCTGGCACACACAAAGTTCTCTTTCATCTCCTCTGCTCATCAACTAGCAGATCTCCTCACCAAAGGCCTCCCTATTGCCCGTCACAGTCAGCTTGCATCCAAACTTGTCACCCATAAGGTGCCTAGTTTGCGGGGGATGTAGGATAGTGTAATCTTAGACCCGTATGTACAGATGTAGGCTAGCCTAACTCTAGACCTGTTTTGATATCTAGACCCATGTAATTAGGCAACACGTGTACACTTGAAATACCTACCTGACTTAGGTAGTTACCAACAGTTAGTTAGTTACTAACTGCTGTTCAGATAAGATCAGGACAACGTTAACTGCCTGAACTTATCTCCCTATCAAATTGTATATATATACAGCCGCTGGCCATATGAATATACATCAGAAATTCATCATTTCTACAGCCATCATTATGGCTATAAAAGGAGGGCTGCTGCGCTAGTTTGATGTATCCAATCAGCTAGCAAGAAAGATTGGGTTATACCACTCAAGGTGTTAGAGTGAGAGAATATCGGTAGGGCAAAGTTTGTAAGGAAGAGAAGAAAAGAGATAAGAGCGTTTTGTTTTTGTTTCTTATTCTTTCTAGTTGTTCATCAAACCTGAATTCTAGAGGTTTGGTAAGATAATTCGTTGTACCCATAATTGATGCAGCGGAAGTTTGTTGTTGATGCCCTGTGGACGTAGATACATAGCCGAACCACGTTAATTATTGGTGTTGTTTATCTTCTTGCTTATTTTTCTTCGATTTCCAAAGTTTGTTTGACTTTCCCATTCTTAAATAAAATCACAACAACATGGACATCACTTAATCCATCCCAAACCAAGCTAAAACAGTCCATGCTAGTACCAAAAAATAGTCCAGCACAAGTTAATGAACCTACCAGCCCAAGTTAAAACCAGCAAACTAGTCAAACGCAGATTTTCAACACTATTAACAAAACACTAAATTTTTTCTAATAAAATGGTTAAATATTTTCTATTTGGTGATTTTTCACGAGGATGATCTACGAATTAAGAACTGAAATTAAGATGGTTAGAACATTAAACACAATGCGGAGTGGGGTTGTCCCTCAATATCTTATTTAAAGATCCATCAATTGAAGCACCCTCTGTATCCCATTTAGGCTTTTCAAACATTTCTCAATACTTGATGTATGCAGGTTCAAACGTAAGAAACAAAATGGTTTGATAAACCAACATCACTGTTGCAAAAATAGTGAACCATACATTTACGGAATTTTGACATGACCTATATTTAGAAGATTCCTGAAGAAGTATTATACCATTTTGCAAAAGAATTTTTAAAACATACTTTGCAAAACAAAAAAAAAAAATGTGTTTTACTTTAATATTTGAGAATGTGTTTGGTAGTTTACTCCGAATATAAATTTGTAAGAATGAAAAGGAAAAACTTGTTCGTAATTTTCGAAAGAATAGATACATGTTAGACAATGATATCTTTAACATAAATTTTGAGATGACGATGGTAAGAATGACAATAGTAGAGATAGTGGTGGTGTGAAGGGGTGGGAGGTGGAAGTGGGGTAGGCAGCGGAGCTGTTGGTTGTGAGATAGTGGCAATGATAGGGTGGAGTGAGGATGGCAGTGGCGGTGGTTGTGGTGATGATGGCGGCAGTGATAGGGTGGTGGTGGTAGTGAGGGAGGGGGGGGGGGGGGGGGGGGGGGGGTGTTGTGGTGACGGCAACAGCAGTGATGGTGGCAGGGTGGGGGTGGTGAAAATGGTGGCAGGGTGGTGGCAGTGATGGGTTGGTGGTGGCAGGCAAAGGTAATGGTGGCCGTGGCAGCGGCAGCGATGGTGGTGGTGATGACTACTATGGTAAAATTGTGGTGGCCTTTTCTTTAATACTGTATGTATTTTATTTTATTTTATTTTATATTTTTTTTGGGGGTTGTATAATTTAGAAATCATTAATCTGATGTTTTATAATATGCACGCAAATGTGTTTTCATTTTGTAAATTCATTCTTAAAAACTAAACGTGTTTTACAACTGTTTTTGGATTTGAAAAACGAAAAAATGTTCCGGAAAAGGACACCAAAAGAGCCCTAAGAACCTCTAGTTTTTTGCCCACACAAGCATGTAGTTCATAAACAAGTTGCACCAGACGAATAATACACCAAATGCAAAAATAGCATTCAAACCAGATTAAGACCACATAACATACAACTAAGTGGCTCAAGAAGGGACGTCATGTACATTGCAGCACCCAGTTCAAGAGCTCTACTACCAGTTTAAGCAAGCAGAATAGCTTATAGAATGGTAGTGAATGTAAACAAGAAACAGAGAAAAAGCAGAAACAGCTTATAGTGTGATAATCAATGTAAACAAGAAAAGAGAATATAAGCACAGATAACTCAGAATCGTTAAGGATGAAAGGCCAGTGAGAAAATTACCAGTCATCTACAGAAAGAAAACCAGTGAGTAAGCCAAAAATTTGATTATTTTCAAACTCTGCAGACCGCTCAGCCACTGCATTTGTTTCTAGGTCTAAAGCAGCAAAGAGATCTATTTTCACTTCTTGTTTCTCCTCATCCATAAGATCCTTCCCCGTAGCAGCAAGATTTATTTTACCTATTTTGTTAGCCTGAAAATATTACAAGAAATTTACATAAAAAATTAAAAAAATAGCATTTCATATAAAAGGATACTTTATAAACATAGCAAATAAGCTAAGTAAAGCCACCACCATAACTAAAAGAAAATAGACATGACACGATTGGTCCCAACAGCCAAAATAGCTACGATAAAATAAAATAGTAGGAAGCTGATAAAATATACAAAATTCTTTTATGCAATGCCCTAAAATCATATTCTGGGAGACAGAGGCACAAAACAACTGGAACTTAACATGGATACTAAACTACATGCATTACTAACAATGCAGAAAAACTCCTGCAGTAACAGATATAATATAGCAAATTTCCATAAGTCTACAGGTGGAAAAGTTCTACCTCATCAAGTCGCTTGGAAGAGAAAGCAATGTAATGCTCAAATGCCTCATCGTCCTTGGGAAGTAGATGAGCATATCTGTCAAAGACACATAACTTACAAAATAAAAATCACCATAAGGCCTGGTAGAAATAGAACTCTAAATCAGATCATTAAGAAAATGGAAGAGATTTGCACATAACAATGTAACAGCAGACAATGACAAGAACACATTAACTAAACCAAAAGATGCCATAGGCGCATGCAGATATGAATCAGTTCTAGAGTCTAGCAGTGATTTACACATTTCGATACTCCTCTAGCTCCATGTGGTATATGCCGATAAGAGATACAAATTATGAATCTTGAACTTATGTGATTATGAATGGCCTCATCACATAGCAGTAAAATATACCAAGAATTGCAAAATCCTATGGTTCAACCTTCCTTAATGTTAGATGAAATGACTGTATATGCAGTACAAACACCTTATAAGCCTTGAAGTCAAGTTAGCACACTCGCTCAATGTTGATTGTTAAGTCATTGAACCTTCCTTAATGTTAGATGAAATGACTGTATATGCAGTACAAACACCTTATAAGCCTTGAAGTCAAGTTAGCACACTCGCTCAATGTTGATTGTTAAGTCATTGAACCCTAACAAAGATGCATCTCAACACTATCATAACTGAGAGCTGTTTGTGTACCTAAGCTGAACACATCTCCATGTTGACATTGCCCTTTCCATGTGTGGATTAAAAGGTATGAAAGTTTGTATATTTTGATAATAATTCTGAATGCAGCAGTGTCTTTGTTTAATACAAGTTCTAGGAAGACCTAACTAGGTATATACGACTAGGAAGATTAGGAAAGAATCTATAGAGTTTGACTAACTATACATGGAAGGAGATTGAGGATCAATCTCTTGTGATCGGCTGTATCTTAGGGGAATCCACAATACGCCCCCGCAAGACGGTGGAGCCATCAGCGACACCGATCTTGGAGCGGAGGAGCTGAAACCGCGGTCGTGGAAGTGGTTTGGTGAGGGCGTTAGCCAGCCGGTCATCGGTGGAGACATGGGACACCTAGAGTTGGCCAAGGTTGACTTGGTCTCGAACAAAGTGATAGTCGATGTCCACACGCTTCATACGTGTGTGAAAAACAGGATTGGAACAGTAGAAGGTGGTTCCAATAGTCGCATGAGATGCTAGGTGTGCCTGAGATGGTGATGCCAAGCTCACGGAGGAAGGACTGAACCCAAAGCGGTTCTGCAGTGGTGGATGCCACTGCTCGGTACTCTGCATCAGTAGATGACTTGGAGACTGCACGCTACTTACGGGAACTCCAGGATATAAGGTTGATGCCAAGGTAGACCAGGTAGGCTATGGTGGATTTTCGATCATCCTGGTCCCCGGCCCAATTTGCGTCAGAATACGCATGGAGGGAGAGTGAAGCTACATGGAGAGTGGAGGATGCCTTGCGGTGGAGATGGAGGCCAAAAAATAGGGTCCCTTTCAAGTAATGTGGGACCCGTTTGAGAGTCTGCCAGTGGAGATCAATTGGGGCATGCATAAACTGAGAAAGCTTAATGACAGCGAAGGAGACCTCGGGTCTAGTCAGACTTAAGTACTGCAGGCTCCCTACGAGACGGCGGAAGAGGGTGGCATTTGCTAGTGGGGAGCCATTGTGCAAGTGAAGAAAGGAGGAAATTGCCAAAGGAGTGGCCACAAGCTTGGCTCCATCCATGCGGGCCAAGTTGAGCAGATCATGAATATATTTGTGCTGTGATAGGAAAAGGCCAGCAACTATAGGTAGGACCTCAATGCCAGGGAAGTAATGGAGGGCATCGAGGTCCTTAATCGAGAAGTGGTTTGCTAGAGATTGGATGAACCGGGAGAGAAGTGCTGGATTGTTACCTGTCACTATTACATCATTAACATAAACCAGAAAAAACAGAGTAGTCGAACCTTGCCTGAGAAAGAAGAGAGGTATCTGAGTTGGCATTTACGAAGCCCTAGGTGAGAAGAAAGGGGTGAAGCTTCTTGTACCAGGCCCGAGGGGCCAGTTTGAGTCCGTAGATGGCCTTGCAGAGCTTGCAAACGTACGTAGGATTCTGCTGATCCACAAACCCAGTGGGCTGGACCATGTGAACGTCCTTATGAAAAGTGCCATGGAGAAAGGCATTATTGACGTCCAACTGCCGAATGGGCCAACCATTGGTTACGACCAGGTGAAGGACCACACGGATGGTGGTGGCCTTGACGACTAGGCTGAAGGTGTCCATGAAATCCACACCTGGACGCTGATGTTACCACTTTGCAACAAGGCGAGCCTTGAATCAGCCCACTGCTCCCGTGGATGTCCGTTTGATGCGGAAGAACCACTTGTTCCCCACGACATTCTGACTTGGATGAGGGGGAACTAACTCCCAAGTCCCATTCCTTATGAGAGCATTGAGCTCACTGGACATGGCAACAAGCCATTGAGGGTCTTTCTTGGCTTGAGAGACACAGGTCGGCTCAGCCAAGGTGGGTAAGTGGTGTTTCGTGGTGGTTAGGGCATAGCTAAGAACTAGTTTCACAATTCCTGTTTGGGTTCGGGTGAGCATAGGGCGTGTTTTGGAGGTGCAGGGACTTGTTAGGGGAGGTTGGAGAGGCTGTCGCCGGGTATAGATACGGAGTGGTAGTTGTTGGGAGTCATTGGTGGAGAAGTTAAGGGCAGCAAGGCTAGGGCAAAGGCAGGGGCAACTGGAAGGCAGGGGGCAGTGGTGGTGGTTGCTGAACCGTAGCTGGAGGCGGTTCAACTGCAAGACCCTACAAGGAGGTTGTGTCAAGTGAGTCCTCTGTGGAGGTAGAAGGCGGCGCTGCTGCTGGTGGAGTGACGGTTGACGGAAAGGAGACTAACGTGACAGGGGGAACGGTGGACAGTCACGAGGTGAAGGTGTCCAAAGGGACAATGAGGGAAGGTGTGAGGGAGTGGGAGGTGGTGAAGGTAGTTTCATCAAACTGGACATGGCAGGAAGTGTAGAGTTTGTTGGTGGATGGATCGTATCATAGGTATACACATTGGTTATGGGAATAGCCAAGGAAGATGCAGGGTTGAGAACGAAGTTGCATTTTGTTTGGGTTGTAGGGCTGAAGCCATGGAAAGCAGAGGCATCCAAAGGTCCGGAGTTTATCATAATTGGGAGTTTCCTAGAAAAGGGCAGTGTAGGGGCATTTGTTTTGGAGGAAGGGAGTAGGAAGTCTATTGATAAGATAAACGGTGGTCTTGAAAGCATAGGACCAGTAGGAGAGAGGGAGTTGGGCTTGATGAAGTAGGGTTAGGCCAGTGTCCACAATGTGGCGATGGCACCTTTCGACAACACCATTGTGCTGGGGAGTGTGTGGGAAGGTAAGGAGGTGGTTGATGCCGTGTTCAGCAAGAAAGGGTTTTAGTTTGATGAATTCTCCACCACCATCAGTGTAAAGAGAGATGATGGGGGAGAAAGTATTTTTCCACTAGGGTTTTAAAGTCTTTGAAGGTTAAATAAACTTCAGATTTTTTGCGTAAAAGGTAAAGCCAGGAGTATTTAGTAAAATGATCAACAAATATAACGTAATACGAAAAACCATCAATGGATGTGTATGGAGTCGGTCCCCAAACATCAGTAAGTCTAGAGGACAGTTGCTGGTTAACGATGAAACACCAAAAGGCTGGCAGTGGCTTTTATTGCATGAGCAAGAATTACATAAGGTTTATGGAAATTTGGAAGAAAAACAAACATTAAACATAATTAAGACACTTTTTAGGGTTTTTGTCTGGTGATGGCCGAGACTGCCACACCCACCATTGCTTGAGGTTTGTGAAGAAGGGCAGAAGACCACTCATACACATCGCCCTTACTCGGGCCTTCAAGGAGAACCACCCCCGAGTTGAGATCTTCACATGAAAACAATCATGAAACCGTTCAATAGAGATATTATTAAATTGAGAAATAGAGATTAAGTTGCAGGTCATGGAGGGGGCACATAAGACATTGGTAAGTTTAAATAGAGGAGATTTGGGAGAAGAGGGTATGGAAGATCCTATACGTGTAATACAAACGCCTTTACCATTGCCAATTATAATCTCATCGGGGCCACTGTAGTGGGTGGAATCAGAGAGATGATGGGAGCTTGTTGCCACGTGGTGAGAGGCTCCTGTGTCAAGAAGCCAGCCAGGGGTAGAGGCCGGAGTAGCAAGATTGGCCACGGGGGGTAGGGGGCTGACTGCTGGAAGCGAAGGCAGCACTTAGCATTGTGGCCTTGAGTGCCACACCATTGACGGTAGCCACGATAGCCCGTTGTTTGAGACGATGGACGATGAGAACTATATGTGGCCTGCTGATAAGACCGTTGGCTGGTGGAGCGGTGGCTGTCCGTGGGTTGACTGTTGTACTGCTAGCCAGAGGAACCCCTGTTGGATCGATTGGAGTTTGATCCACGAGAGGAGTAAGTGGGATTAGCGGTGATAGGAGGGTTCGGGGCTGTGCGGGCTGCACGTTAGGAGGCAACCTCATGCTAGACCAGCAGGTCATATAGGTTTCCAAAAGAAACGGTGCTGCCCCTGGACCTCACCGCTACTGCTATTTCCTTGAACTCAAGTCTGACTCCATTGAGGACATGGAGGAGGAGGTCATTATCAGACAAAGGTGTGTCGATGGAAGCCAGCTCATCAGTAAGGACCCGAACCTCTTGAAGATATTCAGAGACTGGGCGTGAGTGCTGGCTAAGAAGAGTGTGAGTGACCGTGCCCAGGCAGTGGCAGAGGTTGGGGCGGCTGCGATGAGTGTGATCACCTGAGGCGACATGGAGGCCAGGATGGCGTGGAGTGAAGGTTGGTCCTGACGGACCCAGAAGTCGCGAAGGACTGGTTCTGTGGTGCATGGGCAGGGTCAAGGACCATTGACATAGCCCAAGAGGTCATATCCTCGTAGAAAGGAATTGAATTGAGCTCGCAATGGAAAGAAGGTGGTGGCAGTGAGCTTGACATGGAGTTGGGCAGCAGTGTTTATGGTGACGAGGGTGGGGATAGTAGAGTTTGGTTCAACGGGTGGTGGGACTGGTTGGGCGGCAGGCTGGACAGGTACAAAATGGGCGGTGGTCTGAGCAGCCATGGGATTAGGGTTTGTGTTAGGGTTTGCTCGGTGGAGCGTTTATTGCTCTGATACCATAAAAGGTATGGAAGTTTGTATATTTTGATAATAATTTTGAATACAACAGTGTCTTTGTTTTATACAGGTTCTAGGAAGACCTAACTAGGTATACGACTAGGAAGATTAGGAAAGAATCTATAGAGTTTGACTAGCTATACATGGAAGGAATTAGATTGATTCCGTTGACAAATCACAGCAGATCAAGGAGATTCAGGATCAATCTCCCGTGATTGGCTGTATCTAAGTGGAATCCACAATATGGATTACGTTTCATAAAGAAACATAATCCCTAACCAAAATCAAGGAAATTAACTGACAAGTATGGTTTCTATATCAAATATCAAAATCATCTAGGAAAACTCACATGCTATCTAGATCAATAAAATCCTCCTTCACCAGCAAAGCTGCGAGTTTATAAAGTCCAAACGGTACTGGACAATTTACTTCCAGACGCTGATAATATTGAAATTTAAAACCAAGGATTTGTGAAGCATGTGACTGCAAAAGAGGATGAAGTAATGAGTTAACTAGAAATTACCAAATATAGCAAACAACTTTAACTTGGTAATTAGAACACACCTACCTTTGGAAAGATTGGTATCAGCTCCAAAAAAACATTATTATCCGGCTGAAGTTCAAAACACTCCAAAACCTAATCAAATAAGTATTGAAGACAAAATAGTGCACAGAATGACAAACGCATTAGACACAAAAAAAAAGGACAATACTTGCTTCCGATGCATCAGGAGGAGCTCCTCCTAATATGAACATGTGGCTCACCTATTGGTGGACACCTGTCCAATATTTAAAAGATAAAATAAAAAGTTGAAAAAACACAAACAGCTCCTCCTGATGCATCAGGAAACTAAGTATTGTCCCAAAAAAAGCAGACCATACAGAAAAGCAGGTACAACAAAGGTAAAGAGGGAGAGCTTACAATATCAAAAACATGATTTGGGTCCAGATCAAAGTGTCCAATTAATGACTGCAAGGATCAACCTAATCAGAAATATGAAAGGTCTATATAGAGAAGATATAGTGGACAAAAGGAGTTGAATCTAAACCTTAATAATTCCTATTGTGGCTGCTGCATTTTGTGATGAAGTTTCGGAGGTTTGGCAAAGAAGTGTAACCTGAAAATGTACAAGGCAGTGATTATACATAGTAAATATTTCAACTCTCTTAAAACTAAACCACATGCTTCAGATGCCCCTTATTGGATACAGAGAACATGACAAACTACGGATTCATGAAAGCAAAAAAGCAACTAATAGCATACAAGTGGTTGAAGTCATTATGGAAGCAATCAAATGGATAAAACACAACATAATGGTTCTGCTTAGTTGAAAACCCTGGATAACAAAGTAGGTTTAGCTAAATCCAACCAAGTACAATATGACCCACTCAATATACACTTCACTGGATTAAAATCACAAAATGAATCCATTGGTAATGAAGAATACTAGTTGTGGAGCCCTGTACACTAATTTCCACGATGTTTAAAAAAAAATACTCCATGGGAATTAAATAAATTAGGATTTCCTGGTTTACATGCCTATTTTGAGTTTTATATAATACTAGCTATGTCTGAGAGAATATTGCTTAAAATACAATAATCTTGGAATTAATAAGCTAAATCAGTTTAAAATATAGAAATTATAAAAGAGAGCTTAAAGCAGGGGCTCATGGCGCCATCTATTTCAAAAAACACGGTAAAGAAGGTAGAGAAATTCTATATACCAACTAAATAAGTGATGAGACGAATGTCTTTTTTCCCAAAACTACACCAACGCGCATTTGTAACAAATACAGTAAACATAGTTATGAAACAAAAGTGCAAGGAAAATACTACCACTACTTTGGCACATTAACCAAATTTCCAGAAGATAATATTAATAGAAATAGTACCAGCTTGGCATAGCCCTCACTCTCTTCTCGAAGAAGGTTAAATTTGGTTTGCTGATAAAGAAGACGGGTGTTTACCCTGACCTGAAATTGAAAGCAGATACTCATCAATTTGACGGTATTCAAGATTACTGCATCAACATATTGATTATTTCACTAGCGCAATTGTTTTTTCATTAGAATACTTTCATAGTGAACATATGGATGCAATGTTTCATTAAGAACGTGCAACTCCTCATACATAAATCAAAACTTATTTTGCTCAAACCTATTGCGTTTACGTTTGAATAAAGCATTTCTACAAACCAAAAGTTCACCAACAACTTAATGAACCAGATGTCTACTTTGATAAACCCCTCACAAAAGATAAATCCCCAATACAACTTCCATTACAAGTCCACAGATTGCCTCAGTTAAAAGATCATCTTTAACATACGTCTAAATATATAAACCATAGACTAGGAAAACAATTAAATAAAGCACTACCGTGCATATAAAACTGGCATCAACTTACAGCATTCGCAAGCCTTGTTCGTAACACAACATTACAGAGACTTTCTACAGATAAAAAGAGACAAAGTTCACAAAGGACATGCAACATTTTATTTGGACAAGCTCATTCCAGGATGAGATATTGTTGAAACGAACAATGACAACACTGCAATATCGGTTCATATTTTGGGAAAGACCAACACATTTGACCACATAGCTGTGTACTAATTATCTCGTTACCTCTTTACTCTTTAATTCTTGCGCCTTAATCTTGATCATTTCAGCCTCCCACAAAAATTCTTCCTACAAGATATGGGTCGTACATACGTAAGTTCTATTTCAAACAAGAAAATTTACAAAAGAGGTCCAAGTCAACAAGCTAAAACCAATGATCAGATAACCATCAATAACGTTTTCTAAAAACAAGGATCAATTATTCACCTCACAGCGCTCCTGAAAAAGCCTCAGTGGAACTAAACAAGATTCCATAAGCCATTTGGCCTGAAAATGGGGAAAAAACAATAAATAGTTGTGCCAAGGAAGCCTAGATAAGAACACAAATAGAGAAGGAAGGGAAAGCTTGGACAAATGGAAGCGACCATTTTAAATTTATTTTGCCATGAACAATTAAAAGATGTAACTTTTTGGGCTTTCTATATCATTTTTCTTTCCTTGGTGGTTTTCTTAACCACTCTTTGTGGTCTCTGCACTCATGCATAATATAGTCTTTTTTCTCCAAAAATAAAAAATAGCAGCCCTAAAATGTTACGAAATAGCTAATTTGCTATAAGAAAAGAATATGTGTCGATACAGCAAGGATGTAGCAAAAAGACAACAATGTACTAACCAATTTTATTAGACGAGCACGATGCTCTCCGGGCATTCTAATCTGAAAATTAAGTCAATATTCACATATCAGTAAGAACAGCTAGATAAACACACAAAATAGTGGCCCATTGGTTAATAAATATTAAAAACAATATTAAGCTACGATCACGTAATATTTACCACATAAAAATGAAAATGCAGCATATACAACACCAAATTGTTGTTTCACCCCAGTTAAGTAGAACTCACATGTGCAGCATCTTGCAGAAAACATCCAAAACCCTACTTTCTAATATCCCCCTTTTCCGTATTTAACAGAATTTTCTTAGTTTCCATCGATCTTTTTCATAATAGTTCCCACATACTTTAGCAAGAGAGACCCTCATGCAGCCACCACCCTCCCATACACATTATTTCTATGCTAAAACACTTGAAATAACTTCTCCTATACATGATACCAAGGTTTACATCTTAATAATATTAAGCCAGCAAGAAACTGATATCCAGATGTCATCCTGGCATAAAGATCAAGCACTAGAATACACTTAAAATGTGATTAAACTATCTTTTTAACTCTAGAACAAACCACATTTATATCTTAATCTATCCATCATGTGAACAAGTCATTGTCAAAATGGAAATGCGACTAGCGCATTGTGCACGGTACCGCAAAAGAAGAATATATACATATGTCCATCATGCATCAACAGACATCGAAAATATTATATTCATCTTGCACTCTAACTTTACCCTGAATTCTCTCTTCTTAAACAACCTCTAAACAAACACCTCTATCTCTACAGCTATTCTTCGGGTGAACAATCTCAGCATTTGAACTTCAAACCACTTTAAAAAAGACATTTTACAAAAGCTCTGCAAACACTCCATACATTAGGTAGGAGAAATATAACCAAAACCTACATAAATCAATTGAAGTTCAAGAGATTATCATATCCACCACACCCACTTCAATTGTGGCCAAATTAAACTAATACCAAGATTCTTTAATAAATAATGGAGTAGAACAAATATCGTCAAATCAAGTACAACTTGCAGCCAACCATTTTCAACCTCGGTTGTAAGTTCTGTCTATTGTTTCTGTTCCATAATGACGAAAAATCAAAATAGAACTTGCACATCATCCTGAAAAAGCCAATCATGATGAAACCAAAGCCACCAGAACTTGCTTGGTGAAAAGGCAACAATCAAAAGTCAATATCAAGAAAGAGGCTTCTAATCTTAATTGCACCACACATTGTAAGGACACCAAATTTAAAACATAATTGGAAGGGATGTTACTGCTTTACATGTGCTTGTTCCTGCTATATTCACAAACACACACACCCCTCAATCTAACTACTACCACATAGAGTGGCCATTTATGTCAAGATTCAGTTCATTAAGGATTTCAACTATAAATGTACAAGCTCCAAATTTCATCTGTTATCAATTTGTAAAATTAATCACACAAAAATAAATAGCGTATGGATACATTACTTCATTGTTCTATGGGGCGTTGCACTAAGCACATACTCGGATAGTAAATAACAAAGAACTCACATCTTGCGATAATTGGGTGACTATATCCGCGAAACTTGAAGCCAACTCTTCATCCGAAACCTTCTCAGAGAATTCAACTGAATCCAACACCGCTTTACATTTCTGAAACGGCAATTCCCCCCAAACCTAGCAACCATACACGCACGAAATTCAATTCAAGACCCTCAATAATTGCTAAGAAAAATGATATCGGGAAAAAAGAGGGGGGAGGGAACTTGAGCTAACCATGGAGGAGCAGAGCTCGTAGAGAAAGCGAAGTAGGGGAACGGGGCCTGAGAGCTTGAAACTAGGGTTTCCATTCTTCCATTCACGAACGCATTCCTCAGTAACGTATGCACGCTCTATGGGCGGGAGAGACATGCTCATAGAGTTTACAAACCCTAGGGACACCCTGTGGGTGGAGTTCAATTAGAGACAAAGTGAAGGGCCGTTCGGCACCTTCATACACGCTCGGATACGTGTGGTTCAGCTCGTTGAAACTGCAAGTCCCCAGAACTCAAAATTGAGAACAAAAAGATGACATGAGATGAGAAGAATCCTTATAAGCTCTAACTACCCAAAAAATTGTTGCAGTCATACAAGGCGCGATAGGGCTCTCAACTTCAGCCGTCTATACCTCGCGAGAAGGAGATCAAAAAAACCGAACAACCGACCAAACAACCAAAACGTCAGCGTTTCATGCATTAGGTTAAAGGATTAGGAATTTTCATCGGATATCCACTGGAGAAGTTTGTAAGTGTGGGTTAGGAACTTACCGCATTAGGCTAGAGCTTATGGGTACCATTTCCCTTGCCACGTAATGGCAATGGGTCGTGTCGTGTCGGGTTCGTGTCATGTCATGAATTCTATTTTACTTATTTATGCCCAACCCGAATCCGACCCGTTTAATAATCGTGTCAAGAATGTTCAAGCCGAATTTGACCTGTTAATGACCCGTGTAACCCATTTAACCTATTTAATAAATAGGTCATACTCAAAACTCAATTAATCTATGACCCGTTTAACATGTTTAACCTATTTAAATTATAAAATTTAATAAATATTTAGGTAGGTAAATAGTTAGATATATGAGTTAGTAATGACACGTTTATTAAATGGGTCAATATATAAGCCAATATATGGATTAACCTGTTAACTTGAAATCTACCAATTTATTAAACGGGTTAACAGGTTGACCCGAAACCCACCTATTTAATAAACGGGTTATAATAAGTTGCCCCGAAATTTTAATCATATAGATTGACCCGAATAAATTTCGTACTAATTTCGAGTCATATACCGAGTTCATGTCAAAAATTTCCACCCTTAATTTAATTACACCAATAAGGATCGCGTACTATAATAACCGAACGTGAGCAATTCAGTAGATGATTAATCCCGTCTAGATGAGCCCATTTTCTAGCTTACAGTATCGTAATATCCCGCTGCCCTCTCCGCGAAACTGTTTACTGTCCCGCCATGGAAGCCACTCTTCTCAGTTCGCAACACCTCCATCCTCAACTGTTGCCAACGAAATTCCGAGGTCAGTTGGTGTTTCTGATAAATTCGGAAAATTACAGAAATGATGAAAGATTCTGAAAATTAGTAGGTTTCGTGTTTTGTTAACTTAAAAAAAAAATCTAGTAACTTCGCATCCAAATGGTTTTGATTGTGGGGCTTTTCTTCCTTCAGATGGGGTTTCTGTGTCTTCTGATAGGGTTTTTCTGTCCAATTACTTGCAGGTTCAGCTTCAGGTTGTGATATTCGAATTCGTTGTTTGCCTCTTGTTAGAACTAGCTATGTATCCCTTAAGACAAACCCTATAAAATTGTACAGAAGAAATTTCATGTTGCCAAACAGGCCTTTACTGTCCAGAGTAAACAAGAGAGTCTCTGCTAAGTTCGTGAATGATTATACAAACGTTGAGGCTCTATATCTTGAAGTTGATCCACCAAGTCCAAGTAGCAGGTCAGAAATCTCGAAACAAACTGGAATTGAAAAGTTAGAGGCTGAGCAGCCTAGACCTCTGACGTTTAGAAATCGGTTTCTGGATTTTGTGCGTCTTAGTTCAGTAGTTAATAATGCTGCTGAATCGTTCTTTAAGAGCGAGATTCGGCGGAGGTTGTTTGTGACAGCAGTGCTAATAGTGATTAGTCGTGTTGGCTATTTCATTCCTTTGCCTGGATTTGATAGAAGGTTGATACCTCAAGATTACCTCAGCTTTGTATCTGGGTCTGTCGGTGAGTAATTGACCATTCTTCCAAGTTTATGGCAACTTGTGTAGTTATCTGATTGTCATTTTTTTTTTATGGCAGATGAACTTGGGGATTTTGCAGCCGAACTTAAGATGTCCTTCTTCCAGCTCGGAATCAGTCCTCAAATTATAGCATCAATTATTATGCAGGTTTCTTTATGTTAACTTAATGGATGTCTCTTTTGGACATTTTGTTAATTATTGTTAAGACAAATTGGTACGTGAATCAACATGATTATATAATGAAAATATCAAATTCGATGTATAGGTACTATGTCATGTTGTTCCTTCCCTTGTAAAGCTGCGGAAAGAAGGCTTAGATGGTCATGAGAAGATTAAGAGTTATATGTGTGTCTAGTTATTCATCTCAAGCAGGGAGCTAAGTTCTTGTTACAAAATTTTATTGTGACAGTTAATATAGATCAGTGTTTTTCTCAAGATTGTGAACCCTATGAATGTTTATTTGTGTTCAAGATGGTGGATGTCTCTTGGCTTTGCAATAGTGGAGGCCATCATACTCGCTTGTTATTCGCTTCCATATTCAATCTATGCGGCTAGCTACAGGTAATGTGGCAAAGGTACCTATAATAAGTTATGATTTCAAATATGGATGCAGCTTCTTGTGTTCTGTTTTTCACCATAAAATTAGCAAACAGTATGGTTCTCTTTTTATTTAATAATAATTGCATGTTCTTATTATCATATAAGTTTTTCAACTCATTTGATCCTCAACTAATCGATCTCTTTTTTCTTTTTTATTAGTTCATGCGCTATATGTGTGATGTAGAAAGTTTGAAGATGATAGTTATATATTGGAAGGAGTATTCTAAATTATACCTTTGTGATTTATCAGGGTTAAGCATGTAATGGTGACAAGTATGCTGTTGGTCTGTGGTGCAATGACAATGACTTGGATTTGTGATACCATCACAGAATCTGGATTTGGTACTATGCTAGTATGCTTGATGTGTCGATTACTTTGTTGAAAGTCGTTGGCATTACTTTCAACTTGCTAATATCCCCTCGAATTCTGTATTTTTTTTTCCATTTCAAGTATCATTTTGTTCTTCCTTTTTTTCCCAAAAGAAGATTTTCTTTTCATTGCAAGTCTTATATGACTCCTTGTGGAGTACTTGCTTTCTTACTCTTGGTGACAGTTAATACATTTATTCCTCGTGGATTACTTTTTTAGATCATAATGATAATATCATCCAATATGGTTTCTTTTTATTTCTAATATACCCTCAAACAAAGATGTATATGGTTGCGTGTTCTGGCCGATCTGGTTCTTCCTTTGCAGTAGAATATTTTTTATCCATTCTTTTATCTTAACTGTAAAATGGGATTATATTATCTATCTTCTCTGACTGGAAATTCATATTTCAGGTCAAGGTTCGTCTCTAATTATTTGTGTGCAAATATTGACTGGATACACAGAGACGTTGTACAAAATGTTGTCTCAGCTCTCAGGTATGTGATGTAATGAATTCCGTTAATTTACCCTGTAGTAGGAAAAATTATAATGATGTTAGATTTATTCTATAGCTTTTTTATCCTGTCATGATGTTAGTTTGATCAAAATTTACCGATTTCATGCTTTATCTATATCGCAGGAAGCTCTGTTAATTGGGGGCCGTACTTACTTGCTGTCTTGGGAGTTTTCACTATTGTCACTATGTGGGCAGTTGTGGTAACTGAAGGCTGCAGGAAGATAAAGCTGCAGTACTATGCTTTTAAGCTAGCATCTGCTGCAAGGTAATATATTTATTACCTTCTTGATGGCCGATGATCATTTCTGACGAAATAAACTGCACGATGCCGACTTTGCTCTCTGTATGGCATGATTGATTATAAGAATGGTTGTTCTTTATACTAAATGTTAGTTTTTAGCTGTTATTGCTTATAAATGTCTTGGTATCAGCGTACAACCTAGTAGCCACTCTCACTGCACACTTTTGGACCTGTAGTTTCTGTTGGCTGACAGTTTTCTGGACTTATGTTTTGGACAGAGATGACTCACCTATCACTGAAGTGGAGCCCTATATCCCTTTTACCATTAATCCATCAGGAATGCAACCTGTTCTTACCACTACTTATCTGTTGGCATTTCCTGGAATTCTTGCAAGGTCACCAATTTCTTATTTTGCAGCATTTTGCAGCATTTTGCATTTCTACGATAAACCTATTGGCTATGTGTTTAAAATAGTTGAAGCCCTGAAAGCTGCTTATTTCTTGGTTGACTCGAAAAAATTTCCTTGAATATTCTAAATACGCTATTACAACTTTCTGATATTGTGGCTTGTTGGCAGTATTCTTCGTTCGCCTTTCTGGGAGCATGTTAAAGAGACATTGAACCCGGACAATACTGTTGGTGCAGGGCCTTGGGTGTACTACTCAATTTATGCGTTTTTTGTCTTCTTATTCAATATATTTGACATTGTAAGTTTCTTTTTAACTTTATAGTGCGTTAATCTAAAACCAAGTAGTAACTGATAGTTATAAAATGTGTATTTGCTATCATGATGTAGTTTTCGTGCTTTGAAGTCTGAATATCAAAATATATTCTGCTGATCATCATTCGTGAGTATATAATGCTAAATATTATGTCGAGTAGACTTTACTGTTAGATCATCTGTTTCGTAGTTTGCTAGTCTTTTCAAATTGTGAATCAATAACATCTGTTTTCCAGGCCAACTTGCCCAAGGAAATTGCCGATTACTTAAACAAGATGGGTGCCAGGATTCCGAATATAAAACCCGGGAAAGCTACAATTGAATACCTTACCAAGATTCAGGCATCAACACGTTTTTGGGGTATAATTCTCCTTTGTTTTTGTTTACCTGTTAATTTAACCTGATCCCTTTGTCAGCACTCCTCGTTGAATTTGTTTTGTCTTGCCTTTTTTTGTCCTTGGTCGAAATTCTGCAGGTGGCCTATTGTTAAGTATCTTGGCAACAACATCAAGCATACTCGATCATTACTTACGCAATATCAATGCGGGATTTGCAATCGGGTTGACATCAGTCCTAATCATAGTAAGTGCAGTAACATGTATGAGTTCTGTTATGCTATTCTTGCCACTTCATATCCTAAAATTTTCACCGCAATAGCAACTAGTTCTGACAGTGACAGTGCAGGTGGGTTCTATTATCGAACTTAGAAGATCATATCAAGCATATAACGTAATGCCAAGTTTAAGCAAAGCCCTAAGCCGGTACGGGGTCTAAAGCTTCCAAACAGGCTGTGCCGTCCAGTCTTCTGAGGTGATGCTCTATCTTACTCAAAGCCCCACAAGTAAAAAACGCTGCAATGGTGACAAGACACTAAACCAGAACTTTTCCCTTTCCTTTGGCAGTGCTAGAAATTCTTGCACCGATGAAACCTCCGGAAGAAACCCCAAACCCAAGAGGATTATGGCATAATGATATGGTTCAAGGGTCCTGGAGGATTAGAGTAGCAACAAATTTCTGCTGCTGCTTTCCATGGTTTCTGTATCAAATTGAAAAGCTTCAATTTTGGAAGGCACCCTAGAGTGCATCGTAGAGCAACGCTGCTGATTTCATATATATGAGATGTTAATTGCAGTACAAAGTGTGTAAGAAACTCCGACGGACTCTTCGGATATTGCGAGTGTAGATTTTTTTTTGCCACATTATATTGTCTTTGCATCAGTTACCAACAATATTTGACTCAGGCCAAAGGAAAATATGACGTACGGATATATATACACATATATAATGTATATTTTTTTAATTTTTCAATAGTCAATTTATTAAAATTGATACAAAGGCTAATTTATTAAACAATAATGCCAAGCATATTATCTAAAATTTCATATTTTATATTTTAGCGTCCCATATTATTATTTTTAATTATTTATCTCAAAATTAAAATCGAAATAAAATCAAATTAAACATTAAAACAAATTAAATTAAAATATAAGACCATAAACTAATAATTTAACTGCTCTTTCTTAAGGCCTTGCTTTATGTGCCTAGGCACCTTTCACGACGGTCGCCAAGAAGAGAATAATATCAAGAGATTAATATCCAGCTTGATATTATTCCCCCAAGAGATTTATGAAGAGAATAATATGCCGTGTTTCATTTTCCTATACAATATTTCTCAGAATAAACACAATTCAATAATGATATGCAATCTAATTCAAATTAAGCAAATAAAATCTAGGATTCATGTATTTTCGGGTTTGTGGTGGCCGTTGTGGTCGAAATATTAGGGTTTATGATTTTGCATTTTAATTTATTTATTTTTTTGTGTAATTTTTTTTTAATTTAATTTTAATTTTGAAATAAATAATTAATGATGATGATACGGAATGTCATGTCATATGACACAGAGTGGAATACGAATAGTATTATTGATTTAATGTGAACAAAAACATAACATCAAGTACGTTGGAACAAAAGACTTTTTTTTTTTAATTTGCCTGCGAATAAAAAATACTTACTGCAATTTTGAATCTTACAGAAGCAGTCAATGCTCCTAAAGCTCAATGAGTACGTTGAGAGTACGATTCTCTGTTTTGTTGTGTTTTGCAATTGGATTGTATCACAAAGCTCATATATCAAATTAGAACCTAATTAATACACACGAAAATGAAAAAAAAAAAAAAAAAAAAAAAAACTAAAATTTTAGTTTAAGGATCAATCAAAATTGCACTCACTTTTTAGATAAAGTATCAATGAAAAAATAAATTAATTGACTAACACATTTGCTAATGTACATCGTTGGATCTATAGCTGCTATGACACAAACTTTTACTGCATAATTGGGTGGCCTCTGGCCAGTAAAAATTAAGGTTACACTGAACTTTGCCATATCCCCATTCCTTGTGACCTAAATTGGGGACATATGCTGCTTTTATTTTATTCCGGTGCTCAATCACCGGCGCCGGGAAGAAGAAGTGTGCTCGTGGGCCTTAATATCGGTCCGTATCCGGTCAGCGTACATCGGTAGCCGGACTATTTCATCAATCTCCTTCAACAACACTTCCTCTGTAATATTATCCTTTATACTTCGCATAACCTGTCCGAGATTTGAAACCCACAGCTTGATTAATCCAAAATAACCAAAGGATGTTAAAAATAAAAAAATAAAACGAAGAAAGCATGATTGAAATAGGGCAAGCACAGTTTGATCGTTACGAATATTAGCCGGTTAACATTTTATAGATTCGGTTCAATTTGAATTTTCTAAACAAAGAACTGAAACCATTCCAATTGAGATCGTTAAAAAGGGTATGGTTTGGATCGGTTTGGACCATGCAAGCATAAAATTTTCATGTACTCTATTCACAAAAAGACTCCTCCGAAACATCACTTTTACAAAAATTCCAACATTCACATAAACGAGTAATACCTTCTTATATGTATTGAACTCATTTGGGGTCGATTTGTCAGGCCTAGTCCGCATACAAACCCAGACATTTCCCTCGGCATCCCAAAAACACTCTATAATTTTCCCCGAACAAACGGCGGGGTCTAGCTCATCTGCATGTTGGATTTGAAACATCTTTTATTTGATTCAAGCTTAGTTAACATCAGATGAAAAGAATTAAGTACCAAAGTATGAAATCCGACCTTTGAAAACAACCCTATAGCCTCCCATTAGCTTTCTCTTTCCGCGCTCATTCAGAAAGAGTAGCTCGCGGCCATCACCTCCTAACTGTCGACACAAAAAAAGTTCTTAGCTTACCACATATAGTATGAGTGCCTACAGAACAGTGGAAGAAAAAACCATAGGTTTAAAAGAAAAAAAGGCAATACCTCGAAGAGAAAATCAACTGAATTCATTTCAGGAAATTTCCACTTCAAAAGACCTTCATGCGTTCGGGGTACATATGGATCATCCCAGCCCTGAAAATGACGGAATGGTCAACAAATTGTGCTCCAGGATTGGTGATATTTTAACGTTTCATCATGTGAAAATTGAATTCTTAATCACCTGGAATATTAGACCATCTGATGCATGCGAAAGCCCGGGAATGAATTTCCTCAAAAGCTTGGTGACGGTAGATAGTAACCAAAAACCCTTCCTCCTTACCTGAGGAACATCTATAACAAAGTAAAACACCAATCTTAACAGAATATGCAACATAAGAAACAGTAATATTCAGTTGTTAATATACATACACTGAATGGTTCCAAGTCGTATCTGTAATACGGCTGTGGACTCTTGGATAGAGTATCACGTTCCATATTTCGAGGCTCTATTACTTCTTTTTCGAGCATCTTCCAACGTTCATGGAATGGCAGCTGAACCATTTTCAAAATTTCAACTTACGAACAAAGTGAAGTATTCTTATAATGAAGTCCGTAAACGTCTCCCCTTACCTCTGTGACAGGGAGTTGGTTGATCGCCATGACGTCATAAATGAGATATCTTCTCTCTTGCTTATGAGTAGTTGGGTCGGTGTCGATTATCATCTCTCCATCGAGTAATGTGAAGTGGTGAGTCTTCTCAGGTAAGACCTGTCGGAAAGTAATTACAAAAGTGGAGGGATGTCAACTATGGAAAAACTTCACACCAAATTAAGCATGTTACACGAGCAAAAACTGCAAGCATTTACACACCTTATTTGAGAATTTGCACGGAAAACGCATCTGGACCCTTCGGAAAAAGAATTTCCTATCAATCAAGTAACAGCCATCCCAAGTAATTAGCATCATATAACGTGTTCCATCGGCTTTCCATGTGGCATAGTAATAGCGTTGTCTTAATAATTGTTGGTTGTCCCTGCAGAGTGCATAATGATACAAATAACTTGATTAAAAAACTTCCTAATTACAACTGAAAATTAGTAATATGCAATATTAAATTATGGGTTGACTTCCGTGTCACTTAAACTTGCTTAAGAAACTTCGTAATTACGAACTGAAAAAGTACAAATTATCAAACCTGTTGAGCGAAACAGGATGCGACCCTGGAAATTGTAAATTCCCTCTGCCCTGAAGACAGCCAGAAATATAAGTTATCAGAATATAATGACAGTAACATCATGAAGAAGGGGAATCAAACAAGAAGGCACTAGACTTGAGTGCCTACCCCTACACCCAACTTGAGTGCATGATAAACGGCTTCTCGCATTGCTCTTTGCTGGTCGAAAGGTATCGGTTCACCCAAAACATCATCAATCGTCATCGTTTCATTCCTCATGTGGTTATCCTAATGCATTCAAAGAATAGGAATTAGATAAAAGGTAACAAGAAATTGGTTTAACAGCTAACCATACCAGGAATACAGTTAGGTACTTGAACAAGAAAAAATTTCCAAGCAGGTATACATGACGAACTAGTATAAACTCAAAAAGTACATACATTCCCCTGATACAATACGGCTTCAGCCTTGTCATCAAGATCAGAAGATCGCTTCCACTCTGGAGTTTGAGGGCAAACCAAAGACTCCGGCTTTCTTTCACAATAAAACATATACAGTTCATCGAGATAATCCTTTTTATATATCCCTGGATGCCGTGCCCTGGAAAACTTATTTACTGCCTGCAGAATGGTCAGTCCAAAAGACGTAATGAATGTTTCTGGGATCACAGAACAGACTCAATCAGACCAAAAATAGCTGCTACACAACCAATTACATACCTCAGTGACAGAAATTGATTTGTTGCGTACAAGAAAGTGAACAATCATGAAACCTGTGCGGTTATGCCCGTGTGTACAATGGACAAGTATATACTTCATCGGGTTTGATCTCTGTGAGAAAAATTGTGATACCTGTGGAAGAAAAAAATCCATAAAATCACTAAACAATGATCTAACATGAATATACGAGAAGAACAAAGCATTCAACTTTCAGCTTGCCTCATAAAGGAACTTATCTACGGCCTCAGTATCAGGCACGGAATCCCTTCCTCTGCAGTGTATCTGGCACAGACAAATTTCAGGACGTAATAAACAAACAAAACCTCAACAACTACGAACATAGCACACCCAAATACACTTGCCTTAACATGGTGAATGCCTTCTTTTGTCCAATCCGAAACAGAATAGTACCGAGTAGTGTTGGTTAAATCAATCACTAAACCAAGCTGAAAACCACGAAATCAATCAGCATAACAACATCTAAAAGATAAAGTATAGCAAGTTCCGAAACGAAGAAATTTATTACTTCTCTTCCTAGAAGTCTTTGTTGATGAATGACTTGCTTTGGAGTGTATGTTTCACCAGCAATATGGTCATTGAAAGACTCACCAAGAGGCACCTTTGAGGGAATTATACAACTTATTTCTTCACCATATGCAGGACAACCCACCCAACCTACATCACAAAACACAACCAAAAAAATATAAATAATTAATTAATTAATTAAGCTAGTAATTAACAAGAAACAAAGATTGGTTAATAATTATTGTGAACAATTAGAGTAATTAATGAGTGTAATTAGCATTGCCTACCTTCAGGAAGCATGTGTCTATCAAAAGCTTGGTGATTTCTACTTTGAATCCCAGAATCTTGAGATGGGTTTTTTCTTTTGAAACCCACTCTTCTATCTTCTCCATCCTAATAAAGAATTAAGCAAAACCCAGTAAGGAAAAAATTAACAGATAATCAAATTATGCAATCAACAAAATTTTATAATTTTTTTATTATTATTATTGGAATTTAGATTATGAAGATAAGGCAAAAGAGTGATGCGGGATCTGTGCATGTACCATTGACTTGGAGTTGGAAAATCCAATCTGCTGATTCGATAGTGTTTAGGGTTTTAGGTTGGATGGATCACAGTGAGTCTCCAGACAAGATGCGAGAGGCCAACAAACAAACAAACGGTTCAATGAACGCTTCGCTTATAAACCTTAAGGAACCGCCACTGTCTGCCACTTTTCCCACTTATTTCTGGGTTTTTTTTCTTTTTGCTTTTGTCTTTTTTGGGTATGCCCTCTAATCCCTGTTCATTCATGTTGTGGTTTGGAAGATCCTTCAGCATAATTCTCCAATCCAAAATAACAAGAAAATATACAAAATTACAAATTAAATATTAATATTAAGAAAATATAAATAGTAAAAATTAAAGGAAAAAAAAGTTTCATATTTTTCAATTATCCTTTCATAGCAAAACAATGCACAATTTTAATAACAATTTACATTCTTATTATTACTAGTCATTTTGATTATTACATTCATTCATTCAATAACTAAATAATCTTGAATTCTTAAAAAAATATATATAAACATAAAATTTACATAATATTTTAATAAATTAATCATTCTGATTTATTATACTTTCATTAAAAAAAAAAAGGTAATTAACTATAGGGAAACAAATACAGCCATCTTGTATTGTGTGTGTATATATATCAAGGTTCAAAACGGCACAAGGCGCTGCTAGAGCGGTCGATAGGGACCTAGCGTCTAGACAGTTAGGCGGGGCCTAGTACCTAGGCTGTTAGGCGGGGCCTAGCGCCTAGGCGGTTTTTTTAAGACAAATTTCAACAAATTAATAATATAATGAATACTATCAAAACAAAAATTAATTATCTAGATAAATAAGTTGAGTTAGGAATCATAAATGTTGAAAATATAAACTTTTTATTAATTTCATTATACAATATTCTATATTTGTTAATTTATTATCTTTGTTTTACTTAATACTTATATTATTAACTAAGTATTTAATAAATAAAATAACTTACGTAATTAAATATATATAAGAACTTATATAACTAAATGTGACGCCCTGGAAAGTCGAAAAAGGAAAATTTGGAAAATTTGAAGGAAAATGACGATTTTGCCCCTGGAATTGGGCGAACGATTCGAGTGGTCAAATGAACTTTGACCGATGACAGTGACGTATTTCGGGACATCACGAGTTCATAGACACGTGGCATGCCCAATTCCGACATTCAAGGAGAAAGTTATGATGTTCGGAAGTTTAAGGGTAATTCGATAAATTGGTTAAAAGGGGGTCATTTGTTGACTTTTTTATCGGGACCGTGTTTGGACTTTCCGTAAGTACCGTTGGGTAGGTATCGAGACGGTGAATCCGTAGATAACCGGCATGCGTCAATCGGAGTTCGGATGTGAAGGTTACGGGTCTAGAAGTGAAAAGGGCATTTTGGTATTGAACTGGCCGTGTGGTGCATGGTGACAGCACATGTGAGGTACCAGTGGCGTATGGTTATACGTGTTGATGGTCGGCTTAGTTCCGACACCCTTGGATTTGGTGGTGGGTGTGAACTCGACATTGAATACTAAGCACTAGACAGAGTTAGTTTTGTTGGGTTCAGTGAATTCATGAGCATGCGCTCTTTGCCACGGATGGCTAGTGAACCCCAGGGTGGAGTTGGGCGAACACCGATGGGCTAGTATTTAATGTGTGTCAGTTACACCACCTAATTGAGTATGATGACGGTATACGTACGCTCAGGATGAGTGAGTTGGCGACTGCGTCACTACGTGTGGCCTTGCATGATGTTATCACACCGAAATGATTTTAGCGTTGTGGTTCGCTGGGGGAATTGACAGTTATGGACTTGAGATGGATATGTCGCAGGATTGGGTTGCCCTGCGAGATGAGATCACGTGGTTGATCTTACGCTACTTGAGCAAGTAGCAGGATGAGGTGTTATCACCGATTGGCTGATGGTTGGTGCTTTGTCAGGGTGGTGAAGCTTGGTGGTGACAGTTTAGCTGGTAGCGTCAGCACGGACTGACAAGTGAGATTTGGTGACTCCCAGTGGGAGCAGTCATTAAGTGATCATCTACACTCGAGGTGGTCGAGTGTGGTCGGTACGACATAAGACTATGATGGGGCCTCTGAGTACGGATGAGTTTAGCTGGTGTACGGGTGTACACATGTTGTGGGGCCAAATTTTTTCCACGTGGTGGATGTGGAATGAGCGTAATTGGAATTTCGAGAACGAAACTGGTTTCAGAGGGATGATCGGGTGAGTCTTGGTCGGTTGGAATTTCGGGGACGAAATTCTTTAAGGGGGGAAGATTGTAACGACCCGTCCCGGAATTCAGGATTAGATTAGTAACTAATCATGATTAATAAGGGTTAATCGGTGGTTAGTTGGGTGGAGTCGGACGAACGATGCAAAATGACCGTTTTGCCCCTAGGCGTGGGTAAAACGTTGACTTTTTATTCGAGCGGTCAAATGTACCTTGACCCATGATCGTGACGTAGTTTGGGACGTCACGAGTTCATAGACAGGTGGCACGTTCGATTTCGACATTCGTGGTGAAAGTTATGACGTTCGGAAGTCCAGGGGTGTTTTCGTAATTTGGACGAATTAGGGGAAAATGTTGACTTTTTGATCGGGGGGTCCGATGGCCGAGGGCCAAGGACCGTTAGGAAGGTCTCGATGCCCTGAGTCCGTAGACGGACGGCACGCATCAATCGGAGTCCGGATGACCGAGTTTCGGGTCTGGAATGCTTGAGGGGCATTTTGGTCATTTGTCACTTGAGGGTAAAATGGTAATTTTGGCAGTGTTCTTGGGACAGCCGTGTGCGGTGCTGTTTCCTTCTCAGAAAACAGAGCACGAGTGGAATTGTTTATGGAGCTTAATGCTTGGGCTTCGTGTGGGAGTTTTGTTTATGCAATTGGGGCTGAGTGGGAGGCCAACGTGCCTGGGACGGCAGGACGCTGTGCTGGGCGTGGAATTGAAAAATAAAACCGATCAGTGTCCAGGAGTTTGAGAGAGTGCACGGGTGAGGTTGGAATTGGAGCCTTGGGTTGTTAATTGTGAGTGGCCTTAGGGCGGTGAAGGAGTGGAGACATCTTGTGGTGGCTGGAACAGCTTGCAGAACACGGGGGGATTAAACTAGGATTGAAACCGGGCAATGCGGTTGGAATCCGAGAACAGAGCACTTGTGTTTCACTTTTGAAACGAAGAGGTTGGGGGCAGAACGGGGGCTACATTGTCTAAGGGAGTGATGTAGCTTAATGGAACGGAGAGAAGCAGAGAGTCGCTGGGGAGTTTGAGTGATCAGGGAGACAGAAATCGGAGGAAAATTGAAAAACGGAGGGAAAATCCCAATTCGATTTGCAGGCCAGCTCAAGCCAAATTGTGGCTCGAATGAGTCTTCTGGAACTTTATGGGGTCGATCCAAATTGATGATTACAAGCTTTGAAGCCCCTGGAGCCGTGGACGGTCGTCACAGGTGGCCGGGAAATCGAGCCTTGTGTTCGTGCAATTTGAGGTAAATGTTTGTGAAATTGAATTTCAATTCATCCTTACCATGAGGTTATGATGCTAAACTACAAGCTAATTGAAGACTTCCTTGGTTATTAGACAAACTCAGACGAGGAACTCGACTTGGAAACTTAGGTTGAGTCGAGGTAGTTCGAGGCTATGACGACGGTAATGAGCATTACAGATCCCTAATTCAATTGGTTACGAAGCTAATGGTGTGTTAAATCGTTCAAAATAATGTCGAATTGGGGGGATGCTAATCGGGTCCTCGCACGGGTTGAACAACCCGTATTGCAGGTTTGGCGGGTGAGAACGATGACTGTGCAGGGGTACTGTAGCAGGCGCGTGGGCTCACGCGCAGCCACTCACGGCGGCGCGTGAGGGCGCGTGGACCCGAATTTCAAGGTGAGTTCAGAATGGCTTTTGTCCTACACATTGTAACGAACATTTTAACGTTGGTATCGAATTTATCGGACACCGTTTCGATGTTATTCCGAGGGTCCGAAGATTTATGTTACGTTTGTAATTAACGATTAATTCCCGGAAAATTATGGAAAATTAGTAGGTTGTTATCTAAGCCCTTAGTGACACTAAAGTGTGTTTTCGGACAGGATTCGAAATTCTGGAAAATATCGGAAATTACAGGCATGCGTACGGGCGAAACCGAGCCTTAAAATTGGTGTGTGTGAGTGGACGTTGCTTTCTAAATTTAATGCATGCATAAATTATTTCTATGATTTATGATTATGATTATAAGTGGTGATTGATTTTGATTCCGTATTTATACGTATTCGATTTCCGTATTTATACGTATTTTTACTATACATGTGAAATTACTCGTATTTCGAGACTATGGTCACTCATGTGCTTAATGATGGTTTAATGAAAGAAGTTATATGAAATGGGTATAAAATGATTTAAGAAGGTTGTTTATGATTTGCGAGTGTGACCTACGATTTTGACACGTTTTTCGAGAACGTTCCGGATTTGTACGTTTTACGAGATTTCGAGTTATTGTGATTTGATCACTGTTGATGTTTGAATTGGGGAATTTAAATGAGACTTGTGATTTTGAGGATTTTAAATGAGGGTTTTTAGTATGTTTTGCTTGGATCGTGATTTTAGTAATTATGATTGTGGGTCGGATGTTTCGATAATGAGATTTGAGAAATGAAGTGATTTCAAGGAATTAAAATGGATTTTGGAAAATACGATTTCGGGCTTGATGCTCCGGGCATAAAATTAATTTTAACGAACGAGATTACGGTTTCCGGAAATTTTAAGTGGATTCTTGGTTTGGGTTCGGGATGATGCTTCCGGATGCCGGCTTACGGAATCATTATTGCGAATTCGAATTCGGGAATGAAAAAGGATTTAATAAAGTGATTTGGTATGATTGTACATGCCCCGTGTTTAATGATTTGATTATGTTTGTGAAGTATGATTTGGAGAATTGAATGTGGAAATTCGGACCATGCGTCCTGTTGTGAAAAATGTGATTTTGGGATGGATCCCACGTTGTCGTGATTGATAAACTGTTTTGGGGTTTAAAGACCCGTTGAAAACTGCTTGGGGCAAAGACCCGTTGTTGTGTTTGAAAACTGTTTTGGGTTAAAAACCCGGTGCTATTGCTGGAGCACGTTTTGAGTTTAAAGACTCGGTTAATTGATGACGGGGGAGGGCCCTTAATGAGTTTAAAGACTCGTGAGTTTAAAGACTCGGTTACTGTGATACCCCCGAGGCCTATTGAGTATGTTCTGAGTTTAAAGACTCGTTGATATCCCGGGAAGGCCTGTTTATGCGCATAGTTTTGAGTTTAAAGACTCGGGCGCACTTGTTATCCAGCAAAATGATTGACTTACGATTTATTGATGATTTTTGATGTTTCGGATGAGTTGGGCAGTGGCCCGGTATGTGGTTGATGGTTTTGGATCATGTTGTGCATTTGGTTGATTTGTGGTTTTGGGCTGAGGCCCGGTGTCTATGACTGCGGGCTAAGACCCGATGGTTGAGAAAGGTAAAAATGATTTTGAGATTCATACGAGTTTTCCTTATGTTGGAATTTGATACACAGTTTTTCTTATGTGGAAAATGTTAACCGATTGCGAAATGAGTTTTGTATGCATGCATTGGTTTTTACGCGGAGGGTAAAAACGTTCGTTGTAACTGTTTTGCTAAACTGATTTATTTTTGTCCACTCACACCTTTTGGTTTTTATTGACCCTCCAGGTCGTGGCGCGTTGTTCGAGGCTGTACGAGGGGCGGAGGCATGAGCAAGTACGTGTGGCTGTCCCTGGTTTGGCAAGTACTGAGGGTAACCTGGGATTTTCAGTCATCTTACCAGACGGGAGCAGGACCGGGCACGGTTATCGATGCCCCTTTCGGGGGCGGTCCTGTCACTGCTAGAGCGGTCGATAGGGACCTAACGTCTAGACGGTTAGGCGGGGCCTAGCGTCTAGGCGGTTTTTTTAAGACAAATTTCAACAAATTAATAATATAATGAATACTATCAAAACAAAAATTAATTATCTAGATAAATAAGTTGAGTTAGGAATCATAAATGTTGAAAATATAAACTTTTTATTAATTTCATTATACAATATTCTATATTTGTTAATTTATTATCTTTGTTTTACTTAATACTTATATTATTAACTAAGTATTTAATAAATAAAATAACTTACGTAATTAAATATATATAAGAACTTATATAACTAAATGTGACGCCCCGGAAAGTCGAAAAAGGAAAATTTGGAAAATTTGAAGGAAAATGACGATTTTGCCCCTGGAATTGGGCGAACGATTCGAGTGGTCAAATGAACTTTGACCGATGACAGTGACGTAGTTTGGGACGTCACGAGTTCATAGAAACGTGGCATGCCCAATTCCGACATTCAAGGAGAAAGCTATGATGTTCGGAAGTTTAAGGGTAATTCGATAAATTGGTTAAAAGGGGGTCATTTGTTGACTTTTTTATCGGGACCGTGTTTGTACTTTCCGTAAGTACCGTTGGGTAGGTATCGAGACGGTGAATCCGTAGACAGCCGGCATGCGTCAATCGGAGTTCGGATGTGAAGGTTACGAGTCTATAAGTGAAAAGGGCATTTTGGTAATTTGTGAAAAAGGGTAAAATGGTAATTTGAGTTGGGAGGCTAAATGGCTGATGTTGAGATTATATTAAGCCAATGCAGGACACCTGTGCTGGGTGAATTGGGCATGCGATTACCACCGAGTGACATTTGTCCCTTTAATACAATGATTAGTGGCTAAATGTGCATAATTTGGCGGTGTGAGATACAAACCAAGTCGTGCCTCTGTGTGTTGTAGGAAGAAAACATAGCAAAGCCATACTGATCTCAGGTGAACAAAAATTGAACTCTTGAACTAGGTTTGTGAGGAATGAAACGGAACCCATAGTGAAAAATGAAGGGACGAAGAAGGATGAATCGAACCCAGTTGCATCCAAACTCAAACTCAGAAACCCGAACATCTAACCTTTATTAAACTTCGAATTCGGGCTTCTCCATTTGGACCCCCTTTTGCTTCAATTGACCTTGAATTCTTCTTCCTGAGGTCATTTCGAGTCGAACCCAATCAAGAACGACGACAATTGGTGTCGTTTTGACCTAGAACGGACATGGTGGAAATCGGGAAATACCGTGGCTGAGTTCAGGTAATTGGAGGTATAATCTTTCAAAATTGATTTCCAAATCATCCTTAAAATGAGTCTACGATGCTGTATGACTAATTAATTGAAGGATTTGATGGTTATTTAACGAACTCAGACGATGAACATGCTTTTGAAATTTGAATTAAGTCGAGGTGGTTTGGAATATGAAAACGTGAAATTGTTATTAGAGATCTGTAATTCAGTTGATTTCGAAGCTATTGGAATGTTCAATTATTGAAAATGATGTTGAATTGATAGGGAACTAACCGGGTCTACATGTGGGCTAAAGGACCCGTTTTACAGAAATCCGGGTGAAGATGGTAACTGTAGCAGTTACTGTGCAGGCACGTGGCTCCCACGCACAGCCACTCACGGCGGCGCGTAAGCAGGAATTTCGAGGTAAGGTCAACATGAAACTTGTCCTATTTAATGTAACGAACATTTTGGCACTGATTTTGAGGAAATCAGATATCGTTTCGACATTATTTCGAGGGTCCGAAGGTTTATGCTACGTTTAAAATACGTATTTAAATCCCGAAAAAATTGGGGAAAATTATGGGAAGTATATTGAGATGTTGGTGACCCTTGATAATGATTTTGGACATGAATGGTGACTTCCAGAATTTACGGAAAAACGAGCGGCTCGGAAAGCGAGCGATATGGACGGTGTGTGAGTGGACTTTTGTTTTCTACCCTGAATGCATGCATATATGTTTTAAATGCTTTATGATATGGTTTGACATGATTTGGTATGATTGATGTTTTGATGTGATGATTTCCGGATTTTGGAAATATTATATTATTTTATCCGATTTTGGGCACGATTTTCGAGAAAACTCTGAAATTGTTGTTTTGGGCGAAGGCCCGAGATTTGAGATTAGTTTTGACTCGGATTATGAGTCGGGAAATGATTTGGTGGATTTAAAATGCTTTCTGGATATATTTTGTGGGTTTATGTGAAAATGGCAACTGAGGTTGCGGTTACGCGGATTTGCGTGAAAGTGATATTTGGGCGTGAGACCCAATGGAAATGTGATTTTGATTGGTTTGATATTTCCATGTGTAATGGTTTTCGGATTTATAAAATAATCGGGACTCTGGTTTTACGAACTATGTTTTGGGCTGAGACCCTGTGATGAAAATTGTTTTGATTTCAAATGCAACTGTTTTTCACTGATTTTCATGATGATGATATGTTTAGGGCTTTCGGGGTGGAATATGTTTTCCCCCGAAGTGCACCCTGGATATTAGGGCTTCCGGTTGGGAATGTGTTTCCCCGAAATGAACCCTGGAGATAACGCTCGCCTCCGGGAGGGATGTGAGTACCCCGGAGAGGTCACGTAGCACGGTCTGTTGTCGTGCAGCCGAGGGAGGCTCGACTCAGATCAGATGTGCTGGATTATATGGAGATCGGTCGATGATGTGTTCACGATGATCTGGATTGCCGGTTGGTGATGTGCTCACAGCGGCGGATGCTCGAATTTTGAGCGGTCCTTGAGCCTATTGATTTGCACGTGTTGCAGGGATAACGTGACTATATGAGATTGGATATGAGACTGGCTATGGAAATGAGTCTCGTGGTTTTTATTGTTCATAATTTGTGATTTATACATGTTTGTGCCCAGATTTACGTTACTCATGATTTATGATATGCATGCATGTTTGTGAAACTGGAGGGTAGGAATGTATTTTGCTAAATGTATTTCTAAAATTGAGTTTAAAGACCCGGTATGTCGATTTTGGGGGCGGGCCCGAAAATTGAGTTTAAAGACTCGTGAGTTTAAAGACTCGATTGTTATGATACCCCCGAGGCCTACTAATCGTGTTTGAGTTTAAAGACTCGTTGATATCCCGGGAAGGCCTAATGTTGAGTTTAAAGACTCGGATGGATCCAACGGCATAATCATGATTATTGATTTATGTTTCACTTGATTTGTGCAAATAATATTTCAAAATGACGGTTTCTGGAATCTGGTATTATTATATGGTTTTACATGAGTTATGACGATCCCTGTAACGTTTTTCTTGTGTTTCGGAAAAAGAGTTTTCAAAAGTTTAATACACAATTTTGAATATTTGGTTATGCATGCGGATTACAAAACTGGAGGGCGAACCCGATTTCGGAAAAACTGTTTTTCCTGTTAAACTTATGTTTCGGTCCACTCACACCTTGTTGTTTTAAATTCCCTCCAGGTCGTGGTACAAGCGTGGGGGCAAGCGCCGAGGCAGAGGCGGAGGCATAACGTTTTCCGTTGCGGAGTAGTTAGTTCACAGAGTAGGACTTGTTCTTTAATTTGTTTTGTAATATTACTCTGTGAAACTGTGGACTTGACGTCCAGTCGCATGTATTTTGTTTAATCTCCCTGGTCTGACAATGGGTGTGTTGTAATTTTAACTAGTCTTCCTGTGATGATATGCAACTAATATCCGCAACATATCATCATCATGAAAAACAGTTGCATTTGAAATCAAAACCATTTTCATCACAGGGTCTCAGCCCAAAACATAGTTCGTAAAGCCAGAGTCCCGATTATTTTATAAATCCGAAAACCATTACACATGGAAATATCAATCCAATCAAAATAACATTTCCATTGGGTCTCACGCTCAAATATCACTTTCACGCAAATCCGCGTAACCGCAACTTCAGTTGCCATTTTCACATAAACTCACAAAATATATCCAGAAAGCATTTTAACTAGTCTTCCGGTCTTTTGGTTTGCTAAATGTATTTCTAAAACTTTGTTTTGTCCACTCACACCTTTTATATTTTACTGACCCTCCAGATCGTGACGCGATGATCGAGGCTGAGGTGGAGGCATGAGTGGGCACATGTACGGTTATCCATTGTTTGACAAGTATTGAGGACAATTTCGGAACTTCAGTTGACTTATCAGACGGGAGCAGGACCGGGCACAGTTATTTATGTCCTTCGGAGACGGGTCTTGTCACTAAATATATATATAAAGATGTACATGTAAATTCACTTAGGCGCTTAGCCATTATACGGGGTGGTTTATCACATTTGAAAGACGGCGCCTAGGTGGGCTAGACAACAGCCGTTTTGAATCGTATAAATATATATATATATATACACATTTGAGTTTGTTCATTACGAGGAAGCATAGCTCAACTCCAGTTGATGCCACAATCAAACATACTCCTGGACCGCCAAGTCCATGAGCGAGAAATAGTATTATTATTGATTTCGCTCTTTATAGATATTTAACACGAAATTTAAAATATCCTACAACATGCCATATAAAATTACCAGTACACTTATAGTTCTATTTATCAATACACCATCTACGTTAAACAATAAAAGAGAGGGATAGACATTGTGTTATCGTTTTCGCTTTTTATGAATATTGAACACAAAACTTTAAATTTCCGACTATGTACCATAAGATTGCTGTAATATTTCCAGTACACCCCTTCTATTGGTCTAGTAATTTACTTAATTACTGACCAACAACTTTTGTTTCTCAAAACGACAATAATACTAGTGCGCCTACCGGCTACCAGGCTTCAGAGAAGGGTGTCTAGGTAATTTTGCTTTCGTTTGATTACTTAAAACCTCCCACGAACCCGAGCCCTAAAATTGTTTCACCCTTGTGCGGCACAGACAGATCCCCCACTCTCCCGCTTCGTTTTTCCCCAGCTTCAAACCCTAACCCCTAGTTGTAGTCGTCTTCCATCAACAATGAAGCTCGTCAGGTTAGTCGTACGCTCTATTCATCTAATTCTCCCTCTTCTCATGCTAACAGTGATGTAAAATTTTTACTAAAATATTGATTCCCAAAAATTGAATTGAAAATTTGCAGGTTCTTGATGAAGCTGAACAACGAGACGGTGTCGATCGAGCTCAAGAACGGTACTGTTGTGAACGGCACCATCACAGGTACTTCTCCGCTCCTCTTTTCTGTTTTCTTTCTAAAATTTCATATAGTTGGAAGTTTTTGCTAATAGGGTTTAATAAAACCTCAGGTGATTGCGCTCGTAACCTTTTATAGCTTAGTCACGGTTTGTGTTTGTGTAGCTTATAATGTGATTATCGTGCTTTTTATCGTCAATTTGTTTTTTATCATTTTGTAGCTTATATACTGCATAAGCGGACTTTGTTTCATATACTGAAACTTGGAATAATCTGCTCTCTGTACTTAAACGTCGCCCTCTTTGTTATTTGTCTTGGTACAACCAACTATTTCCACACTTGAACTCAGTTTGGAGCCCTGTTTCCTCTGGAAGTATATAGAATTAGCTTGTCACTCATCCGGCTCTGCCGGTTATTGTCAGTAGACGCTTTAGAAGGATCATCAAAAATTTAGTTGTAGGGATGTAATTGTGCCTAAAGGATATTAGTTGTTAAATGTATAAGTACATATGTACAATATATGTGATATTTTATTCGTTGATTGCTCAGTAATTATAACTTTTCTCGTGCATAGATTACTTGCGAACCAGGATATTCTAAATATATTGAATACTGGAAAAATCGAATAGTTTGCTTATGGTATTGGGCATATTTACATGTTTACGAGGTTAGGCTTATTTAAGAACATTGTTATAAACTAGTTGGAGACAAAAAAAAAAAATTAAGGTTCCATGTTAGATAGATTTATACATTTTATTTATCTACATCTTTGTGATATCTCGTAGAGGAAGTTTCCTAGGAATTTCTTATTTTCTATGATGGGACAAAGAAACATAAGTTGTGAAAGTGTTGTATATGTTGAGATGCTTTTATCTTTAAGAGTTGACTGGGAGATTCGGAGCTTATGGATATACACAAGATAGCTATTCCCTAAACCCCGACTCTTACGAGCACCACAATTACTTCTATGTATTGCTTGAAAATCAATTCCTTTGCTGAGAATACAGAGCATGTTCAGAACTTTTGAGTCCAAATTTTGAATGGTAAGAAGATGCTTTCAAGTTTGATAACTCCAGTAGAAGACAATTAAAAGCTTATGTTTGCTTGTATGAGATAAGGTTACATGGGATAATAATTTTTTCATTCATTTTAGGTTTGTAATGAGAGATGGGTCCCTGTTTTACATGCTTAATGAATACAAGTATATCTATGAAACAGCTCAGTTCGTATTATAAATCTTGAAGGAGATTCTTGTAGTGTACTAACATCTGATAGAGATTGAGTAAGCTTTTGTGACTCAGCTGGCCTGTATAATCAAATGAAGAGTGTAGGAATGTTAATTTGGGTGCTTTTTAAATAGATTATCCCTTGATTAGATGCACATTTTGGCATGGATTGTATTTCGCTACTCAACGGAGAGGTAAAAGTAGCTATTGCTATTCTAACAGGTAACTTGTTACAGGTGTGGATATCAGTATGAATACGCATTTGAAGACAGTGAAACTTACACTCAAGGGGAAGAACCCAGTGACTCTGGATCACCTTAGCGTGAGGGGTAACAATATTCGATACTATATCCTCCCTGACAGTTTGAACCTCGAGACTTTGCTAGTTGAAGAGGCGCCTAGGGTGAAGCCCAAGAAACCAACTGCTGGTATGCAACCCCTTCTTTATCATATATTTTCTCTTAAGATTACCCCAGCCGTTAATCTACTGTATGCTTTTCCTTATTGACTTTCAGGGAGGCCTGTGGGACGCGGGCGTGGCCGTGGACGTGGTCGCGGACGTGGGCGTGGCCGTTAAAGGTGTCGCACTGGCTTTAATTTTTGTGGCAACTGGTTATGTAAACACCTTTGTTGTAGGAAGATCTCATCGGTGATCTCGGAGACATTAGATGAGTTGCGGTATTACACTTTTGTTTATTCCCCAGTGAAATTGTTAAAATTAAGATGTTGGTAATCAATATGCTCTTGACATCTCTCGTATCTAACTTTGCTTCTTTGTTTTCTTGTTAGCTAACTTTCATTTTGTTTTTGGGTGTTGAGGCACCGAAATTAGCACTCCCTATATACTTTTGGGGATCCATGAGATGGTGCCAATAATATTTCTTGTGAGAAGCTGCAGTACCATGCCTTCTTGATTCTTTTGGAAGTTGTTTTCATCCTTTATTTATATATTGGAATTTGATTGAACTTCCTATTAGAGAGGATCTATTGCTGCTCAGATTCAGATCTTAAAAAGCGAGGTTTTAATTAAGTTTGATTCACATGAACGAAAGAATATTTAATATTTATGTTGAGTCGAATTTGTAGGTTGGTATTCTTGTGTAGTTTTCTAAGTAATATTAATAACGATGATAAACTCAATTACAATCGGACACTAATGTGTGAAAGTCCTCGATGTGTGGTGCGTGAAATTCCTTCTCAATGTGTGGTGGATGGTAGTAAGTTCGATAATGTATTTCTTGAACTTCATTGAAAGACCTTTCATAAAATTTTATCCTAAAAAATTTAGTATGTCGTATTATATTGGTTATTTTAATCAGATAGATTAATTTTTTATCATATAAGTTGACTGTGTGACACTCTTGGACTAAAATGATAACTCTATTGTTTTAGTTGGCTTATATTAAGCTAGTTTTTTTTTATTTTAGGGATGAAATTTTTTTTGAAAATTATTTATACATGTCATCGAAGTTTGAACTTAAGATCAATTATTTATAAGTCAGTATTAGAACTAATTGAATTAAATTCAATTGACTATATTATACTAGTTAATTATGTATATTATTTTTTATTTTAATTAATTATTGATATTATTATTACTATTTATTTAATTATATTAATTTATTATTATTGTATTATTACACTTTTTAGATTATTAGTTATCTAACTATTTATACGGATAATTTTAAAGGTATTATTTTCATGGGTGTGAACGGTATAAATTAATCAATCTTATTAATTTATTCGATGACTAATTAATATAAGTAATATTAAACACTAATTTTAGACTATATTATTATATCTAGTTTCTTATATGAATTACCAGTATAACCTAAGCAATTTGGGATAAAATTTTACAAGTACAATCCTTAGGTATGTTTACAATCCTTAAACATGCTTATAAAATATCAACGTTTTCGCTTATAATATCTACTTAACAAAACAATACAAATTTACTGAGATCATGTCTCGAGTTCACTGATACTCAAATCGGTGAAAAATTACCAAAAAGGACAAAATGCAAAGGAGGGAGGGGATCAAACTTATCCCGGTTTTGATATTCAAACCTATTATAGAAATAATTATAAATTAATTTAATTTTTAACTATAACATATAAATTAGTCCAATTACTAGATCGATTATATTTCATTTAAGATTTTTACTTTTTTTTAACTGTATTATTATTTTAAGTTTATTAGTACTGTTTATACGCTTTTATCACATGTGAATGAGAAAATTTCAAATTTTCAAATTTTAAATATAATATTTTATATTTGATTTTTAATATTTATTTGATAAGATAATTTGTCTAATTAAATTTCATAAGTACAAATTTCTTTTGGGAAAGAATTATTAGTGAACTAGTTATTTTAATCCACCAAATTTCCATATATTATCTGATAATTTTTGCTTCTATCCATCTTATAATGTTTATTTTATTTTATTCTTTCTACGTATCTGTGGTAAATTAATAATTCTACGCTTGTTTTTATTTTCTATTCTATTTGAATGCATATACCTATACAAACAATTAAATTTTCATAGAAAGATTATTTGAACGAATTTACCCATACAAACAATTAAATTTTCATAGAAAAATTACAGTTGTACGTGAAAAAAGGTAGATTAACTTACATAAAATCCAGCCATAATTTGTGAAATATACGTTTTTTATCTTTCCTAAACAACCGCTCTAATTCACTAGATAAATTAAAAATAAATAAGTAAAATGAAAAAAAAATTAATTGAAGACAAAGGAGGCATGCATCTCACGTTGAACTTAAACTTAAACTTGAAGCACCCCTAGCTTAAACTTATATATAGAGTTAGACTTTAATTACAATTTATATATACTTATACTACAAATTTAAATATGTAACGACATACTTGTAATTCTCTTAAAAATAACGGACCAAAACTAAAATTACATTTTGAACAAAAGTAAAAAAATTAAATTGTTTCTTAATTACTGTTTTTATTTATTATAATGGACTAATTTATATATTAGACTCTAAAATAAATCTATATATAATTACCCTTTTCTATTGTAATCTCTTGCTCCAATTATCATTGCATCACAAAAAAAAAATGTAGTGAGTATACCTACACTTATCACAACGTAAAGTAGAACAATCACCATTCAGCAATGCATTTAAGGAAGGAAGATAAATCAAAATTGAATTTGAATTGAGTATTGAATTCAAGAACCCCGCTGAAAAGCGTGGCTTATATTTTCTCTTTTCTCATTTTTTTTTTTAAAAAAAAAAAAGCCAATTGGCATGTCCTTATCCAGTGTCCACCAGCACACACTAGTATATAGTATTCTACTAGTACCCATAATCCACGTGTCGCTCCTACAGCCTTTCTCCATTGCCGGTGGTTGTAACGTGGCACATCGCAATTCCAACATCTATGCGTTTCCTCGATTATTTCACAGCCCACATAATCACAGGGTCTCACAAAGCTACACTCACCTAAAATCAACTTCAAATCACATTTAAAAATACAAATGTAATCGATTTTACTTTAAATGATATTTTTGATTTATTCTTCGATTTATTATCTAATCGAGCATCTTATCTATATAAATTGTCTGAAATTTAACGGTTTAAAATTTAAGATTTCAAAATTTTGGGCATTGAGGAACTTGAGACTAACAATATATATATATATATATATTAACTTTTGTTTCAACCATTATGGAATTTAAATTTGGGTGCATGGGGAAGATTTATATTAAATACATCATTCATTCAAGTAGAGTTAGCAATGGATCGTGTCGTATCGAGTTCGTATCGTGTCATAAATTTTGTTTTACTTAAATTTGTCAAACTTGAATTCGACCTGTTAATAACTCATGTAATCCGTGTAAATCGTATAAATCATTTAATAAATAGATTTTACTCGAAACACAATTAACATATCACTCTTTTTAATCTGTTTAATATATTTAAATTATAAAATTTAGTAGGTATATATGTATATAAATGGGTATATATACGAGTTAGTAGTCGACACAATTATTAAACAGATTAATATATAGGTCATTACACAGATTAACAAGTTGATCCGAAATCTACCCGTTTATTAAATGAATTAATAGGTCGTTATACGAGTTAACAGGTTGATTCGAAATCCAACCGTTTATTAAACATGTCATAACGAGTTGACCCGAAAATGACATAAAGTTTTAATCGGGGGGGTTAACTCAGATAAATTTTTTGCGGATTTTGAGTCATATATTGAGTTGTATCAAAAATTACCACTCTCGCACTCAAGTAGTCAGTGATATTGTGACTTGTGATGTGAGGAAGATTTATAAAAAAAAAAAAAAAAATCCAACAAAACGTTTGTTGAATCAAATAAGATGTAATGAATTCAAATGGGTCATGAGGATAATGAGCATCACATGAAAAGCTAGCTTATAAAATTAGGCATCCATTAAACCATCAATTAAATGAACTTAATTCATTTAACAAATTAATAGCACATTCCTAATTTCCTACTTAGATTACAACGCGTTACTACCTATAGATTGGCTGGTTAAGCCGCAATATTAATCAATCAAATACATCACATCTAATTAATTTTTTTGATGTCACATCTTATAATTGATATTATACTTGTGTTCCATCTTGTTATAATGAAAACTAAAAAACAAATTATGATAGGAGAAATTAGTCTAAATACACCATAAAAAAATATTATTATACATCACATTAAATCTCATTTGAAATTACCTAAAATACGATAGTAAAAATATCACTAAACTGTATTATTACTGACCCTATTCACCCACATTAAAAAAAAGGAATTGCACACATTATATGTCAATAATGAATATGTCAATTTCATTATTTAGGACGACTTAGTTCGGAACTACTTAATTCAAAGAATTATTTCATTGTCTATCAATTTTATTTTTCATAAAAATTAGAACATGAATCATCTCCTTACAGTTACACTAGTCACTATTTGGCGGTTGATATTTCACTTTTTCGAACATTTTATGAAATGATATTTTTAACAGGTAGGTATAAATGAAGGTATGGTTGGTCCAATAAATTTATGCCATGAGGTGGCAAAACTTGGGCGGTGAATGGAGGGATACAGAGTGAGAGAACCAAAATCCTATATCTTGTACTTTTGGTGCCAATGCGTAAGAGTAAAGGCAGTGTGTGTGACCCAGTAATCTCCTAAAAACGCAAAAGGAAAGTGACTTACGAACCCCAAGTCCTTTGATTAACAAGGTGTTATCCGATTTGCCTACGTCCTTCATCGTCATCTGGGTTCCCCTCAAGTTCCTGCCTTTCGCTCATTGGAATCGTCGAAAAGTCAAAGGCTGATGCTTTCTTTATTGTCATATGAGCTCGTGGATGATCAATGAGGTCAGTGAGCCCAAAACCCAGTTCATGCTGATTATACAAAAGATTCGATTCTGATTTGTTTTAACCGAGGTTTCATTTTGTTGATGTGGGTTTTGATCGATTTTTGTCATTTTGATTTGGGTGAATTTAAAGTTTAGTGTTTGTTGTTTAATTATTAAGCATTTAGCCCTTTTGATGACTGCAAGGTTGATTCCCCTCTCTATCTGTTTTTATTTTCATTTCTCTTTAGCTGCTGGGTTTAGATTGAAATCCTATACACTTTCTTTCGAGGAGACAATTGTCATCTTTGGAAGAATAGGAAATAGAATTTATTACATGTTTCTCTTACATAATGTGGTACCATGAAGGACAAAGATGTTTTTTTTTTTTGGCTCCTTAAGATTTCCACCCTGTCCACCTCTTAGTTGAATTGGTCTTTGTTTGTTTAGGATTGAATTTTAGAATGTTAATACATGTCTTATGTGCTAGAGGTATGATCAAATATGTTGTGTATTTAGTTAGCAATGTTGATTCTTGTGTGTGTATATTGTTTTTTTTTTTTTTTTCGTTCCACTTATTTTAATTCACGATCTCTTGCTTTATCAGTTCTCTACACAAGATTAAGAGACCAGAGGCCTCATTCCCTCCCAACCCATGTTTAGTGTTGCAAATTTTTGGAGCTTGTTGTTGTTGTGTCTCTTGTATAACAAAAAAGCCAAATAAGTAAGTGATCAAGTTACTGAATGCGGAAGTGCATCTTTAGCTGAGAAAAAATGCTCACCATGGAGAGAGAGAGAGATTCCGTTAATTTGAATTCCTTTCTCTGGTTTAATTTTGTTAATCCTTATGTCGCATAGTGATTGTTATTTGTTCAGTTATGCAACTCGTTATATCCTTTTGAAATTATATGAAAGGTACATTTGATTGTTCATTGCCTAAATCTTGAGTTTTGTAATGATTCATGACTTTACTTATGCCTACGCTCCAAAACACTGCATGTGCTTCCTCTTTTCGATCATTCAGTCTGTCACTATTCTGTCTTGAAGTTTTGTTGGAATCACATGCACTTTGCCATCGTTGGCACTTCTAATAATCCTAATAAACCCTAAACCTCTTTCCTTTACTGTTTTCATTATTGGTTTCAATAATGAATGTGTTATGTGCTCCTCTTCTCTTGTATCTATACATGCTGGTTGTTATTTTTCACTTAAAAAAACCTTAGTTTCGTGATTGGATTTTCTTGTGGTTGAAAAGAATGCCATTCTTGGTTGTAAAGTTTCTTCCTAAATGGTTTATTAAAGCTTGAAGCTCCAATTTAATATCTGAATTTGTTGTGTGCATTTTCTGTTTCGTCCTACCCTTATCTTCTTTTCTCGAGGAAAAAAAGAAAAGAAGGAACTTCTTCTTTTGTACATGTTCTTTTATTTTTCCATGTTTTTTCCACTTCAACTACAGATTGGCTTACTCATAATTATAAACCGTGTAATGAGTTAGTTCCCATGCTGGTGGTTGATTAGCTCTAGTTAGTTTACCTAATTAAAGTTGGTAAACTCTATATAAAGAACATTATTAAGCAGTAGTTCTATCTTCTATATAGAATATTCTTGAATATAATGTTCGCGTGTAACTTGTCTTTGTATTCATATTCTTATCAAAATAAAATATTTCGTGATTTGTTGAAAGGTCGTGTTGATGTGCTTTTTTTTCCATGATAACCAGAGATCTAGGGTAATGTCGACTGCACCTGTTGAGAATATGGCATCTCTGAACACAGATCTTTTCTACGATATATTGAGGCGCCTTGATGGACCAACTTTGGCCAGTGCAGCTTGTGCATGTGCAGCATTCTGTTCCATCTCAAAAGAAGAGAGATTATGGGAAGATGTGTGCTCTTCTATGTGGCCTTCAACGAATCGGGAAGATGTCAAAAGTCTAATATTGTCAATTGGCGGATTCAGAAAGTTCTATGCAGATTGTTTCCCTCTTATTGTAAACAAGGAAGTTTCCGAGTATCAATGGAATGGCTACCTCGAGTACCCTGAAGAGTGGACTGAGGCTGAATACTACGGTGACATGGATGAATTTGAAAGTATTTCACCATCAGATTTTGTTTCTCTGGTAGACATCCGGTACAAGGATAAAATAATCTGCTCAAAGGTTCTTTGGGGCATTCCAAATGCAAATGGCTTCAATGGTTGGTTCTACAACTGCCCTTTTCGGATAGATCTTCTTACTTACGCAGATAGAGACGATGATGTTGACAATTCCGGCGAAGTTTTCCTTTCCGTTGCAAATGGCCTGCCGCCCATTTCATCAATGGAGACAGAAAGGAAAGATGGGAAGCTATGGAGAGGGCTTCGTGATGGACTCCGGCTTAGTTGGATAGTTGTAAACAGAAAGATAAAGCAAGCTGCGAATCTTGCTAGCTGGTGCCCTCTCGGAGGTCAAAGGCATTGGCCAACAGACAAGGATTTCGTGATTCGGTTTGGATCCATTCTTCCTGCCAGAGACATCTTTCCATGTCAAGTCGTGGAATGCATCCTCAGCATGAAGTTTAGAGTGATTAGTACCGAAGGTGAAGGCGTTGAGACAAATATCAAGCTAACAGAACTGAGCATGCAGTTGGAAGACATGGACGGGTCTCATGTCAACGGTCGAAACAGTTTGCTAATCCTCAAGGAAGCTCTGAGCTGCCACCGGAGTAAGAACTACAGCGAAGTTCTTGAGTCGTGTCATTTGTACTCGAAAGTGCAGAACGAACTGAAGGAGGAGAAGATGAGAAACGAAAGCAGGTTAGATAGACTCTGTATCTTGAGCGGCATTGCTGCATTCGTTTCCTTCTGTTACTATGTTTTGTGAATAAGTCATCTTTTGGTTTTTTGACACACTCTAGTCTTAACTGTATGTAACTGCTCTAACGGAACTCCCAATGTCCAATGTAAAATTCAATTTTGCTTCAATTAATCAAAGGTTGTGGAATGAATTTCGAGCACTTGGGCCACCTTGGGCCTTGAGTTGGGCCTTTTTTTGTTTTTCAAATTTAGTCACTATTGTTCTTCTCATTTCAGCTGCGGCCCGCGAAACATTTTGACTTTTATTGTCTTCTGATTTTTCTATTCGTACTTCAGATTATGAAATGGACTTGAAAGAAACTGCTAGGGAAGTCGTGTATTATTATGAAAAATTACAAATTAATAATTATATGATTATTGTGGAGCAATAACGTTAAGACGTGCTTGCATTTATATCATTGGACACGTCATGCAAAAAATTTCATTTTTTTATATGTCACGTTTGGTCTTTGAAATTGAAACCACTGTTTATTTACTTATATGAAAAAAAAAAATTATTAAAAGATTATTTGTTTCTAAACAAAGGAGGAAAAGGGAATGTAAGTGAGGTTTTTTTCATTCCTTTTATTTTTTTAAGAAAAAAGAAAAGAGAAGTAGGTGAAGTGCTAATGCAGGCCTACATTCTGTTGGCTGTGAGGTAAATTTATTTAATTAATGAACTGGATCATAATAGTTTAATTTGGCTGACCCTAAATTGTGGAATGTGGCTTGTGGGTATGAAAGCTTGAGAAAAAAAGAGCAAAGTGCAAAAATTAGTTTCTTGATATTTTCTATCATCGCCTTTCGTTAGTTTATATCAAATATGTGACATATATTATTATATTACATGTAGATTATATATATATATATATTGTTTTTAAAAAGAGGATTAATTAGTAACGAATCATGCTCATCATTCAAAGGCTCGGAAAGATTCATACACACGTCTCAGTGCATCCCTGATTATAATTAAAATATCAAGCATATTTTCTTTTTTTAAAGAAGATCAATTGCTGGTTAATCATACCCTGATTACAATAAGAATATTCACCCGCGAATAAGAGCAAGCTGAACCAGCCAAAAATTAGTCGGCCAACCTCTTGTGGCTGGATTATTTTCTCTACAATTAGTGTTTTATTTGTGAGACATCATTTTATTTCCTTATTCTAATTTTCATGACTACAAACAATGAAAGCTGCTACAAAACATTGATAAAAAGGATAAGAACAATGAAAGCTACAATGGAAAAATTTGTAGCCACTTTTAACAATTAAAATGATATTCGCATAGAATCCAATTTTTTGTTCAGATTTCTCTCCTAAATATCTTATCAGGAAATTCCAATCTATTATCAGCATCATACATATCATGATTTGTCAATTTCAAAGAAAGAAAACTCCATTTACATTTGATAATTAAAACAATTCGTTGACAATAAAAAAAAAAAACATCAAATCGGACGTCCATTCTTGGCCTAAATTATCCTAACTTCCTTTGATTATTTTGAAAATTAGTCATTTGATGCGATATTTTTTCCCTAAATTTGTGGAAGATAATAATAAATTGTTCTTGAAACCTAAATCTAATTACAAGAATGACCCATAGAAAAAAGAAAAAAAAATTACAATAATTATAAAATCTAAAGAAATTAATTTAAACCCACCATAACCAAGACTCTGAAAACATTAAAGACAGCATTTTCAGCGAAAAAAAAAAAGATTGAAAGAAAGCATGAAATGTTTTGAATGCCTCTGATTCTTACTTGTCGTCAACCCATTTCTCTCCTGCCATAGCCAAAACCCAAAGGCTCTGCGTCTTTCTTCTCATTTCTCTCTCTGTCTCTCGCAAGTCACAAACCGACTGGAAGAAAACCAGCGCAGCCTGACCCATTTCTTAAAAAGGTCTAATTTATCATAACCCAGAAACTCTGATTTTAGTCAAGGTGAAAACTCTGACTTTGAGGTTATGAAGAAATTCAAGCGCTTCAACCCTCTTGAGGCTTCTTTGGGCATTCTTGGCTTCTTCCTCTTCACTGTCGTTTTCATCAGTTTCTTCTCCTTCTTTGATTACCAGACACTTGTTCAAGGGATTGGGTCTCGTGGGTTTGGCTTGCTGGGTTTGCATGGTTCGAAATTTCCATCTCCATCAAGTGGGAATCGACGGCCCGGATTTCTCGAGGAAGGCAGTGATGGCTGTGATATATTTGATGGAAAGTGGGTCTGGGATGAGAGCTATCCTTTGTATGAGTCCCAGAATTGCTCTTTCATGGATAACGGCTTTAGATGTTCTGAGAATGGCAGGCCTGATACTTTCTACACCAAGTGGCGTTGGCAGCCCAAAGATTGCACCTTGCCCAGGTACTTATTAATTTTTTATGTTCTTTTGAGCAAAGTTTGTTTTTTTTAATACCATGTTTATATTGGATCGGTTTTGTTCATCAGCTGCCTAGCTAGAATTTATTTATTTATTTTTATCGCCAGATTAAATTTTCCTAGTTTTGTAGGTGTCCTTGTTATTTTGTGTGTCAATAAATTTGAATTGTGTACAGGTTGTTGTTTTCGTTTTATCAAGCAAGCCAATTCACAATGAATTTGAATTGTGTACTGGTTGGTGGATGTACCTCGTTTGTTGATTAGCTTCACCCGTGAACCTTTTGCCTTTTGGGTTTGGGCACACTTTGGGTTGTAGTGGAACTGTTCAAGTAGTGCCTACTGACTAGTGAGGAGGAAAGTTGGTTTGCATTTTCGTTTTAGGTTAGGTCTTTGTCTGCGTGCGTTGTCTGTGTCGATTATGTGCCTAAAACAATCTCTCCTTTTTTCCTTCTATACCTTTTGACATTGGATGTATTGTTGTCTTTGCTTGAGCACCATTTTCTTTTTTGAGTCCAAAAAGATAGAAGAAACTATTTAGTCATGTTGAACATTGTAATTGGGTGATATAACGGCAATGATAATAGTACATTTTGTACATCTAGAATTCTCCAGTTAAATACATTGTAATTGCTCTGTCTGGTGTTGATTTACATCAATATTGAGCTTCAATGATAACTATTAACTATATTAAATGATTATAGAAGGGAGTATATACTGGATCGTACAAAAAGTTCTTATTGGGATTCTCTCTTCTTTTAAGAACAGATTTGATGCAGGCAAGATGTTGGAAAGCCTTCGAAACCGGCGCCTTGTATTTGTTGGTGATTCAATCGGAAGGAACCAATGGGAGTCTCTTCTCTGTATGCTCTCCTCTGCGGTTCCTAACAAGACTTCGATCCACGAAGTGAATGGGAATCCAATCTCAAAGCACTTGGGGTTCTTGGTGTTCAAGTTTGAGGACTTCAACTGCACAGTGGAATACTACAGAGCTCCATTTCTAGTCTTTCAAGGCCATCCTCCACCCAGTGCTCCCGCAGGCGTGAAGCTGGCTTTAAAGGTGGATCAACTCGAAAGAACTTCCAGCCAATGGAAAGATGCTGATGTGCTGATTCTCAATGCTGGGCATTGGTGGAGTTATGAGAAGACCATAAGAGAGTAAGTTATTGATGTCTCTTATCACATTTCTAATTCCAACCCCACAAACAACACGGGTTTTCATTTTTAATTCAAGGAAATTAATCTTATTCGTATAATATGCAAGATTTTCACTCAAACAATAAGTGGTCGAAATTTTACAGTGAAGTCGTAGCCTAAAGAATAAGGATTCAAATTTTACATATTGGGAGAAGTATATGCCTATAATATGGATAGGATATCTGATCCTTAGAATTCCGTTATTTTCATTAGGGGTTGCTTCTTTCAAGAAGCGGAGGAGATGAAGATGAATATGAGTATTGAAACTGCATACCACCGGTCCATTGAAACTGTGATTGATTGGATTGGTAGCGAAGTGAACATGAACAAGACTTATGTCCTTTTTCGAACTTATGCTCCCGTGCATTTCAGGTTTGATATGTTATTGTTTGCTCCTGTGCATTTCACTCCGAATCTCATTTTGGTTTTTCTATTCACTCTTCCTTTTTGTGTCTTCATTGTAACAGCGGCGGTGATTGGAATACGGGTGGTGGTTGTCAATTGGACACTCTACCCGGATTAGGTTCATTGCCCGAGTCTGGTGCAAGTGTTTACAACACTATCTTCGATGTGATATCCGTGCGGTCTAATGAGTCGTACATTAGGAAATTGGATTTGCTGAATGTGACAAACATGTCTCTGTGGAGAAAAGATGGACATGCGTCTCGATACTATCTAGGGCCTGGGGCCGGACCTGCGTCTATCCACCACCAAGACTGCAGCCACTGGTGCCTACCGGGTGTCCCTGATTCGTGGAATGAGCTTCTTCTTGCACGCTTCCTCAAATGGGATTCCGCTCGCGCACCAAATTCAACCAAATCCTCATAAATGGGGGCCTCCGGTGCAGAAAAGGGAAAAGGCAACTGAAAATTTTGTTGATACTTCATACTTAACATCTCCAGTTTGAGCATATGACTGTTTGAATAGGCTAACAGGTAAAAGCTGAAATGGATTGAACGGTGAGAACTCAAGTCATGACTGGACCGGACCAAAACGTACGGAAGGGTTGAATTTGATTTACAGAGCTTGCCAAATTTTAGGTATGCCATGTAGCCAGAGATGATTTTGGTAGTTGGTAACTAGATATACACACACAAGGCATTGTTTTGCTGATTTCAAATGATGTAAATAAACAGACAAGGTTTTATCCTCGGTATTACAGCAAGGTGTTTCCTCTACACCAGATTTTTCCATAAGTTCGGCGGTCTTATGTATATTATTATTTGAATATACGGAAATATATATATTTTTTCCTTTTATTTATTTGTGAAATGCCCCTACAAGATTCTAATTCTAGTTATGCCACTGCTAGTAATTGGAAATAGTTTGATTCATGTATGGAAGAATTAAACTCATCTTTCACTACGATGTTATAATATTTTTCTCCATTATGTAGCATGAGGTGTCAGGTCTCGGATTGGATGTGATTTTTCAAAATTGGTGCATGGAAGATGATCATCCTTGATGTTTTTTATTCTCTTCAAAATGGTTAGACAGAGACTCACAACTACTATGAAAATAGGCATAATTTATAATGCTTAGAGTATATGCACTTCTTTATTCACGCCAATTCGAACTAGGGTCTTTAGTACATTGAAAATTAGGAAATGGAAATCAAATTCATTGAAAACACAGATGACTCAATCTGTAAATGGATATTGTTCATACCTGACTGCACAATCACGAAGAACCGCGCGACCGCCTATCGTGTTTTGGCACGTGGCAAACATATATGTCTTTGCAGCAGCAAGGCAAGTTGTGCAATCCGAGGCTGTGCTGTTTTGGTTGCAAGAAGCATGGCCATAAGCAAAGGCATTAGGGTATGGAGATATGTTGTAGAAGTCATGGCTTTTGTTACTTGGTGTTGAAGCTTCAAGTTCTTGAAGAACATAGGCTAGGCTTTGGCCAAAAGGATCACCATTTGTGTAAACTCCTGAGTTGCAGAGAACACTTATGATGGTTGTGTCTGGAGTGCTTGTGATGAACTTGCTGGAGAAGAGGAAGAAGAAGACGACGAATCGGATTAAATTTGCAGAAATTTTCATCCCCATTTTCCCCTCTGTTTCTCTTGCTGATGGCTTTTCGTCTGATCTAATTATCAGAGTTCAAAGTTCAAAACTTTGATAAGTTTTTTTTTTAATGTGTGGGCCTTAATTAATTTCTCCGTCAATATCAATGAAGTTCCTCTCTATTTGTCTTGTTTGATTGGTTTTTTGTTCACAATTATATTCCACTTGTTTTTATTTGTTTTTTCTTCACTGAAATTTGACCTCAAATTATTATCACTAACACTAAATGCTTTTCATTTAATTTTTATTTCATTCTTATACTCAAACAAATTTTCTATATATATGTATCATGTATGGGACAACTAATTGCTTATTTTAGAACTCATCATTTTAATATCAAATTCGTAAAAAAATTATTAAATTTGAGATCATTTAGTCATTTCTTTTATAATTCTTTACAAAAATACCCGTATGATTTTTTGTACTTTCCCAAAAGTTCGGATTTTAGACTTTGTATAAACACCCCTCCAATTCCAAAATCATTATACATAATCCATAAAACATAAAATAAAAAATCTTTAATTAAATGTAATTTAAGTTACGTAAATATTAAAATGCAGTTATGGTATTGTTTGGATACATTATCATTCGAATTTTGAAAATATTACCGTTGAATGTCAATTTTTTCAATTTTAGATTGATGTCAGTTTTTAATTGATAATCACTTAATAGATGAGTTTAAGTGTAACGTTTCTAGAACCTAAAGAGATATTTTTGTAGAAGGTCCAAAATCTAAGGGCCAAAGTGTTGGTAAAAATACAAAAAATCTCAAAAATGTTTGTGTAAATAACTCTTTCTTTTATATTAAAGAAATCAACAATTTAATTAAGAATTAAGATATCTATAAATAAAATTAAACAATTTCCAATTTAATTGATCTTGTATGAGAATAACCAAAAAACAATATCAAATGTAGAGACTTGGTATCCGTTCTTTCACTAATAATAAAGTAATATATATTTTTTTTGGGGATAATTAATAATAAAGTAATATTTCATAGATTGCAGTTACACGCAGTTAATTATATACCCCACATATAGGATATCTCAGGCCAAAATATGGATATGTACAATAATTAAGTCGGTGACTATTTATTAGGAAAATCAGCAAGCTTCCCGAGCTCTTCAACTTCCATTGTCAATTCTTCAACTTTTTCCACCATCTCTGTCAACAAGAAGACAAAGCTTGCAATCGCAAGTCCATCAACATCTTCGACGGGACCAAACTTGGAAGATGGGGACACAAGGGAGCTAAGTTCTAGCTTCATGAACTTCAACTTGGGCAATATGATTACCTCTCTTTTGCATTTTCTCATCTTCTTGAGGCTCTCTCCAAGCTCTCTTAGGCTCCATGCAAGCGACAACCCGACCACTTCACTAGGCTCGGCAATTGACTGCCTTAGATTCCACGAGGGCTATATTCACATGCAATATTAAAACGATATATCAACAAATAACTCATCATGGTCCAATAATAATATATGTAGGTATATATACCTGTCTAGGAGATTGGAGACAAGCCATGAGGGTAAGCACAATGGTAGCTAGCTCTCTGAGAAGCTCTCCAACTTGTAGGTATTTTTTCCAAGGGTAATAGAGACCAAATCTTCCATGCCATGGTTCCCATTTCGCAAAATTAGCCTACAATATAAAATTAGTTAAAGTAACTAATTAACACCATAATTAATCTTTTGTTTTTTAATTATATGTTGGATAAATTATTGTGCATGAAATTAATATCAAGCAAAACAATTTTGAAATAATGTATACCAGTGACTCATCCTTTGCCTTAGAGTGCAAGACCGATTTGCAACTACTAGAAATGGCACTAGGCTTCACCACCATCTGCTCATCATTTTCATGGTCCAATCTGAAGTAATTCTCCAAGCACACTACAAATGAATTACAAATTAACGTTATTGATATTAATTGTTACAGTGAACGGCTAATAATATTGGACTGATTTTGAAACCTTAATAGTAATGTACGTACGTTATAACGCACCTTCGATTGAGTCCGCGAGGTGTTGGAATTTATGTGATGTGGAGTGGTGGAGTTCATCACTAGCCCAGGTGGGGAAGACAAGCAAGCTGATGAGAAGGACTATTACAACACCCATGCCGATGGTTGAGAGACGATCACGAGCCAATTCCAACACCGTCTCACCGCGTAAACCCGAAACAATGACCAGATTGAAGGTGAGGATGAAGATCATGGCTCCATAGTCATAGCTTTTCTTGATGCTTGGCACCATTCTTGCGTATGTCGCTGTTGCACCTGATAATAAAACCAAAAAATATATAATAAGAAGTCGATCAAAACATTCAATTTTTTATAAGGTTCAAAACGGCATTAGGCGCTTCTAGAATGGTCGATAGAGACCTAACGTTTAGGCGGTTTGGCGGGCCTAGACGGTTTTTTTTAAAGACAAAATTCAACAAACTAATAATATAATGAATACTATCAAAAATTTCAGAATAAAAATTAATTATCTAGATAAATAAATTGAATTGAGAATTATAATTATTGAAAATTTAAGTTTTTTTTATTAATTTTATTATAAAATATTCTATATTTTTTAATTTATTATTTTTATTTTAATTAATACTTATATTATTAACCATATATATATTTAATAAACAAAATAACTTATACAACTATATATATAAGAATTTATATAACTAAATATATATAAAAATGTATACACAAATCTATTTAGAAGTTAAGCCATTATGCACGACGATTTTTCACTTTCTTACTCCTAGGCACTGCCTAGGCGGACTAGGCGACCACAATTTTTATATATATAGTTGGAGTTCCAAAATCTTTGGGACCAACTTGTAAAATATAACATGCATTAGAGGGAGTGTTTTTGTGACGATATACACGATATCAAGAAAAACGTGGTACAAATAATAATTTTCTCGTATATATTTATCGTACCGAAAATAAAAATCGAAAACCCAACAACGATAGTGCTGCCTTTCCCCATCCCACCAACTTCTTGGGCAAAAGTTGCAGCTGTGCATCCCATGACACCTCCAAATATTGTTCCCAACACACGATTTAAACCTTTGGCAAGCACAGCACCTGAAAAATAATGTTCAACAATATAAATTAGTTACATGCACATATATATACATATATATATATATTAAAATAACGTGGCGAAAGCGGATTGGTTACCGGCGTAGAATTCGAAGATGACGACGACGGTCATGATAGCCCACATGGCATTTTCTCCGACCTTGTCATAGAGAGGGTTGAGGAGGTAGAGAAGTGACACAAGAACAAGAGCAATTCCAACCTTGATGCTGTGACCGACCTTTCTCATGTCATCTTTGTTATTATTGTTTTGAAGAGTTTCTTTGAGAAAGGAAATAATATTTCCAAAAATAGAAGCCTTAGGCTTCTCTTCATTAGCATTCTTGGGAGCTGGATGTTGAGGTTGATCACGCTCCACGTCGGCCGGAATCACGATCACGGTCGAACCCATAATCACACTCAGAAAAAGAAAGAAGAAATAGTCTATATATACAAGTTTGATGATGAACACAAAACACTCGGTTTTTTTTTTTTTTGGTTAATTCAAAAACACTCGGTTTTGGTGTGGTGAAGTTTAGGAAAGGAGAAAGAGTCTATATATGCACACTAGGCAACCCTAGTTAGCTATGAACTTAGAGAAGGGAGAAAGGGTATATATATACACACTCGCCAACCCTACTTAGCTATGAATTTAGAGAAGGGAGAAAGGGTATATATATACACACTCGCCAACCCTAGCTAGCTAGCTCCCATGAAATATTAGACAAAGTGGGAACCTACATATACAGTCTTTTAAATCATGAGACTTCCGATTGTCTACTTACTATATAATAAAATTTTAAATTCGATTCTTATAAATAAAATAAAAAAGTTGATTGATACACAATATTTATAAGTCATCTTCTTATCAATATGATAATCCAGCGTTGACATCTTTAAATTTAGGACACTCCTAACATATAGTGACACATATATATAGGTGTGTTTTGTTTATGGGCATGCATTAGTTAGTGATGACTCAAGATATATCACGCTTGTGATTTGTGATAATCTTCATTAATAGTGAATTATATATTCTTATGGAGACTTGTCTTTTCATTTCCCAACAATTGTAGTTTGTATGTACAGAGTAAATAGTTGCACATATGTTAGTGCTCACTCAAATCAAAACCTGATAATCCATCACAATTCACAAACATGCACATATATATATATATATATATGCTCTTACAATGTCATGTCATGCAAGCTCATTCAGCAACAAAATATATCCAATTACAAGAATACTAAAATTATTGACACACTTCGGCTCGAAAAATTCTCATGAACACTAAAATTAATGCATACTAATTGCCACTCAATAAAAAAAAAAATCAGAAGTGAGATGCTGAGTCTTAGTTATTTGTTTTATATACGTTAGTAAAATGCACCATTTCATTTTTAATGTCTGTCACTTGAACGCAATGACAATAATAACTAGCATGTATCAATTTTTATGATTCGTGATTTAAATTTTGGCAAAGTGCTTATATCCTATCATATACGTGCACGTGTATACTATTGGGAAGTTAGGTTGGAGAATGAAGATATATAAAAATACAATATATGTGTGGCTCGTTGCTATATGTGATAAAGTATCTTGGATATCGCATCAAATAATATAAACTAGCTAATAATTCTTCGTCTTCTTCTTTCTTCAATATTCTCCAGAAAGCAATACATATCAGATGGAAAACGAGTCAAATTGAAAGAGAAACGATCGACCTCAAAGAAAATCTGGATTATAAAATAAGATTTATAAAAATGTAGGGCTGAGCCTGAAACACAATCACTGACCGATGACCCCAAAGTCTCTAATGATGATTATATGGAAAATGACACCACCTTTAAGTAATTCTTCTTTACGGAATTAGTGGACGGCCACTTTCTATTGTCCATCAATATTTTTCTTCCTATTTTTATTTTTCTTCCAAATTGATCTACTCTCCATATATACTTTGTTGTCTCTTATTCATTGAATTCATGCCTACGTGACCAATTTGGCTACTTCCATTTCATGCTTGTTCTTCTGGTTCAAAATGTAAAATTTTATATTTTAATTATGGTTCATGTTTATATTAATTTACATATTTACATCATTTGTAATTTTACATAATTTCAGTGATTTAAATTTGTTAATTAGTTGTTAGTGTAATTTTAGTATTAGCATGTTGACTTGTGAGTTTTAAGGTCATAATTTAATTTTGATAATATAATTGTATTATTTATTTATGAAATACAATAATATCATTTTCGATTAAAAAACAACGTTGGTAATTTGGGCACAATGAGATTAAGATTTTAAAATTTACCTATGGAAGAAATTAATATGGTGGTATATATAGATAGATATATAATGGTGAAGTCCCATGCTCGAAAGTAGATATATAAAGGAATGAGTAGATATTTGATTTATCAATAATCGAATATTAATTTAGTTATTTAATTTAATAACGTGTAAATGTACGTACGAATTATATTACGAAATTATATTAATTTTTTATATAATTTATGTCGGAAGAAAGGGCGAAAAATAAGATGATCACCTCATGAATGAGCATCATCCACATGAACAAATGAAATTATGAATTGTACGAACTAGGAACTAAGTTAACCATTCAACAAATAATTTAAGTGACCTAATTTTAGATAGATAGCATGAACATGACCTAGTTTAATTATATATATTACCTTTGCGAGAGCTTGACGTACATACATGTGAACAATTTGCTTACGTACCTATTATCTGTGGTTATACAAATAATAATTAGTGGGTGAATTAGCACCTTCCATGCACAAATTATATGCATAAATACTCAGATGTAAGACGTTTGTTAAATGAATCTTTCACTTGATGAAAAATATCATGTATAAAAGTACTTTAAATTTGTAAAATACAACCCAAGGCATGTTCGCCCAATGGTAAAGTGCGAGTGCAAGCTCGTATTTCACATGGTACGTTTTGGGTTCGAGTTGCTAGCTGCTGCAATGAAAAAGTATGGTTTTAGGGGAAAACAAGGTGAAACTCCCCATCTTAGGGACGAAGGGGTGAAACTCCCCTATACTCCAACCAGAGGTCCCTAAGAGAGGTGAATATCCCGGCCTAGTTTGCCCGTAGTTATTCCTTTTTTGAAAAAGAAAAAAAATTGTAAAATACGTATTTGATAGAGCCACTTAGGGTTTCTCTTTCATTATCCACTACAAATTTGTGAAGATTCAAAGAAAATTTTGAGAACTCATCGTGGACTAGGACATGTTAAATTTGCTAGGCCAAAATTGGCAAGACAATATATACGTACGTAGTTGAGCTCCATCTTCCGTTAAAGACTTAGCTAGACCTCCACCTGCAGAAAGATCTCTCTTGTCGAGCTAGAGAGAATGTTAAATTTGATAGAGCCACTTAGGGTTTCTATTTCATTATCCACTACAAATTTGTGAAGATTCAAAGAAAATTTTGAGAACTCATCGTGGACTAGGACATGTTAAATTTGCTACGGCCAAAATTAAGATAGAATGTTTTAAAAATAAAAATAAAACCCAAACTTTTTATAATTAGAGATAATGAAATTCTATGATATACAATATATTATGTAAAGAAAAAGTATCGTGCCACATGTGAACAAGAAAAACTAGTGTTTGGGAGAATAATTAAGGTTTAATTTCCCATGGAATCATGATTTATATACGCACCCGCTTGTTCAAGTACGTACGATTATTGTACCTTCCACAAAAGGCTCTGCAAAGTTTTCAATGGACACGAATTCAACACGGGATTGCATAACATCATGGGGATCGATGATGCCCACAACCACAAACACTAGCTATATTTTTTTGTACTAACTTTACATAAGAAAAATTATGAAAAGATAATTATAAAAGCGTGTCGATTATGAAATCGAAATAATTTAATGAGCATAGAGCTGAAGTTAATTATAAATCAAAAGAGATAAGTACGTAGTTGGTTGATACTCGTCGATCTTTCCACATGTTTCTAATCTATCGTCATTAACACTAAGATAGGGCCAACCTGAGGGACTATTTAGTTACTGTTGCATGTAACTTTGATAATCATCACGTTTATTTGACTAAAGCTGACGAATTTGATGAGTGCTTTAATTAGGTCATGGTATTTGGAATTCAATCAGATTCGAAAGAGGCCAAATATGGCACTATGTTGTATCTTCCAATCATCACACAGAGTGGTGTGTGATATGTTGAATTTAAACTTGAACAGTAAAAAAATCTAGCGATAAGTGCATGGATACGTGTTACATTGAGAGGGTGGACTGCGCATAGCCTCATACAATATATTCAAGAAATTTCTTGAGTCATACTGAAACATTATGTTGAATTTGAGATGCAGTAAATTATGTTAAATTATTAGCATTAGTGACTATAGGGATGGAGCCATTATGGGGCTAGCAAGGGTGGGTGCCTGGTGCTAATTCCAGCGATATTTAGAGTTTATTTGGATGTGATTTTGAAAATAATTTTTTCGAATAAAAAATATTTTTAAATTAAAAACGTGAGCATTTTAAATTATACGTACGGGCACTTAAGGAGAGTTTTTGAGAAGCACTTTGTTGATACACTAAATGTTATTATTAATACCATTTTTTGAGAAGCGTTGTACGAGCGTTTTTATTATTTCAATAATCTCCTTATTTTTTATTATTAATACCATAAATGTCCAAATTCATTATATTTTAATTATTATTTACTTTAATTTATTGATACACTAAATTTCTTATTTTAATTATTTTTTATTTTTAATATCCTAAATGTCCAAATTCACTATATTTTAATTATTATATATTCACTATATTAATGTCCTATTACGCGTGAATAAATTACGATCTCTGGAGAGCTAAATGATTGCTTAAGGAATGTTCATTGTATGCAACACTAAGAGCAATTGGAGGGGAGATGGATGTGGTGGAGGAGGAGTTAACTTTACATTGGTGGCGGGCCGGTCACTTAGGTATTGGGACATATACCTACTTTCACTTTCTATTTTTTTTTTATTACTTTTTTTTTCTTAAGTCCGTGCCACGGAAAGCCATCAACCGTACAGCACTCTCACCTTTATCATCTTTACTTTTGTTTGGTCGATTGATTTTTACCATGTACTCGAGTTGTTTTATGTGATCATGTCTCTTTCTCTAGCCTTTTGCTTCCATTTTCTTTTACTGTTGTAGTTGGTTTATTATCTCATCATGTTGTGATTGACAGATTAAACGATACTGTCAAATCTTAGAGATAGAGAAGATAAGGGGAGTTAATATGAGACAAGCTAGCGAGTATGCAACTTAGTAACTTCTTGGTCCAACTGATCCACCTAACACTCGTTTTCTTAGAAGAGCGCCACCCCAATGGAGTCTGCGATGGCACATCACGCATGTCACTCGTGGGGAGGAGCACTGACGGAATTGTTGAGGGGGCAACTTGGGTTGTAGCTCAGATCAAGTTTTATAGTTATATATTGAACGAGCTCAAGTTTACATGAAAATTGGTTTAGCCTAGTTGGCTTTGTGGTTGGCCTCCTTGCCAAGGGCTTATGTTTGAAACCTCTAGTTGTTTATAGGCTTGATTTTGTGCAATAATTCATGTTTTACTAATTTCTTCCCATTTTAAAATAAAATTAAATCCTATTTGATCAATTTTTTTTGCAATTATAAATATATTTAGACTTAATTTACCCTGCATTTAAAAAAAAACTTGAATTTAATATTTTTCAATTTTTGAATAATTTTGACTTTACTTTATCATTTTTCTTCCTATCTTTGAATAAAATTGACAATATTTTATCATTTATTGATAAATTTAGCCCATCCAACTTTGAATTCCCGAATCCGTCTCTAGAGAAGAGTCTCCACCACTCTGAGATACGTGACAACAACACAAGCAATGCCATATGGAAGGAATGGTCGACGAAAACCCTCCTTTAGGGCAAGGGAGGCTATCCCATATATGGGCGAAGCATATCAAGGTTTCGTTGATGACTAATAAGGAAGTCTTAGCCTCCATTTTGAAATTTCAATTTACCCAACTAAAAAGGACGGCCAGCAGCGAGCGTCAGACTCATGCCTTGATCTAACAAAAGGAACGCGGGTACCATATCTCAACCCAATTTCCTCGTTGGCCTCTCTCATTTCTCTATAAAAAGAAAACTTTCAACAACGAAAAAAGAACTTAAAATCTTTCTCATTTATTTATTTAAATTATAATCTTACGTTCCACTTTGAAGGTTTTTTATCGGAATGGTATGATACTAGTATATATAGATTATTCTCATTTGATTCGTCTTCTAAGTTACGAAGTCCTATATAAGTGAAAAGTTTTAAATTAATCATCAACATTTAACTTCGCAATAAAGCATCAAAAATTAGAGATTGTGAGTTATAATTCTAAGCGGAGGAATTAAAACTTCGTAATATAGCAAAATCATTCACATACTAGGGCTATTTGGGACGAGCTTCCGTTCATCTCAAATACAAGAAAATTTTGAAAAAAATAAACGAATTTTTTACTAAATTAATATTAAATATTATTTTACTACAAAATTTAATTTTAAATTAATTAATTTCTATTTTTAATTATGAGTTCAATCGATTCCTATGTTTAATCTTAAGTTTGTATCTGTTCCCATGTAGAGTAAATTTTGTCTTAGTCGGTAGTGGTCGACACTAATAGGATAATTAAAAATTATATATTAATTTTCGAGTTCCATATTGTTTAATGTCTTAACAGATGTAATGGGTCGGTACCCATTTCCGTACCAAAAGATAAAACATGATGAGTTTGACAAATCAGGATTAAAATAGTTAATTAAATATAATAGCGATAGCGATGAGATATAATGTATTGATTTTGTTTTACTTTCGGTTTTTCTTTTGTCAAAAAGGAAAAATTGAGATTTTTTTTAGGTGCATACTTCTATTATATTATGGTGCTACTTTTTTTATATCAATATTTTGATTTATTTTAAAATTATTATGTCAAAATTATAATCTCCACAAAAAATCAATAAAATTGAAGATTATTAGTTATATATATATAAACGACTAAATGATTTATAATCTTATTAATTTTTTACGAAAATGATAGAGAATGTACGGTTGTGATTGTGACATACTTATAAAGACAATTCGAAAATACGAAAGAGTGGTACGAGAAGGTACAATTATGGTGAGATGTAAATATTGTCCTTATCTTTATATACGTGATAGAGATGATCTATATTTTTATTTAAGTAATTGTTGTATAATTTCGTTTTAGATTTAAACTAAACACGAAATTTCAAACGCATAAACGTCTTAAACTTTGACTACCAAATGTTTATTTATTACAACATATTACATATATACAGTGTATGTATATTGAAAGTGTATTCACACTCATTCCACACGGGTTCTTGTTCTTGTTGATATGTGAGGAAAATGTTCCACATCAGAAAAGTATAACTACAATTTGTGTCTTATATGATTTTGAGCTACTCCCCTATTGTTAATTGATTTTGGAATGGAACCTCAACTTTTTATATGGTATCAGACGTGGGTTATCGCACGTGATAGACTTAACCGTCACACGTACCCATTCAAATTGTCATGTGATAGGTTGGAAAAAAGGGAATCATCACGTGATAGGTTGGAAAATCCACCACACATGAGAGGCCGTGTTAAGATGAAAGGAAAATGTCCCACATCGGAAACGCACAACTACAATTTGTGTCTTATATGATCTTGGACAACTCCCTTCATTAATAATTGGTTTTGGGGTGCAACCTCAACTTTTTACGTTTCCAATTTCCTACCATCAAAGTTTAAAAGAAGATACTTGTATTCCACTCGGTTGATACCTCATTGTATTACCATTTCAATTTAGTAAATTTTATATATACAATTATCATAATTAATCGGAACCGTCCATTTTCCAATTCATCATCAAAAAATCATTTTTATAAAAAAATTAACTAAATTTAATGTCATTTAACCATTCATATGAACACCATGAGAATTTAATTGTTATTAAAATAATTTATTTATTTTCTATATATGAATAGCTAAATAACATTTAATTTGATTAATTTATTACGAAGATAATCTCTTGACAATGATTTAAAAAATAAATAATTCTGATTATGATAATTTCACATAAAAAATTCAATAAATCGAAAAAATGGTATTACGGGGTACTATTTTAATAAGATAAAATGTAAATATTATTTTTTTTAAAATGGGGCCCCTAAAAAAAAAAAAAACTCTATCAACCCATCAATTTCAAATCTTCCCCCAATTAATCATAAAGATATTCCTTTTAATGACTAAATCATCATTACTACTCTACTCCATGACCATGGACAACATGATTTTCTTGCAAATTCTATATTGCTCGGAATATCATTTTTGCTTTTCTTTCTTCACCTCTAGAAGCAATATGCGATTTGTTTTCCCAAATTGATTATAATTGATAAGAGCTAAGTACGGCAATATGTATATTAAAGGGGCATGGGAGGCCCACACAGTTTGGTGGCAGTCGTCCCGTGTTATAGTGGGGACAGAAGGACACCTTTTGGAAAAATTGATAAGTGGAGAGCCCACTAATCAATCCACACCCTTCATTTTGGTGCTTCTTCCATCTTCCACACAAAACGGAGTTTTCTTTCGGGGATTGTCTCCTTCTCATAAAAAGGTCTCATTGTTCTCGGAGGGAGAAGTTATACAGAGGCCCTTTTTAGAATTTAAATTATAAATTAATTTACGTTAAACAATAGAAATTGTAAATAAATAATAATTTAATTCTTTTATTAGTAATTAAAATGCAGTATTAATTTTAGCTTCTTAATTTTTAAAGAATCATAAATGTACTATTACATATTATATAATTTGATTTATTTTACGTAATTTACTTATAAGAATCTTAATTGTACATAAAAATTTAATTTATCTATAACAATTTTAATTTTATAATAAAAATATATTATATGCAATATACTCTCTTAAATAGAATAGAAAAATAAGAAATATATAGATAATTATTAATTTACTTACAAAATAATAAAATAAGTAGGTAATTAATAATTTATTTATGAAAGAATAAAATCAAAATTTTTTTATAAAATAAATAAATATATGTGAGTATATAATTATTAAAAAATATCAAATAATATCTACGAATTTTGGTAGATTAAAATAATTTCCATTCCTAAAATAAATTTAAAAATATGTAATTTAGTTAAAATTATATTATTAAATAATAATAAAAAATATAAAATATTAATGTCTAAATTTTAAAAATTATTTATCTATATTTGAAAAGAGTAAATGGTTTTAGAAATTTTTTAAAAAATAATACAATAAAAAAGAATATAATAAATTTTTAATAATATAATAAATAAACTATTTAATATGTTGTATTTAAAAAATGGATTAATTTATAATTATTTATTTTAAAAAATATAATAATTAAAAAAAAGGATATTGGATTCCCTCCGACCAGTACCCGATTCACAAATACAACCAATTAGAGAGAATTTTGATTTTCAGGACTATGATTAGTCACGAATCCACTAAGGTCGGCATCAATTTGAGTTTGGGATCCCGACCAGCTTCCATATCTCCTCCTCTACTCTGATTCTCCCCATATTTTCCCTCATTTCTCCTCGTTCTGCCGCCATATTTTGAAAAAATCCGGTCAAGATTCTGTCGTACTGGTTAAATTCTGCTTCTCCTTCATTCAACACTCTGATGCCGCGCTCACGATGTGTTGAGATACAGACGAATTTGCAACGGGAAATCGGTCGTAGACGTCTACCTGGGATCTGAAATGGTGTCTAAGCTGTGACTCTTCGTCTCGTCCTGAGTCCGCCTCTGTCGGCTATTGTTCGCATTACAAAATAGTAATAACACACTCCCTTCTAGCCCAATTAGATTAAATTAAATTAATTAAAAAAAAGCCACACGTTTTAGTAGCCCATATTCGGCAGTAGGCGAGTGGGGCGAAAGAGTGACGTTGGGCTTGGGCCGGCCCTATGGTTTTGAGAAACCGAACTATGTCTTGCCAATTGGGCAGAGGGTAATTTTTGTAACCCAGTTCATCTTATTTTTGTATGATTGTTAGCTAAGCATTAACATTCACGTGTTATATATATAGGTGAAGTCATTGAGACTAATTAAGACTTTGAGTATTTATACATTTGTTAACCATGTATTATAGGAGATTGAGATAAAGAAATACATGAAAATAATAACGTAACGTACACTAACTAAATTGCTAATTGGAGATAGATGTTTTTTTTTATTATAGTATAATTTATATAAGGGTGACAATTTTTGGCAAGACTCGATACACAATTCGAAATCAGCACGAGATTTATTCGGGTCAACCCACACGATTAAAATTTCGGGTCATTTTTGGATCAACCTGTTATGATATGTTTAATAAACGGGTGGGTTTCGGATCAACCTGTTAATCCGTATAATGACCTAATAACTCATTTAATAAATGGATAGGTTTCGGGTTAACCTGTTAATCCGTATATTGACCTATATATTGACCCGTTTGATAGGTTAAATAGGTTAAACGGGTCAAACGGGTCATAGGTTAATTGAGTTTCCAATACGACCTATTTATTAAATAAGTTATACGGGTTATCTGAGTCATTAAAATGTCGGGTTTGGATTGGACATCGTTGACACGATTATTAAACGAGTCGGATTCGGGTTGGACATATTTGGATAAAACAGAGTCCATGACACGACACGACCCATTATCAGCCCTAAATTTATGCTCTAACAATGAGTAGTACGATGGTTATGATACTAGTATAACTAGTCATAAAGATTCTGATGGTTATGATATTGATACTGGTATGATTAGTCCTAAAGGTTGTAATTGTTATGATATTGATACTAGTACGATTAGTCATGATAAGTCTGGTGTGGATTTGACTAGTCATATGGTTCTCAATGATTCAGTATCTACAAGCACCCACTATAAACCAACTCGACCAATCAATGATTTTCGTGCTACTAACGATTTTGAGGTATGTAATAATTATGAGGTTAATACTAACGATGTAATTAATGATCACATAACAGTTAGATCTAGTCAAGATGGCATGTATTACCGACCTCCCCAGAGTACTCGGGTAAACCATTAGAGAGGTACTTACCTAAAAATTTATAGACGATAGAGTATCCTATTGCAAAATATGTCTATACAGAGCACTTTCCATGTGTTTGTGAATCAAATGTCAGTTGTGACAATTTCTACAAGAGTTCAAGAAGCGCTCAATGATAAAAAATTGGGCAGCTGATGTGAATGTGGAGATGAGAACAATGGAAAGGACTCAAACATGAGACATTACGTCTTTACCAAGACAGAAGAAACAAATTGGCTGTAAATGGGTGTTCACGATGAAACATAGGCCAAAAGGTGCGATAATTGGTACAAAGCAAGATTAGTTGCCCATAGTTTTACTCGTACTTTTGGAATTGATTACAAGACTTTTGTACATGTTGCAAAGTTATACGATTCAGGTTAGATGGTCCATTGCTGCCAATTTTGATGGGCCATTTTACAGTAGTATGATGTAAAAAATGTTTTTTTACATGGGTGATCTATCTAAAGATATTTATATGAGTATGCCATATGAGTATAGTAGTTCTGTGATTCAAGATTTTTATATAAGTTGAAGAAGGCGTTGTATGGTTTGAAATAATCACTAAGAGCATGGTTTGGAAGATTTCGACTAGCCATGAAGAAATATGGCTATGAGTAGAGCAATCCATACCATTGTTGTTTCTGAAGAAACAAAATGGTAAGACAACTGCTGATCTTATCATTTATTTTGATCAAATAATTGTTACTGGAGATGATATAAATGAGATGACTAGGTTGAAGTCTAACTTGGCATTTGAGTTTGATATGAAAGGACTTGATGGCTTAAAGTACCAGGTTAAACAGAAGGTTTTGTCAATATCTAGTTTCGAGGGAGAGTACCAGGTTAAAGGGATACATGAACTACTGTGACTGAAACGACTTATAAGGAAGCTTGGTTTTCTATCTAATGGTGTTATGCAGTTATAGTGTGATAATCATTCAGTTTTTAAGATTGCTAAAAACCTCATATAACATGACCGAATTGAACATATATATGGAGATTAATCATAATTTTATATATGAGAAGTTTGAAGAGAACATTGTTGAAGTTCCATATGTGAAGATGACCGAATAACTAGCTGATGTTGTTACCAAGGTCGTCTCCAAATAAATTGTCAATGACTCACTTGTCAGGTTGGACATGTTTGCTGTCTATGCTCCACCTTGAGGGAGAGTATTAACGTGAGCCATGTAGGGTAATCCGTGATATAGGAATTGTAAATTACTTGTAATTATTTTCCTAATTAGTCCAATCGACATTTGTATATTATAACATTATAAATATTTAATAGAGAGGAGAATAATTAGCATATATTCAACTTTAATCAAATCCTAGCCATCACTTTGAATAAATTAAAGGAAGAAATAAAGATGAAAAAGAATAGATTCATGATTAAACACATTTACTTTTATTTCTTTCCAAAGATTAAACACATCAACATTATCCTCATCTTTCTTATAGAAAAATAAAAAATAAAAAAAATCCTCAAAATCGAACCCACTATTCCTTTGAAGAACACAACCAAAGGGTCAGTATATGATCCTTTTTTTTCAATCGGAAATATAAGTCCTAACAATTGAACGCACTCTAATATTGAAGAAAACAACCAAACGATCGACCTAAATCATTTTGTTTTTTAATCCGAACAAAAACTTTAAGAAATAAACAATTGTTCTCTTCATGTACTCGAAATCCTCATCGCAATTGACCACATAATTAGCAGATCGATCAAAATGCGTGATTTGGCAGTTGGACCTTTGATTTGTTTTTCATGTTCATGCTTCAAAGCTAAGATCGATCCATCAACCCATTCAACCAATTATTTCCCCATTTTCATATACAGTACGTAACTCTTTCGATGATCGTGTGGGGTGCAGGGTTTTGCTCCTTGGTGGTGGAGTCTGATGCACAAGCTATAGACATTGGTAACAGATGGAGCAACGATACTACTAAATTCATTTCGGATGGCAAAATGATATTTAATGTTCGGTTAGGAGAATAAAGTTTCTAAAACATCAACAAGAGTATATAAATAGACACTAAGTTCATCGAGAACTCAATTGTGAACATCAGGATCAATAGTACGATCTATAAAAGATCGATCGCCTAATTAGGTTCACTTGGAACTAACTAAACAAATAAAATAAAATTCACTTGCATCCCACATGTAGTGTAATTACAATGGAAGCAACAACAAAGAATTCAGCAATCGGATGGAAATTGGGGGCTACGCATAATGCATTATGCCTCATTAAAAAATTGCCTATAACGTGCTTTGTTTCAATACGAGAAGAATGACCATCCTCAAAGTTTGGATATATAGAATCTGCAAAATGACCATCCTAGTTCCTACAATATATATATGAGTTGTGTTTTGTTTTACGTTCTTCATTTTTTGAGTTGAGAATTTGTTTAATACGGTTTGTATACTAGAAGCTTTTTCATTTTCTACATATCCCTACTTTTCAAATTTCGATTCACTTAAAAGTTTTTTTTTTTTTATAACTCAATTATTAGAATTCAAAATTTTTAATAATTTTTATTTTATTTTTGGGTTTAAGATGCATAGAAAGTATAAAAGAGAAGAAGAAAAAAAACCTGGAAAGTGAAGCCCACCAAAAAAAAAAAAAACTGAAAATAAAGTTTTGGTTTTTAGTTTTCAGTTTTCCTCTTGTGTACTTTTTCTTCTACATTTTTTCTCCATACCTCATACATATAGTTTTGGTAATATTTTTTCTCCATACCTCATACATATAGTTTTGGTAATATTTTTTCTCCATACCTCATACACATTTACTCAATGGTGGATGTTTACTTTTACTTAAATTTATTAAATCAATCGTCCCTATTATCACATTTGAACAAGGAACATTCAGTATCAATCATACGAGAACGCATCGACCCTAGAATGATGCTAGTATATATATGTTCCTCTTGTCGCCTCCTTTATTCTCTCATATTTCTCCCACATTTTCGATACAAATAATGAAAATGAAATCAAAATCGCTATCAAATATGCTCTCGCTTCTTCTAATTATATAAGTGAAATGATAATAATAAACGACTTTTCAGTATATATTTGAATTTGTGTTGAAAAACCTTATGATGACCAATGTGTTGTTGAATTTCACCAGATTAATTAGTTAGCGAAGTGTTCAAATTATTTGGTATGAGAAAGAGAGAGAGAGAGAGAGAGAGAGAGAGATGTATGCGTGGTTTTTAAATAGTTAAATTGACTTACCATACATCCACATCCACCCATCATGCATATGTGTGACGTCACATTTGACACGTGGATACTGAAAGGTTGGTGGCTCAGTTCCCCCACTCTAAATTCACCAAATGATAAAATCCCAACTCCTAGTCTTTGGCCACCTAATTAACTTACTTGCAATCAAAGTTTTATTTGTATAAAATACGATATTAGTTTTGAAATCCGTATAATTTTTAAATTCGTTTATATTAAGAGCCAATTTGGTATTACTTTGTTAGTTTTGTTGAAAAATTATTTCTGTTATATTTTTTAAAAGTTATTTTTGTTGTTATTTTATAATAAATAATTGTACATTAAAATAATTTTGGTAAAATACAATTATAAAAATTCACCACATCACTCTCTTAACTTTATAAAAATACAATTATAAAAAAATATTACGTAACAACACAACTAGTGATTGAAAAATCGCTGGAATCGCTCGATATATCGGGATTTCCGATCACCGGCAGATAAGAGGGGTGAAAGTTTATCTTCCCTAATATCAGCGATTTCGTCAAATATCGATACATATCGAGGATTTCGATCGATATTGTCCGAATTTCTCGATATTGATCTGTACCTGGTCCTTGATCGGCGTGACAGCGCCTTTCTCGCGCCAATCGAAGTCGGCGGGGAGATCATTGGTAGGAAGAATCGGAGCCTTGTTAGCGTCTTTCAACAACAGGAGTGGGCGCCTGCGTCCGAGAAATTTTTGACAGAATTCCGATGGAGTGAGATCGGAAAACTTTGTGTCGCCGTGGACGGCAATCGGGCCGAGCAGCTGGTGCCGCCTGGCTCTGCGCAAGTTGGCCTTGAAGACGTTGAATCTGTATTCGTGCTCCTCTTGAGTCGCGTAGGTCTTCCCCTAGGTGGATTTGAAGTTGGAGAAGTGGTGCTCGGCGTGGAGGAGTTGATCGTCCAGGTTGGCTTCCGGTATGACTTGTTGGATCAGAGGGTCGAAGTCGCCGACAAGTTACGGAGGACGCAAGCGCAGGGGATAAAACAGAGAGCAAGAGAACGAGGAGGGAGACGAGAGCAGTAGGGCGATCCATTGTTAGTGCGACTGAGTAAGCGTTGAAGCCTTGGAATTGTTGGAAGGGATTTATTTATTGGATTTAATAGATATCCAGATATTTTTGGAATTTGGTAGGTGTTCTTCGCAGAAGGTTGTGTCTTTGTCGACACGTGGCCGACTTTGGTACGTGTGTTTTTTCTGCAAGCTGGGATATAAAAAATTATATGCTAGAAAGAGACCAAGAGATTGGTTCGGTTCCTTGCTACGTACGACTCTTAAGTTTGCTTTTGCTTTCTACCTCCCCCCTTAAAAATATCATATTTCTTAATAAACGATATTTATATCCATGTTGTTAATTTTTTTTAATTTATCAAATTATTTATATATAAAAAAATATAATAAAAATAAATTATTTCTAAATTATAATATCAAGATTATATTAATAAAAAAATCAATAAGATTTGAAATTCTTTAATTATTTGTATATATAAACTAAATAGACGATTTGCGATGAAAAGTTTAATTTTTATCATAACCTTTGATTTATTTGAAATATATGAATGACTAAACGGTTTTAATGTTGTTGATTTTTTTCAAAAAATAATTTTGATATGATAATTTAGAGTATAAACGGCTCCGATTATGATATATACACAAATCAATTATAATAATTATATTAATATCCAAATTTTATGTTTATTTTTATGTTTTTAATTATATTAACATTCAATTATCATAATTCATTTCAATTTATATTTATGTTTATATTTTTATATTACTAATTGTTGACAGAACCCTATTGTATCATATTATTCATCATATATTTATTATATCAAAGTCATTTTATAGTTTTTATTAGTCATATATAACTATCATTAGATACTTAAGTTTTTTTTTTCAAAATTTCATTTCAAATTTCCAACTTTTAGATCGAATTTTCGTCATTTTTGTTGATCGTAAACGATATCGATATCGATATTTGAGACGAAATATCTGTAAATTTGATTAGCGATATATCCGACGATATCGATATTTTTATCCTTAAACACAACTAACAAAATATAAGGATGAGAAGCCCCAGACACAACACACAGTCGCGGTTTGAACTGTCTGGTAGACCGACCAGTCAAAACCCCCTTCAAATACTAGCTACTCGTGCTCTCTCTCTACACTTTCTCTCTCCAGAATTCTACCCAATATATATCAACCAAATCCAACGACCCTTCATCAAAATTTCTACGGTATTTCTTTCTCGTTTTGATAGATTTTTAAGTTGATGAGTTTCATCGTCGTCTCAGAAAGCCATCGGAGCTAAAAGATCCAATTATTGCACGGAAAAAAAGGTCGCATTATTTTTTGGGCTACCAACATATCTTCCTCAAACTCATCATCTCTCTCTCCCTTTCTCCTTCACCTGCAGGTCTACTTTAATATGCTCACCTTCTCTTCTACTTCTAACCTTCTTCTCTCTCTCTCTCTTTTTGTACTAATTCAGTGATTAGTAGCTAGGGGCACCTCTCAAATCCCAAAATCTATCTGATTAGGAAGATGATCTTAAACTTAATTAATGATAGATATTAATTATTGCATAAAACACTCCATATAGCTACCTAATTTACAAATTAAGATAGATATATATATATATACACGTACTACGAGAGGTCTGGTGGCCAAAAATGGCTGCGCCGCCCACCACCACCAGTAGCCGCCTCCGCAGCATGTTGCAGGCCTCAGTCCAATCAGTCCAATGGACCTACAGCCTGTTCTGGCAAATCTGCCCCCAACAAGGGTACCTGCTACATTTTCAGTATAATTTTTTGTTCAACATTATTAAAATTATTATGATTATTACTATTTTTGTTATTCGAATGAATTAATAAATAATTTAATTGGTGATATATATATATATATTCCTCGATCAGGATATTGGTATGGTCAGATGGGTACTACAATGGGGCTATAAAGACGAGGAAGACGGTGCAACCTATGGAAGTGAGTGCCGAGGAGGCGTCTCTCCAGAGGAGCCAGCAGCTTAGAGAACTGTACGACTCTTTGTCCACCGGAGAAACCAACCAACCGCCCGCACGCCGCCCTTGCGCCTCCTTATCCCCCGAGGACTTAACCGAATCCGAGTGGTTCTACTTGATGTGTGTCTCCTTCTCTTTTCCCTCCGGCGTCGGGTAAGTAAATCAATTCTGATATAATTACCCATATCTGATTAATAATTCCTTAGCTTCAATTCATGTTATATTTTTTTCTTCATCAATTGTTTTACTTTTGTGTTGCAATTAATTAGTTGATGAGCGCAAATCAAAATTAAAATTCAGTTAAATTATCATTCCCATTCAGAGATATAGGTCCAAATTAAAGTGCAAGTTATCATTCAATTTTTTAGTTCACTTACTAGCTAGTTTTTTTTTTTTTTTAAATATCAAATTTTATATCCATTTCATCCCTTGAAATAAGTAATTGAAGTAAATTCAATTCTCCATTTTATTTTTTTATAAGGAAATTATTTATTTTAAGGATTTAATATTATTCCTAAATTTAATTTTAGATATTGAAGATATATAAAACCCATCTATCTAAAAGATATAAATATTTCTAAAAAATAAAGATAAAAATAAAATGTATAGAAAGATAATTACCCGGGGTTCACACAATACAAATACTTCACCTAAATAACTATTGTATACAAAAACAAGTCTAATATATATATATATATTCCACTCTAATATCACGATTGTTTAAGAAAAAAATCCAACTAGTTAAACCATAATCTGATGGTGCAAGTTAAAATCATTAAAAATTTAAATTCTAAAACCAAGCTAGGCAGTAAGTGAATGAATGAAAAAAAAAAAAAAAACTAGGCCTTGAGAATGATGGCACCACCATCTTCCTTAATCTAATGAGCTTTGCCTTCGTTATATATATATGCACCAAAGCTAGCTTCATTATAAGAAATACGGTTTTACCAGATGAAAAAAGCCCTTCGGATAACATTAGGGACTCGTCGGGTAAAAATCAACTCCGACAGACCAGCATTAGGCAGCGAGCTGCCGGGTCGTCACCGTCGGGCCACACGTTTTAACGACGAATTGCCAACCATCATCGGGTAACGGTGATATAACCCGAAGCAACGATCGTCGGTGAACATTCGTTGGGTAATCATTGGTCAATGGAACGCCCGACGAATAATTGGGGTTAGTCCGGCCATCGTTAGTTCGGTAACCATTAACCGAAGTGAATTATCCTTCGAGTTACATTATAGAATGCATCAGGTCAACATTTAGACAGGTTTGGTGGGTATCCACCGAATCATGAACGTCGTCGAGTTACAATGACACCTTCGTCGAGTATAGTTTTGCACAATAATAAAAATATTTCGGTGGATATCCACCGAACCACGAATGTCGTCAGTTACGTTGACACCTTCGTCGGGTATAGGTTTGAACAGTAATGAAAATACTTTGATGGATATCCACCGAAAGAAGATGTTTGTCAGGTAACATAAATATTATTCGTCGGGTATAAGTAAATAATTTTTTAATTTAATAATTTTTTATTATTTAATTAATGAAATTATTATTATATATGAAAATGAAATAAAATTCAAATTTGGAATTAGGAAATATATATATTTATAAAATTTAAAATATTGTTTTGAATCTTATACATTAATAATTGAGTTTTTTGTCTTATAAATAATCAATCGGTTTCAGTTTCACTATAACCCACCCAATCGCCCTCTTCATCCGAGGTGTGTTCCCTGATTGATTCATCAGAATCACTTTCAATTCATTTTAATGTCTCAAGATCAATGAAAATGCCATCAAATCACAATTGGTGGGATTACATCGTTGGTCCGAACTCCATCTACGTATGGGGTGGATACAGAGAAATCCACATGGTAAACAATTTGGTCGTCGTCTGCTTGTCTCTTCTTCATGATAATGATCCTCTAAATCTCAAATATTTGTGTCATTTACCACTAAATTTGTCGTACGTACGTACACCATTTTTCCACAGATCTACGAGCTCATCAATTAATGGTCGCAAATAAATATCGATGAAATTACTTGGGGATTGAGGGTCTAATATCAAAGTACTGAGAATTGTGAACTTTTTCTTCATGCATCTCCAAGGAGGTAGGTTATACGAAACCATAACCACTAGCCATATACTATACGACTTTGCAAAACTTCCGAAGGGATTAAAACTATTAGCAGCAAGCCCTAATGTGACATTTCTTAGCTCCGCAGCGAAATCGGGATACATCTTATCGAATTCCTTCCAAGCATCCACATCACCCGGATGCCTCAATGTATCATTATCAATACGCTCATCTTTATGCCACCTCTTATCCTAGGATGTGTGAGATGACAAGTAAAATCGTTGTAGCCTTGGTTTTAGTGGAAAATAACACAGTACCTTGTTCGAAATCTTTTTTTGTTTTTGAAACCTAGGCTCATTACACACAAGATATTTATCAAACTGCTCGAATTTATCGTAAAATAATGTACAATTGTTCTTGCATGCATGAATTTTTACATACCCTAAGCAGAGACCCTTCAACTACTTCTTCTAGTTATAATGATCTTTAGGGAGACGATTTTCTTCTGGGAGCATTCGAATTCACGTGATCAAAATGCTTGTTTGTTTGATTATACTCAACTTTCATGTGCATCAACTCAACAACTGCCTCTAGAACCGAAAAAGTCTTACAACCCGGGTATAATTCACGCTGAGTTTCTTTCAACAATCTCTCGTAATGAAGTTCAGAATCTTCGGGTTGAAACATGGGTGCCTCACCATCCATATCATCGGATTCGGGAGGAAAATGATTCGTTAATATATCAAGAACCTTATCATTATCACATCGCTCATCCAAAGTACTTTCTTCCGATGGGGCCCTATGAACTGAAGATGTCGATTTAATAAATATTTCTTCGCCGTGATATATCCAATTAGTGTAGTTGTGTACGATCCTATTTTGATCCAAATGATACTGGATCTCATTCAACGGTATCTGACTGCAGTTATTACATTTACGACACCAACAAACTATACATCTCTCATCAATGCAATGATTACGTGCAAATTCATTGATACCTATCGGCAGATCTATCAAACAATTACATCTAGCTTCTGTCCATTATACTGATACGCAGATCTATCAAACAATTACATCTAGCTTCTGTCCATTATACCTATCGGCACAAAATATAGTCAATGTAAGTACTTGGGTTAACATTGTCACCTAATGTCCCAACAAGGGAATATTAAAAACCGCTTGTCTCCTTATTACTTCAATTTTGTGGTCCTATCCCATTCGAGAGTGCACATTATGTACTGTTCAGTTCGCAATCTACGAGCTAAAGTTCTGATCAGTGGAAAATTTGGCAGCATCTCTTTACAGTTCCCCAAATGCGCGACATAAATATTATAAAGAAATATCTAGTACACATTCAGAGAATATTGTTGAATGCAAATAGACCGAATTTTCCACAACTGAAACCTGACTTCGTAGACCACAAACTATACAGCACATAGTTGCACACTCCAAAACTATCCCAATAAATGGACAATTTAAGAGTCAGTCAATCAACTCAATTCACTAACTCTCAAACGGGTCTAAGGTTGTTCCTTAAATTTAATTATACGAAGTTAATCAACCCGATTAACTTCTCATAAACTGTTATGAAATATAAATACATTTCACACCATCGAAATATATGAAAAAAATAAAGTTTTTCTATTTTCCAAATATATTTTCCTAATTTTCTAATTTCCTAACACATTTCCTAATTTCTTAGTTGCCTAACACATTTTTTATTTTCCTAATTTCCTAACATATTTTCCTAATTTCTTAATTTCCTAACATATTTTCTATTTTCCTAATTTTCTAACATATTTTCCTAATTTCTTAATTTCCTAACATATTTTCTATTTTCCTAATTTTCTAATTTCCTATCACAATTTATATTTTCTAATTCATAACATATTTTCCTAAAAAATCTTCTAATTTTCTACACTTTTTACACAAATAACCATCACTTTCAACATATTTATCACAATAAACAACAATTTCAAAATCTCCAAAATTATATACCAAATTTAAATACATACCTTTTGTATTTATATATGAGGGATGAAGTGATGCGGAGATGAATTAATATTGGTGGATTAATGACGAGAAGATTTGAGAGAGAGAGAGAGCTGATGAAATTGAAAAGAAAAAAAAAGTGGGGAGGAAAAAAGAGTGGATCGGCTGTGTTTAACGCTAATAGACTTTTGTCCAACGAAGGTATTCGTTGGGCGAAGTTTAATGAGTCGTTGCGTAAAGACATAATCTTGGCTCCAAAATAATTTCCTTCCCGCCAATACCATACCCGACAAGTCTTGACCGTCAGATAACATCGGTCAATGTTTACGTTACCCGGCGAATAGAAAACATTGAATTCGTCGGGTATTTTCATGTTACCCGATGAGCATGATTTTGTCGTTTGGTAACATTGAAACTTTTTAGCGCACAAAGTTTTTTTCTTCACACCATTAAGTTACCCAAAGGTGTTGCATGTAGTCTTCATTGGGTAACACGCATTTTAACGACGAATTTGGGTCTGTCGAGCAAAGATCCGCCAGATCCCGGAATTTTTCTTATAGTGCTTGTTGAAATTGTTTGTGGTCGATGCTCGATCAAGCTCTCTTTTTTACCTATTTTTTCTCAGATGTTGGTCATCATCTACCTTTTTATAGAGGATTAATCCAATAAGGTTGATAAATTCAATTTCAAAAATTGTTAATTCATATCTAATACTTGATAAATAAAAAATAGGTATACTAGCTATAATATACTAGCTAGTATACATGCTGGATATATTAGCTCAATTATGTTGGGGTAGTGATCATATATATACTTCCTTAATTATAATTTGCAGCATTTGTCAATGTATTATACTATGAATATAAAAATTAAAATTTCCCAATTTTAAGTATAATAATAGAAAGAAAATTGCGTATTATAATATTATACGACAGTGTTTCAAAGAATATATTGACAAATTATATTCATTTGAAATTGTCTACTACTGGTATATATATTGTACTCGATCGATAGAGTCAATGTATAGATGGGTGTACGTACAACATATATATATATATATATATATTGTGATTTAGTGCACCGACATACTGAATTTTTCAATAATATCTAAATTTTAATGAATTTAATATTCTAATTTAAATAATAATAAGGTATATATATTGTACTTGATCGATATAGTCAATGTATAGTTGGGTGTACGTACAGCATATATATATATAGTGCACCGACATACTGAATTTTTTAATAATATCTAAATTTTAATGAATTTAATATTCTAATTTAAATAATAATAATAATAATAAAAAATTAAAACTCGATTCTTGAAAGTTTTGGTTTTGCAAAGGTTCTATCTGGTACATATGGCATCTAACATTTCAACGCCCTTTTTAAAAAGTTTATGCTGCTAGCTAGCATAGTACAAGAGAGCGACCTATATATGAAAATTTATGATACGGACAAATAATCTTAAATCGCCTTCTATATTTAGGACGCTGTAGGGGTCCCCTACTACTTTGATAATTTGGAGGATATTTTAAGATTTGGAAAGTCCCCTACTACTTGATTTATAGGACGCATATTGTTGGAGTCGAATCATTAATTAGTGAAATTAAATTGGACGTCGAAAAGATCGAGTAGCTACCTTCGATCTTTTATTCGATCGCCACTCAATTCTTTACCTGCTTCCATGGATTCTTGGAAGGGAATCTATTAGCTACCTTCTTGGGATAAAAAGACAACCAAATGTGTTCATCAATGCCCTACAACTAAAGGACCTCCTTGCCACATATATGTATATATATTATCTCAGTGAGAGTTGGTTAATAATGAATAAATATATTCCTTTATCTCATATATATATATATATATAGAGTTACTGATTGAATTATTAAAAATGATCGAACATCTACTTCAAATCATGTATATATGCCCAATTTTTAAATTTAAAATTGAGATTTACATATCCGATCCAGATTCCAAACGAATGAAAACGTATTCGTGATACACAAACAATATGCTTAGGGTTGCGGCCGTTTCAATAGCTAAATGACCTATTCTCATAATTCGAATTTACTCAATGAGCCCTATAAAAAAAAAAAGCTAAATAATCAATTGAAGATATAAATATTTACTAGCAGCTATATATGTGCCGTTGGATTACATATATATGTAGGTATTCTGAAAGCCAAAGCCATAGCAGCGACATGCTGCCCACATCGATCTTTTTATTTGTATAGTTTTCTCCTATTCTGTTCGTATTAATTTACTATCTGATTAGTGCTCGATGATACGTATATACGTAGGTTGCCGGGAAAAGCTTATGCAAGGAGGCAGCACGTATGGCTCACCGGCGCCAACGAGGTCGATAGCAAAACCTTTTCCCGAGCTATTTTAGCCAAGGTACGTACACCTACGTATCATCTATAAATTGTAAATCCATGTAATCCAACTTCATAATCGTTATATATTTACGAGTTTGGTATGTAACTAATCTTTTTTCTTTGCATGACGTACTCTCCAGAGTGCTCGTATACAGGTATTTTTTGATTAGCTATGATTAATGTTTTTAATTAGCTAATTAATTAATGAATATCCATGACACTTGAAAATTATTATTGCAGACAGTGGTGTGCATTCCTCTGCTGGACGGTGTCGTAGAACTAGGCACCACAGAGAGGGTAATTAATTAATTAATTATTACCCTAATTATTCTTTATTTCTTAATTAATGACAGATTTTCATTGAATATTTTAATTAAAATAATTTTTTTATCTGTAGTGTTATTGTTAATGTACGTACGTATGTAGGTTCCAGAAGACCCAGCCTTTGTGGTACACGTCACGACCTTCTTCGGTAACCACCACCACCCTCCGCCACCAAAACCCGCCCTCTCCGAGCACTCAACCTCCAACCCCGCCGCCTCATCCGACCAACCACATTTCCACTCTCCACACCTCCCCGCCATGCGCGCCGACCCTCTTCCCACCGCCGCGCAAGAAGACGAAGACGACCAGGAAGAGGAGGAGGATCAGGACGAGGACGAAGAGGCCGAGTCGGACTCGGAAGCCGAAACGGGACGCAACGGTCATCCCGTTATCCCCGACCCTAACCGCCCCGCAGTGGAAACCGCAGGAGCCGACCCGAGCGAACTCATGCAGCTCGAGATGTCGGAAGACATTCGGCTCGGCTCCCCCGACGACACCTCCAACAACTTGGACTCGGACTTCCATTTATTAGCCGTGAGCCAGTCGAGGATCAACCCTGCTGATCAGCAACGACAAGCTGACTCGTATCGAGCCGAGTCAGCTCGTCGGTGGTCCTCCGTACAAGAGCCACTCATCGGCAGTGTTCAACTCCCACACGCAGGTACGAAAACAACTCCGGCACCCACACTTTACTTAATCCACGATATACTGCTAGTATTTTATATATATTTTTTTAAAAATATATGAACCCTGAAAATTCAAATTTAAAATCTAACAAATATAAATATACCATGTTCATAAAATTGCGGGGCACATTGTGACTCAATTAATATCATAATTTAATACCTGGTTGTCATTATACAATATATAGTTTCATAAGTTCAAGGCAAAAGTGTGTGTGTGTTTTTTTTTTTGAAGTCAATGTACATGAATTTTTATTTATGATTTTTTAATCATAGGTTGTTGACGATTTCTAAATTTATTAAAAAAAAATCTTTAATATTCATTTTAATCATAGGTTCATCATTTTTCAAGAATGAAATTTTATTCGTCACTCGATAATATCATGTTGAAGTATAATCAGATATACAATACAAAGCATTGGAAGCATATACTAACAAAAGAATTCTCCCGTTAAACATATACATTTCTTGTGTTAATATTTTTGTTCTTCTTGCTTCAAATTAACTCTCTCTTTTTTATCAGATCTTGCTTCAAATAACTAGACGAAAATTATTTGCTTGTACTTTGGCTTGATGCAATAGAACCTCACTTTATCATTTTTCCTGTTATAGGTTCTTATTAATATATAAATTTATTAAAAAATTTGCAATAGAAAAATTAAACTCATAAGTTATTTGACTACTCAAAAAATTATCAATTTAAAATAGATCATAGTTTTTATATAAATTATAACTAATGTCATTCAATTATAAACTAGTCAAACCACAATCTAAAATTTACTTACCAAAATCTATCATAATTTCAACATTTTTTATTTTTATTTTTTTATTATAAGATTATATTGAAGATTATGAAAACATTACTCTTATTTATATATATATTTTTTCACTTGTTCATTTAAAAAGTAATATGAATATCTAATCTAAAGTAAGATAATTAAAAGTAATAATTCTTCAAAAAAAAATTATTTCCCAATATTAAATAATTTGGTTAATTTCGTATAGTAGGGTTTAATTTTTGAATTTTGATATAAAATTCAAGAATTAAACTCTATGTCGTACGATTTTTCACCTCCATCTCAAGCATCCCCCTCCACAATATATATAATACATATATAATATTTATTATATACATAATATAATAAAAGACCCAAAAGGTCAAAAAAATCAAACACTAGGAGCACATGGGGCAAAGAGGACAAAAAAAAAACAATATTATTTTTAATTGTAAATTCTCAATAATTCACCTCTTCTCTTTATTGAAATATAAAATGATATATGTAGAATTTATTATTTACAAATTCTATTTAAAGATTTTTAAATAAAAAAATTGTGATAAAATCTTATTTTATTTAATATAAAAAATTAAAATTATTAAGAGGGTTTACTCTTTTGTTTTTACTTACTATTCCTATTTTCGGCTGCTCCCGAAAAACTAACAAAAAGGTCCCACAGTTTCCCCTATAAAAAGTCAAAACCCTCCGCCTTCCACGCGCCGCTGCTTTCCGTGTATACGAAAACCCTAAGACAAATTGATTTAATTAATTAATTTATCTCTCTTTCCCTGCAATCCCTGAGAGCTGTTGCTGCTTGGGATTGCACTAACCGGTTCGATAAAGACAAAACCGGATTAAATGTACAACAAAGCAGCGTGGTTTCGTAGCCACGTGAGAAATCTGCGCAATTTGCTTATTTTCAAATTTCAACTTACCTTTTCAAAGTCCGATGCTGATTGTTGAATTGTTTTTTTATGTGATGCTGATTGTTGAATTAGGAGCTGCATTTTTTCTTTAATCCAAGCTTTAAACCTAATCAATTTTATAATCATTTTTTGCTTTAAGCGTTTTCTTGACAAGACTTAACCTAACTACTATTTTAATTTTCATAATTTTATTTGTTGCAGGACCCTTAGCGTTAGAGGAAATGACCCACGAAGACACTCACTATTCTGAAACGGTCTCCACCATACTCCAACGTCAGGCTGCGCAGTGGACTGACTTACCATCGGGTGATTATGTGGAGGCATACTCGACGCAATCAGCATTTGCCAAGTGGATGAGCCTGGTGGACCACCACATGCTCATGCCAACAGAGGGCACATCGCAGTGGCTCCTAAAATACATACTGTTTAGCGTACCATTCCTCCACTCAAAATATCGTGACGAGAACTCGCCAAAATCTCACGAAGGTGACGCGTCGACTCGGTTAAGGAAGGGGACCCCACAGGACGAGCTCAGCGCCAATCATGTCCTAGCGGAACGACGACGTCGCGAGAAGCTTAATGAGAGGTTTATTATACTGAGGTCGCTAGTGCCGTTTGTGACCAAGATGGACAAGGCCTCCATATTGGGGGATACGATCGAATACGTGAAACAGTTGCGTAAGAAGATTCAGGATCTCGAGACACGTAATGGGCAGATGGAGGACGATCAACGGTCGAGATCTTCCGGGGATATGCCAAGGTCAAGTAGTTTAAAAGAGTTGCGAAACGGGCTCACAGTAGTGGAGCAGACCCAGGTTGGCCCGCCCGGATCCGACAAGAGAAAATTAAGGATTTTTGAGGGAAGTGGTGGCATCGCGATTGCTAAACCTAAAGCAATGGACGAGTCACCACCTCCTCTGATGCCGTCCCCACCACAGCCAACGCCTATGATCACGGAGACGTCATTAGAGGTGTCGATTATCGAGAGTGACGGGTTGTTGGAGCTCCAATGCCCGTATAGAGAAGGGTTATTGCTTGATGTCATACAAACACTTAGAGACCTTAGAATTGAGACCACAGTTGTCCAATCCTCATTGAACAATGGCTTTTTAGTAGCTGAGCTCAGAGCCAAGGTAATTTTTTTTTCAATTTTACTGTCTCTCGTAATTCAGTAATTAATTTGATCCTTAATCTAATGTAGTAACTTTTTAATGTTTTTTAATTTTAATTTTTACATTTTGAATTTGATTTTTCAGGTGAAGGAGAATGTGAATGGTAAGAAAATAAGCATTACAGAAGTGAAGAGGGTAATAAATAAAATTATACCCCAATCTGACGGTTAATTATCTTTTATAAGTTTGGTGGACCCATAATTAAAGGATTTAGAAGGGAGAAATCAAGTAGTTGTAGGATTATTATTGTACAATATTATTAGCAGTTTTTTTCTTTCTAATTTGTGTTTATTGTTTGTTCCCTATGTAATTTACTTAACAAAGTGTAACATTCTTGTCACATTTAGCCTAATCTTAACCAAGAACTCCCAAATCAGTCTAGTTTTTATGTCATGATCGGAGATCCAGTTTCGATTCACAAGAAAAAAAACATAATTAACTTCCTGATCAATATTTGGAGGTCTGTCCATTTCTATAAGAAGGAGAACAGAGGAAGAGGAAAATTCTAACTTTCGAACAAATAATAAAAAACAATTCAAATCTAGAGAGATTCTAACTAGAGTGCAAATTGACGAACAAATTGCCCTATCGTAACCCAATGTCACAATCTTTCTCATTAATCATAACTACTAATCTAGTTAATAAAATTTATGGTCTAAAATCTTTTTTGACGAAAAGTATTTAGAGTGAGCGGAGCCCACCAAATCCAGGAACATTATGAAACATATAAGACTCGCAAAAACCCAACTAACATCTGAGTCCTGCATCCATCGGTGGGAGTAAGCAGATCTTACGTGACTCAAAAATTTCCATATTACAGGCTCCGCAAGCACTGGCAATCAAGTTACTTTTTGAACTCAAACTACTAAGAGCTGACACAAACACCAGCATTCACATGAATCTCGTTAGCATCTGACACTCAACAATCTCCCTACAAGGAATTTATTGGAATTGTTGGGGCTCAAACCTTGTATAGGGATTCCAACGAAAGCAAAAACTTTGCCAATTGCCAATGCTGCCAACCCTTGCAGGTTTATGGTCTAAAATCTAAATCACAAGAATTTCACATTTTATGATATATGAGAGATGAATATAATTATTTAGACAGATCTGTTCATAAACTCATTGTAAAATAACATTGAGTCAAAATTGCGTGCAAAATAGCCAGAGCTATAAACTTACAACCAGGCAAAAACATGCACACGACAATGAATTTGTACAGCGTTCATGACTCAGCATTTCAGTTCCATCACCGGAAAGCTTGAATGTCAGAGTTTTCCGGGAACGCTAGGCCCTGCTCCGCCAGGTAACCTCTTGCATCACTGACAATAAAATCGGACAGCTTGGCGGGACACTTACGTGTAGGGCTCTAGAGCATGATCGCTGAAGGTCATGAACAACCAACAGACCACCGAGTAAAAACCACGCTGAATTTCGATCACATGGCGAATTCTCAGCGCAAAATTTCGTTAGCAATACCTTCCCCCATCTTCTCTATGTCTTCCTGTGATAAAAGGGTTTTCCTACCGATGCCGGTTCCAGCCTTGTCATATGGTTGAGCCATCTTCCTAAGGAACTGTTGTTGAAGATAAAAGAAGATTGACATACAAGAAATTAAAGTGTGATCCAGAAGCAATCTACTCAAATTCCAAAGCTTTGGAAAGATGAAAGTTCGAAGTAACCATTTTCATCAACACAATGTCATTCGGGTTAAAACATAAAAACTTGAGATTCTAGATGAGATGAAAATAAGGGTGAACCTCTCGAGCTATATGCAGAGCCATGTCTGTGCTCAAATTCAGGTGTGCGTCACGTAAATGTGACAATATCCATCCAGGCAATTTGGATCGTTTGTCATGACGGCTATACCTGAAATTGAAGTTAAGCACTAAAGAATCAAGTGGCTAAAGTTTAACTATAAGTTCCATGGTGAATCCAAAAATTTCGAATTCAATTGACAAAAATGAATGCATGAAACAGAAACCTTTTGTCAGCAAATATCATCATGCCATAGTCTGCTTTTGACCGGATGACACGTCCTACACATTGAGCAGCTTGTCTCTGCTCCAGTGAATTTGAATTAACCATTACATAACTTTCAGAAAACATAAGAGTTAAAAACCAAAGAAATTATTCTTGGACAGGAAAGGTTATGCAGTTATACCAAAGCATCAAAAGTCAAAAAATCTCCTTCCTTTATTTGAAAGGTATCCCGCAAATATTCCAGCCGTGCTAGCAAGATCCTGCATAACAATACCCCCATATGTTAAGGCAAGCAACAGCTTTATGGACTTGTTTAACAAGATAAAATTAATCCCTCAACAAGTAAAAGAGATATCACAAAATTTGAACTCACTTGCTTAAAGTGTACTGAAAAGGAATACCAAACATGATCACCAATCGTCCATAATGTCGATCAAAGTCTATTCCTTCAGCAACTTTTCCCCTGTGAAATTATAGGTACAATTTCAGCTCATAATAGAGAACTGTGTCGCCTATCAACTGTAATATTGCAAAAGGATACATAATAGCATGCGGCATAGAATATTGAATGGCTTTTTTAAATATAGCAATAGATACTTTGTCCCTTTTAGCTTTATTTCTTAATATAATTAGGAGATAAAATTAAGATGCTTTGAACGTTTTAGGGCCATATATAGTACCTGGCAACAGACAGAAAGACAGCACCTCTCCCACAATCACAAGCCTTCCGGTAATTGTCAAGAGCCAAAGTAGTTTCTACCACATCTTGGGTCTCAATGAAAACAAGCTTATGCTGCATTATTTCCTGTGACCATAGTTGCACTAATCACCTATCTGAAAAACTAACTTCATAGCACACTTGGGGAAAAGGAAAAAAATATAAAACTACTTAAGAGAACCCAGGAAAAGCAAGAGAAAGATAGTTCAGTCACCTCTAAAATTCCATTTTCATTCCAGCTATTGATTATTCCGTCCATATAAGAGTAACTGACAAAGAAACACACAATTCCATCTGGAACAACGGAAACCATCTCCAGCAACAGCCTCCCATAGTTCCTTACTACGCCAAGATCACTTCGCATATCAAATTTAGTACTTACTGGAAGCTGATCACTGAAACAACATACCATAGAACGCTGAACTCAGAGTGACATTCAGATAATCAATGGGATTTATCTTACAATCTTAAAACTGGCAATATCATGATGCTAAATATAACCGACAACTAATGATCTGATTAGAGAGTTTGTGATTAGTGAAGTTAACAACTTGCCCAAACTGTATCAAGGGAAAAGAAATATAAGAACAAAGAGCTTTCTTGATGTTCTAATACCTTCCACGGGTGAGAACCATGGGGCATATGCAATCCCTTGTCAAAGACATTGTAAAACTTCGACTGACAACAGGATGGAAATTGAGAAGTTTGGGGTAGAGATCAATCGGGCTCAAGGTTCCAGATGTGATCACAACTGATTGAAACCGATCAAATACAGGCTTTATGGCAAGAGAAGCATCATGACAGCTGAGCTGGAATACCAAAACAAAAAGACTAGATCAGAACTGAAAAACCTTCAGTCCATCTACTATAAAGCAATATTCGAAGATCAAGTAATGGCAGACAGACACAGTACATACAGACAAGGAAAACATACTGCACGGAAATATTCTTTAATCTTTTCAAAATTACGAAAATAAATTAATATACAAGTTAAAAGGGCAACTAGGATCAAAACCATTAAATCATTTTCATTGAAGTAGACATAGAGATTTGAAATTTAAAAGAATTGTTAAATGTTCTAATAAGTTTTGACCACATAAAATGATATTCAAACAGGATATCCAGATACAACATGTAAGAGTGGCGACTATACAACTTTCATAAATGGTTCAATTCATTTGTATAGAAAAATAATTTGAAAAGAAAGAAACCCTCTAAAACCAACCTGCAAAACAGGATCGGGAATATGTGGCATTCTCTCATCAAACGGTTCAATTATAATAGAGAAACCACGAGTGTATGTTCCCACGAGTGTTGCAAAGTCACAGATTGTTTGGACATGTAAAAACTCATCTGTGTCAGTAATCTCTAATGTCATCATGAGAGAGTGTAGTCGATCATAACAGAACTTCAAAGTTTTCTGGTCGATTCCAGCATGTGTACTAATAGAGGCAACAAAGCCAACAGGGCCTTCCTTCTCAACATTCTCAGTTTCAAGACGTCCTTCCAGATACTGGACTAATCTTCGTAAAACATGCACAAAATGGTCCGCTTTGCGTATATTTCCAGGCACAGCCTCCTTCAGAATATCCTCAGGGAGAGCAGGATTTTGAAGCCAAGCATCTGTCACTGCATATATAGAACATGTTAAGAAAACTCAGGAAGTTATCAAAAAAAAAAAAACTTAAAGCATTAGTAGCAGAAAAACCGTGGGAATGAGCAATCTACACACTAGGTAGGTTTCCTCCTTGTGCCAAACCCTCAACAAGACGGTTGTATTCTTTACGCAATCTATCTGCATCCGTGGCCTTGAACCTACCTACCATGTCAAGCAAATAAATGAAAATCTGTATCAAAAAGGGAATCAAAGGAAGCTGGAGACAAATCCATCTAGAATTAATCTAGCCAGAAAAGTGGCACAACGCCTTTTAGAAAGAAAAGGCAGTAAGACTTCGAGCCTTAATTAAAGCTCAAATTTAACAAAACCATAATCAAGCATTTTTTAATTAAAAAAGCACCTACCTATCAATTTCATGCTGCATCTTACTGAGATTCCTTCTGGCCCCTTCAAGTGTTTGCCTCCTCACACTAACACTAAGCGCTTCAATACACACATTATCAATATTATGAGCCTCATCAAACACCACAACAGACTCCTTCTGCATCTCCTTGGAAATAATCCCAGCCACTTTAGGATCAAGCATATACTGATAGCTATACACCACCACATTGGAGAACTGTACCATATGCCTTGCCAAAAAGTAGGGACACCACCCTTTTTGCTTCCCATAAGCCCTCAAATCCTTTTTTTCCCCGAAAGGAAAAACAACCCAACTTCAATTACTCGAATCCCAATCGAAAACTAAATAAAGAAATAAAATTCAAAATCCCAATTGGTAGTTACCTGCAATGTATAAACCCCCGTTGGCAAAACGGCTCCAGACCCAGCTTTCTCATACTCCTCAAAAAACCCACAGGTGGGCACATTTGGGTTTTCAGCGGCCAAGTTCCTGACCCAGCTGGCAGTCAATTTCCGGCAGGCGGCGTCCACAGAGTCTCGATTCTCGGCGGACAAGACAGATTGGTTGACACAGAGGTTCTTCCGAGACGAAAGCCCGACAGCCAAGATCTGGACTTGGGTACCCAGATGCTTAACTTGGTAATTGTGGAGGAGCTTGAGCTCGGCGAGAGTCTTCTCCATCTCGTGAACAGTGCGAGTGCAGTAGATGAGCTTGACCGGGTTTTGGGGCTTGGAGAGAGTATAGCTTGTGATGAGGGAGAGAAGGGCGATGGTCTTTCCGGTGCCAGTGGGCATCTCGAGAAGGCAGTGGCCCTTGGCGTCGAGGGCTCGCTTGAGCTCGAGCATGTAGGCATATTGCTCTGGGTAGATGTGGTCATAGGGGAAGTAGACTGTGACGTCTTCTACTTGGAACTTCATCGTTTTTTGGTTGGGATTTTGAGGTTTTGGGTTTCTTCGTTGGTCTGTGTATTACGAATGGCGGTTTTAACAATTAAAAACGGCGACAGAGCTCCCCTTGCTTGTTCTGTAGGAACAACTTGGATTGGGCTTCAGCCCGTCTTTTATGGGCCTCTCGCCCAATACGAGGCATATGACAACAAGGGTAAGTTTTATGAAATTGAGGTGGTGGTGATGTGTTACTACCATGGATTGAAATCAGATGATATATAGCTGAAATAGGGAAATAGGCGGTATTGAAATATGAGGGGAAATAGGCGGTATTGAAATATGAGGGGAAATAGGCGGTATTGAAATATGAGGGGAAATAGGCGGTATCCATAATTTCGTCTGATATTAGAGATTATCGGCGATGTTCATTGGTAACCACTGATTTTCGCCTATATTTATCGAGTGTTGTCGTCCCTTTGAGCCTCGATTCGTTCGATTTTGACGCCGATGCTGGAAAAGAAGGGATGAACCCTCCTCGTCATGTCTAGGAGATTCATTTGAGGTTGGTCTCATAGTCCAATTTGACCACAAGGGTCATTAGATAGGAGATAGATTCAAGATTTTTGGTTGTGGATTCGTCCCTTCAGATGGACATCAACAGTCAAAAGGGTAGGGGCGTCTTCATCTTGACCTAAGGAATGATTTTGTGAATAGGTGAGGCTGGGTTTAGCCGTGATTCGACTAGGTAGAGACTATTGTTGCTGGTGTTGCAGAGAAGATGATGACGAGGTAGCGACTAGTGTTGCTAGGTGTTGCTAGTGTTGCAGGTGTTGTAGAGAAGATGAAGATTAAGAAGAAAGTCTCTTTTAGAGGGAGAGAAAGAAAATAAAGGAAATTGTTGAGATGGGAGTCTCCCATCAATAAATAAAATTAAAACATAATTTTAATTTCTGTTTATAATAAAATAAATTATAATAACAAATTTATAACTCAGTTTAACAATGATGTTAATTTTAATTTTCTATCAATCTAATTTATTTTCGAATTTTGTATGAATTCAGTTTTCTCGTTTTGAATCTCGTTTTTTGTAAAATTTCTTAACTTCTTGAATTACGTAGAAAAATCGAAATCTTACTCCTGAATTAGTCATGCATTATGAAATCTACTTGAGTTTAATGAAATTCAACCAGTAAAGTATCCTTGATGCAAAATATTATATTGTTAATCATTATTAGATTATATTGTATCATATTATATGTCATATATTTATTATATAATTTTTATTAGTTTTATATAACTATATTATTGGATACTTAATATTTTCATAAAGTTTTATTAAAATTTTCAACTTTTGTCCTAATTTTCATCATTTTTATTAAGCGAAAAATGATATCGATATTAATATTTATATATATATATTCATGAATTTAAGTGTCGATATTTTTGTCAATATCAATATTTAATTTTTAGATATTACGTACCAGTCCTAATTAAGTGAAATTGAACTCTTGTAAGGAATAAGGTGAATATTAATTAAATATGGTCGAATTATAATGTCTAGTTAAAGAAAGAGCAGATAACCCATGATTTTATTAAAGAAACCATGGAGCTGCTGCCATGGCTTCCGATTCGGGGGAAGAAGAAGAACTCAGTGTTGTGTTTAATCCACGTGGCATGAGTGAGTGGACTGGTGAGCATTACCAATTAAGAAAGAGCACGTTGCTGAAATGAAAAGAAAGCATAAAAAGCACGTTGATAAAATGAAAATAAAATATGAATTTAATAATGCTGATGTTAATTTGGGTCAGTTGGAAATTGTGTTTTGAAAAACTGGTTAGTTGTATTTTTTTTGAAAATTTAGTTTTATTTTATTTTTATAATAAGTAATTATATATTAAAATAATTTTAAAAGTAACATGTAAATTATTTTTAATAATTATTATCAAAAGTTTATTATTTAAAAAAAAAAATATTTTTATCAAATATTTTTATATTGATTCACTCGTAAATAAAATAGTTTTTCGAGAGGAAAAACAGAAAAACCAACGGGGCCTTCATCCTGCTTGCAGCAAGTCCAAACTCCAAGCCGCTTCAGGAAAGCTCATGCCCTATATAAATGCAGCGCCCTACTCTTCCTCTTTTCTACATCTCTCTCAAATCTCAATCAGATCGTTTGTTTTTTTGTTTCTTCATTAATTGGGTTCCTAATTATCAATGGGGAACAAGCGAGAAACCGGAGAGGAAAAGCATCCAAAGGGCCAGCGTCCACCCACAAGTCTGATCAACGACTCCTCCTTCAAGAAGAAGAAGAAGAACCCAAGAACTCCGTCGCCGTCGCCGCTGGAAAACGACGCTTGCGATTACGAGCGCGAGTTTCCTGAGGCCATGGGGCTGGAGGGTTTGATTCCTGTTTTTGGCGACAAGGGTTTCGATGCATTCTGCCTCAAAGACGGCGGCGTGAAGAGCGGCACCGTTTTTGCCGTCCGCGGCGACTCCGGTGACGACTTTATCCTTGCGTTGGTGGAGGACGCCGTTGGCGGCGGTGCTGATGATGGTGTTCAAGGAATTGATTTGGTTGTTGGTGGTGATGTGGAGGATTATGATATGAATATGGTGTTTGATGTCGATGCTTTGATTGAAACCATCACTAATGACGGTGCTCGTTTTGGGAGGGAGGCGGCGGCGGATGAATTTGTTGCGGAAAGCTTCTGCGAAGAAGATGGTGATCCGCTCAAAGACTTGGATTCCTTTTCTTGATTTGTTAATGTAAATTCCACTTTTGATTTCACGATGTTAAGCCACAATTTGTAATTCTTATGCAAAATAGAATATTTCAAACATTATTAGAACTGCGCAGATTTTACTGGTTCATCTATTTCAATTAGAGTTGGACAACTGAAATATTAAAAAAAAAAATCCAAATTAATCTTACAAGTGAGAAGTTGAACCCAACCAAGTTAATATGTTCGAATTAATATTTAAAATAAAAATTGAAAAATCAAATAACAAATCATTATTCTTTTTTTAGTGCGGGAGAATTTTTTGAAAATTATCCATTTAAAATATTATCGGGGTTTGAATTTGAGGCTAATTGTCTACGAATCAACACAAGAATTAACTGAATTAGATCCACTTGACAATAATTATTCATTTTATTACCGGGTACTATATTATTTGGTGTTTTAAAAATTATATGATGTAATTCACCACATTTTACTGTGCACACCAATTAACACATAGATTAATATTTTTAATTACAAAATTGGTTGTTTTTAACACAATTTTATTGGGATAGGAGACTACGTTAGACATATGCAGTATTGACTCCGTTTTTTATGAGATTTGAACTCGAGACTTCATGCACAACACATAGAGAGTGAGAAATACTAGACCGGTGTACTAAGTGCCTTGAAAGAATTTATAAAATTACATAAAAAAAGTTTAAAAATAATCAAGAATTTATAAAATTACATAATTTAAATTGTCGGAAGTTAACAAAAGTATTTTAATTGTGCACTTAGCAAAACTACCGTATATCATTTTATGCAAGTCTTGCCATTTTTTGAGTTCAATAAGTAATTTTATCGATTTATTTTAATTAGAAAGTATAAAGGTCAATTACAATCCTTGGGATTTCTCAAAATATACCATGACACGTTAAAAAAAGTAGAGTAATTAATTTTTAGATCATTACTAATATATAAGTTTATTCAAAAACTTACATATACAAAAATTAAATTTATAGATCATTTGATTAGTTAAAGGACTATACAATTTAAAATAGACCATAGTTTTTATATAAATTACAATTAATGTCATTCAATTGTAAACTAGTACAACAACAATCTAAAAAACATTTACCAAAATTTATCATGATTTCAACATTACTTGTTATTTTTTTTTATTATAAGATTATATTAATGATTATGAAAACATTACTCATATTTATAAATTTTTTTTTTCACTTGCTCATTTTAAAAGTAATATGAGTATCTAATCTAACTTAAAGTAAGATAATTAAAAACAATAATTCTTCAAAAATACTATTAAATTTAAATTTTAAATTTTTTTTATCTTCCGATATTAAATAATTTGGTTAATTTCGTATAGTTTAGGGCCAAAATTCAAGAATTAAACTCTATATCGTAGGTAGGGTTTATCTTCCGATATTAAATAATTTGGGTAATTTCGTATAGTTCGTACGATTCCCCCACCCCCATCCAAAAAAAAAAATTATCCTTACCGTTAAACCTCAAACAATACGAACTTTATTTTTTATTTTATAGAAAAAATTCAATTATAACTATATACAATATATATAATATTTATTATATGCATAATATAATAAAGAGCCCCACGAGGCCAAAGAAATCAAACACAAAGGGCACATGGGGCAAAAATGAAAAAAAAAATAATGTTATTTTTAATTGTTTAAAGAAATTCTCAATAACTCACTCGTCCTCTTTATTGAGATATAAAAGAGTAGATGTGAAATTTATTACCTACAAATTCTGTTTAGAGACTTTTGAATTAAAAAAAAATTGAGATAAGGCCTTATTTTTTTTAATATACAAATATTAAAAAGTATTAAATAAAAGTAAAAATTTTGAAGAGTTTAACAAGTGATTTACTCAAAAAATATTATCAGTCATTCTGCATATTACCATTTCGTGAGCCCTTTTTTTCTTCTACAAAGTATAATAGTCAATTACATTACGAGCATAGCCCAAAAGTGACTTTAGAAATCCAAAAAAAGCATGCCCAGTGTGAATTTTAAGAAATTTATAGTGATATGCAAATGACACTGATAAAAAAATTTAAAGGTTTTGCTGATATTTAAAAACAACTAAAATAGTGAGAGCTACTAGCAACGACGATCATGATGAACGTTAGGGCGAGCTTCGCCTTGCCTAGATGAAGTGAATGGTGGTGCTACTACGACTAAGTCAACCGAAAACAATGAAGGAGACGAATGAAGGTTTCTGGTTTCTATCGGCTGTAACTCATGCTAAGGCGAGGGTCGGCTATGGATGAAGGAAAAGAAGGATTGTTTGAAAGTGTGGGTTCGTTTGGTGTCGTTGGTGCGCTCGATGGTGGTCGAATTTAAGGGCAGTGGTACTGGTTCGTGTCGCTGATCATAGAGGGAAAGAAAAAATAAATAATAAATAAATAAAGATAAATAATTTATAATTCTCCTTAATAATTTATTTACGAAACAAAAATTTTAATTTGCGAGTTTCAAAAAAAATCTTTGAAACAAGTAAATTTTTTTTATAACACACTTTTAAATGTTATAAAAAAACAAAGCTCTCTTTTATCACTTATTTTTATATTTAAATTATCTAGAAATCCATAGAGATAATAATCCCCAAATAACAATTAGTAATTTAATTTAATTAATCGAATTTAAATTTTAGATAATATATTATATATTTTCCATTAAAATCTGTTTTCTTATATATTCAAATATGTTCTTCTTTTTGGTGCTTCCATGTCTCCAAACACCTTAATTTAGACGATTTTGCCTTGAAGTTAATAAAATCCTTGATTTTTTTTTTACACGGAGGGACTAAATTAACGATTCTTAAAATTAAGGGACGAAAAAAGCCAACATTCAATTTTAATGACGATATCAATAATTAAGGTTAATTAGAGGGACCATTGCTCTAATTTTTTCTTTGTGAATAATGCACTTTTTAAGATTTCTCAAAATATTGCATGGCATATTAATTAAGAAGAGTATTATAAATCCTTTTAGACATATCTTGCCATTTCTTGAGTCCCTTTTTTTTTTTACAAAGTATAATAGTGAATGTCATTACTAGGAGATAGCCCGAAAGTGACTTTAAAAATCGAAAATATAATGAGTATCCAGTGTGAACTTTAAGAAGTTTGTAGTGACATGAAAATGAGAATGTGACAAGTTTTTCTTTAGTATGAATTTAATGTTGCTGATGCTAATTAGTCCCTAAGTTTGTTTACTTACAAGATGCCGGCCTTAATTATAGACTAATCAATGATTATAGACTAATCAATGATTATAGACTAATCATTTGAGGCTTCACTTTTCTTCTTTTAACCAGAACAAAAGATTATAAATGTGGTGAGTAATTAATTAATTAAGGAGAGCTCTTACAACAAACCAAAACATAGATTCTTAAAGCAGATGTAACTGGGGTTTAACAACGGTTCTGGACTTCTGGTCTCTGGTCCAATCCAATCGACCACTTATGAACACTGCTTATCATTATTTAAGTATATAATTTATTGAGTTTGAGTCCATAATTAATTAATAATTAATTAATTAATTTGAGGTGGTAAAGTTGAAGTTGGAACATGTAGTTCGTCTGAAGAGAAGCGACGAGCTGAAGCCGAGCCTCGACGCGGCCAAATCGAACTGCAGAAGATTGTTCTCCAGCTGGTACCCACCGATCACAATCGAAGTTCTCGGCGTCTCACCGCCGTTCACAAACCCAAGGCACAAGACGTCGTCGTTCACCTGCACCATCGAGTTCGCCCCAAACATTCTCCAGTACGTGCTCTCATTCTGCAGGACAAAGTCAATGCTCGGCACCGCGGGCCCTACACGCGTGCTCGCCACGTTCTCCCTGCTGAAGCACAACTCGAAGGGGGCCACCGAACCCACTCTGCTGATGTTCATGGATCTGGACTCGTTGATAAAAGCCTCCGTCACGGCTTTGAATATGGACGCCTCGAGGACCGTGTAGGGATTGACGGTGCTGATCTTGGTCCCACCGACACCCTCACCGTCGATCGACAGCAAAGTTGAGTTAATCGCGACCGTTTTCTCGTTGACTTTGATGGCGTTCACTTTGATGAAGTATTCGGTTGAGGGATCGCCTTGGCTGAAGGCTGAGGCCGTGCTGACTGGATTAATGAACAGCGGAGTGTAGATTAACGACTGCGAAACGTCGACGTTTGGAAGCAAGACGTACGGGCCGTCACCGAAGAACGCGACGCCGGCTGCCGACGTGGACGACGTTAGACAGATGGCGAATTTTCTGTGGAAGCTGAATGCGGATGCGAATTGAGAAGGGAGCGATATTCTAGTGCGGCCAAGACCAGCCATCCCCGATACACCCGCCGCTAAGCCTCGTAATAAAAACGTTGGTGCGCAAGTGAAGAGGAATTTCGAAACGGTGACGTTTCTCCCCGGGTTGAATCCGTTGGTTGACTGGACGGAAACGACGTCGTACGCGAGCTCGCCGCCTGTGGCCGTGCGCGTGACTGTATTGTCGGGTAAGAGGCCGCACGTGTTGTTGTTGCACCCGGGCTTGGGCGACGAGAAGCAATCACCGCAGCCGGTGGCTTTGGCGAGGGAGCATTGGGCGGAGCGGCAGCGAGCTGGGCCGTACGTAGAGGACACGTAGTTTCGGTCGCAGTCGACCCACAAGAACTGGCCACCTAGGTCGAGGACGAGGTTTAAGGGAACGAGAGGGGTTCTTTGGGAAATGCGGGTGGTGTATTGGAGGGTAGAAGCGTCTTTTGAGACTGGGACAACGAGGGCTTTGGGCCTGAAAGATTGTTGAGCCCATATGGGAGATGCGAAGAGATAGAGAAGCGTGGAGAAAAGGAGATAAAATTGAATAGAGAAAGAGGAAGCCATGGCCGAGCTTTGAAATTTTGGATAATGCAAGCTCTCTATTTATAGTAGTTTCGGTGGCGTATGCATGGTATTTAGCTGGTAACAAAAAAAATAATTTCAAAAATTAAAAATTGTTGATATATTTATTTATTACTAGTGTGAAATTTGGACTTGTCATTCAAATTTGAAAATGCGGATATTGTTTAGCACCGCCATGGTCGATGTCAAAAGATGCCGCTGGTTTCCTCTTTGTCTGCTGACACGTAAAAGAAAATGTCATTTTTACTAAATTTTCTTTAATTTGTGTATATTTGTTTGTATATTTAAAGGTGGACACGTAGACCCCAATCGCTTAATCACTTCATAAATATCAAATAATTTAATTATCAAATAGTGTTTATAGAGATCAAAATTTATTCTTTTAAGTCGGAATAATTTAGTTAATTTTAACGTTAATTTATAGATAATTAATTTTAAATTTGAATATTATTAATATATTGTATGAAAAAATTCTAAAAATTTTTCTCCTTCCTTATAATTAAAAAAAAAAATCATTTCATAACCATTATATTTCTCAGTTTTCAATTTTTATTTTATATTCATGATATACGGAAATAAAGAAAATACATACGAGAAAGGATGGAGAAGAAATGTTGAAACTATAAATAAAAAAACATAACCTAATTTTTTTTTGTGTATTTCACTTTTTAATCATTTTTTTATAATCATGTTTTGTTCTTTATTTCTTCATCTCTATCCCATATGCCATATATTTTTCACTTTTCATAAAAAAAAAAAATCGATGCCTACAAAATTCAAATTATATTATTTTATGTGTTATTTTTTTTCTAAATTTCTTCGACAAATATCAAGGCTGATCACAAGAGATATTTACTCATATTTATCGCCAATCTATTGTAGTATAATATAATTTATTTAATTTTGTATTTTTGTTCTATCGATGAAATTTCGTATCGTGTCCAAAAAAGAAAACTGAAAATAAAACAAAATGATTATCAAGTTAGCCTCAAATAATCGAACAATTTACGTCAATAAACTATTAAACAGTTTGTTTTTGTCTTGGTGTCAACTTTCAAGTTTGCTTGCTGGAATTGGGAAAGAAATATTCTTCGTAATCTAAAGGCGTTCACTAATTATTGAGGAATTCTTATCTTGTACGCTTAATTTGTTCAAATGATAATCAAATGCGGCTACAAATAATTAATTGACTGATTAAATAATTAGGGATAATCAATTGCAATAAATCTTATTAGTATAAAATTATTATAAAGTCGAAGCATATCTTTGTGCTGACTGGTGATGCATAGAAGAGAAACCTTCTGGATGTTGTGAGGTGTAAGGACCACATCCTTGACCTTCAACCTCACAGCTTAATTACATCATCATCCATTAGAGCCTTAGGAGGTAAATATGGACATTTCTTTTTTAGCTATGCACAAAATTATTAATTAATTTTTGATAAAATTATATTTCACTTTAGAATATGACAATTTTTTATTTTAATATCCTTCAACTATTTTAGTTATGTATGTTTATTGTTATCTTGTACAATATATAATTAAGATACTAGTCTCTTATTTTATAATTAAACCTAATTAAAACACTTTCATAATTAATTTTATATATTATAATTAATTTTTTTAAACCGCAAATAAAATCTGTATTATTTGGAATTTAACAGCAGAGTATAAAAAGTTTTAGAGTGAGGGAAGAGGGGAAAAAGGGCGAATTGGGAGGGAGTTTAATTAGGTAGGGTTGGTGGTGCTTATGACTTAGAATTTAGGATTTAATTCTTAAATTTTGGCTTAAAAATCGAATAATTAAATCTTAAATCATAAGTGATTAATCTAATATTTTAATATTAGATAATAAATATTTTTCAAATTTGAATTTTAATAATATTTTTGAAGACTTTTTGCTCTTACTTATTTTGTTTTAAAGTTGAATTATCTTTATATTACTCCTTAAAATGGACAAACAAAAAAATTTATAAGTAGAAGTAATGTTTTCATAAAATAGAAAGAAAAAAACTATTAAATAGGGACTAAAAACTTTACATGGGTTCTAAGTAATTATTATGGTGGCAAAGTTTAAAAAATATAATTAGTGAAGTTTTGAATAAATATTAATGTTACTAATGACTAATCAATTGATAACCTTTGGTTACTAACTACAATCTTCATCATAATCTTGACCAGCGTAATCATAATCCAAAATTGACATTGTTCCCGTCGTCTCATCCTCGTGTTCGTTCTCCGCACCCATGACATCATTTCCATATGCATCATCATCCTCGTATTTCTTCTTGTGTGCATCAGATTCAACCTCGGAGTCGTCCAGATTTGAATCAATTCTTCTTTTCTTTGGAGATCCCTGTTAGGACGTGAAACACCATACGTTTATATAGTCTCTACGTACATTATATTCAGACATATATTAATAAATTACCCTAAAATACAAGGCTAAGAGTGAAAGGAGAGGCACATGCACGTACAGATATTTCGAACAAGTCATCCTGCAGAGATCCAAAGTTGATTTTCGAGCTGACTCCCTGAAATATTTCCCACCAAATGAGCTCTCGATCAGAGTCAGAAAATTGATCTAGGCGTGGATATAATCACACATGACTTCAAAATTCAAGTGGGTTTTGAGGTTCTTCATTAGGGCATCTTTATATTGCTATTATTGCATGGCTTTGCTTCCATTATTATATGAAAGAAGAACCAGAATTTGGAACCAGTTTGATTGTGCATGTCCTCAATGTTTAATAACAGTAATAATCAATACCTTCTTAGTCAAAAATTGCTTGGCAGCTTCTGCAGCAGTTTGAGCTGAAGCAGAGTTATTGAACTCGGCTTCTCAAGCTAGTTTCCTTTCCTGAAAATTAAAAGTAAAAAAAAATACAGGGTTATAGATCTGGAACAATTTACATCGACTCGCATTCATAAATTACGAAACGGAGATAAGTTTTTGCTCGGCCAAACTATCAGATCTTAAACACAGGTTATGTCCCACTCATGAAGCCTGAGCTTCTCTATCTAAAATCACATAGAGTGGACCCAGTGGCAGTAAAGTGCACCAATGAGCTGTTCAAGAACAGAAACATTTCCGAAATGCTAAAAGAACATCATGGAAAGATCAAAACAAAATGAGCCTTAGGTTGTTCTCCGGTTCTTGCTTGAACTAAAACATTATTTCATTATTCAAAATTGAGCAAAACAAGCGCGAATACTCACATCGAAGATGTCTTAGAAACCATCAAAAATTGCATATATAGAAAAGAAGGAATAAAAGTAAAAGGATGCACCTTTCTTATCTTTGCCGCAGCAGCATCGTCTGAACCGTTGGTTTTCTTAGCCTTCGCTGCTGGCTCCTGTGGAAATTCACCGGGAAACTGAGTTCTAGAACTATGTACGTACATGGGTTAATTCCATGACTAAAATCGAGATGTAAACACAGAATAATTGTTGTACCTCCCCTCCGTTCAATTCTTCCCATATTATTGTTTGTTACGCGCGTTGCTCCTCTTCATCTAGAAGGTAGCCATCAACCTGCGCAAGACCTCAAATATCTAGTGATTCAAAAACTATAAAACAATGCACCAAAGTTACTGACATAAAGAACTTAGGCGCATTAACACAGTTCAGGAAAACAAAATTCCAAATACACAGTAATGAAATATGACCGAACACTAAGTGCTCACATGGTGGCTACTTTAGTACAAATAAGTAGAAACCAAGGCCATTTAGATATTTCAATCATTCATGATCAGTAACACACTCTTTGATATGAGCATCAAGGTAGGGTAAGAAAAGAAGTTGAGCTTGGCTCTTCATATTTAATTGTTTTTAACCATAATATTCAGTGTTGGTTAATATTTTCAAATGCATACAAACATACAAACCAAAAAAAACCACCTAGATGAATATGCAGAAAAGATACTGTGGAACCCAAAATCATCCGAAAATTATGGAGCCACCACGCGTCCCGTAATTCCCAAAAATGACCAAATTGCCCTTGGCAAATAACGCTGATCATTTGAAAAACACCCGCACATTAAATAATCTATTTACCAGTTAAATACGTTATTTGATCGGGTTAAAACCTCCGTAATATTGATATTCTCCCCGAGAGTTAATTATCGTTATTCTTAATAATGAATAATTAATATTAATATTAAAATACAACAAATATCATTACTATCATAATGAGCCATCATTACAATTATTAAATAATATATTTAATAATAATATATTATTTACTAATTAAATATTCAACCGACCAATCAGAACGCTCCAAGGCTCCCAAGATTTTCCTATAAATAGGAAGGCACATTTCATTTCCAAGGGACGTTGATTCTTCGTTTCGAAGTATATCCCTTTCCTCTCTCGAAGCTAACTTAGGCATCGGAGTGTTCTTGGTCAAACAACCCCCCCGGGTAAATCGATCGAGGCAACGATAGCTAATTGTTTGCTGTTTGCAGGAATTGTGAGGACTTTTCGCGACGGGTTCAATATTTGATTCAACAATTGGTGCTTTCATTGAGAGCTATTGAGTTATACTCAGAAGAAGCTCTCTCATTTGTTCATCGTTCATCTTTCTTCGTTCGTCGTTCATCGACATTGTTCGAAGATTTTGAACGTTGTTCATCACTCATCAAGAATTTGTTCATCGTTCATCTTTCTTCGTTCGTCGTTCATCGACATTGTTCGAAGATTTTGAACGTTGTTCATCACTCATCGGGAATTCTTTCATCGTTCATCTTTCTTCATTCGTCGTTCATCGACATTGTTCGAAGATTTTTGAACGTTTGTTCATCGTTCATCTCCCTTCGTTCGTCGACATTGTTCGAAGATTCTGAACGTTGTTCAAATTATCCATCAAACAGCTTTCCAACTCAACATTCTTCGAATCAGCATGGCTAAGGTTCGTCGATCCGTTCAGTCAGCCGGAGAAGGTGTTTCTGCCTCAACGGCCCAGACGAGGAATGAGGCTCACATAGAAACTCCGGAGAAGCGCCCAACTCAACCCAGGCGTGTGTCCATAGAATCACCCATGGAGACACTTGGAGGGAGGCCAACCTTCAGTTTTGGAGCGTTCCCCTCTCCAGCTAACCAAGTACCCGCGCTAGGGGAAGGAACTTCGGCTTTGCAACAAGCAAACGAGAGGTTGATGGGAAATACATCACGACATGATCAACCCACAACAAACATGGTCCTAAGGGACTTTCTGGACGGGTGCCATGACATCTCAGGGAGAAGTCGTCACCAACCTCCCCAGGACAACTTGGCGCGACAAGTTGAAGGGTTAAGCAAACAAGTTCAACTTCAGTCAGAGCTCTTACAGCAACTCCTAGCAGAGAGACCAGTCCAAGAGCAGGACAGACATTCCACGTCACGTGGAAAACAGGAGCATGCTCAAAGGCGTCCTGGGAAAGAACCAGTCCACTGCCGAACAATGTCACGAGATGTAACGACCCGTCCCAAATTCCAGGATTAGATTAAGGAGTAATCACGATTAGTGAGGCTAATCCGTGATTAGTTGGGCGAAATCGGACGAACGGCGCGAAATGACCGTTTTGCCCCTGATGGTGGCAAAACGTTGACTTTTTAATCGGGCAGTCAAATGGACTTTGACCGATGACCGTGACGTAGTTCGTGACGTCACGAGTTCATAGACAGGTGGCACGTTCAATTCCGACGTTCGAGGAAGAAGTTATGACGTTCGGAAGTTTAGGGGCATTTTGGTAATTTGGGTGAATAGGGGGTCAAAAGTTGACTTTTTGACCGGGAGGTCCGATGGCCGAGAGCCGAAGACCGTTACGTAGATAAAGACGATACGAATCCATAGACAGGCGGCACACTGAAATCGGAATTCGAACGGGAGAGTTATAGGTCACGGAAGTTCGATTTCACTATGCACGAACTTCGAGACGGGGACGATTCGGCGAAATCTGATTTGGGCAGATATTTTGGTGGGTCCCATGGATGAGTGACAAGTGTCACTCATCCTATTGACTAAATCCCCCAAAATGTGGATCTAAGTAATTAAATAATAATATTTTAATTATTTTATAATAAATCCTAACAACCTTAAATCTTAACGATCCATTCTATTTTAATCATTCAATCCTCACCCTCCATTTCCCATTCTCTCATCAGCCATCAAACTTCATCACTTCATCATTTTCATTTCTTTGTTTTTCCTCACATAACCCGAACCCCCCATCCATATTTTTCTTCATTTTCTTCTTTGTTCTTCGAACAAGCACACCACACACATACCACCACACCTCACCATTTATCTTGTGGCTGACTTGGAGGGATGACGGTGATGATGAGGAGGACATGACGGCCGGCCATGGTGGCTCACGGTGGTGGCCACGGTGGAGAGAAACCGTGAGGTAAGAAATTGCCCAAAAATTCAAATTTCGATTTTATTAGTTTTTGTTCGATTATAAGGATTAGGAATGGTTTCTGGGGACCCTAGGAGTAGAATGGGATTAGTTTTGGGGCTTGGGATGGCCGGAAATGGCCATGAACGGCCGGAGAAAATCCGGCCACCATTGATGGAGGATGGAAGCTCGGTTTCGGGTGGTTTTCTTAGTTTTAGGGATTGGGTTAGTTAGGAAATGAAGAAATAGGAATTTAGGAATTAAAATGGGATGAAACGGACCCCGAATCAGTCCAGAAATCGGAGAAAACCCGAGATGAACAGTACTGCTACAGTAAACTGGTTCAGTTCTCCGAGGTTGATGCCGATGTACAGTGTTTTCGATTTTCTAGGGCTTGTGAGGGCCCGTGGGCCATAATTTGGGAAAGTGTTCAACACGGGAAATCTTCTATTCGATGTAACGAAGATTTTGGGACTGGTCTCGTGTCAATCGGACATCGTTTCGATAGTTTTCGGGGTGTCGGAAGGTTTAGGGTCGGTTTAAAAATAGTTAAAAGTTCGGGAAAATTTCGGGGCTTTGGTAGGAGGTTAATTAAGTAGTTAGTAACCTTCTATTAAAATTTGGACAGGTTTGGGAGTCCCGGTGATGGTGATCGGCTCGGGGAGCCGAATGGCACGCAAATCGAGGCGGCAGCTCGGACGGTCTGTGAGTGGACCTTGTTTTCTAAATTGGTGCATGCATAAATGTTTATTATATGTTTTATTACTTGTTTGATGATGCCATGGGTGCATTTGTATGTGGTTACGTATAAGCACGTATTTCGAGGTTTCAGCCTTATACGGTGCTTATACGGGTCTGTATTTCTTTATTGATTTAAATGAACTGAATTTGGATTTCAAAATGATAAACTCGGGTATGAGACCCATTTGGTTTTGTCTCGGGCATATGACCTCAGATTCCGGGCACGGTGCCCAGTTGGTGTCCTATGTTCGGGTACGAGACCCAGTCACTTTACGGTTTTGATTTCAGGTCAGGGAACCTTAAATGGATTTCCCGGTTCATGACGGTTTATGGGAACCGGCATGAACTCTTAATATGGTATCATGGTTCATGACGGTTTATGGGAACCGGCATGAACTCTTGTTGGTTATTACGGTACATGACGGTTTATGGGAACCGGCATGTTACCTGATTATGGGTATTATGGATTCATGACGGTTCAGGGGAACCGGTCATGAATGTTTATGTTATGTATATATATGTTCGTCTACCTTCCTTTACATGTTCTACTATCTCCTCCGGGGAGGGTCGTTGGCCTGGGTGGACCCCGGAGTAGTCACGGAGCACCGACTGAGTGGAGTCACCCCCCAGTTGGGTTCCTTACTCTCAGGAAGGCTATGGTTACTATTACCTCGGGTAGGGTCAGTGGTCTGCGGACATTGACCTTGACTTTGAGATGACTCGGATTGAGACCCGGGTAGCGCGCGCGTAGCTTTGGATACCGTGACAGGATTGGTTGTGTGACTTATATATATGTATGTGATGGATATATGATATATGATATGTGGTGTGTACAGGTGTGCACAGGATTTGGGCAGTGGCCCGTATGGTCGTTTTCATTGTGGTCCTTTCGACCTTGGTTTATATCTGCTTTGGGCTTAGTCCCACATATGGTTTGTTTTGGATAAATGGTTTTCGAATGCATGCATGCTTTTTAGTGGAGGGTACAAATGTCTTCCTTATTAAATGATTTTATAAACTCTTTGTTTTGTCCACTCACAGTTTTTAATGTTTTGACTGCCCTTCAGGTTGACATCGGATGTGGACTGTAGCAGAGACCGAGATATCACATGCCTCCTCCGGATCCTGGCGTACTCTGATAGCCCGGGAGGGCAAAGGTCGAAATTATCCCTTGTCTGACACTCCGTGTCAGACGGGAGCAGGGTCATCCCGCACTAATCCCGGGGGGATTGGGATGGGTCCTGTCAACGTGGTATCAGAGCGGGGTTGTCTCTATTCGAGCAACCGTGTAGCTCTTGGAGTATGTACGCAGGTCGAGGATGTGATATCTCAAGGGGCTGCAGTTCGTGGTCAACCTGATTGTCGGGGTGCCGGTACGATAGTTAGTAGGATTGGCATGCCTTGGTTCGGCACTCGATGCCGGGGTTGCCATGGTTCTGTCAGGGTTGGCAGTGTGGAACCCTACGGAAGGCTTAACGTAGTATTACGTTAGAGTTTTGGATCGTGAGACGGTTGGTTGGGATCGTCTTCACGATGTCGTAGGATCGATTCCGACGACTGGTTAGGAGTTGTGCCCATTAGATGGTCAGATTATGTTGAGTTAAATGGATTTACTGCAGTTGGCAGTTAGCAACCGGATTCGAGGAATCCGAGTTGGATTGTTGGTAGGATTGGATTGACGTCTTTACGATGTCGGACCGCAGGGTCGGTCAGATTGTTGATTTTACTGCTTTTCGCAGTTGGGTTCAGAGTGACCCTAGGGCTTGATTGTGGAACCCTACCTTATGTGTATGGTTCGGAAATGTGAGTTGACTGGTGGTTTGACTTGGACGACTATTCAGATTTGGATTCGGTAGTCGGTCTAGTCATGTCAGCTTGTGTTGGGACTGCACTTCGCAGTCAGGGTTGTACGTATCGGTTAGACCGAGTTGGTTGTCGTGCTACTTCAGTTGTGGGTTGGTGCAACTAAGGTCGTGGATGACCTGGTAGACGACAATGGTTTAGTCAAGTTACGACAGGATAGAGATTGTTGGACAAGTTACTGATAGGTCCTCAAATAAGCATTATTTTATATTATTTTATACCCTTTATACTTGACTTTTAATATTAAAATATTAAATAAATAGATAAATTAATTTATTTTGTGTTATTTTTATTTAAATAAATAAAGTTTGTAATTTGGAGTATTTTGGCGAAAGAATCGTCTCGATCGGAATTATAACGAATATATTATGGACGAATTTCGGTGAAATATTTCTAAATTAATTAAATTAATTAATTTGTGCAGCCCAAACCCAAATAAATGCAGCCCAGCCCAACAGAAAAAAAGAAAAAGAAAAAAGAAGTCCTGAGCCCAAATCCATTTCTTTCTCCAGGTCCAGCCCGTGCAGCCCAAGGAACGGCCCAGCCCAATCACGTCAGTCCGCGCGGCCCAGTTCTCCAGCCCATGCGAAGCCCAGCGCGTCAGCCCGCGTCCCAGCAGCCCAGATTCGATTCGGCGTGCGCCTGCCGAACCAAAGCCCCACTCTTCAGCGCGCGCCAGCCGAATTTCTTCCCCTCCATTCAGCATCCTCCAGCCGAAATTACATTCCTCTTTTCAGCAGCTCTCTGCTGAATTCTTTTCCAGCAGCTTCCACCCAATTTCCACCCAACTTCCACCCAAATTCATTCCACTTTCCAACCCAATTTTGCAACTTTACAACTCAAACCACTTCTAAACATCATCACAAATCTTTACTACTCATCATTCCACTATTCCACATTTTTTATTGTATTTTTATATTATTTTTGATAACTTTTTCCACCTATAAATAGGACTTCAATTCTTATATTTTGGGAGTCCCCAATTAGTTTCATTCTTCCATTTCTTTCTTAGTTCTTAGTTCTTAGTTCTTAGTTAGTTCTTTTGTTTCTCTCTTTTGAGCGACATTTTTGGGGACCATTTTTACTTCTTGTAGATTTTCTTATTAATTAGTTTTCTTTTAATTCTTGTCCGTAATTTATGTTATTTTTATGTTATTTTCATTTCTTCTTTACTATTGTTCTTGGTATTTTATTTCTAACATTTGTAAGTAAGAATGCAATCTCCATGTGTTTTACTTTTTGAATTTCTTTTACTTCATATGTTTTAGTGCTTAAACTTCAATTTGATGTTAAGTGTTTTATCCGCTGTCGGTGCACTTAGAGTAGAATTGAAGAGATTAAATGTTGATCGCTGTCGGCGCATTTAATTATAAACTTAAGGTAAATCATGTTGTAAATGTTTGAAGCATATTGATGTTTGACACACATTAATGGTTGATGCATTTATAATATTGAAAGATATATGTAAGTATTTGAGATGATGAAGGTAAGATTTCGTGATTGGTTTATTATGAGCAAAATGTTAGAAAGAAGTCTATTTTTAGGAGTAGTTTAAATAATGTGATTGTTAATTCGAAATTACTTACGTAAAAGTGTGGGTTTTGTCTATGAAACTACTCTATGGTTTGTAAATTCCAATTAGCATGAGCATTTGCATTTTAATTTTTAATTAGTGTTTTAATTTAGTTATAAATCTTTTCAAAACCCCTCTTTTATTCTTTATTCTTTAATTCTTTTAATTCTTTTATTCTTTGATCCCTTTTTATTCTTTATTCTTTTATTCTTTTATTCTTTTATTTGTAATGACCCGTCCCGAATATCGGGATTGAATATTAATTAATTACGAATTAGAATGACTAATCGGGGATTCGTTGAGTGAAATCGGACGAAACGTGCAAAATGACCGTTTTGCCCCTGGCGTGGGCAAAATGTTGACTTTTAGTTCGGGCGGTTAAATGGACTTTGGCCGATGACTGTGACGTAGTTCGGGACGTCACGAGTTCATAGACAGGTGGCATGTTCAATTCCGACATTCGTAGAGAAAGTTATGATGTTCGGAAGTTGAGGGGTATATTGGTAATTTGGCATAGTAGGGGCCAAATGTTGACTTTTTGGCCGGGAAGTCCAACGGACGAGGGCCAAGAACCGTTACGTAGGTCTCGTCGATACGAATCCAACGACAGGCGGCATGCCGAAATCGGAGATTCGACGACGAAGTTATGGTCACGGAATCGGGCTCGATTAACCGAACGAACCGGGAATAAAATAATATTTTAATAATGAACAGTACCCGGTGACTGAGCACACTTGGATGAGTGACAAGTGTCACTCATCCCTTAAAATCAGGCACAAAACATGGATCCATGATTTTGGGGGAGACCTAATTATTATGTTTTATTATATTAAATTAATTAATTAATCCTAATTTCCATTAATCTCCCATATTTTCTTCAACCGTGTACAACCCACAAATCAGTTTTCTCCCAACCTCCAATTCTCTTCCATTTCTGAACCAAAGTGTGAGCATTTGAGAGTGAATTGAACTGGGAAAAACGAGGGATTAATTGAGAGCTGAGGACTGGGATTTCGGGTTTTAGAAAATTTGGAGGAAAAATCAAATTGGTCGAATTGAGCTGTGATGATCGAATTGGACTTTGGAAATAGCTTCCTGAGGTTGAGACGAGTTGTTTCAAATCAAAAACGAGAGGAATTCATGCCCAATTGGCTCTGAACGGGTTTGGTAACAGTGGGAGATATCGAGCTTGAGTCGTGATCAATGCGTGATCAAACGACGAAATTGAGGTGGGGAAACAATTCCTCATGGTCCATTGATACTTCTGGGTTCGTCAATTGGGAGGAATCAGTGGCCAAGGTGGAAACTCCATGGTTGCACACTGTTCGGATGTTCGAGTTTGAGTCGTGAAGATTGAGCAATGATTTGATCCAATTGAGTTGGGGGAAAGGTTTACCTGTGATCAATGAAGCTTCCTGATGAATCAATTTGGGGAAATCTTGTGGAATTGAGGTAATTCGACTGATGAACAGTGGCCGGAGGTCCTTCGATTGTTCATCCTTGATCGTGAGGATTGAGGTAATGTTTCAAGTAATTAAGGTTACAGAACCCTAATTGAACTTATAACGAAACTAACTGGATGCTCAATTGATGAAAACAGTGTGGAATTGACTGAAAACCAGCCGGGTCTGATCGCGGGTTGAACGACCCGTTTACCAGACAAACGGGCTTGAACGACGACACTGTAGCTGGCGCGTGGGTTTCACGCGCAGCCACTCACGGCGGCGCGTGAGGGCGCGTCCGGCCTAGTCTCAAGGTGAGGTCAACATGACTTTTGATCCTCTCAGTGTAACGAACATTTTGACGTTGATTTCGGTGAAATCGGATATTGTTTCGATAATGTTCCGCGTATCCGAAGTTTTGTTTTACGAGTTAAATACGTATTTAAATTCCGGAAAAATTGGGGAAAATTATATGATGTATTTTGAGGTGTTAGTAACCCTCTATAATGATTTTGGGCAGGAGTTGTGATTTCCAGATTTTACGGAAAAACGTGCAGCTCGGAAACGAACCGTTTTGAACGGTGTGTGTGAGTGGACTTTTGGTTTTTAACTGTGATGCATGCATATATGGTTTAAAATGCTTATTTATATGATTTTCTATGATTGATGCTTTGATTCGGTGATTTCTCGATTTTCTCGGTTTTATGATTATTATATTATTATATTCTGGCACGCTTTTCGAGAAATCATGAAATTGGTTAAAAATGATATTGTGGGCGTGAGGACCCAAGTAAATAATGATTTTGACTCAGATTTGGAGTTACATGTGAATTTGATGATTTTTGGTATTTTCGTGATTATTTTAATCAGTCTTTCGGGCACGTTTTACGAGGAACGTGCAAATGATGTTTTGGGCTAGGCCCGGATTGAAAATGATATTTGGACTCGGATTATGAGTCAATGATTGATTTTATGGATTTACGTGATCGTGGCAACTCGGGTTTACGGTTGCACGGATTTACGTGAAATTGATATTTTGGGGTTGGGACCCAATGGAATTGTGTTTCTGATTGGATTTGCATTTTTCATGTGATTATATGATGATATTGATGATTTCGGATTTATAAAGTAAATCGGGACTTTGGTTAACTTGGGGCTGAGACCCTGTATTGATATATGATTTGGTTTTCAATGCAACTGTATTTCACTGGTTTTAGTGATGGTGATATGTTGCGGATATTTAGGGCTTTCGGGAGAAAATATGTTTTTCCCCGGAGTGCACCCTGGAGATAACGCTCGCCTTCGGGATGGAAGTGTTTACCCCGAAGAGGTCACGTAGCACGATCTTTGTCTTGCAGCCCAGGGGAGGCTTGACTCAGATCAGATGTGCTGGATTATATGGATCGGTAAGTGATGTGTTCACGAGATCCGGATCGTCGGCTGGTGAGGTTTTTCCCAGCGACGGATTGCTGACTGATGATGTGTTCACAGCAGCGGATGCTCGGATTTTGAGCGGTCCTTGAGCCTATTGATATGCACGCGTTGCAGGGATAAACGTGACTCTAAGCAACAGGATATGGAAATAAGTCCCGTGGTTTATGGAAAATGATTTTGAGGAAACCGTGGTTTAGCGGTTAAAATGATTTAAAGAAATTGTGAACTTTTGAGATGTTAAACTGATTTGGTGAACATGAGTTTTTGTGGACCATGGGAAAATATGTTTTGATTTTATCGGTCCACTGTTCATACTTGAATGATTTCATACTATTACTCATGTTTTACGATATGCATGCAAGTTTGTGAAAACTGGAGGGTAAGAATGTATTTTGGTAAATGTTTTTATAAGAGGTCATTTTTGTCCACTCACACCTTTTCTGTTTTGTTAACCCTTCAGGTCGTGGCGCGTTGATCGAGGCTATTCTAGAGGTGGAGGTATGTACGGGCACAGGCGCAAAAATTCCCTTGTCTGGCAGGTATTGAAGGGTAGTTTCGGACTTTCTGTTGACTTGTCAGACGGGAGCAGGACCGGGTACGGTTTTTGACGTCCAGTTGGGACGGGTCCTGTCAAATTGGTATCAGAGCACTAGGTTGCTGATGTTGTTGCCATGCCATACCTCCGGAATGTGAGCCTCGTGCGCGACCTGGTAGTGAGATGGGTATATTAGGGTATTTGAGACCTTGTGATGAATCTCGGAATGTAATTGACCTTGGTTTGTGAGTCAGATATTAATTTGTGTAGCTACGGCTTACTAATTGTCGAATCGGTATTCTTGTGGGTCCTAGGATTTGCTGGATCCAGAGGCTTGGAAGGTAGCACAATTGGGTAGGTTGGACCCAGGATGAGATTATTCTCAGTAATTCCTTGTGCGAAATGTGAGTTCCCAACGTCTAGAGTGTGTTGGGGGTATTCCTAGGTTGGGAATGTGGTATTGATGTGGTTCACCGGCGGTAATTTGCTGGGTGACCGGGTATGCCAGGGATGGCGTGGATGATTGGGGCAAGAATTCAGTTAGGACTCGAGATGAGTCATGGTAATATCTTAAGTCTCAGGAGCTGTCGGGTTTTGAGGGACCCTAGGTAGTAATCGCGGAACCTAAGGTGGGATGTTCGGTTCGGAAATGTGTGCTGGCGGGTGGTTTGACTCTTAATGACTTTTCGAAGTCGAGACCGAGTGACGATTGTGTCAGGTCTAGTCATGTCAGCTTTAGTGGTGGAACTGCAATCCACAGTCGGGGTTGGTACTTGTCGAAGGAATCCCAGAGTGGGGATACAGGGTAGTCGTACGAGTACTTGATTCCATTGGATGTGGAGTCTCGATAGTGATGTCTGATGGTTGGGTCTGCACAAGTCTGTGGCAGGCACTCATACCGAGGGTGGTTGTTGAGAATCGGGGGGGACGTCAGGGGACGTTTCTTTTTCTCACATGAGTTGTCAGGGTGACTGTACCCAGAGTTGTTAGGTGCGAAGGAGGCAGAGTTTCTCCTATTCGAGCAGAGGTACGGGGTCGTCGCTTGTTATGAGCGGAGATCCAGGGTTGTCAGTTTTGCACACGGTGTGCTCATACTGATACTGTTGTCTGTGTACTGGTGTGGGTGCCGGTGTGGTGCTGACGATGGGTCACGAGTCGGGTTGTGACTTCGTCGAGTTGGGTATGTGTCAGTAACCAGTCCAAAGGGGACACGTGGTTGGTGTCCGAGTCCGATGGTTCCAACGTGGTTGGACCTACGGAATCATGAGAAGTTGTGTTTGAAGAGGATTGCGGGTTTTCCGCATGGGGATTAGGTATTCTGAAGTCATCAGGGGTGATTTCTTATTTTCTGTTGGGTGGCAGACAATGTTGGGTTACCTGGCGTGGGGAGTGCAGTGAGTTTTGTTTGCATCCACGTAGGATGAATATTGGTGTCATTGTTTTGGATCATCCTTGGTTTTCCCTAGGTGGGATGGCAAGGATAGATACGAGGTAATCAGTAAGGGTGTAAGACCCTGTGGTTCCTAGTTGTTGACTGTGTGGATCCTAGGTGGATCGGGTTTGTGATGTCGTGGACGTTGGGCATTGTGACGATCTAGGATCGTGATGTTCACGGTCGGCTGACGTCGTAATGGATCTGGGTCGTGATTTCGATGGTCCAGATTGGGTGAGAGTTTATCACTCTTACGTCGGTATGTGAGTCATAAATGACGGGACTGAACTTCTTTTCGAAGTGGAGCCCCTTATGGTATGTTACTCGAGCGAGTAGGTTTTCGACGGGGTCGAAATTGGTCAGCCTTAGAGTTGTGACGGATGGGATTGGCTTCCTTATGAAGTCCATCAGATGTAATGTGTTACTCGCTTGAACTGATAACCGATAGGATCAGTTTTGGTGTGTCCGAGTGGACGTGAACCAGATTTCGGGTTTTGGAATCGAATTTCTGGGTGACGATCCAGGATTCGATTCAGGAACTTGAAAGTGGAATACTGGATTTGGATGCGGAATGATTATTCCAAATGCTAGCTTACGGAATAATGATTTCGGATTCGGATTTGGACATGAATTAAAAACTGTGATGTATGGATTTGGATTCGGGATTTCTTACGAAATTGCGGATTCGGATTTGGTATTGAAACTAGCTGATTGGTGGAGTTTCGATTTGTCTCTTGCTGGTTTGGGCAAATGGACTCCATTATTGGAACGTGTTTGGCTATGACCTAGGTGGTTGTAGTCTGGTCAAGGGATAGATGTACGTACCTTATACGTGGTTTGGGGTACGATATTTTGCAGATTTGTGGTGGCCGGGGTTGATGTGAATCCCGGGAGAACTAGGCGTTCTTCCCTGTGGACACGTTGATGTGTCATTTTGAGTGTTGTCATTTGGCGAGGTGTTTTTGGGTAGCATAGGACAAGGATTGTCGATGTTTGCAAAAACCCTCAGGCTTTTTACTTTTGCCTTACCTGGTTTGGGATCGACCATATAGGTCTATGGGTCGAGTACTGGGGTCCAGCTGTAGGATCATGCTTGGTGTACGATGTACGGTATCGTATGGACGAGGGTACTTGATACCTAGTGACGGTACATGGGATGTACCAGTGTTGTGTCGATAAACGTGTTGGTGTTTGGCTTAGTTCCAATACCATTGGTTTTGGTTGTAAATGTGAACTGGACATTGAACACGATGCACTGGGCAGAATGATTCTGATGATTACAGTGATTGTTTGAGCAGGTGCTCTTAGCCAAGGTTGGCTAGTAAAACTCTAGTGTTGAGTTGTGTGATTACTGCTAGGCTTGTGTTCAACGTGTTCCAGATGCACCGTCTGATTGAGTGTGATGACGGTATGCGTATACTCAGGATGAGTGAGTTGGTGGTTGGTGTGACCGCAAGTTGCTTTGCGGCGAGATGTTACCTTTTCGTGACCTTACCAGCATCTGGGATCGCTGAGGGGGTGACAATTGTGGTAACTACTGTAGGTATTTGTCGCAGGATTGAGTTTGCCCTGCGAGGGGAGATCATGTTGATGATCATATGCTACATTGACGGACGTTGTAGTATGATGTGTTGTCACTGATTTAGTACTGATTGGCGCTTTACTAGGGTGATAAAGCTTGGTAGTGACAGTTTGGCTTGTGGTGTCGGCTTGGACTAACTAGTGAGTTTTGGTGACTCTCTATGAGAGCGAAGGTCAGGGCACATTAGTGATTACGTGGGGCCGTCAAGCTGAAAGAGTCAGCTTAATGGTGACATTGCCAATTTCTGGTAATCAATTTCATTCGAGGTAGTCAAGTGTAGTCAGTACGACGTGCATCTGTGATGTGATGTCTGTGTGCAGACGAGTTCTGTGTTGGCTAGTGGGTGTACAGGTGTATACGTGTTGTGTGGCCATTTGTTCTCCACGAGGTAGTTGTGGAATACGAGTAGTTGGAATTTCGGGGACGAAATTCTTTAAGGAGGGAAGGTTGTAATTACCCGTCCCGAATATCGGGATTGAATATTAATTAATTACGAATTAGAATGACTAATCGGGGATTCGTTGAGTGAAATCGGACGAAACGTGCAAAATGACCGTTTTGCCCCTGGCGTGGGCAAAATGTTGACTTTTAGTTCGGGCGGTCAAATGGACTTTGGCCGATGACTGTGACGTAGTTCGGGACGTCACGAGTTCATAGACAGGTGGCACGTTCAATTCCGACATTCGTAGAGAAAGTTATGATGTTCGGAAGTTGAGGGGTATATTGGTAATTTGGCATAGTAGGGGCCAAATGTTGACTTTTTGGCCGGGAAGTCCAACGGACGAGGGCCAAGGACCGTTACGTAGGTCTCGTCGATACGAATCCAACGACAGGCGGCATGCCGAAATCGGAGATTCGACGACGAAGTTATGGTCACGGAATCGGGCTCGATTAACCGAACGAACCGGGAATAAAATAATATTTTAATAATGAACAGTACCCGGTGACTGAGCACACTTGGATGAGTGACAAGTGTCACTCATCCCTTAAAATCAGGCACAAAACATGGATCCATGATTTTGGGGGAGACCTAATTATTATGTTTTATTATATTAAATTAATTAATTAATCCTAATTTCCATTAATCTCCCATATTTTCTTCAACCGTGTACAACCCACAAATCAGTTTTCTCCCAACCTCCAATTCTCTTCCATTTCTGAACCAAAGTGTGAGCATTTGAGAGTGAATTGAACTGGGAAAAACGAGGGATTAATTGAGAGCTGAGGACTGGGATTTCGGGTTTTAGAAAATTTGGAGGAAAAATCAAATTGGTCGAATTGAGCTGTGATGATCGAATTGGACTTTGGAAATAGCTTCCTGAGGTTGAGACGAGTTGTTTCAAATCAAAAACGAGAGGAATTCATGCCCAATTGGCTCTGAACGGGTTTGGTAACAGTGGGAGATATCGAGCTTGAGTCGTGATCAATGCGTGATCAAACGACGAAATTGAGGTGGGGAAACAATTCCTCATGGTCCATTGATACTTCTGGGTTCGTCAATTGGGAGGAATCAGTGGCCAAGGTGGAAACTCCATGGTTGCACACTGTTCGGATGTTCGAGTTTGAGTCGTGAAGATTGAGCAATGATTTGATCCAATTGAGTTGGGGGAAAGGTTTACCTGTGATCAATGAAGCTTCCTGATGAATCAATTTGGGGAAATCTTGTGGAATTGAGGTAATTCGACTGATGAACAGTGGCCGGAGGTCCTTCGATTGTTCATCCTTGATCGTGAGGATTGAGGTAATGTTTCAAGTAATTAAGGTTACAGAACCCTAATTGAACTTATAACGAAACTAACTGGATGCTCAATTGATGAAAACAGTGTGGAATTGACTGAAAACCAGCCGGGTCTGATCGCGGGTTGAACGACCCGTTTACCAGACAAACGGGCTTGAACGACGACACTGTAGCTGGCGCGTGGGTTTCACGCGCAGCCACTCACGGCGGCGCGTGAGGGCGCGTCCGGCCTAGTCTCAAGGTGAGGTCAACATGACTTTTGATCCTCTCAGTGTAACGAACATTTTGACGTTGATTTCGGTGAAATCGGATATTGTTTCGATAATGTTCCGCGTATCCGAAGTTTTGTTTTACGAGTTAAATACGTATTTAAATTCCGGAAAAATTGGGGAAAATTATATGATGTATTTTGAGGTGTTAGTAACCCTCTATAATGATTTTGGGCAGGAGTTGTGATTTCCAGATTTTACGGAAAAACGTGCAGCTCGGAAACGAACCGTTTTGAACGGTGTGTGTGAGTGGACTTTTGGTTTTTAACTGTGATGCATGCATATATGGTTTAAAATGCTTATTTATATGATTTTCTATGATTGATGCTTTGATTCGGTGATTTCTCGATTTTCTCGGTTTTATGATTATTATATTATTATATTCTGGCACGCTTTTCGAGAAATCATGAAATTGGTTAAAAATGATATTGTGGGCGTGAGGACCCAAGTAAATAATGATTTTGACTCAGATTTGGAGTTACATGTGAATTTGATGATTTTTGGTATTTTCGTGATTATTTTAATCAGTCTTTCGGGCACGTTTTACGAGGAACGTGCAAATGATGTTTTGGGCTAGGCCCGGATTGAAAATGATATTTGGACTCGGATTATGAGTCAATGATTGATTTTATGGATTTACGTGATCGTGGCAACTCGGGTTTACGGTTGCACGGATTTACGTGAAATTGATATTTTGGGGTTGGGACCCAATGGAATTGTGTTTCTGATTGGATTTGCATTTTTCATGTGATTATATGATGATATTGATGATTTCGGATTTATAAAGTAAATCGGGACTTTGGTTAACTTGGGGCTGAGACCCTGTATTGATATATGATTTGGTTTTCAATGCAACTGTATTTCACTGGTTTTAGTGATGGTGATATGTTGCGGATATTTAGGGCTTTCGGGAGAAAATATGTTTTTCCCCGGAGTGCACCCTGGAGATAACGCTCGCCTTCGGGATGGAAGTGTTTACCCCGAAGAGGTCACGTAGCACGATCTTTGTCTTGCAGCCCAGGGGAGGCTTGACTCAGATCAGATGTGCTGGATTATATGGATCGGTAAGTGATGTGTTCACGAGATCCGGATCGTCGGCTGGTGAGGTTTTTCCCAGCGACGGATTGCTGACTGATGATGTGTTCACAGCAGCGGATGCTCGGATTTTGAGCGGTCCTTGAGCCTATTGATATGCACGCGTTGCAGGGATAAACGTGACTCTAAGCAACAGGATATGGAAATAAGTCCCGTGGTTTATGGAAAATGATTTTGAGGAAACCGTGGTTTAGCGGTTAAAATGATTTAAAGAAATTGTGAACTTTTGAGATGTTAAACTGATTTGGTGAACATGAGTTTTTGTGGACCATGGGAAAATATGTTTTGATTTTATCGGTCCACTGTTCATACTTGAATGATTTCATACTATTACTCATGTTTTACGATATGCATGCAAGTTTGTGAAAACTGGAGGGTAAGAATGTATTTTGGTAAATGTTTTTATAAGAGGTCATTTTTGTCCACTCACACCTTTTCTGTTTTGTTAACCCTTCAGGTCGTGGCGCGTTGATCGAGGCTATTCTAGAGGTGGAGGTATGTACGGGCACAGGCGCAAAAATTCCCTTGTCTGGCAGGTATTGAAGGGTAGTTTCGGACTTTCTGTTGACTTGTCAGACGGGAGCAGGACCGGGTACGGTTTTTGACGTCCAGTTGGGACGGGTCCTGTCATTATTCCTTTTATTTCTTTATTCTCTTATTCATCTATTCTTTAATTTATTAATTCTTTGATTATTTAATTCTTTAATTATTTGATTATTTAATTCTTTGATTATTTAATTATTTAATTCATTATTCATTTATTCATTACTCTTTCCCACTAACACATTATTAATGTTCCCTAATTTCCCCGGTTAAGAACGATCCCTATTTACCAATACTACATCTACACAAAAAGGGTTTAAATTGCACAACACTCAAATTGCGTGTTTAATTTAATGCGTAGTTTGGGCCTAGTCAGTTACCAGGGTTGGTACTTGTCGATGGAATCCCTGAGTGGGATACAGAGTAGTTGGTACGGGTGATTGATTCCGTTGGATACGGAGTCTGGATATAGCGATGTCTGGTAGTTAGGTCTGCACGAGTGCGGGGCAGGCGCTACTACCGAGAGTGGTTATAGTTACGATTGTTGGGGATCAGGGACGTTCGGGGAACGTTTTCCTTTTCTCGCAGGAGTTGTCAGGGTGACTGTACCCAGAGTTGACAGGTACGAGGGAGACAGAGTTTCTCCTATACGAGCAGAGGTACGCGATCGTCGCTTGGTATGAGCGGAGATCCAGGATGTCAGTGTTGCACACGGTGTGCTAGCGTCAGTACTGATGCTAGTGAGGATGCTTGTGTGCTGATGCTGACAGGTGGTAGTGATGGTGCTGGTACTCGTGCTAGTGCTAGTGCTAGTGCTGGTGTCGGTGCGGGTGATTGTGATGACGGTGAGTCACGAGTCGGGATGTGGCTCTGACGAGATGGGCATATGTTCGGTATCTCTGGTTCCAGAGTGGACCTCAGATAAGGTTAAAGTGGTTAAGGGACACGTGGTTGATGTCCGGGTATGTTGTTTCCAATCTGGTTGGAACTTCGAAATCGCGAGAGGTTGCGATTGAGGTGACGAGAGGAATGCGGGTTTTCCGCATTGGTATTGGGTATGTCGAAGTCGTTTGGGTGACTTTTCGGATTCTACCATGATTGATGATGGTAGATGACGTTGATGATATAGATGTTGTTGGTTGCCACTAATACACTGATTTGTGTATTGGTTGGTGGACCCGGGATTTGTTCTGGACCATCAGGAGGAGATGAGTATATCGAAGTTAGGTGACTGAGATTCCTCATTTCCTGCTTGGTGGCAGACGAGGTTGGTTTACGTGACGTGGTGAATGCAGCGAGTTTGGTTGTATTCACATAGGATGAATTTTGATGTCATAGTCTTGTATCATCTTTGATTTTCCTCGGTGGAATGACAAGGATCGATACGAGAAAATCAGTGAGAACCCACGGTCTCGGCGTGTCTTGTCGTTGACTAATCTATTTAGATGTGGGAAATGGTTGAGGACTTTGGACGTCGTGACGATCGGGGATCGTGACGTCTATGGTCGGTTGACGTAGTGTTGGATCTGGATCGTGATTTGGATGATCCAGATAGGTGGAGAGTTTATCACTCTTACCTGGATGTTGGAGTTGAGGATGATGGGACTGAACTTCTTTTCGAGGTAAATCCCATATGGCTTACTACTCGCCTGAGTAGTTGTCCGAGGAGTAGGTGTCTGACGAAGTCGAGTTTTGTCAGACTTAGTGTTGTGTGTGATGTTGTGATTGGCTTCCCTATGAAGTCAATCGATTGTGTTGTGGTAATCGGTCGAACAGGTAACCGATAGGTTCGGTTTTGATACGTCTCGGTAGACGTGAACGATGTTTCGAGTTTTGGAATCAGATTTCTGGATGACGATTCAGGATTTGATTTTGGAACTTGAAAGAGGATTTCTGTATTTGGGTTTTGGAATCGGATTCTGGGTGACGATTCAGGATTTGATTCTAGAGCTTGACTATAGATTTTCTTTTATGGATTTGGGTTCGGAATGGTTATTCCTAATACTAGTTTACGGAATGATGATTTCGGATTTGAATTTGGACATGATTATGGATATGATTTATGGGTTTGGATTCGGGATTTCTTACGAAATTGCGGATTCGGATTCGGATTTGGAAATAGATAATGGGTTGGAGTTTCGATTTGTCTAATGCTGGATTGGACAAATGAACTCCATAATTGAAACGTGATTGGCTATGACCTAGGTGGTTGTAAGCTAATTGATGGGTAAATAATTCGAGGTACAATACTGGGCATACTTGTGGTGCCTAGTGACGGTATATAGGTTATACCGGTAGTACGTTGGTGAGCGTGTTGGTAGTCGGATTGGATCCGATACCACTGGATTAGTCGAGGTCGTGAACTAGGCATTGGATACTGTGCATTGGGTCATGGTATTTCTAATGGGTCTAGTTGCACACAGGTCGAGTGAAATGCTTGTGGTTAGTGTAACCACGAGTGTGTGTCATATCAGTTTGCGACTGACGACTGTCAAGTGGTGACAGTTTGTAGGAGGTGTCAGCGTGGATCATGGTGTGAGGTCTGATGACTCCCAGTGGGAGCAGACGTCAGGATAGTTAGTGGTTGAGCAAGGAACCGCCTAGTTAGTTGTGTCAGCGAAACGGTAGATCTGACAAGTGGGATCAGTTCGGAGCGTACGACTTCTGTCATTCGACGTGGTCGAATGTAGTCGATACGACGAGAGCGTTAGTGGTACGTCTAGTTACAAACGAGGTTTATGTTGACTAGTGGGTGTAGTAGTGTACACGTGTTTTTCGGTCGTTTCTACTTTCCACGAGGTGGTTGTGGAATCAGGATAGTGGAGTTTCAAGAACGAAACTAATTAAGGAGGGAAGAACGGTTAGATTAGGTCGATTGGAATTTCGAGGACGAAATTAATTAAGGAGGGAAGGTTGTAACGACCCGTCCCAAATTCCAGGATTAGATTAAGGAGTAATCACGATTAGTGAGGCTAATCCGTGATTAGTTGGGCGAAATCGGACGAACGGCGCGAAATGACCGTTTTGCCCCTGATGGTGGCAAAACGTTGACTTTTAATCGGGCAGTCAAATGGACTTTGACCGATGACCGTGACGTAGTTCGTGACGTCACGAGTTCATAGACAGGTGGCACGTTCAATTCCGACGTTCGAGGAAGAAGTTATGACGTTCGGAAGTTTAGGGGCATTTTGGTAATTTGGGTGAATAGGGGGTCAAAAGTTGACTTTTTGACCGGGAGGTCCGATGGCCGAGGGCCGAAGACCGTTACGTAGATAAGGACGATACGAATCCATAGACAGGCGGCACACTGAAATCGGACTTCGAACGGGAGAGTTATAGGTCACGGAAGTTCGATTTCACTATGCACGAACTTCGAGACAGGGACGATTCGGCGAAATCTGATTTGGGCAGATATTTTGGTGGGTCCCATGGATGAGTGACAAGTGTCGCTCATCCTATTGGCTAAATCCCCCAAAATGTGGATCTAAGTAATTAAATAATAATATTTTAATTATTTTATAATAAATCCTAACAACCTTAAATCTTAACGATCCATTCTATTTTAATCATTCAATCCTCACCCTCCATTTCCCATTCTCTCATCAGCCATCAAACTTCATCACTTCATCATTTTCATTTCTTTGTTTTTCCTCACATAACCCGAACCCCCTCCTCCATATTTTTCTTCATTTTCTTCTTTGTTCTTCGAACAAGCACACCACACACATACCACCACACCTCACCATTTATCTTGTGGCTGACTTGGAGGGATGACGGTGATGATGAGGAGGACATGACGGCCGGCCATGGTGGCTCACGGTGGTGGCCACGGTGGAGAGAAACCGTGAGGTAAGAAATTGCCCAAAAATTCAAATTTCGATTTTATTAGTTTTTGTTCGATTATAAGGATTAGGAATGGTTTCTGGGGACCCTAGGAGTAGAATGGGATTAGTTTTGGGGCTTGGGATGGCCGGAAATGGCCATGAACGGCCGGAGAAAATCCGGCCACCATTGATGGAGGATGGAAGCTCGGTTTCGGGTGGTTTTCTTAGTTTTAGGGATTGGGTTAGTTAGGAAATGAAGAAATAGGAATTTAGGAATTAAAATGGGATGAAACGGACCCCGAATCAGTCCAGAAATCGGAGAAAACCCGAGATGAACAGTACTGCTACAGTAAACTGGTTCAGTTCTCCGAGGTTGATGCCGATGAACAGTGTTTTCGATTTTCTAGGGGCTCGTGAGGGCCCGTGGGCCATAATTTGGGAAAGTGTTCAACACGGGAAATCTTCTATTCGATGTAACGAAGATTTTGGGACTGGTCTCGTGTCAATCGGACATCGTTTCGATAGTTTTCGGGGTGTCGGAAGATTTAGGGTCGGTTTAAAAATAGTTAAAAGTTCGAGAAAATTTCGGGGCTTTTGTAGGAGGTTAATTAAGTAGTTAGTAACCTTCTATTAAAATTTGGACAGGTTTGGGAGTCCCGGTGATGGTGATCGGCTCGGGGAGCCGAATGGCATGCAAATCGAGGCGGCAGCTCGGACGGTCTGTGAGTGGACCTTGTTTTCTAAATTGGTGCATGCATAAATGTTTATTATATGTTTTATTACTTGTTTGATGATGCCATGGGTGCATTTGTATGTGGTTACGTATAAGCACGTATTTCGAGGTTTCGGCCTTATACGGTGCTTATACGGGTCTGTATTTCTTTATTGATTTAAATGAACTGAATTTGGATTTCAAAATGATAAACTCGGGTATGAGACCCATTTGGTTTTGTCTCGGGCATATGACCTCAGATTCCGGGCACGGTGCCCAGTTGGTGTCCTATGTTCGGGTACGAGACCCAGTCACTTTACGGTTTTGATTTCAGGTCAGGGAACCTTAAATGGATTTCCCGGTTCATGACGGTTTATGGGAACCGGCATGAACTCTTAATATGGTATCATGGTTCATGACGGTTTATGGGAACCGGCATGAACCCTTGTTGGTTATTACGGTACATGACGGTTTATGGGAACCGGCATGTTACCTGATTATGGGTATTATGGATTCATGACGGTTCAGGGGAACCGGTCATGAATGTTTATGTTATGTATATATATGTTCGTCTACCTTCCTTTACATGTTCTACTATCTCCTCCGGGGAGGGTCGTTGGCCTGGGTGGACCCCGGAGTAGTCACGGAGCACCGACTGAGTGGAGTCACCCCCCAGTTGGGTTCCTTACTCTCAGGAAGGCTATGGTTACTATTACCTCGGGTAGGGTCAGTGGTCTGCGGACATTGACCTTGACTTTGAGATGACTCGGATTGAGACCCGGGTAGCGCGCGCGTAGCTTTGGATACCGTGACAGGATTGGTTGTGTGACTTATATATATGTATGTGATGGATATATGATATATGATATGTGGTGTGTACAGGTGTGCACAGGATTTGGGCAGTGGCCCGTATGGTCGTTTTCATTGTGGTCCTTTCGACCTTGGTTTATATCTGCTTTGGGCTTAGTCCCACATATGGTTTGTTTTGGATAAATGGTTTTCGAATGCATGCATGCTTTTTAGTGGAGGGTACAAATGTCTTCCTTATTAAATGATTTTATAAACTCTTTGTTTTGTCCACTCACAGTTTTTAATGTTTTGACTGCCCTTCAGGTTGACATCGGATGTGGACTGTAGCAGAGACCGAGATATCACATGCCTCCTCCGGATCCTGGCGTACTCTGATAGCCCGGGAGGGCAAAGGTCGAAATTATCCCTTGTCTGACACTCCGTGTCAGACGGGAGCAGGGTCATCCCGCACTAATCCCGGGGGGATTGGGATGGGTCCTGTCACGAGACACTTCGCTAAACAATTCCAGTGAAAAAAGTCATACTCATCGAGCAAAAAACCCTCAACGCCTAAGGTCATCAGTACGTGAACGGCTAGGAAATAAGCCTGGGGCAACCTCACGGGCAGAGCGCTCACAACACTCCCATGGAGGCAGGGGGCAACTTCGAGCTCTACACAAAAACCCAAAACAATCTGCCCACGGCAGTAAAAGGGAAGACGAAGCCTACTCCCCTGCACGATCTCAGAAATCAAGGGGAGAGGCTCAAGGAGGTTCTCGACGATTAGCACAAAGGGACTCATCGCCTCGGCAAGGAGCATTGCGGGCTAATGATGTTCAAAAATTGCTGGACATGCACCTTCGTGCTCAACAAGGTGGCGATCTAGAGGACGATCTACGTCGCCAGATACAGCTTTCTACGCCCTTTATAAGGGATATTGAGGAGGAGCCATTCCCCCAGAGATTCGCAACACCAAACTTCACTCCATTCAAAGGAGCCTCCGACCCGATAAAACACATAGATCATTATCGAGGAGTCATGATCCCCCACAAGTCTAACAATGCGCTCATGTACAAAGTTTTTCAAGCTTCCCTTCAAGGCCAAGCCATGACTTGGTTCAATCATCTCCCCCCGAGGTCGATTGAGTCCTTCGAAGAGTTGGCTTTGACATTTGTGAAGGAATACGCACAACTTCGGACAATCGAGGTGAAAGACGACCATCTTTTCTCTGTCCGAAGGAGAGCAAAAGACACTCTGCGACAATACATACGGAGATTTTGTGAGGAGAAATCTCGCATTATCGGCTGTAATGACTTTGTTGCGGCAATGGCATTCAAGCAAGGACTCCCTCAAGACAGCCAGCTTTACGGGGACATCGTCATGAGCAATGCGCGAAGTCTTTCCAAAATACTTTCGCTAGCAGAACGACATGCAAGTTGGGAGGACGAGAAGCGCGCCGCTCATACTCATGGCCATGCTGGGACTAGCGAAAAGGCCTCCAATGAGGATGAACCCCACAGAAAGTCTGCAACTGGAAAGCTCAACAAGCGAAAGGCAGGGCAACACTCCCAAACGCCAGTTATGGGGAGGCCTAACTTGCAGCTATCTTTACCAGCCCATCAGATCCACAATGAAATTAAGAACAAGCCATGGTTTAAGAAGCTAGAGCCAGTCAAAGGCAATCAAGAGAATGCTGATAAAACCAAATGGTGCGCCTATCATGAATGTTATGGGCACAATATCAGCACATGTATATCTTTCGAAAGATATCTCCGAAATCTCCTGAGGGAGGGGCATTGTACAGACTACATCAAAACAAGACTGTAAATCACATGGAGAATAAAGAGTCAAACGAGCTAGCGTCAAAGGTGATCCGCATCAACTAGACGCAAGTCAACATTAGAAAGACATAAAACTCTATGGAGCTTTTCAAATTTGCTTCTCAAGTTGCCTTCTGAATTCAAGTATCAATGAAATGAGATTAACAAATTGATTTGTTCACCATGTACAATTTTCAAAGCTTATTCTCTCTAGTGTAAAAAGCCTTCATGATCGAAGCATCCAAGCCTTCGTCATCGAAACATCTGAGTTTTCGCCTTGCGAAGCATCTAAAGCCTTCGCCATGCGAAGCACCTAGGCCTTCGTCATCGAAGCATCCAAGCCTTCGTCATCAAAGCATTCAAGCCTTCGCCTTGCGAAGCATCTAAGCCTTCGCCATGCGAAGCACCTAAGCCTTCGTCATCGAAGCATCCAAGCCTTCGCCCTGCGAAGTATTCAAGCCTTCGTCATCGAAGCATCAAAGCCTTCTGAGTCCTGCAAATTTCTGTGCAGCAGGGAGAGCTCATCTCGAGTGGTATCTCGCTCATTTTCTATCAGCATCCTCTCTACACGGCTCATCTCCAACTCGCCCATTTTGGCTTCCGATGTGAAATTGAGACCTCAAGTTTTCTTAAGTTATCGCAATCTCACATCAACAACATAACTTTCCATTTCCGCCTGCCCTTCGCATCAAGATGGCACATTCGTAGGGCCAGAACGGAAAGGTTAGGAAAGAAGTTGCTCGGTATGCTTATAGGTTAGGAAAGAAGTTGCTCGGCATGGTTTTTTCTCCTAAGAACCAGTAAGCCCTTGTTTATTGTCCTTCTTCTGAACAACGGTCTCCTTCAAGCACAGTGGAACGCACAACCACTCCTTGATTGGGATGTCTGAAAGCTTCTCGCCGTTCATGGAGAGAGTAGCCGGCTCATGTTCCGAAACTCTAGAAGAACATCTGTCGCCAAGCTCCACGAGAACGTCGCTTGAAAAGGAAATTTGATTGCGAGCCTTCCACTCCATGAAGTCTTCGGGTTTCTCAGATTCCATATCTTTCCCTCGGAATGGACTTAGGCCACGAAAACCGCCACGCTCCCACAGGGCAAGTTTGCCGGGTCTCTCAACACCTTGACGCATGGCGAGCATGTATGTGGTACTAGCAAGAGTCACAGTAAGTGTGATCCTGCCTACCGATGCTCACTAGTCACGTCCGCAAGTGCACTCAGTCACCGCCAAGTCCCCGTCGACTGTTCAGCCAAACTCCGTCCACCACGTGGCACCGGTAGTACACCCGCTCCAACAAAGTTTCTAAACACCTTCGACGGACTCCTGATGCGTAGCAAACATATTTGCGGTACTAGCAAGGGTCACGTTAAATGTGAACCAGCCTACCAATGCTCGCACGCACCGTCCAAACCGCTCATTTTCCGAGCCGGACGCACTTCCGTAATTTCCCTCGCTTTCCAGGAATCTCGAATCCTGTCCAAAAAACAACATGAAAGGTCATTAATGACTCTAAAAATATCATATCAATTTTCCACAATTTTTCGGGAATTAAATATTAATTTAAAATATAACCTAAAACCTTCGGACCCTCGAAACAGTATCGATACGATGTCCGATTAACTCGTATCCAACACCAAAAATGTTCAATACATTAAGTATAGCAAAACACCTGTTGAACACTCCCCCAGAAAGTCTACCACGCGCCCTCACGCGCCGCCGTGAGTGGCTGCGCGTGAAACCAACGCGCGGTGAACAGTGATTGCTACAGTGTCGTCCCTGCAACCCATTTCTCTGATAAACGGGTCGTACAACCCGCGTCGCAACCCGACGAGTTTCACGCCAATTTGACACCCAATCCTGCAATTGAACATTCAAAAAGCTTAGGTATAAGTCTAATTAAAGTTCTATATACTTATTTAGACAATTGATTACCTTAAACCACACGATTCGAAGATGAACTTCGAAGAACACCCGGACTCTGTTCAAACTTCGAATTTCCTTAATCGCAACATATTTCCTTCAATTGATCAATCCAGAAGCTCAAATGGACTATGTTAAACTCTTTCCCCACTTCAATTGCGTCGATTAATCTCTCTACGATCACGACTCAACGTCGAAATTTGCTTACTGTCGACTTGATCGTTCAGAGCCAATTGGGCCTCAATTGGCTTCGTTCTTTCGATGATTTGGTCGTAGCAATCTCAGGAAGCTCAAAGTAAGCTCAATTTGGATCTTCAAAGTTCGTAACTACGATTTCGAATTTCCCCCCAAAACACCAAAATTTTCGATTCTGGTTTCTCCTCACACTCACTATCCCCGTGTTTTCCCTCAGTTAAATCCGACTCCTCAAACGCTCAATTACTCACTATCAAGAACAAATTCATCCAGTGTTTTCACGGATTGAAGATGTAGGATGAAGAGAATTAATGGAGTTTAAATAGAAATTAGGGATAATTAAACAATAATTAAAACATAATGATGTTAAAGTCCATAAAACATGGAGCTGTGTTTAGGGGTCCCTAAATCAAGGGATGGGTGACACTTGTCACTCATCCAAGTGTCCACACTCAACGGTCACTATTCACAATTTAATATTATTTTAATCAAAATCCCGGTTTGTTCGGTTAATCGTTTTCGTCCCCGAGACCACAACTTTGTCGACGAATCTCCGATTTCGGCATGCCGCCTGTCTATGAATTCGTATCGACTCGACCTACGTAACGGTCCTTGGCCCTCGTCCTTTGGATGTAACGACCCGTCCCGAATATCAGGATTTAATAATATTTAATGGTGAATTACTAATCTGGGATTAGTTGTGTGATTTCGGACGAATTGTGCAAAATGACCGTTTTGCCCCTGGGCGTGGGCAAAACGTTGACTTTTAATTCGGATGGTCAAATGGACTTTGACCGATGACCGTGACGTAGTTCGGGACGTCACGAGTTCATAGACAGGTGGCACGTTCGATTCCGACGTTCGTGGTAAAAGTTATGATGTGCGGAAGTTCAAGGGCATTTTCGTAATTTGTACGAAATAAAGGAAAATGTTGACTTTTTGATCGGGAGGTCCGATGGCCGAGGACCGAGGACCGTTAGGAAGGTCTCGATGCCCTGAGTTCGTAGACAGGCGGCACGCATCAATCGGAGTCCGTATGACCGAGTTACGGGTCAGGATGCGTGAGGGGCATTTTGGTAATTTACTGCACAAGGGCAGAATGGTAATTTCACGGGTGTTTGAACGGTTACTGTAGCACCGTGGAGGGAACGTGGCCAGCGCACGGGTGGTGCGTTTATGGAGCAAATTGTTGTCCTAAACTATTGTTTATGGGATTGTTGGATTGTTTATTGAAGTTGGTGCGATGCAAGGCTGTGTGGACGGTGTGTTGGCCATTAAACCTTGGCTGGTGCACATGAAAATGGAAGAAAACAGGGGATGTTCCCCACACACGATCGACCACCTACACGGTCGTTTGAGGGAATTGATGGCTTGAAACAGAAGAGGAATGGGAGAGTGATTCTCTGAGATTGAGAGGTGGAAAAATGGAGTGAAAATGGTAGAGGAAGGTTCAAAAACCCGAAACTGGGTTTTGTGAAATTCAAATTCGAAATTCTAGTTTTAGGCCAGCCCAAGCCTAATTGATGATGGATTGAGCTTTCTGGAACTTCAACGCGTCGAACCAGATCAAATGGAGCAAGCTTTGGGGCTCCTAGGGCCGTGAACGGACATGGTGGACGGCCGGAAAACTCAAGCTTGAGTTGTGACGATTGAGGTATTGTCGAGTTCAATTAATCATGGTAATTGGTTCGTATTAGTCCTTATTAGCTTCCTGTGAAGTTAATTTGATAATGGTTGAGGATTGGAGGAGTTTTGGTGATCGACCCGTTTTGGGTGATCACGGGTTGTTGACTTGATTAGGGAATGGTTGATGCTAATCATGGACACAGAACTGAAATTGGTGGATTGATGATTGTTGTAGGATCAAGAACGGATTGAATTGATGTCGAATTGAGTGAGATTGAACCGGATCCTATCGCGGGCTTTTCGACCCGTTTACCAGACAAACGGGTGAAGATGGTGACTGTAGCAGTCACTGTAGCAGGCGCGTGGCTTTCACGCGCAGCCACTCACGGCGGCGCGTGACGGCGCGTGGGCACGAATCTCGAGGTAAGGTCAACATGACTTTTGTCCTATACAATGTAACGAACATTTTGAGATTGGTTTCGTGTCGATCGGACACCGTCTCGATATTGTTCGGGATGTCCGAAGGTTTTAAATCCAGTTTAAAAATACTTAAAAATTCGGGAAAATTACGGGACTTAGATAGGATGTTAATGATGAGGTTAGTGATCCTCTAAATTGATTTGAACAGGATTGGAAGTCCCGGTGATAGTGATGTGGTCCGGGAAGGCCTATGGCACGCGTATCGAGGCGCTCGGTTAAACGATCTGTGAGTGGACATTGGTTTTATAAATTCGATGCATGCATAACTGTTTTATGATTGTTATAGTTATGATTAAATGATTTACTTTGGATATCGGTGAATTTAAATGATTTCACGCATTTCGAGGCAATTTACGTGTTCGCACGTAAATCGAGGTTTTCTGGATTTGCACTGATTTCCATAAATGTGGTTGGATATGATTTCATGAGACGGTTACGGATTTGATAAAATGAATCGGGCCAGGGGCCCAGTTAACTTATAAATCGGGCCAGGGGTCCAGTTAACTTATAAATCGGGCCAGGGGTCCAGTTAACTTATGAAATCGGGCCAGGGGTCCAGTTAACTTATAAATCGGGCCAGGGGTCCAGTTAACTTATGAATCGGGCCAGGGGCCCAGTTAACTTATGAATCGGGCCAGGGGCCCAGTTGACTTATATATGTGATTTCGGGTCGGGGACCCTAAAATGGAATGGAATAAACTATTTCGGATTTGATTCAACTATTTGGACTTATAACGGTTTTATGGAAATTCGGGGCAGGGCCCTTGTGATATTTTGGAAATGAATAATTGAAGGTGTTCCATAAAACCATCTCGATATGAGGATATTTATATCCTGGTCTCCTCCAAGTGTCGGGGACACTGGAGAAGTCACGGTGCATTGCCTGCGAGGGCTCATTGTACGGAGCTACCGGACCGTATAGTGATCCAGGAGTAGGATTGCTGGACGTCATGGACGTCAGACATCGGGGATGTCAGAGATATGGACCCGGTGAGACCCCGGGCAGCACGCGTTGCTTAATACCGTGAGATATGACGTCTGGAACGTCAAGCGTCTAGGACGCTAGGCATCGGGGATGCCGGAGATGGAAAAATGATAAATGAATATTACTGGATTGATGAAATAACTCTTGGATTTACTTTTGGAAATTGAAACTATGCTTTGGTTTCCGGGCTAAGGCCATAATGGTTATTTCTAAATAAATATGGGATTATTGGTTTTGGTGCATGCATATGATTTTACTGAGGGGCATAAATGTCTTATAAATGTTTTAAGCAGACTTGTTTATTTTCGTCCACTCACAGCTTTTGTTTTTAATGCCCTTCAGGTTGATTCCGGATACGACTGCAGCAGAGACTTGAGCATCGCACACCTCCTCCATCGATCCTTACGCACTCTGGAAGCCCGTTTGGGCAATGGCAATCGGTTATCCCTTGTCTGGCGCCTCTTGTCAGACGGGAGCACGTCACATTCCATGGTAATCCCGGGGGGATTGGGATGGGTCGTGTCATTGGACCTCCCGGGTCAAAAGTCAACATTTTGCCCTTACTTTGCAAAAATTACGAAAACGCCCCTCGCCTTCGTAGACCCATAACTTTTGCATCCGATCTCCGATTTTGGCATGCCACCTGTCTATGGATTCGTATTAATTCGACCTATGTAACGGTCTCTGGCCCACGTCCTTTGGACCCCCGGGCTCAAAAGTCAACATTTTGCCCATGCTTGGGGGCAAAATGGTCATTTTTGCACATTATGACCGATTCACACCACTAAACCTAGATTAGTCTTTCTAAAAATAAAAATGGACTTCTAACCCTTATAATCAGGGGCATGATCGTCAAATAAGCACAGGCTCGTTTCTTATACCTAACAGTAAAAGCTAACCCGGTGATATAAGATTCCAAACAATATACATCCCTCCGGATTCCCTGAATACCGTATCGATGTGGGGGCATTTGTGGAACCCAAAATCATCCGAAAATTATGGAGCCACCACGCGTCCCGTAATTCCCAAAAATGACCAAATTGCCCTTGGCAAATAACGCTGATCATTTGAAAAACACCCGCACATTAAATAATCTATTTACCAGTTAAATACGTTATTTGATCGGGTTAAAACCTCCGTAATATTGATATTCTCCCCGAGAGTTAATTATCGTTATTCTTAATAATGAATAATTAATATTAATATTAAAATACAACAAATATCATTATTATCATAATGAGCCATCATTACAATTATTAAATAATATATTTAATAATAATATATTATTTACTAATTAAATATTCAACCGACCAATCAGAACGCTCCAAGGCTCCCAAGATTTTCCTATAAATAGGAAGGCACATTTCATTTCCAAGGGACGTTGATTCTTCGTTTCGAAGTATATCCCTTTCCTCTCTCGAAGCTAACTTAGGCATCGGAGTGTTCTTGGTCGAACAACCCCCCCGGGTAAATCGATCGAGACAACGATAGCTAATTGTTTGCTGTTTGCAGGAATTGTGAGGACTTTTCGCGACGGGTTCAATCTTTGATTCAACAGATACCCGATTCTTTCAGGATCTCAACAGACAAGACCAAACATTGGAGGATTCTAACGGCAAAGTTACTATACATGATCCAGCAATAACGGTAAAGATAAAACATCGGGAACGTGAATAAAAAGACAACTATACGACAGAGAGTATATATATTTATATATAACCCATCAGTTATTAGAATCTGATACCTTTACAACTGTAAAACAAATAAGAGACAACAAATTTATGGGGGACAAAATTTTCGTACAGACAGACTCCAATGGAAATGTACCCACTATGTTACAACACAATTTAGACTTTGGTTTTCCACAATCAATTTTGTGTTGATGTAGAATCCTTTTCAGTTTTGTTAGATTGTAGAATCCTTTTCGGTACCAAAAATTTAGATGTTCTGTTACAAATAAGGTACCTTTAGAAAGAAAAAAAAATATTGAAATCGAAATACTTCAGTGAGTAATTGCGCACCTCTATATCGTCAATGTCGGAAAAGTTTCCAGACTCATCGGAAGCTTCAGTTCCCGCATCAATGTCTGTATTCATGGTATCAGTCCCTAAAACATCACACCTTTTAGCAACACTTACAGAAAAAAGAAGAAAAGTGCATACAAGCAAATTATTGGCGATAATATATATGAAGTCCAAACCTACCAACACTTTCAGGCTCTGTAAACTCCAATGTTTCCGTCCCACGTCCAAGTTTTGAGTTCAATGCTTCCACAAACTATACCAAAAAGAAAAAACAATAATTAAATAAATCTCAGAAGTTATTTTCATAAAAAAGAGCCCACGGGCTTTTATCGGGCCGGATTTATATCAGGCTTTTTAGGTCGGGCCTATTAAGCCCACTTGGATTGGGCTTACGTGAGTTTTTGTAATAAACTATATCTCAAATTTTAAAGTTACAAAAGAATATATGCATGAAAAAAAAAATATTAATAATGAAAAAAAATACTCAATGATGCAAAAACGTGGTCTCGTTAAAATAAAATACTCAAGGGTGCAAAAACGATGGGCCTATTAAGTAGGTGGATGAGTGGTTAGAGTTTGTATTGGGTATTGAGCTTTTTAAAATAAATTAGGTGGGTTTGGGGCTGAAATTTGAGGTTGGGTTGAAATATTAGTATTAAGAATGGGTTGAGTATTAATTTTTAAATAATAAGTATTTTATATTTTCGGACTTATGGACCGAATTTATAACGGGCGGGTCAGGATGAGCTTATCGAATTTTATCACGTTCGGACCTATCGAGTTTGAACACCATAAATCCAAATCCAGACTGCTAACTTTCGAACCGAGTCGACCCATAATTTATAACAAATCAAACTGAACTTTTGTCCATTAGACTTATCGGGCTCTTATAAACTTTTGGGCGCTGAGAGCTAGGCCTGTATATAGATAATGAGGATTTGACAGGGCCATTGAATATTAATGCAAATTAATAACCAAGTTGCAGATAAATAAAATAAGCAATGATCAAAAGTTTTTCAAAAAGTCAAAGGTAATAAAGGAAGAAAGATGATATTCATATATTAAATTGATGTTCACATATCATTCATCTTTCAAGGGAGGCTACAGACAAAAATAAGAAAAAAGATGATTGTTATGTCAATACATCACAATTCATCTTTCAAGGGAGGCTACAGACAAAAATAAGAAAAAAGATGATTGTTATGTCCATACATCACAATATAAAGATAAGTGTTCACACTTACCATTTACCATCACCACAAGCTAAGGTCACCCGCCTGCAGCCATTTGAAACCGAATCTCGGAGCTGTGCCAGACTCAGTGATCCAAGTCAAGTAACATGTCTCGGAGATATTGAACTCGGCGGCCACCGCCGCTAGTAAAAAACAGTTAATACATGGCACTATAATTAAACTTTCCATGACACATTCAAAATAAGTGTCTTCAAAAAAAAAACGCGGCCTCTCCAGAAAAGAAGATCCAAACAAAAACAGCCGCTCAATTGACAAGTGAACAACCTCTATCACAACGCCAATCAAAAGAAAATTTTGTGTCCCTCAGTAGTCAGTAGTTAGTACTCAGGTCCAACGCGAATCGACAACTCCAGCGGGCAGAGAAATTAGAAATCAACAACTGGAATTAGACTTCACGCTCAAGTAACTATTAACTACTTTCATGGTCCCAATCTTTAATTGTCTTGCAGCTACATATCTTGCTCATCAAAATAGATTAAAGAGAAATTAGAAATAAAATGGTACTTGTTTTTAGGACCATCTTGGGGAAGTAGTGTTTGTCAAGCTGCCGGAATCTGGGCGCTTTGTTTCTCAAGGAATTGTTCACCATCACCCTCCTTCGGAGAACGGGGTACGTATCAAGTAAGGAAATTGCAATTAAACAAATTTCAGTGCAGTAAATTTTTCCTCGAATTGGATGATGCAGGCTAGCTAACTATTCCGAATAGGTACGCATATAATTAAGGAATGGCCATATCTAGTTATACTGTTGCCAGAATAGCTAACTATTCGAATAGGTACAAACAGATAGTATAAGTTAAGTAGTTCTAAGCTACAGAATGGCCATTTAACTAGACGATATTAGCAAGCTTCTAAGCTACAGAATAGGCACGCATATAATTAAGGAATGGTAATTACTCGAATAGGTAAATGGCCTAATGCAGTAAATTTTTACTACAGTGCATTTGATGATGGCGACTCATATCTATTTAATTTTCGAACACATCGATCTTGATCTTTCTACATGATTACAATTTCTAGCCCATGAGTGCGTGACGAATAATAGTTTTACTGGTAATGGGCTGATATATCATATATGTTATAGCAATTTGGATAGTTTTGAATGGTGAAAAGAACTTTATGCAAACAGTTTGGAATTATCGAGAGTGACATTGTCACTTGTTACAACATGGATGCATACATTTAACCATTTTCTATTTTTCTCGTAATGGGCTGTATGTTTTATGTATAAATTTAACAATTTCAAGGAGAGCAAAAGACACGACCTGCAATGCCACTCGAAGCACTTTTAGACCTTTGTGTGCAGCAATGCAACTGCTGCAGCTCACCTCATGGGACCGGTACCTGCAAACACAACCAGGTTGGACAATTGCTTGTGTGATGTTCAACATATTTCACACTAATAGTGAATTACAAGGTAGTTTATAATAGAATCAGTTTAGCTACATTCACCACTTTACTAGATAATTCGATTATGATAGATGTACAATAGCTATCTTAATTTGTGCAGTGTCCTCAAGAAACGTAAAATTAGCTCAAATTGTTACCTACTTTACTACCTTAAACCTAATAATTCGATTATGATATATATACAATTGCTGAGCCATAATTTGTGCAGTGTCCTTCTCAAGTTGGAAACATAGAATGCGGCTATTATGTCATGAAGTACATGAAAGAAATCATTGATGAGCCGAATTGTTCAATCATGAACAAGGTTAGTGCTAATATCATTTAGAAGAATGTTGATTTACATATATATTTTTACTCTTATGTTTCTCTTCCCTCAATTTGATTCTCATATGTGATAAATGACATTCAATTTGATGATTTTGACTATTTGGATTTTTTGTTAACTACATATGCATATAAATGCACAATTGTTTTTGTGAGGAACTACAAAAGGACATGAACATGGAAGGGGAATGAACATGCTCTTTAGGCTTCACCTCAACCCTCTTCCATTCTTTCTTTTGACCTTCATCTATCATAATTAGTAGGAGTATGTGTCATTGAGTATATAATAAAATGAAAATAAAGAAATCAATAATCAGGAGTGTACGTGTGAATACCATTAGTTTTCACTTGTGAGTATGCATATATATACAATTTTTTTTTTGTCTAATTTTTTGGATCATATAGTAAATGTCTAAAGAATTAATTAATATGTTTATGTTGTTGGTTCATTGGATTTTAAAGGGAAAATGACTTACATTTAAGATGAAATTGATATGGTACGAATAGAGTGGGCCGAGCTTGTTGATAGCTGCATCCAAGTGGACTAGATTATGTTGTATATTTTAAATCATTCATGTCTATTAGCTCGTATATTTTGGTTCGAATTGGTATCGACTGGAAACACTTTTCCAAGTGGTTTTGTATCTACATATTTGTCCCTTTAATTAATCAAAGACATACCTTTATCATAATACGAAGTATTTTACACGTCCTTAGAACTAATTAAGGACGTGTCTTTTCAATTTTAAGTCATTTATTTTGAGTTATTATTATTAATTAATGACACATGTTCCTTATTTGATGACGCTTAATAACATTAGATGACACTTATTAAGTGTCTTTGTATGTTTTAGATGACATGCAATTTATTATTAAGGACACGTATCCTTAATATTCTTATAAGATACTAATACATTATTTAATGACACCTATTATGTGTCCTTAAAATGAATTAAGAACACATATTTATCTATTCAATGACATCTTGTAAACACCCTTAAATATAAAAGATGACACGTTTTTTTTGTCATTAAAGAATTTTGATGACAATCTTATATACTTCAATGACACATTTTGTTTGTCCTTAAATATTATAGATGTCGCATTAAACATGTTATTAATTCACATTAATAACATACTTATAAGTTTTTATGACAATTAATAAGCGTTCTTAAACATAATAGATGACACTTTATTTGTGTCATTAATTTTTTTCGATGACACACATACATATTTTCATGACACTTATTACTTGTCCTTAAACATAATAGATGATACGTTTTTCACGTCATTAATAATATTTTATATGGCACTCGTATGGATGACACAAAACTATCATCTCCTTAATAATAAAAAATGACACGTTTTTTGCGTTATCTATTAAAGTATTTGTAGTAGTGCACCTGCAGCCACTGCTCGTCTCTGTCTTCCTCCAGCAAGCAAACCGCCGCGGGGTTCCCTTCGAAAGCTGAATCGGTGAAGGCGTCCACCTGTAAACAACATGGCCATATCAAAACATCACATACAGTGTCGGAGACACAGAAAAGGGAAGAAGAAAGAGTACCACAAAGTATTTGACGGGTTTTTTCGCCATGGAAATTGGAACTGGACCTCTCAATAAGCACTGCGGCTGCCGCCGGTGGGGATGGAGTCCTTAAGTAAGAAAGTCAGTCAACGACATCGTGCGGCTGGTCAACAACATATCCTAAGATTTTCATGTGGAAAATGCTGAGCTGCTTCTACATTGTCAAATGGAACCTTGCTCCATCACGCAGAAAATACTTTAGCTCCTTCAAACTTGTAGTCGTTTAAACTTTTGGTAATCGAAGTCATTAATATGATAAATACAATCCGTTTATGTGATTAACTGAGATCATAAGGGTGGCAATGAGGTTCTTTAAGTAGTAATTGATCATTTTTATAGTAGTTACTAATTTCGGTCGTTTATGCAGCCACCATAATTGTATATGTAGAACTAGATTAGTAATCAAACCAATTAGCGCGAATTTGAAATTTCATTCAATTTTTTCCCCCACAAATTGAGTAATTTATTTCAAATTTTTGTACTTGCACTGTAAAAGAACACCCAATTTTTTAAACTAAAACAGTTCCTTCCATCACAATCACAGCTTTTCCTCGCAGCAGCACTCTCTGGTTCTGCTCATCTAGATGAATGCTCATTGCTCCACCTCGAGGCGATGCCTGAAAGTAACAAACAATAACGTATCAGAATAGATAGGAAGAATAAAAGAAAGTTCGATTCTCTGATCGAGTTGGAGTTTTGGTTATGGCAAGCACACTGACAAGGGGGAGAGAGTACCTGATATGCCAAAAAATCAGACTTCTCAAGTTGTTTACACCAATATGATGCCAAGGCACAATGTGCACTCCCACAAACAGGATCCTGAAACACACCAAATCCGGTTCTTAATCCAGGTTGAAGCCAGGAAAAGACGAATCAACAAAAGACACAGGTTTAAGGCACCAAAGGGGCTTCATTCAGCATTGCAAAGATGATACAAAAATGCAACATCCGGTTCCCAACATCAGACGCTTGAAAGGAACTTGCTTGGAGAATAAGCACAAGCAGCTTACCTCATTGATCCCAAATTTCGGGGCAAAGAATCTGCTATAAAAATCATATTCAGACTCTGGAGGAGCAATTGCTGTTACAATCAGTCCCCTTGACCCTGCACATTTTCGGATTGCATCAAACTGCGGCTGTAAATCTTCAACAGCTTTTGCTGATTGAAGCACAACCTGGAAAATGAAACAAGCCTTACTTAACAACATGTACATCTAACGATTCTAAACTCCATAGACAGGGTGAAAAAACAAAGGAAAAATCAATCAACAAAAAAAATTTGAAGCTTATATTGACTGCAATCAATATTTACAAGTAGATCATCTGCGACGGTTGTCCTCCTTATATCAATCATGGAAGCTCCATCCAAGGCCTTGGAGATTACCGAAACCTCCTCAGAATTGAATTCAATAGACGGTTCAGCAGGGAAATTCAGTTCAATAGAATAGGACTCTTGTGCTTCACCATTTTCAATCTTTGAAATACCGTTTGTTGTCTTAATATCAAGCACTTTCTTAGCGGTAAGGGTCCCAGATAATGTGGCAAACTCAACAATTTTGGAATCTATTAAGCCAGACTTGAAGAGAGTGTGCGCAGCTGCCAATGTTGCATGACCACAAAGCTCAACCTGAAAAAGGCCAATTTTCGAGCTTTATTCAATTGTTTTCGAAGAATTTCAGTCCCCATTGATGAAAAAGTACTGGATAACTAAAACCCCACATCAATTTAAGAGAAACCAGAGCTTAAAAAACTATTAAAAATAAAAAGCAGGCTTGTTTATATCGACCCATCGGCTGAAATACCAAAGGAACCATTTTTAGAAACCAGAGCTTTTTATTGATTCATTTCCTTTCGAAGAATTTCGGTATCCATTGATGACAAAATCATCAATACCAGAAAAGTAAAATGCCACATCAATTTTAGAGATCAAAAGAAAAAAGTTACATTTTGGTACAGACTCAGATCTGCTGACAACTTAAAGGAATCATGTTTAACTGCACATTGAGTTTTTGAGATTTTGGTAGACTCAATTATGTGCTGTAAATTTTATATCTCAAGCTTGTTTTTATGAACCCAGATAAATTTATGAGCTTAAAACAGATGAGTTTAGTGAGCTCAGACCTCGTTGACTGGCGTGAACCATCGGAGACCGAATCTAGGAGCTGTGTCGGACTCAGTAATCCGAGTCAAATAACACGTCTCGGAGAGATTGAACTCGGCGGCCACGGCCTGCAGCCACCGGTCGTCTCGGTCGTCCTCCAGCAAGCAAACGGCCGCTGGGTTCCCTTTGAAAGCTGAATCGGTGAAGGCGTCAACCTGTAAACAACGTAGTCATTTCAACACTCCTTCAACCCATACACTAATTTCAGAGTCTCACATAAGAAAACAAAGAAAGATACCACAGTGTACTTCACGGGTTTCTTCGCCATGGAGAGCGATTGAAGATCAAGCTCTGGCTGGCTCTGGTGGCTTTAAGTTTGTTTGTCTTTTTTTTTTCCTTTTTCCTTTTCTCAATGGAGTTTTAAGGGATTAGTTCTTA